>OY728130.1:181462428-182692349 GCA_963277665.1 Viscum album
TTTTGGTATAAATTGTTTAAATGAATAAGTTATTCTTGACTTGTTTACTTATGTATTGTTCTAACCTTTTCTATTTTAGAAAATGGTGGGAACCAGTAGAAATCAGGCCAACAACTCATGCGGGGGACAATGCAATGATTGCCCGAACGACATCCCCAATGATTTGGGAGGTGGAGTTCAAAATTTCATAGCGATGCTTACCAAATTATCTCAGGTTATGAATAATAACCATAATAATGGGGAATTTCCTCCTTCACCAAAGAGGGAGAAACTGGCTATCGAATGTTTTATGCGGCAACGGCCACCGACGTTTTGTGGATTTTCTGATCCACTAGTTACGGAATAGTGGGTCAACTCCATGGAGAAGATCTTTTCAGTTCTTCACTATTCTGAGATGGATAAGGTGACTCTATATGTTTATCATCTAGATGGAGAAGATGATCAATGATGGTATCTGATTAATAACACCAAGCCAAGGGAGGAAATTGAAGAGATGGAATGGGAAGACTTTAAGATAATGTTTCTTAATAAGTATTTCCCACGAATTCTTCGCATGAAGATGGAGAGAGAATTTATAGAGCCCAAGAAAAAAGAAGGAGAATCTGTCACAACCTATGAAGATAATTTCACAAGGCTCGCAAGGTACGCTTCGAGTTTTGTTATCAACAATGATTGCAAAATTGATAGATTCTTTAATGGATTAAAACCACACCTTCGAAAGGCTCTTGCAATTCGATACTTTGGGAGTTATGAAGAAGTTTTTCGGTGTGATCTCAAAGTGGAGATGGAGTTTGGAGAATGGTCCCATGGCTATGGTGATAAGAAAAGAAAGATGGAGTTTCAAGCTGGTGGATCTAATGATAAATGTGGGAAGAAAAATTAACGACCCACATGCCATAAATGTGGGAAGTTACACAATGGGAACTGCCTCAAAGGGATGGAGAAATGCTTTAAGTGTGGGAAAGATGGAAACCATGCTCAAGAGTGTCAAAAGGACACAAAAAGGAAGGATAACGTAGTTGATGAAAGGAGAGTACCACCCATGGTTCAATGCTACAACTGTAGGGAGCCAGGGCACTATGAAAACTAGTGCACTAAACCTCGAGTTCTCGAGGGTAATCAGCGTCATCAGCCACCAAAGCCAAAGAAACAAGGGAAGGCTTATGCCATCACTACTATGGATGTGGATCATGATAATGAAGTTGTACAAGGTACACTTACTATTCACTCAGTAATGGCAAAAGTCTTATTTGATTATGGTTCTACGCATTCCTTTATATCTTGCAAGTTTGATAGAAATATATAATCGAAGCCCCAAAACCTTTAAGTAGAGATATCTGTAAAAACACTAAGTGGTGCAATCATTGCAACCCAAGTGTTTGAATCTTCTCCTGTTGGCGTATGTGGGAAGATTCCTCTGGAAAATCTCATAATACTTCCCTTGGTGGAATTCGATGCTATAATGGGAATGGACTAGATCTCGTTATATAGAGTACATATCAACTGTCAGGAAAAAGAAATATCTTTTCATATTTCGAACCATCCCATGATCCTCTACAAATGCAAGGAATATCATGAATCTCCTTTGAAAAATCCTTCAATGGTGTGGGTGTTGATTCCCTATGAAGAGTCATACCTTGACCAAATGGTTGAGTCGAAGCCAAGTTCCAACCTTGAGGAAAGGCCCATCATGAGGGAATACGATGATGTATTTCCCAAAGAGTTACCCGGAATTCCCCCGGATTGTGAGGTAGAGTTCTCAATTGAACTCATGCCTAGAGCTACTCCAATGTCGAAGTTTCCCTATAGGATGGCTCCTATAGAACTGGGGGAGTTAAAGAAGTAGTTGCAAGAGCATTTGGACAAAGGGTTCATACGCCCTAGTGCATCGCCTTGGGGTGCGCCAGTGCTCTTTGTGAAGAATAAGGATGGAACACTGCGGGTGTGAATCGATTATTGGGAACTCAACATGATCACCATAAAGAACATGTATCCTCTCCCAAGTATTGATGACTTGTTTGATCAGTTAAGAGGAGATAAATATGTCTCAAAGGTGGATCTTCATTCTGGATATCATCAGGAAAAGGTGAAGAATGAAGATATTCAGAAGACTGCCTTCCGTACAAAGTATGGGTACTATGAGTTTTTGGTGATGCCCTTCGGACTTACTAATGCCCCTACAATATTCAAGGATTTGATGAATAGAGTATTTAGACATTACCTTGACAAATTTGTGGTAGTTTTTATCGATGATATTCTCATCTACTCCAAGATCAAGGAGGAACATCAAGAACATCTAAGACTTGTGTTGACGACCTTAAGAAAGTAAAAGTTGTACGCCATATTCAGAAAGTATGAATTTTGGACGAATCAAGTCAAGTTATTGGGACATGTGATCAAAAGTGAGGGAATTTCTATGGATCCTTCAAAGACAAAGGCAATTGAGGAATGACCCAGGCCCTCTAGTGTCACAGAAATCGGTAGTTTTCTTGGATTAGCTGGGTACTAACGATGTTTTGTGAGAAACTTCTCCTGATTTTCATGCCCGCTAACTAAGTTAACAAGTAAAGGGGTAAAGTATGTCTGGATGGAAGAATGTGAGGGAAGATTCAAGGATCTAAAGATAAGGCTAATCACTGCACCAGTACTCACACTACCAAAAAGTGGAGAATGTTTTGTGATATACAGTGATGATTCAAAGAAAGGATTGGGTTATGTACTCATGCAAAATGATAATGTGATAGCCTACGCCTCCCGACAGTTAAAGATCCATGAGCAAAACTACCCAACACATGATCTAGAGCTGGAAACCATGATTTTTTCCTTGAAAATCTGGAGGCACTACCTTTATGGCGAGAAGTGTGACATATACACCGACCACAAGAGCCTAAAGAATATATTCACACAAAAGGAGCTCAACATGCGTCAAAGGAGATGGTTAGAGCTAATCAAGGATTATGATTGCTCTATTCAATATCATCCTGGAAAGGAGAACAAGGTAGCTGATGCTCTAATCAGAAAAGAACCCGCTACTCTATCCAAGTTGCGAATTGAGAAAGACCCTATCTTCATGGATGTGAAAAGAATGGATTTGGAAATCATAAGGGAAGGGGATACATCCTACGTTTCCCAAATTATTGCACAATCATCCATCCAAGAGAATATTAAGGAAGCACAAAGGGATGATGTGGAGATAGAAAAGAGGGTGAATGCAGTAAAGGAAGGGAAGCTGCAAGAGTTCCATATCGACGATGATGGTGTGATTTGGTTTGGAATGTGGCTTTGTGTGCCTTCATCACCCAGGATAAAGAAGGAGCTATTGGACAATGCACATAGCTCAACTTTATCTATCCATCCTGGGAGTACCAAGATGTACCATGATCTCCAAAAACACTTCTGGTGGGATAACATGAAGAAGGAGATTGCAGAATATATATCAAGGTGCTTGGTATGTTAGCAATTTAAAGTTGAGCGACAAAAGTCCAAATGTATGATGTAGCCATTGCCTATACCCATTTGGAAATGGGAAAACATTACTATGGACTTTGTCACGGGTCTCTCGAAGACGTAAAAGGGAAATAATGTGATATGGGTTGTGGTTGATCGACTCACCAAGACTTCCCATTTTATTGCTATTTGGGAAGATCTCTCGCTTGAACAACTTGAAAATATATATGTGAAAGAAGTGGTGAGACTGCATGGTGTTCCAATATCAATTGTCTCTGACCGTGATCCAAGGTTCACATATATGTTCTAGAGGAGCCATCAACATGTTTTGAGTACTGAATTAAATTTCAGCATGGCCTATCACCCCCAAACTGATGGTAAATCTGAAAGGACTATTTAGACACTTGAAGATATGCTAAGAGCCTGCCCTATTGAATTCAAAGGTGGTTGGGATGAAAATCTCCCATTGGTTGAGTTCTCATACAACAATAGCTTCCACTCGAGTATTCAGATGGCTCAGTATGAAGCTCTTTATGGGAAGTGATGTAGAACTCCAACCTGTTGGGATGATGTTGGAGAACGAAAGCTAATTGGACCTGATCTTGTTTAAGAGATGGTAGAGAAGGTTCAAGTCATCCAGAAACACATCAAAGATGCTTAAAGTTATCAAACGAGCTATGTTGACAACCGTTGAATGGACTTGGAGTTCGAATTTGGAGATAAAGTCTTCCTTCGAATATCTCCATGGAAGAGAGTCATGCGATTCGGGAAGAAAGGGAAGCTAATCCCAAGGTATATTGCCCCCTTTGAGATCCTTGACCGCATAGGAGCCGTGGCCTATCGTTTTGAACTTCCATCGAATATGGCTCAAGTTCATGATGTGTTTCATGTATCACTACTGAGGAAGTACATACCTAACCCCTCACATGTACTAAACTCATAGGTGGTGCAGATGGAAGATGATATCTCTTACGAGGAGCAGCCGGTAAAGATTCTGAATCAGAGAGACAAGGTTATAAACAACAAGACAACCCATCTTGTCAAAGTTTTGTGGAGAAACCATAAGTTTGAGGAAGCAACTTGGGAACTAGAAGAGGAAATGAAGGAGAAACACCATCACCTATTTGTGTAAAGTGAAATTTCATGGGTGAAATTTCTTAAGTGGGGAAGAATGTAACGACCCAATTTTTTTCAATGGAAATTACCTTCTTATATCTATGTCATAAAATAACATGAAAACATAACATAATTAACTACTAAGTGATAAGTGACCTTTAAACATAAGTTTTTCACTTCTGTGTTTGGAATTTTAAAAATCCGACATACACGATTGTGCTCAAGATGATTTTTGGAGTCTAATGAAACAAAAATATTTTTTGGTGAATAGTAACGTACCCTTAGGAATAGTAACATACCCTTATGAATATTAATATGACCCTTATGAATAGTAAATAATCCATCATAAGAGTAACCTTACCCATGAATAATTAAATAAAATTTAGACATCTTAGAAAGTGACAATTTGACCTTATTAAACGTTTTAGAATTTTGTAAGTCATAAATAATTAATTATAACTAATTAATTAATTTAAAGGAAAATTTATTTTCTTAAAATGTATTCATTATTTATCAAATCATTGTCTTATAGTTTTTAGATAATTTTATGCGTCCGTACGTAATTTTTGAAAGCACTATAAAATCAGTTTTAATCTTAAAAACAGTTTTTTAAGTAAATTATGATTTTAATTAAATATTATATTAATAATATTTGGAAAATTATTTTTGAAAAGTGGAATTCATTTTTGGACTCTACACGTCGAAAAATGGTTGGGGTAATGTTTTGGGATTTGTCTGAGATACTTGAATTTTTGATGAATAGTGGAATTCGATAATTTACAATAAATGCTAAATAATGGATTAATTTAGTCATTGACGATTCTATACTGATGTAAGCCCAATTAGTTCAGGATCACATGATAAAATTACTATTCTTGGTCCTTAAATACTAACTATTCCTTGTCTTAGGGTAAATTAATAAACTAATGATTTTTATATTAAGGAAACCCCTCTCCCCTCCACTATTAAAGCCACCCTTCACACCCTCATTCCCTCACACCTATCAAGATCCAAGACTTCTCTAAACTCTGCCCAAAAACCTTCCCTAGCTCCTCCCCCACGTCCAAGATCTTATGGTCTCATAAAAAGTCCAATCTTAGGCCCTTAAGGAGGTTCTCAAGAGGAGGATTCTAGAGGCAATTTCCCTCCCTCTTCTCCTTTAATTTCCTTTCAAGTTCAAGTTCATTTTTTGATCTCTCCCCTCCTATCTTCATAAAAATTGTATTTTAACTCGATTATTATAAATATAATGTTATTTTATGATTCTAATGGGATATTATACCATCCAACCCCCTTTCCATCTTTCTTTTATTTTATTAAAGAGAACGCTGTTCGTGAGGTGTTAATTTATTACCTTCAAGAACGACATGCTTTCTTCATCAATTTATACCTTCAGATCTGGTCACGAAACCATTTTTATGGTTGAACCAGAATATTTTATATGTATTATGTTCTATTTAATGTTCTGTAAATAACCTATGGCCATATTACTAAGTGATAAGTTAAAACAAGTTCGTTGTGATCCAAAAACCGGCCAAATTGACCCAAATAACCATCATTTAATTCTTATATAATGATTCATCCACATAGACATAATATAATTAATTATAAGATCATTAAAACTCATTTAATATCATTAATGACATGTAATATCATGTCTGGATGTTTACTCATGTTCTATCCAAACTTCAATTTATGAATACAAGTGAACCACCCAAGAAAAACCATAAAAACGAACATCCCCGAACAATGTTTTTAAAATCTGTAAGTCATCAAAAGGAACATAAATTTAAATAATTAAACCATAATGAACCCTATTAATTTATAAAATGTTATATAATGTATAATTAATGAATATAATGTCATTATACAAGACATTAAAGAGAAGGAAGCATTCAGATACAAGGTAAGGGGAAATTCTCGAACCCAACTTTTATCCTTCAGGTTCTCACTCTTTCACTCATTTTTGAGATGGTTACTCCTTAAAAATATATTTTTTTCATATTTTTATTTCCTTTTATGGGATATACATGTTATTCACTGGTATTTATGAAAAAATGAATGTTTTTAAAAGAAATCTTCTTTTAAGAACTCACCTTTTACTTCTCATTCAAAGTTGATGGTTCTTGTATCAAGTATGTTATTCCCCCTTTGTTTTGGGAACCCAATGTTTATGAATATGTTATTATGACATGAAACCCATTCTTTTTCATGGTTTAGTTATGTTCATTATTGATATATGTTCTATGTGGCATGCATGTTTTTGATAATGTTATGATGTGACAGGTGCACCCTGAATTATATAGCGCAATATGAATGTTTCAATGTGACGGGTGCACCTGGAATTATACAGCACTCTAATGTATTGGGTAAAGTGATGAATCTCATGATTAAATGTGAAATGATGTGTTAACAATATGCTAGCTTGGTTCAAAAGTATGTGTGGTGGTTAACCACTAAGTCATGATGTTTCATTTTTATGCATTTCCACTTTTCAAGTATTTTATTTATGATCCTCTCATGTTCATGATCTTTTGACTATGTTATGATTATACTCACCCCATGATATATTGTTCTTATCTATCATCTTACTAGGCTTCTATATCACCCCTTTTGATGTAAATACTTAGGTGTCTACATGTACTAAGGAGAGGACAAGTGCCAATAAGAAGCTAGGGAAGAATAAATTTAATAAATGTTTATGCAAGATATTGTATTTGTTATGTGTGATCCTAGTTTTCCCAAGACACTAATACTTTGGATCCTCTATGTGTAATACTATTATGTTTTTTATCTTTTAAATGATGTAATATTAATGTATGAAAAGGATCGGGTCTCTATAGATACCCCCTTTTTGTGTACCACTTACAGAGGTCTCACCCATGGGATGTCTGAAATGTGGTATATGATTTTTGCATCTAACAATTCTATTACCACATTCCTTATGACTTCCTTCATGGAAGGGTTTACCTGTCATTGTGATTTCCAAGAGGTTTTTGATCCTTCTTCTAGTATCCCCTTATGGGTGTACATGGTGGGATCGATTCTTATCAGATCATCAATTTTCCACCCAATGAATTGTTTTCTTCTTCACAGAACTTGTAGGAGTACCTCTTATTTATCTTTTGCGAGTGAAGTATTGGAGATTACCGGAAGAGTGTTCTCATAACCTAGGTATCCATATTTTAGAGATGAAGGGAGAGGATTTATCTCAAGTTGAGGTCACTTCATGATTTAGGGAATAATTGGTTGCACCTCTACTCACTCCAAAATTTCTGGAACAACTATACATTTCTAGTAATGACTGACCTAGCCTTTGAGAAATTGAAAATCCTTAGCTACATCTTTGATATATTTAAAGAGTAGTTCATCAATGATAAAATAACTTACCATACCATATTCCCTATAGATGAAGTTCTCTTCCATTGTTGTTACCACATAACAGTCCTCATTGTCTAGTAGTGATGCATGTTTTAAAGCCTTGAGAATGTTGTAGGAGACACTTTCATCACAAAATATGAAGATTAGTTCTCCTTGGTGGACATCGATCAATGCCTTACCAGTGGCCGAGAAAGGTCTTCCTAGAATCAAATGTTCCTTATGCTCCTCCTCCATGTTAAGAATGAAGAAGTCAGAAGGGAGAATTAACCTTCATACCATCACCAACACATCCTTGAGTAGACCCTTGGGATATTTGATTGAGCAATCTACAAACTAGAGGGAAAATCAGGTGGGCTAGAGATCATTGTGTCCCATATTCTTGAATAATTTTAAGGGAATCATGTTGACTCTAGATCCAAAGTCACAAATATATTTTCCAAACTCACAGGACCCAATGGTACATGGGATAGTGAAACTAGCTGGATCTTGCAGTTTTGGAGGAAGCAATCATTGCACCATTTCAAATCATTCCTTATTCAGTGAAATAGTTCCCAAATCCTTCATCTTTATTTGGTTGGAGAGAATCTCCTCGTGAACATTGTGTATGTCGGAATATGAGTTAAAGATTCTGTGAAAGGGATGTTGATGTGATGATTTTGGAATACCTCCATTAATTTAACAAACTAGTGATCTTGTTTCCTTTACTTCATCCTCTCTGGAAAAGTTAAGGCAGGATCAAAAGGCTTGACCACCTTATTTCCCTTACTATGTGAGGCCTCCTTCTCTTTTTATGGTTCTTTTGATGAGGATGGATCCTTAGTTTTGGTTTCTTTAGCTCAAGAGGGTGAAGGTTGATCTAGATTTATAGCCTCACCTTGATTTGTAGTTGGTGTCTGAGGTAGATCCTTACCTCTTTGTAAAGTGACTGAATGAGCCTCTTCTCGCGGGTTCTTCTCAGTGTTACCCAATAGTGTACCGATTTTCCTCGATGAGAGATGATTTTACAGTTTCCCAATTTGATTTTCTAGTCTTTTAGTATAAGATTCATGGTTTTGAAATCTTGTTTTAGCAGTTGTTATGAATTTTATCAACATTTATTGAAGTTTTGATGGGGGTTCTTACTAAGTTTGTGGCGGAGGTGGTGGAGGTGGTTTCTACCTTGGTAGTTACGAGTGAGGGTTTTGGTACCCTTTCTCATGGTATGTCCTTTGCTGTTGTTACCTTAGATATGGGTTATGGTACAGTTGTTGACCATAGAAAGGTGGTCTCTAGGGTGGAGGATTTTTTTTGTTGTTGCTGGTACCCCATGTTCATTTGTTCTCGCTATGCTGGGTTTGGGTACAATTGATACATATTAAGCCATCAATTATAAGAAACATAGCTTACCTCACTTGTTGAATGGCCAAAAATTGATCCTAGACATTCACCAATGATGTGTTTGTCACCACATTCACTGCATGTAGGATGGTTTGTTACTTGATCTTGGGATGCATTCTTCAGGTTCAACGTATCAATCTTCTTGGAAACCACACCCAACTGGGTAGCGAGAATTGTGGTGGAATAAATGTTCTTCATACCTTGATTTTTACTTCCCCGCTCTGAGTGCCACTAGAATCTGTTGGCTGACATGTCCTCGAAGAGGTCAAAGAGATCATTAGGATATTTCTGCATTACCTTTCTTCCAGTAGTGGCATCCACCTAGGATTTTGTGTTCATGGTCAGGCCACCATAGAAGGTTAGTACTTGCATCCAGAGAAGAAGTATGTAGTGAGTAAATTTTCATATAATCTCCTTGAAGTGCTCCCAGGACCCGTATAAGGATTCTGAGTCATGATACTAGAAGTTGTGGATCTCATTCTGTAGTGTTACCATCTTCTATAGTGGAAAGTATTTGGAAAATAATGCATTGTATAACTCCTCCCAAGTGAGGATAGACCATTGAGGTAGTCCCTTGATCTAGTATTTCACTTTATACCTTAATAAGAAGGCTTAGAGGTGAAGATATAAGGCATATTCTGATACTCCATCGTAATGGAAGGTGTCAAAGATCTCCAGGAAGTTGGAGAGATGAGTGTTTGGGTCCTCACTTGGTAAACCACCAAATTAGACATTGTTCTGGCTCAGCTGCCTAATGGTTGGTTTGATTTCGAAGTGCTGGGCCTGCACCAGTGGTTGGATGATTTATATGTCTACCCCTTGTATGGAGGGGAGACCGTACTCCATGAGGGTATGGCATGAGGGAAGTTTATCTCAGGAAGGTGGGGGAACAAATTGTTGTACTGGCACAAAGTATGGCCCCTAACCTGGTTGTAGGTATAGAATCCACTCCAGTTGGTACTGTTGAAGTTTCTGTGGGCCATACTCTGGAACAAGGGGAGATTACTGGTTCTGGTTTTCATTTGGGCCAAACGGCTGTCCAACTACTTAAACAACAACTGGATCTCCCTCTTCGTTGTGCTCCATGGGATTGTTTTGGTTGAACTCGACCATAAGTTCACATCGTTTGCTCAAAAGTGTTTGTTCGATCTCTGGGTCAATTGGAAAAAAATATAATGAATAAGAAATCTTGAAATGAGTGATTCAACCACTCATAAACCTATGAATCTACACAACACTTAACACACCAAGCCTAAAAGAGGAAGGAAAAAAAAGAGAAATGAGAGTAAGAATAAAATTTTTAGGATTTTTTAGGATTTTTATTTCACAAAAATTGACACAAACTTGAATTAAACAAAAAAAATTGTAACTTTCATTCCCCGACAACGGTGCAAAAATTTGGTTATTGTTCCTACCAAAGGGTTACTTTCGACAATCCAAATTGTATTACACTAACAAGTATAGAACTAGTAATGGGTCGATCCACAGGGAGAGAGGGTTATTTTTTTTTGATTATGTAGTTTTTAATTGATTTAGTGAGGTTTACTGAAATTTAGAGTTGATTTAGTAGTGTTTTACTGAAAAGGTGATTGGATTTTAATTGAACAAATTACTTGAAAGTTAAAAGAAAACATAAGAATTTGGTTTTGATAAAAATTTGGAGAGAAATGCGTCGAGGCTTCGGATTTTTAAAGGTTATTATTAAATCAAATTTCTTATGAGGTTGTGTTATTTATGATAATTCACATATCTAGGATTATTTATGTAAAAAACCCCTGGGTCTGGTGTGTTTTGTTTAAATCAATAGAAACCAATTTATTTGGTCTCAAAATTTACTTCTCTTAATTTTATTAATTGTAGCCCTTTTGAGACAATTAAAACACCCAATGTTCATGGATGTTTTATATCCTAACTCCTTAAAGGATCCCTATAAATCCTGTTCTTGGTTCGATATTATATTTTTAGTGATATTTAGAAAGAGTTAAAAAGGAATTATGAGAATGAAGAATAAAAAACACGATTACAACATCACAATTGATAAATTACAACTCATAATTTTCCACATCCCCAACACATAGGTAATTTAGCTACTCATAGAGTTTCGATTAACTAAATAACTTATAGTACCTGAATACATCGTCTTGAAAGCTTTGGAGTGAAGGACCTCAGGAAGGTAGCATAGAAGCACCTTCTCTCCTCTCTTCACTGCTTTTATTTCTCTCTCTTCTTCCCTTCTTGGCCATTTCCGAAGTTCTCTCCATTTGAATATCACATAATGGATGAAGGTTGAATATACCCCAATCTTGGAGGGCCCACCACCTATTTATAGGTATTAGGAGTACACGACGTGTACCAGGAAGTACACGGAGTGTACTACTGGTAAACGCATTTTGGACATCTTTTCTTTGTTGGTGGGTGAGATAACATGCCGCTTTGACTTGGAACATGACACCTCCTGGTAAGTGAAGGTACAAGACATGTAGGACTTCCCCAAATTCTGTGTATTATCATTCATTAGCCACCAACTACTTCTAGAAGGTCCACATGGTGTGTATACGGGTCATACACGATGTGTATTCTTCAGCCAGAAACATGAGCATGTAGTCTTTCTCTCAGCCACCAAACACTTCTAGAAGGGGGTACACAATGTGAAACATAACGAACACTGTGTGTAATGGTTTCTGGCTATTTGGGCATGTAATTAGCCTGGCCAATCTGTGTTGGGGTAATGGTACACGACGTGTGTCTGAAAGTACACACCATGTAGTTTGGATTTTTTTGACAAACTTCCCTCAATTTTTGTCTTTGGAATTGAAGTACCTAAAAGTCATCCTGATCACCAATAAAAAAAAATTTAAAAAATAAAATGATTGAAATTTGGTGAAAACAAGTTTTTATTCTCATTAAAATAAATGGAAAAGTATACACAAATCGGGTACATCAAAAATAAATCATTATTTTTTCCATAGATGAAATAATACTATTTACTTGTCCAAATAAGAGAAACATGTGGTATTTTAAAATATGTTTTCAAAAACCACTACCTCCCATTTCCTATAAATTGACACCATGGGAACCTCATTTTTATGAGACCTTAAATAATTTTTCAAAGTGTTAGAAAAATAGTTTTAATTTTAAAAGTTGTATTTTTCATGTAAATTATGATTTTAAATAAAAATTAAATTTATCATATTTAAAAAATTAATTTGGAAAAATGGAGTTTATTTTTTAATTCTACATGTTTAAAAATGGTTAGGGTAAATTTGTTGTATTTTTCTGAAATGCTTGAATTTTTGGTGAAAAGTGAAATATGATAATTTACGATAAATGCTAAATAAATAATTTTACGCATCATGCTTGAGTCATTGATGATGTAAATGGAAATTAGATCAAACTCACATGATCTCTTTACTATTTTTTATTACAATAATCTATACTATTCATATTCTTCATCAAAATATTAAACTAATGATTAAAATAACGGGAAACTCATCATCTCCCCCACTATAAATACCACCCCTCTTTACATCCTTTACTCACTCCTCTCAAGCCTTGTGCCTTCTACAAATTCAGATCAAATATCTCAATAATCCCCTATCCCATGTTCATCATCCCCTGTTGTCCTTAAAATTCCAAATCCTCTCCCTTAAATGGGTTCTAAAGGAAGTTATATTCAAGAGGTAAAATCCTCTTTTCATTTCTTTTATTTTCTTTCACGTTCCTTTTTTTATTTTTCTTTAATAACCTCATTTAATCCAAATGTTATGATAACTATAATAACATACATGCACTAGAATGTTTTTATAATAACGAAATAATTCTTCGTCATCTCTCCTTTCCCAATCCTTTTATACTAGAAATGAAATCACTATCCGAGATGTGTTAACTTATCACAATCAAGGGAAATGTGTTTTCAATTTCTATTACCTTGTTCAATTCTGATCATGAAACCATTTTTATGGTTGAAAAAGACTATAATATATTCATTATATCATATTTTAGGTTATGGAATATTTTTAATACATGATATTAATTTATAAATCAAAATGTGTTCGTTGTGATCAAAAATCACCAATTAACCAAAATGGTTATCATTAATGTTTTATATAAAGATTCATCTTAACTAAAAATAACCAAATGAAATTTAAAACCTTGTAATATTTTTATGTTCACTAATAATATACTACTTCAATTCTTGACAACCATTCTCTTCTTACGTGTTTATCCTAACATGTATGTAGGTAAACCAATCATGAAAACCAAGGAATCAAACGCTCCCAAACAATGAAATTGAACCTCTTAACCCATCAAAAAGGTCATGAATGGACTTAAGAAGGTTATAAAAAATAAATTACATGATTAATAGGTTCTTTAAATATTAATTAATTAATGTAATTTGGTTATCGAGGAAATTAAGATCAAGAAAAGGATACCATCAGACTTAAGGTAAGGGATTCTACCTGAACTTCCATTATTCCTTCGGGTTGCTCTATATTTCTTTTCACCCAAATGAAGTAATATATTATTTTTATATTATAAATTCTATTTATATTATACAAAATCATATATAAATATCCAATCATCATTATCTTTTGGGGATATACATGTTTTTAAATAGTTCCCTCCTTAGTACTTCTCGAGGAGCAAAATCGTTTTAAGGGAACTTCGTGAATTGTTACTCAATTTAATGATCACTCTATAATCTGTTTTAAGAAAGAATTATTTTTATAAAAACACTATTTTTATTATAAAAACCTTCTTTTTTTCACTTCTAGTTTTATATAAAATATTATTCCCTTTTCTATTTTAAATTCTCATTATTACTTTCCTTAAAACCATGTTAAAATTTCTTAATTTCTCTTCCAACATATTTTCAGTTTTGTTTAACATAACTTAAAATTATATATGATTATTTTCTATAATGAATTTCCTTGTATTTTTAATTCCTTTCTTTCATCGAAACTTGTATGATACACCCATTCATTATGCTTTATGACCTGATTATGATACCCATTTCTTTCCAAGGGTACCCTTATGTTTATGTATGATTCTTTATGTGGAAAGAATTTTCCATAATATGATAAGATGGGTGTTCCTAGATAGTTCTTCAATGCATTGGGTAATTTTGAGTCTAATGAGACATTATGTGCAATGGTATTGGCAGTTATACTTGACTCGTGCTACCATGTTCAATGGTTTTGGTGGTTAACCATGACTTGTGATCCTCTATGTGGAATGATCCTAGACTTGTGATAAAGTAATGTTTTATGCATCTTACACATTATTATGACTCCATGTTTATATATTATTATTCCATATGTTCCATTTCTTTTTATATCATTATGCCATGACTTTTAAACCATGTTCTAAATCTTTATTATTATGCATATTCCATTACTAGGATTTTAGTTCATCAATTTGTTCATGTTTTCCAAAGGTTATCCTATGAATATGTATGAGAAAAATTGAATTTTGGATCTCTTTATGAATATTAAATAAATAAATGTTTTATTTAGTCCCATATTTTCAGTTTTATGTACATAATCTTCCAAGACACTAGATTTCACGATCCTTGGATTATAATATGATGTTTTATTATACATAAAATCATGTAATGATATTTGTAAAAGGATAGGGTCTCTATAGATAGTATCAGAGGATAGTCTGGTTTTATTTGAGATTAGGAATAGACCACTATAGTAAGAAACTTATGGATGAGACTTTGTATAATAAAACATCCCTAAATTTTGGTAAGTATAGAGTAATTGGTTTATAATTAAAATACTATCCTGTTTGGATACGAACAAGTGGATGTGGATCTGAAATTGATTTTCCCATGAGTAAAATTTTAAAACCACTTTGAGCCAGACTCAAACAAGAACTGGTGCACGAAAATGGGTTTTTTTTTTCACTCCTGGTTTGACACTCCCAGGGGATATGCTTTGGTAACATCATAAGCATAGTAAGAACCATTATTAAGTAGATAAAAAAACCCATAAGTATATATGTTAGGAAAAATATCTTGGATACCCTATATTGAAACATATTGAATCAAAAGTTTGGATATACTTTTACTTTAAGACCTTATCCATTTATGTATAAAGTTTACTTTTTTATACTTACTAACTAATTATTAAATCCCCCTAATTGTATGCTATTTTTCTTATTTAATGGAAATAAATAGAAGAACATGTTCCAAAAATCAATGTGACAGGCAATGTGATGATTTCCCTAATGATATGCCTGATATAATAAGAACAGGTGCTCAAAACAGTATGACCTTACTTACATAACTAGATCAAGTTAGGAATATTAACAAGGATCATGTGGAACACTCTCCTTCTCTAAGTAAAGAGAAAGATTTCATTTAATCCTTAATATGGGAAATGCCTCGCATGTTTAGTGAATCTTCATATCCCCTTCTCATGGAACATTGGATTAACTCCATTAAAAATATATTCTATTCCCTCCAGTGCTCAGAATATGAGAAATTCCTACTAGAGGTCTATCATTTTGATGGGGAATCTAATCAGTGGTGTGCACTGATCAATAATAAGAAGTCATAGGAGGAAATTGATTCTATGTATTGGGAGGAATTCATGATTTTTTTTAATAAATACTTTCCCCGTACCCTCCACATCAAGATGGAAAGAGAGTTCGTCAGATTCAAGCTAAAGAAAGTTGAGTCCATCGGGGAGTATGAGGAAAACGTCACAAGGACTGCAAGGTACACCTCTAGATTTTTCATGAACACCTAAAGCAAGGTGGATCACTTATTTAGCAGATTAAATCTGATTCTATGATTTTTTTTTGGTGATTCATGACTTTGATAGTTATGAAGAGATTGTCTATTTTTTCCCTAATGTTGAAATGGATATTGAATAATATCAGTGGTCTCATGGGCCCAGTGACAAAAAAGGAAAATGGAATCTAATATGGGTGGTTTGGAAAAATAAATCCCATGATGGAAAGAAGATCAAACATCCCACGTGTCAAAACTGTGGGAAGAAGAATCCTGGGAACTGTCTAAAGGAAACCAGGAATTGATTCAAATGTAGAAGAATGTGACATCTTGATAAAAACTTCCAATGGGATATGAAGAATCCCACTAATGTGGAAGAAGAAATGAAGGTTCAGATTAACACTCATCTTGTGCTGCCGTGTTAGAACTACAAGGAACATGGGAATCATGTGAACAATATCCCTAATCCAAGGGTTGTTGGAGGAAATCAACAATAACCACTAGAGCAACAAGGGAGGGCTTATGCTATCACTACTACTGAGGTGGATCCAGAAAATGATGTATTTATAGGTATGCTAGTTATTCATTCATGAATAGAGAATGTACTATTTGATTCTGGTTCTATGCATTCTTTAATATCATTCATGATTAGTAGAAAAATTAAAACAACACCTCAAAATTTGGATATTGAGTTATCTATGAGAACAGAAAAGGGGAAATTATTGCATCCAAAGTATATAACTCATCAGTGGTTAATTTTTGTGTACTAAAACTCCCAAAAAATATCATCATACTTCCTTTATTTGAGTTCAATGTTATCTTGGGCGTAGATTGACTGTCTTTATACAACACCAACATTAACTTTTGGTAAAGGGAGATCACTCTTCACATCCCAAAGTATCCTCTAATCATATACTAGTGTAAAGAGGAAGATGAATCTACTTTAGAATAACAATCTCATGTGTGGATAATGTTTTTTTTGAGCAAGCATATCTTTATCTAATTATTGAGACAGAGGAGATGATACTTCTTGAAGATATTCCCATCGTGAGGGATTACATCAATGTATTCCCTAAAGAGTTTCATGGTTTTCCTCTAGATCATGAGGTTTATTTCTATATTGATCTTATTCTTGGATCCCTAACTATATCAAATTCACTATATAGAATGTCCATTGTTGATCTTCAAGAGCTGAAGAAGCAGTTATAGAAGAATCAAGACAAGGGTTTTATATGCCCGAGTGCTTCACCTTGGGGAGCACCAGTCCTCTTTATTAAGAATATGGATAGATAAATTCACATCTTCATTGATTATCGTGAGCTCAATAAAATCACGATAAAGATAAAGTATCCCTTACCTCAGATATATGACTTGTTTTATAATCTACATGGGGGTATTTATTTCTCTAAGTTGAACCTTCTGTTGGGATATCACCAATTAATGGTGAGGAAGGAAGATATTCCCAAAACTGCGTTTTGAATGAGGTATGGACACTATATGTTCATAGAGATTCCCTTCAGACTCAAAAATTATTTTATATTATTCATGGATTTATTTAATAGAGTCTTTAGAGATTTCCTTGAAATTTTTTTGTAGTCTTTATCGATGGTATTCTAATTTAATCCAAGAGTAAGGAGGAACACGAGGTGCATTTGAATACCGTACTGATGAATTTGTGAAGGGAGAAACTTTATGAAAAGTACAGTAAATGTGAGTTCTAGATGGATGAAATATCATTCTTAGGGCATGTTATCAACAAAAAGGGATATATGTAGACCCTTCGAAGACAAAGGCAATTGAAGAGTGGCCTAGACCAACATCTATAACAGAGATCCATAGCTTCCTTGGTCTATATGGGTAATTATAACGATTTGTGAAGAACTTTTCATGATTTTCAAACCCAATGACCAAGATGAACCAGAAGGGGTGATGTTTTTCTAGACTCAATAATACGAGTAATGCTTTAAGGATCTCAAAAAGAGGCTTATCACTATACTGATACTCACACTCCCAACAACTGGAGAAATATTTGTGGTGTAAAATGATGCTTCCAAGAAAGTATTAGGCTATATATTGATGAAAAATGATAATGTGGTAGCCTATGCCTCAAGGTAGCTGAAAATCCATGAGGAAAATTATCCAATGCATGATCTGGAGTGGTTAACTGTAATCTTTGGGTTGAAAATCTGGCATCATTTTTTCTATTGGGAGAAGTTTGAGATATATACTGATCACAAGAGTGTCAAATATATATTCATAGAAATAGATATTAATATGAACTAGAGAAGATGGTTGGATCTCATCAAGGATCATGACTTCTAAATCCACTACTATATCAGTAAGGAAAATAAGGTAAAGGATGATCTAAGTAGAAACGATCCTCCATCTTTATCAGTTATGAGAATTTAAAAGGATACAATCTTCTCAGATTTTTATAGGTTAGACATGGTAATCATTAAGGGAGGAAAATCATCAATACTTTATCAAATGGTTGCTCAAACACACCTTATGGAGAAAATAAAGGACGCTTAATGAAATGATGTGGAAATTCAGAAAAGGGTGGAAGCTATTAGAAATGAGAAATCCTATGAGTTCAAGATCAATAAAGAAGGAGTTGTAATATTTGAGTCATGATTATGTGTACCATATGATCCAGATATAAATAAGGATCTTATTAATGATGTGCATATCTCAACCTTCTCTATTCTCCTAAGGAGAACAAATATGTATCAAAATATCTAGGAGAATTATTTGTTGGACAATATAAAAAATGAGATTTCTAAGTACACATCAAATTTCCTGGTATGTCAGCAAGTGAAGAATGAAAGGAAAAAGTATAAGGGGATGATGCAACCACTACCCATACCAACATGGAAGTTGGAGCATATCACCATGAAATTTGTCACTATACTTCCAAGGACATCCAGAGGAAACAATGCTATATGGTTCATTATGGATCATCTTAAAAAGACAGATCACTTTATCACAATTAAAGAAGATTTCTCATTGGATCAACTTTCACAGATATATATCAAATAGGTGGTAAGTTTTGATGGAGTAACACTATCTATTGTATCTGATAGAGATATGAGATTCACCTCAAAGTTATGGAAAAGTATCCAGCATTCCATGAGCACTGAGATAAACATTAGTATGACTTATCATCCTCAAACTAGTGGCCAATATGAGCAAACTATTCATACATTGGAAGATATGTTGATATCATGTTCTATGGACTTCAAAGAATTGTGGGACCAACATCTTCTACTGGTATAATTCTCAAACAACAATAGTTTCCACTCCATCATCTGAATAGCACCAAATGAATCCCTTTATGGGAAAAGGTGTGGAATACTAGCTTGTTGGGATGAACTCGGTGAGTGTTAACTGTTAGGACATGAAATGGTCGATGAAATGGCACAAAAGGTAAAAACCAATCAATATCACATCAAGGAATCCCAAATTTAACAGAATAATTATGCAAATAGTGATTGATTAGACCTTGAGTTTAAAGTTGGAGACATGGAATTCCTCCACACATCTCCATGGAAGTAGTTCATGAGTTTTGGGAAGAAAAGAAAGCTAAGTCGTAGGTACATCATCCCCATCGAGATTCTTGATCATGTAAGAGATATGGCCTATCGACTAACACTTCCACCTACCATGTATAAAGTACAAGATGTCTTCCATGTATCCCTCTTAAGGAAGTACATACCAGATCCATCACATGTACTATCTTTAGTTTCGATGAAGTTGTAGAATGATCATTCTTATGAGGAGAAACTAGTGAAGATATGGGATCATAGGGAGAAAGTTCTATGTAACAAGACTACTCCCTTGGTCAAAGTACTATGGTAGAACCATAAGTACGAAGAGGTAATATGGGAATTGGAGGAAGAAATAAAGGAAAAATACCCGCACCTATTTATGGATTAGAATGTAAAACGAAATTTTGAGGGTGAAATTTTATAAGGGGGGAAGAATGTAACAACCCAATGTTTTATCAATGGAATTACATTATTATAATTGTGTATTATAGAATAATCACCTAATATTACTTATATAACTCAATAAAAATCGTATAAATGATGTATGAGTGAAAAAAGGTATATCTTGAAGTTAAGGAACATATACAGATGAAATAGTAATTTGACCTTTGGAATAGTAATGTGACCATTATAAATAGTCAACCAGCCAATGTAATAGAAATCTGACCAATAAAAGTATAAAAAAAATTTCCCATCTTATATGTGACACTATGATATATTAATATCATAGAATCAGTAAATGTTTTTTAAAATTATTAATAAAATGTTGGTATTATTTAAGTCTTGTATATTTAATTACAATTGTGTGATTTATTTAATAAATTAAAAGAAAATTTATTTTCATACATTTAATTCATAAATAAATATTTTTATTTCTTATGATCATAATACAATTTAATAAGACCTTAATTAATTTTTTAAAGTGTTAGAAAATTAGTTTTAATTTTAAAATTTGTATTTTTCAATTAAATTATGATTTTTATTAAAATTTAAATTTGTCATATTTAGAAACTTATTTTTGAATAATATATTTCATTTTTTAATTCTACATGTTGTAAAATGGTTAGGGTGAATTTTTGTGATTTT
The DNA here is from genome assembly GCA_963277665.1 of Viscum album. NCBI lineage: Eukaryota > Viridiplantae > Streptophyta > Magnoliopsida > Santalales > Viscaceae > Viscum > Viscum album. The sequence continues at coordinate 181,483,126 of OY728130.1, forward strand.
TTTAAAATACTTGAATTTTTGGTGAATAGTAAAATACGATAATTTATGATAAATGCTAAATAAATGAATTTCTTCATACTGCTTGTTTCATGGATGATGTAAATGGACATTGGTTTGAAATCACATGCTCTATTTACTATTTTTGGCCACATTAATCAAGAGTATTCATAGACATGATAAAAAATATTCAACTAATGATTAAAATAATGGGAAACCCCTTCTCTCCTCCAGTATAAATATCACCCCTCTTTACCTCCTCTATTCACTCCTCTACAGACTTGTTCTTATTCCATGTTCTACCCAAATATCTTACAAAGACCCTCTCCTACATACATCATCCATTGGTATCTTAAAAAGACCAAATCCTCTAGCCTAAAAAGGTTTTTAAGGATGTTATATTCAAGTTGTAAACTCCCCTTTTCATTTCTTTTATTTTGTTTCAAGTTCCTTTATTTGGTTTTTTACTCACCTCCTTTCATGAAAATGTTATGATAAATATAGTACCTTAAATTTACTATAATTTTTTTATAATAGTATAATAATTCATCATCATCTCTCATTTCCCCCTCCTTTTATACTAGAAATGAAAACACCCTCTGAGATGTGTAAATTTATCACATTCCAAAAAGACTTGTTTTCAATTTCTATTACCATATTCAATTCTGGAAAATGAAACCATTTTTATGGTTACAAAAGACTATAATATATGTATTATATATTATTTAAGTTTTCTGAATCTTTTTTACCCATGATATTAATTTATAAAGCAAAATGTGTTCGATGTGACCAAAACTGCCAATAAACCAAAACAATTATCATTAATGTTTTATATAATGATTCATATTCACTTCAAATAACCAAATTAATTTTATAACCATCTAATATTATATATGTTACTAATAAAATAAAAATTCAATTTTGGACAACCATTCTCATCTTATATGTTTGTCCTTACATGTATATAAGTAAAATAATCATGAAAACCAAGTAAACAAACACTCCCAAACAATGAAATTGAACCTCTTAACCCACAAAAAAAAGTCATTAATGAACTTAATAAGTTTATAGTAAATCAATTACATGATTAATAGGTTATTTAAATATTAATTAATGAATGTAATTTTGTTATCTCGGACATTAAGATAAAGTGAAGGACACCATCATACTTAAAGTAAGGGATTCTACCCAAACCTCCATTATTCTTTCAGGCTGCTCTATCTTTCTTTTTAACCAAATGCAATTATTTGTTATTTTTATATTATAAATTATTTTTATATTATCCAAAATTATATATCAATATCCAATCATCATTATCTTTTTGGGATATACATGTTTTTAAATGGTTCCCTCCTTGATACTTCTCGAAAAGCAAACCCGTTTTAAGGGAACTTCCAAAATTCTTACTCAATTTCAAGTGAACTACCCACCATTATTTTTATAAAACCACTATTTTTATTATTAAAACCTTATTTATTCACTTCTAGTTTTATTTAAATTATTATTCCCTTTTCTGTTTTAAATTATCTTTAGTAATTTCCTTAAAATCGTGTTAAATGTTTTAATGCTAAAATTTCTTAAATACTGTTCTAACATATTTTAACTTCTGTTTTACATCAGTTAACATTATTTAGGATTATTTTCTCTTAGTAATTTTCATGTATTTTTTAATTCCTTTCTTTCTTGGACACTTGTATGATACTCCCATTCATTATGCTTAATGACAAGATTATGATACCCATTTCTTTCCCTGGGTACCCTTATGTTTATGTATGATTTATTATGTATGATTATTTATGAGACAAGAATATTCATGAACATGTTAATATGGGTTCCCCTAGATAGTTATCCAATTCATTAGGTAAAGTTAAGTCTCATGAGATATTATGTGCAATAGTCTTAGCGGTTATCCTTAACTCGTGCTAACATGTGCAACGGTCTTGTGGGTTAGCCTTGACTTGTGATCCTCTATGTGAAACTATCCTTGAATCATGATAAAGTATTTTTTTTATGTTACTTAAACATTATTATGACTCCATGTTTATATTATCCCATGTATATAACTTATTATTCCATATGTTCCATGCCTTTTTATATCATTTTCCATGACTTCTAACACATGTGATAAATATTTATTATTATGATTATTCCCTTACTAGGATTTTAGCTCATACATTTGTTCATGTTATCTATAGGTTATCCTATGAATATGTATGAGAAAATTGAATATATTATCTCTTTATGAATATTAAATAAAGAAATGTTTTATTTAGTCCCATGTTTTCAATTTTATGTACTTAGTCTTCCAAGAAACTAGAATTCAAGATCCTTGGATTATAATATAATGTTTTATTATGATTAAAATCATGTAATGATATTTATAAAAGGGTAGGGTAACTATATGTAGATATCCTATATGAAAATTAAAGGTTATTTAGAGATAATGATCAAACAAATCATCTGTTCATATGCCACCTGGAAGGTGGAATTGGATCATCTCACTAGTTATGTCATGGGAATGATGGAAAAGTTCCCTTTTGAAGCCACATTTGATCATGTACCTCGATCACAAAATGCACTTCTAATGAAATAGATAATGCATCATAATCATTGATGACCTTGGTCAGGATGAAATGATTTTCCATATCACACATCGAAGGATGGTTTTATTAGTCATCATCATTGACATGGAGAAAACAAATATGGTCAAACACTACCCTAGATCTTGATGAACAGATATCCACCCCTGGATGGATGGAGCCCATGATTGATTATCTCTAAAATGGGACCCTCCCATTAGAATGATCCAAAAGGGAGTATACGTGATTCAAAGAATAAAACTTTACCTTCCAGGATGGTCCAAATGAGAAAAAATACCTCTACAAGAAAGGGTTCGATGGAACCCTCCTAATATATTTACAAGATGGGAGGGAAAGTTGAGATTATTCTTTAGTAGGATGGTGATACATGAAAAACTAATAATTTCATGTTGTCTCTTAAAGATGATTAGTGTGTAGCTATTCATAAAATTATGATTAGCTCTATTTGACCCAGAACAACCATGCACATTCATTAGAGAAGGTACCATTTGGTCGTAAGTCCAACTTTGTGATCCAACCTATACATGGATTATTTAAAGATGATAGGATTATTCTCTAATAGCTATGATAAATTGGTTTATGGGTAATATCACAACTAACTTGACCCTAAGGAAAGTTATCCAACATATGAGATAATCCTTGGTGCATTGTGAATACCAATTGGATTACCTTTTAGATTGTTGTTTAAATAAAGTCAAGGTAAGATGATTTCTGAAAAGATAAAACATTTTAATCATGTGAATGAATTATATCATTGTTCAACATAATTAATCCATACAAAAGAAATTAGTGTGACATGGGGTATCTCTAAAGTTCATGTGGGAGGAGACCTCTCAAAGCCTTGTTGTTGGAGAAAACATGATACTAAGGATTGAAATTTTGATTTCTAACAATCATGTCACTCTGGAAAGTTGCATTGGAATATTTCTATGAACTGAAATCCATCTATATGAAAATAATAAGAATAGTTCAGATGAGTAAGAAATATTTCAAAAAAATTCATAACTCAAACAACATCATGAAAATTGAATGAAACATAATGGTATCCATGATTGCATGAACTAATACTAGTCTCACGAATCACTTGAAGCTTGTATTTTCTCATGGATGTAGGATCTATTACAATAATTGAGATCTCCTAACCTTAAGATTTTCATGCGAACCACATAATGATCAAGAGATCATGGGACAGATCTTATATATCATGTAAATCCAGAAGGAATTTTATATGGCCGAAATAATGAATTAAGGTTAAATAAAATTACCAAGATATTATTCATTGTTCATTTGAACAAGTACTATGATGAAGCAGTCACACAGCGAGATTACAAAATAGAATATAAAAAATCAACCCTAAGAGAAATCTTATGATCAATTATTTCAATGAGGTCTTGAAAAATGGATCTTGTGGAAGATTATTTTGGTGGAGTCCCATGATGGAAGAAATTGAATGATATATAGATTTCGATTTAGTGATGGAATGAGTCCCCCCCCCCCTGATCCCCTATTTTCAGGACATCCCTAGAACAAACTGGTCACCTAGAAGACTAAACATTTCTAAGGACACCATTTAGAAGAAACCTCAAGGACTCGAGTGGGAATTTACTCTCCTAAGAACTGATTTCTAGTCCCTATGGATGTCGATTTTAATGGGGATCATTTTTTTACACCTTTAAAATTATAATTGAAAATTATATAATTTAAGAAATACATGAATATTAGGTAATATTTTATTTTAAAAACAAAGGAAGGAGTAGCATGACTATATGAATTATGGATTCCCAAATCATACGGATCACATAACCTTTAGGAGGAAACATGATCACATAACCCCTGGGAAGGTCATGAGAATAGATCATGCACTACCTGTGATCTTTTAATGATCATGTAAAGCCCCTTGTAAAAACATTCATGTTTTTGCATAGGCATCTGAAGAAGTACTGATGATTATGAAGAGGCTACCTGGTGATCTCCTTTGATCATGTAACCCATATGGGAGAAGATTCTTGAAAATGATCCAAAGACCCTTTTAATATATGGAAATAAAGATAAAATTTTTGGAGGCTTCATGCAGTTGGGGTTACTTCAATTTTTATGTGAAGGTTATATGAACCTCCTATCATGGAGAGTTTATTGGGCATACCATCAAGATCTCGTAAAATCTCTCTAACAAGCCATCATGATCTTGAAAATTTCCCCAGACAAGTCTCCTTGATCATGTGAAAAACTCAATGATAGAAGACCTAATCACACTAAGACTAATCATAAATTTCATCCTATTCTTATGGAATCCATTTTACATGTAAATTTGATCACGTGGAACATCACAAACAAAGAAAATAATTGTTATTGAAAATTATCACAAACTATCATGAGGTCGTCTATTGATTATGTGACCCATTGAAGTAAAAACAATGGGAAAATTCCAAAGGAATATTAAAATAAGGAATAAAAACTGGAAAAGGTGGAAGCCTCTCTCAAAGATAATATATGTTGATTTTCATGTAAAGGGGTTACACAGATCATGTGATTATCATGAATCATGCGAAGACCATTCAATAATCTGACTTCATCCCACAAAATTTCCATGAAAAACCATTTTGATCTCATGAAAATCCTTTGAAAATCCATTTTAATATCACAAAGGAACCTATATAATTCTTCTTCAATCATGTGAAAGTTTTTCCTCATGAGTTTTTATCTCATGAAGCTTTTTAGAAATGATGGATCAATTATACAAAGACCATTTTACATGTCAACATGATTATGAGAAAACCCTTTAACAATACGAGGTCCAATAAATATGGAAATGATAGGATATTATCATAGTTTTTGTTTATCACGAGACACCTTGGGTGACCCATTATAGGATCATGAAAATAATGTGATGTGATACTCCTACCATCAACTTTAGATCATATATTTAATATATACACTGCACAATTTGGTCTATAACTAGGGAATTGTGGTGAAACATCCAGGATTTTCTCAAATATATGGACCATTATTTCAACTTTAATACCTTGGTTTTTCCCTTATAAGGTTACTTGTAAGATTCATGGGGGTAACGTGGGTGTCCATGGATTTTTCAACACCTTAAGCCTAGAATTCTGGAGAATCTAACTAGGCTGAACGGTTAAGAGAATCCCTACCACCCAACCCACATGGTTTACCTAACCATGTATGGTGTGATAAAAGGTATTAGGGGGCCGCCCGGTCTATATGATACTGTGATAGCTGAGGCACATTCCCTTGCAGGTTTCAGAGGGTTTGAGATAGTAACTTCTATATGGATTGTGAATAGTTATCCAAACCATACGCCTAACCCGTGAAAGGTCCCTTGTGGAGTATAACTAGGCACACGGTTTGGCCAACCGTGTGGCCAAATCGTACGGACCAGTAATTAAAGGGGAAATGAACTTTTTTCCCTCAAAATATTTCAATAACCTAAATCTTCTTCTTCTTCTCTTGTTCCAATGGACCACACACTGGGAAATACTACTCCTCTCCTCCTTTAGGTATTTTGATATATCCCTCATTTTTCATCTGTTTCCTTCACTATCAGATGTGTTGGAAATGTTGAGGTAATCTATTTAATTGTCTTCCTTATATTTCCAGTTTCTCATATCCTCTACTTCACTATTTAGGTGTAACCTAATTTCCCCAATTTTTATGTCAATTAATGATTCTTATTATTTCTCACATTTTAGCTTGATTCAAGGGTCAACAACGGACAGGTGGACTTCTTTGGTCATAAGGTAGGTGGTCTACATCCTTCCTTCATGTTTTTTCACATACTATATCATTAACCATTTTTTCACGCCGAAACCTTCTGGAAATGCCTCTAAATTGATAAATAAATAGAATTGAATGCCTATTTATGCCTTTTAAGAATTTATTGATTAGAGGATTTCCCATTGGGTTGATTATATTAACCTATGCATGTTCCCTTACCTTATAGGATTAGTTCCTATTATAAAACATTTTTTACACACCTCTTGAGGTGTTTTTAATTTGTCAAAAATGATTTGAAATGATAAATTGAATTTAGAGATTGTTACTGTCTTAAGTTAGTCACTTAATCCTTATTAATTTTGATTTAGAATTATGATTTATGAATTACTCTATGAAACTTATAATTATTGGTATTCCTAAGGCCTTATTTCATAGTAGATTGGATTGAATAAAATGATTTTTCAAGCTTGGTTATCTTGTTGTACATGGATTGTCTTATTGATGATATGTGATCTTAGTTCCTATCCCATACCTATTTATAAGCCAGGAGAGAACATGGGTACTAACATAAGGATGTTGTGGATAGAATCATCATGAATGCATTTGGATATGTTGGACATGTCAGGATCGACCCTTGATTTTCCTTCGATGGGATCTCTAGGAGGATTATTTATACCCATGGGTGACACTGGTTCCCTAGTGGAGGAACCGCGGATGGGATCTTTGGAAATATGGTTATACCATTCATTGAGTGATACTTGGTCCCCTATGTGAGATACCAGGTATGGGATCAGAGGTTTATTCTTACACTATTCCTAGAGTGATACAAGGGATGCCTTTTGTGGGTCACCTTGAATAGGCTCTGTGGTATTAGGTATTTCAGGGGAACCTGCATCAAAACTTGGGATTCCATTATGGATCACCTTATAAGTTATCATGATTCCACACTATATTTTATAGTTTCTTTTTCTTGGATTACATGTGATTCCTTTTTACTAATTTATGATAATGAATGATTGATGTAATAGGGACACGTACACCAAATAAAATTACATGATTAGGGTTTGATGCTTTATTTATGATGACCCATGTAAATACTTTATCACTTTTTTATAGGTTACCTTGTTTTAGAAATCCAACATAGGTCGAAGCAGGGGTGGTTGGGTATCCAAGTGGAACCAGGGTCATCATGTTTTTATTTATTTAATTCCTTCCTTTTACTATTATTGGCACATTGTTCATTTTATATTTCCCAGGCCAGATTGATCTAGACACAATTGGTGGTGGCCTACTGCGTATATCTCACACTCTACTTACGCTGACCTAGGTACCCAAGAAAACGTCATGAATACATGTATGGACAAAGGGAATAATCCATCTTCCAGTGCTTTATTAATATTACTTGGATGGAGTACATGGTAAAGGACCCATCCTATTCTCATAATTCTAGTAGTGGATACTTTTTGAACTTTTTTTTTGATAGAATGTGGTATATTCATATATCCTAAGATTTACCTCTGTACTTATTTTTTACATATTCTTGACCATCATCATCACATTTTATATATTTATTATTCATCTTCCCCGTAGGGTTTATTATTATTATTTTTTTGTTGTGTGTCTATTATTATTGTGTATTCTATTTATTATATATTGTTTCCACTATTCATCACTATGATCTATGAGGGAATGGTCCCCCCCTGCGTGCACACCCTAGGCCCTCATTTCTAGTAAGTAGACTCTAGCGTATGTGGAGGCACACTTCAGGTCCTATGGTCCACCATCTTGGGAAAAAACTAAGTGGATTTTGGGGTAGGATGCTACAAAGTGGTATCAAATGTATTTTCCTTATGTATTAATATTTAGGGATTATACAAGAGACTAGGAGTATTGGAATTTTGTAATGAGCCTATTCCTAGGAGTATCTACCCCATATGTAGGGGAAACCCAAATTACCTGGGATGGGTTAATGTTGTTATTGGTTTTTCCTGCTACAGTTTTATGGATTTCACCATTGGGTGGTGCACTTGTTTTGTGCCATTATTAATGTTGATATTATTATGATGGAATTTTTTACCATTGGCACAAGGATACAAGGGATTATTAAATCATGTGTTATACTAGGAACCATAAGAGTTAAATGTCATGCACTATGTCATGCCATATCTATATTTCTACATGCAATTCATTTATCACATGTTCTTGTTGTGGTGTCTTCGATGTTATGTATTGTAGTGTGCTAATTTTTCTTGCAGTGGTAACATAATTGGCCTAATTAAAGTTCCTAAATCAGTCTAAATAGTTTTTTACCACATATATTGACTATGAAACCTTAATTAACCAATTACTCCACATTTGATCCATGATACACTAGTTTTATGAACTGATACATGAGTTGATTTGATTGAAGAATTCCATAGTAAATTTAAGATTCAATTTATTATATAAATTGGAAAAGATATTTCATTCAATCAAATCACTATACATGGCCTCTTACATCCTGATACTGGATGTAAAGGTCATATCGCTATTAATTGAGGTGCCAATTGAAATTTATAAAGAGTATGATCCTTTATAAATTTGTAATTGGGGATGTAATTAACTAGATTAAGATATCTATATCCAAATAAATAAGGATAAAATTCAATAAATTAAAATTTTAATATAAAATGATTACCGCTAAATGGAAAGCTAATTTAAAAGTAAATGATGTTGTCCTCTATACCTTGAAAATAATTTTCCATATATTGGAACCTCTCTTATGTTTGATGTGACATTGACCCTGACCCGACCATAGTAGTGGAAATTAGGTTGTTTAACATGTGATATTTTTAAGACTCTTTTTACCACCTAGACATGGATTTAGAAGTAGATAGAGATGTGTGACTCCTTATAGAATAGTTTTGTGAATGTCCTTTATTATTATCTATTTACCTATATTTTTTTAAATATTATATGAGGAGATCTATGGAAATTATAGAGATATTAAACCAAAACATTCTTATATGATACACTAAGAAAGTGGTGGTAAGCATGCTCTAGAGGTGGTGGGTGCTGACCCACCTATTATACCTTTCACTTTTTCTCTGGAGGGACCTCTTATTGATCTTCTCTTGGGTGTTTATTCTTAGTTTAATTGATAGATTATTTTTCTTTATGAATTCTGTACAAGGTGATCCCTGACTTTCCCCTACTATATTAGAGTTGACATGAGAGTTTCAACAGCAGTATCCTCCCACCTTCTCTGGGGATGGAAAACCTCGGGATGTTGAGTCATGGATAGAGTCCATTCTCTCTATCGTTAACCATATTGAGAAAACTCTATATTGTATGTTAAATCTCACTACCTACATGTTACATGACTCTTCCAATCATTAGTGGGATGTCATCTCTCAGGATGATCTTCATCGAGTTATTATCTGGTCATACTTCTAGAAAACATTATATGATCACATCATTCCACTGATGCTAAGAGAAGACAATTATAGGGAGTTTATGCATATTCAATATGGATCTATGTCGGAGTTAATATTATTATGCTTTCTTCATCCAGTATCATCATTTTTCTCTAACTTTGAATAGAGACAATTTAATGACTGTGATACAATTAGAGGATGGGATTGTGAACGTCATCGAATCACAGGTGAGCATTTTATGAATGAATAAAATTTCAGATATAGTTAAATAAAACATAATTACTGAATGAAATATGAAGGAAATTGAATATGTGATCTATGGAGGCTTAGTTCTGAGGTAGGGATATGGTTTTCCTGGTGGAAGGAAGCATAATTTTGAGGGCGCACGTAGGGCCAATACTTTATAGGTGGAATGCACCAACCATTATGTGGTGTGTCATTAGTATGGTAGGCCAAGACACAAAATACCCAATGCTTGAGGAACCCAATAGGGTTACAAGATTAAGAGAGGATGGTCCACCTTTATTGCTTCTATCAATATTTTCCTCCATCATCCATTGAGAGGGGATCTGTACTATTGTTGCTTTCAGGTTTAGGGTCTATAACTCCACTCTTGGATAAAAGAGATCCTTCGACCAGTTGATCAAGTTGAAGAGGTGGATTTGGCTGAGGCAGTTAGGCCTCAGAGGTCCTGTTTCTATATATTGGACCTACCCAAGTTAGTCATCGTGCATCTCAAATCCTCGGATCAAGACATATATATATATAGTGCAACTTATTCCCAAGGAGAAGAGTCCAATTAATTATAATATATGAAGTAATATTTTGGTTTCCTCTACTTTAGTTTCTGCCCTATTTGATATAGGTTCATCACACTCTTTTATGTCTTCTGTGATTATGGAAAGTTTGGGCCTAGAGATATAATATTAAAATGGCATTATGACTCTTGAAACACTACTAGGGGTTTGATCAATGGGTGTAACACCCCGAGCTTCCACAATACGCCTCTCTTTCAATAATACAATAGCTTGCATTGTACGCAAGTTCGAGTTCTAAAACACCGTGACTAATCAAATTAGCCGTTATGAATAGTAATAACCACTTTTTAAAATTATAGAAATCTTATATTTCAAAATGGAATTCATTTTTGGATTCATAATATCGAAATTAGCCTATGTTGAATTTTTGGTATTTTTCTGAGAACTTCTAATTTTTTATAAATAGTGAAAAATACTTAAAAACAACCTTTTTAATCAAAATAATTTATAGTGATAAATTATACTATTTAGTGGTTTTAAAGTATAATTAGAATATATTTTTACAATTTTATCCAATGGTGGTCATTAGAATTAATTTAACATTGAAATTGGACATAAACAATTGCCAATCTTTTGATATAAATTGTTTCTTAAAAACACGCTATTTGTTGTAACAGCGGGAATTAATAATAAAATTAATTAATGCAACTTATATGTTTGGAATTTTATAAAATAGAAATCATTTTTGAATTCAGAATATCAATTATAGCTTAGGGTGAAATTTTGGCATTATTCTGAAAAACTTCAATTTTCGATGAATAGTGAAACCACTAAGTGGTAGTTAAATAACTGATTTTTCGTTTAAATGAAATATTACCACTTCTGTGATTTGATTTTCAAAAATCCGACATACATGGTTGTCATTAAGAAGTAAAATGTGGTTCAATGAGATTAAAATAATTTTTTGGTGAATAGTAACTTTTAAGTTCTTAATCGCGATTAGAGGTAATTAGTGTAGTTTAAGGTAAAAACAATGTTTTAATAATATGATATGAGCTTGACACTTGTCCTACTCCTATTGGATGAGTCATGACCGACCAAGACAACCCATGGGTCAACTTGGGGACCCCATGGAGCCACTTTAGTTGGAAAATGACATTAATATATATTTATTTAATGTTAAAATTAAATTGACACAAACATGTGTTATTTTACTAAAACAGTTTTTAAGTGGGGTTACACAAGTCCAAATTTTGACTATAAATATTAATTAGAAATCTAAAACGATTTCCTACATCATAGTATTTTTTTATATTTTTTAGACATTAAATAAATTAAATTATTTATGACATCATTATGATGCAGCGATGACCTCATTATTTAACGATTTAAATAAAATGAGAAGATAATGAAAAATACAAGGCTTACACTTGTCCAAAGCCTATTGGATGAGGAGATTTTGAAACCTTATCACCTTAGCCTCGAATTATATAAGTGTGGGACCTTTAGAATCCGAAAATCATTGTGAAATAATATAACATTTCAATCTTTCCAGAAGTGCCCCTCCTCTCCACTTATAAAAGGCCCCCACCTCTCCCACCACATTTACACTTTCAAGCCATTTGGCTCGGCCAACCTCTGCCCAAATACTCTCCCAACATTCCTCCCTTACTCCTAGAAGCCTCACTTTGGGCAGAACTCTTCCCAAGGAAGCCTTTGGCTCAAATCAAAAAGAGTTACCCGATTTTGAGGTAATGTCTTCTCTAATGTTGTTTTGTTTTATTTTTCTTCTCCAACCCCCTAAACTCTTTTTATTCATTTCTTTTGTAACAACACCAGTATCCTCAATATACTAGGATTTTGTTATAAGAAGTATTAGAGCTACACTTACACACACCTACATCTAATGGTTAAAGAACATACGGTTTCTGTGGATGGCGAATTTCTGCCTCACGAAACGATGATTGTTCAACACTCATATAACACTTTCAAAGGTGGCCATTAAGATGTCACTATTTTTATATATGATATATAATATGTTTATGTTTTACTTATGCTTCTGTATTTCTCATTTATGGCATAATTTATGATTTCCATTATGGGTAAAACGCGATAATTTCATTTTAGGAAGTGCGGACTACCGCCCCCTCAAAGTGATTTGAATCGTTAATGCCATATGTGGGATGTATAAAGGATGGAGTAAATGGTATTATACACTATATTATACTGGAATTATATTATACATTTATATCATTATGATTTAGTTCCATTAAATATGAAATTGAAATGAAAGTAGCGTTCATGCGTACGTACGGCTTACCGTCTCCATGAACGGTGCATTTCATTTCTTACCTCTAAATGTCATGTAATATTATGAATGAATGTATATAATGGATATATATGAGATATATGATATCTATATCATGAATATAATTCTGGATATAATGGATATTTCACCACATGAACAACTCGTAATTATAAGAAGTCTATTTTTGACTCAAGTACCAAAGATCGACAAAACGACCGTTATTAACTTAAATAATTACATAATATTCATAACATTGTAATAAGTGATATTAAAGGGATAATGAACTTGAAAAAGGTTCTTAATAAAGTAGATATTAACTCTAGTTTATTATTCAGGGGGTTAAAGAACGGTTGAATCAAGTCGGACACAAGGTAAGGGAATTTCTTAACCCAACTTCCATTCTTTGGGTTAATCTCCTACTTTCAAATTATGTCATGATATTATTATGTCCTATTTTGTATTTTTACTTTCTTTATGTGTACCTATAGTGAATACACATAATAGATCTATTTTATTTTAAAAATGATATATTTAAGGACTTCGTCTCAATCCCCTTTCATTGAGGCATATTTGGTTTTATACACAACTTTCTTTTATACGGTGTATAAACCCCTTTGACTTTTACGTTTATTCAAAAGGAATCTTTTTTATACGAAGCGATTTGCCAAACGACAAAAGGGAATTTTTTTCTTTCCGTACTTATGCGGCGACAATGACTTCTCCGCCGCCGTGACCATTATTTGAGAATCGGCTTCCTCTACAAGCCATCATTTTTTTTAATGAAAAATAAATACAAAGTTTTAACTTTCTTTTATTTTGGTATTGAAAATGGTTTTGAAAGCATTTTTATTATATCAATGTGTTGTATTTATATCTTTTGATTGAAATGTGGAAATGTTATGTTTCCTTTATGCATGTTTTATGTGATATGATTATTTTATGGTTTATGATATGTTTAAACCTATTCATATGAGGAATGCATTGGACTTAATAAGTGATGGGTGGAGCCCGCTATAGCTCCTCGATGCATCGGCAGGTCTCATGAGACAAACTAGTGTATTGGCACGAGGCCTTGACAAAATCTTATTTGTGGTCTTGGCACGAGGCCTTGACTACGTGGTTATGATAGTCTGGCATTATGCATTCCATCATTATGAAAGTGGTTATTGATACTGCATGTGATTATTCGACCAGTAGAATATCCATGTGAAGAAGTAAATGGCATTATCTCATTTTACTTTTGCCATATTATGTTGAAGTTCTTAAAAGGCTTTTGTTTTAGTTATACATTGCCTTAAATTTTTATGTTTATTTATGAAAGCTTCCGCTATATTGTTGACCTTACTGAGCATCTGAGCTCACCCCTTTCAATGTTTTAATATTTTCCAGGATGTGAAGAAGTATTTTATGAATGACCTGCAGGGATAGTCAGAAGTGGATATGAGTGTGGACTATGGAGACTTTGTTATTGTAGTTTTTCACTTAATGATGTAATGTAACGTTTACGAATGTATCTAGTGTTTCCAAGGCTACTAAACTAATCGGTCTTTCGAGACTTGATCTTTTGTGATCATGCCAATGTTACGAAGTAACGCACCGGCTCTGGGTAGCTGGGGTCGGGGCGTTACAGTTGGTATCAGAGGCAGTTTAGTACTAACCTTGGAAGGTAGATTTAGATAAACTCTGATTAGAGCACATAGACCTAAGATGAACTTTGAGGATTAGTATAGAAGAACTTCCTAGAATTTTGGTATTATAGAGATGTTGTGAGTTTTCCGAGCAATACATCCCTGTCTGGATACGAGCAGGTAGATGCGGCTCTGGCACAGATGTACCTAGGGGTAAAACCCGAAAACACTGCTTTGAGCTAGATTCGAACGGGAACTGGTGCACAACAACGGGCCTTGCTGCACTCTTTGTTACGACACTCCCGGGGGATATGCTTAGGATAACTCTCATTTTCTTTAGAAATCATTATGAAGGGTTTATGAGTATATACTACCTCAAAGAAAACATTTTTATGATTATGGATTATATCCATAAATAGTTCAATTTATGTTAAGTATTTTATAAGTATGGAATTATGTATTTTGATTCATAAACTAATCTAGTTTATGCCATTGTTTAGAAATGGCGCCTAGTGGAAGGAATGGAAACCGTATCAATGTACGAACTCCGTGTAGGGATTTCCCTGCTGCTCAAGATAATTATTGTGGATCTGGAGATACAACTGGTGCTGATCAACTTATTACCATACTGGGACAACTCACTCAGGTTATGAATAATAACCTTACTCGTATGGAGCACCCTGATCCGCAACGTGGAGGATCAATGCTAGACCGTTTCATGAGGCAACAACCACCAGCCTTCAATGGGGGTACAAATCCGTTAGTAGCTGAGCAATGGATAAATTCCTTAGAGAAAATATTCCATGCCTTGGGGAGTAGTGAAAGGGAGAAGGTTGTCATGGCAGTTTACCGCCTCACTGGAGATGCCGATCAGTGGTGGTCGCTGATTCAAAACACAAAGGAAGATGATGACGTATCAAATATGGAATGGAGGGAGTTCAAAGAGCTTTTCTTAGAAAAATACTTTCCTCGTGACCATCGAGCAGATATGGAAAGGCAATTTCTGAGTTTGAGGAAGAAGGAGGATGAGAATGTCGCAAAGTATGAGGCTAACTTTACAAGGTTAGTGAGGCATGTTGCCGATTATATACGTAACCCAAGGAGTAAGATTGATCGTTTCTTTGATGGGTTAAAACCATTTCTCCGTCGAGTTTTAGTATCACAATCCTTCTCATCATACGAAGATATTGTCTCGTGTGCTATCAAGAAAGAAAAGGAATTCTCTAAGTCTTATGACAACAAAGTAAAGCAAGAGAAGAAGAGAATGGTGGAACAAGAGATAGATAAAGGGAAAAAGGGAAAGAAAGATTTTCCATTATGTGATAATTGTGGGAAGAATCACCCTGGTACTTGCCTAAAAGGAATGTGAGTTTGTTATAAATGTGGAGAAAAGGGTCACCAGGCTCGTGATTGCAAGGGAAAGAAAGAGGCTGTCAAAGTTGAATGCTACAATTGTAGGGAAACAGGGCATTATGCAAATGAATGTCCTAAGCGTCAGGGAAACTTACCTCAGAAAAGGCCAAGGGATCAAGGCCAATCTTATGCTGTGACTACAGTTGAAGCGGAATAATTAATGTATTGGTGCTTTTGGACTCAAGGATTATATTCTGGTTATAAGAATAATGTGATATATATATGGATTGTACTGCAGTACTTGTTGATTTCAGTAAGGTTTTAATATGATTAAGGTAATCATATTTTTAGTATGTGACAATAAGAGAAACTTTTCTTTGTTTGGGGAATCTGATGTTACAATTGATTTTGGAATTTAGAGACCTTTTAGAGAAAGTCTGGACGAAGGTATTTTGGATAACTATAAAGGTTGGAGTGGATTAAGTTGATCTTTGGATAGTATTGTTTAAGGTTAAAAAATTTATGATGATTATTTTTGGAATATTATGATACTATAGTTTTAGGAAAAGGACAACCTGCAGGGTGGGGCATAACCCGTCGCGTCGGACAAAGCTGCAGGAATAGAACCCACAACCATAGTGCGACAGGCCTTTATTTCCTACCACTAGCCTACAGGAAGTCCCTGGTTATTACGAAATAATTTTATTAATCTAAATGGTATGTTTTAATATTTAGAACCGTATACAATTAGGATAAATAGAATATTTTTGAGTTCCGTTACCATTTGGAGTAAAAGTTGGGTTTGTGGTAAAAATTTATTAACGAATGAAAGTATACATAACAAGTATGTATATTCCCTTACATTCTTAGTAAATCTACTAAATAAATTCCTCAACATTATAAAAGGTAACTTAAAACAAAAATGTTGTCGGTTAACTTTTCCAACTGGGGATTCAATGACCGTTTAACCAATCACAAGTTTGTGATTTTCTTGTGGTTAAACTTTCTCCTAATCCTGTTTTCTATAACTCTCCATCAGACCTTGATGGTTTGTTTTTCTTCCATATCCATATTTTCATAGAATCCTAGAATGGGCTATATCGGGTGACCTTTGTACTTATCCTGCTTTCTTTTAATGTTATATATTTATTAACCATATTTCCGATGTGGGTTTTCCTCAAAGGTATTTTCTCTTTTAAACCTTTTATTTTCAAAGAAAAATATCAAATTGCGAGGACGCAATTTATTGAAGGAGGGGAGAATGTAACACCCCGAGCTTCCACAATACGCCTCTCTTTCAATAATGCAATAGCTTGCATTGTACGCAAGTTCGAGTTCTAAAACACCGTGACTAATCAAAGTAGCCGTTGTGAATAGTAATAACCACTTTTTAAAATTATATAAATCTTATATTTCAAAATTGACTTCATTTTTGGATTCATAATATCGAAATAGCCTATGTTGAATTTTTGGTATTTTTCTGAGAACTTCTAATTTTTTATGAATAGTGAAAAATACTTAAAAACAACCTTTTTAATCAAAATAATTTATAGTGATAAATTATACTATTTAGTGGTTTTAAAGTATAATTAGAATATATTTTTACAATTTTATCCAATGGTGGTCATTAGAATTAATTTAACATTGAAATTGGACATAAACAATTGCCAATCTTTTGATATAAATTGTTTCTTAAAAACACGCTATTTGTTTTAACAGCGGGAATTAATAATTAAATTAATTAATGCAACTTATATTTTTGGAATTTTGTAAAATAGTCATAATTTTTGAATTCAGAATATCAATTATAGCTTAGGGTGAAATTTTGGCATTATTCTGAAAAACTTCAATTTTCGATGAATAGTGAAACCACTAAGTGGTAGTTAAATAACTGATTTTTCGTTTAAATGAAATATTACAACTTCTGTGATTTTATTTTCAAAAATCCAACATAAATGGTTGTCATTAAGAAGTAAAATGTGGTTCAATGAGATTAAAATAATTTTTTGGTGAATAGTAACTTTTAAGTTCTTAATCGCGATTAGAGGTAATTAGTGTAGTTTAAGGTAAAAACAATGTTTTAATAATATGATATGAGCTTGACACTTGTCCTACTCCTATTGGATGAGTCATGGCCGACCAAGACAAACCATGGGTCAACTTGGGGACCCCATGGAGCCACTTTAGTTGGAAAATGACATTAATATATATTTATTTAATGTTAAAATTAAATTGACACAAACATGAGTTATTTTACTAAAACAGTTTTTAAGTGGGGTTACACAAGTCCAAATTTTGACTATAAATATTCATTAGAAAGCTAAAAAGATTTACTACATCAAAGTATTTTTTTATAATTTTTAGACATTAAATAAATTAAATTATTTATGACATCATCATGATGCAGCGATGACCTCATTATTTAACGATTTAAATAAAATGAGAAGATAATGCAAAATACAAGGCTTACACTTGTCCAAAGCCTATTGGATGAGGAGATTTCGAAACCTTATCACCTTATCCTCGAATTATATAAGTGTGGGACCTTTAGAATCCGAAAAGCATTGTGGAATAATATAACATTTCAATCTTTTCAAAAGTGCCCCTCCTCTCCACGTATAAAATTCCCCCACCTCTCCCACCTCATTTACACTTTCAAACCATTTGGCTCGGCCAACCTCTACCCAAATACTCTCCCAACATTCCTCCCTTACTCCTAGAAGCCTCACTTTGGGCATAACTCTTCCCAAGGAAGCCTTTGGCTCAAATCAAAAAGAGTTACCCGATTTTGAGGTAATGTCTTCTCTAATGTTGTTTTGTTTTATTTTTCTTCTCCAACCCCCTAAACTCTTTTTATTCATTTCTTTTGTAACAACACCAGTATCCTAAATATACTAGGATGTTTTTATAAGAAGTATTCGAGCTACACTTACACACACCTACATCTAATGGTTAAAGAACATACGGTTTCTGTGGATGGCGAATTTCTGCCTCACGAAACGATGATTGTTCAACACTCATATAACACCTTAAAAGGTGGCCATTAAGATGTCACTATTTTTATATATGATATATAATATGTTTATGTTTTACTTATGCTTCTGTATTTCTCATTTATGGCATACTTTATGATTTCCATTATGGGTAAAACGCGATAATTTCATTTTAGGAAGTGCGGACTACCGCCCCCTCAAAGTGATTTGAATCGTTAATGCCATATGTGGGATGTATAAAGGATGGAGTAAATGGTATTATACACTATATTATACTGGAATTATATTATACATTTATATCATTATGATTTAGTTCCATTAAATATGAAATTGAAATGAAAGTAGCGTTCATGTGTACGTACGGCTTACCGTCTCCATGAACGGTGCATTTCATTTCTTACCTCTAAATGTCATGTAATATTATGAATGAATGTATATACTGGATATATATGAGATATATGATATCTATATCATGAATATAATTCTCTATATAATGGATATTTCACCACATGAACAACTCGTAATTATAAGAAGTCTATTTTTGACTCAAGTACCAAAGATCGACAAAACGACCGTTATTAACTTAAATAATTACATAATATTCATAACATTGTAATAAGTGATATTAAAGAGATAATGAACTTGAAAAAGGTTCTTAATAAATTAGATATTAACTCTAGTTTATTATTCAGGAGGTTAAAGAACGGTTGAATCAAGTCGGACACAAGGTAAGGGAATTTCTTAACCCAACTTCCATTCTTTGGGTTAATCTCATACTTTCAAATTATGTCATGATATTATTATGTCGTATTTTGTATTTTTACTTTCTTTATGTGTACCTATAGTGAATACACATAATAGATCTATTTTATTTTAAAAATGATCTATTTACGGACTTCGTCTCAATCCCCTTTCATTGAGGAATATTTGGTTTTATACACAACTTTCTTTTATACGGTGTATAAACCCCTTTGACTTTTACGTTTATTCAAAAGGAATCTTTTTTATACGAAGCGATTTTCTAAACGACAAAAGTGAATGTTTTTCTTTCCGTACTTATGCGGCGACAACGACTTCTCCGCCTCCGTGACCATTATTTGAGAATCGGCTTCCTCTACAAGCCATCATTTTTTTTAATGAAAAATAAATACAAAGTTTTAACTTGCTTTTATTTTGGTATTGAAAATGGTTTTGAAAGCATTTTTATTATATCAATGTGTTGTATTTATATCTTGTGATTGAAATGTGGAAATGTTATGTTTCCTTTATGCATGTTTTATGTGATATGATTATGTTATGGTTTATGATATGTTTAAACCTATTCATATGAGGAATGCATTGGACTTAATAAGTGACGGGTGGAGCCCACTATAGCTCCTCGATGCATCGGCAGGTCTCATGAGACAAACTAGTGTCTTGGCACGAGGCCTTGACAAAATCTTATTTGTGGTCTTGGCACGAGGCCTTGACTACGTGGTTATGATAGTCTGGCATTATGCATTCCATCATTATGAAAGTGGTTATTGATATTGCATGTGATTATTCGACCAGTAGAATATCCATGTGAAGAAGTGAATGGCATTATCTCATTTTACTTTTGCCATATTATGTTGAAGTTCAAGTTTAAAAGGCTTTTGTTTTAGTTATACATTGCCTTGAATTTTTATGTTTATTTATGAAAGCTTCCGCTATATTGTTGACCTTACTGAGCATCTGAGCTCACCCCTTTCAATGTTTTAATATTTTCCAGGATGTGAAGAAGTATTTTATGAATGACCTGCAGGGATAGTCAGAAGTGGATATGAGTGTGGACTATGGAGACTTTGTTATTGTAGTTTTTCACTTTATGATGTAATGTAACGTTTACGAATGTATCCGGTGTTTCCAAGGCTACTAAACTAATCGGTCTTTCGAGACTTGATCTTTTGTGATCATGCCAATGTTACAAAGTAACGCACCGGCTCTGGGTAGCTGGGGTCGGGGCGTTACAATGGGAATATTATAGTTTAAGGAGTTCCGCTTTGATATAGGTGGGTACCATTTCTTGTGGAATTTCATCTCCCATGAGTTGATTGGCTTTAATATCATACTTGATATGGACTGGCTTGTGCCTTATCACCCCCATGTTGATTCGAGTCACAAGAGGGTGTATTTTGAATCACCCAAGAGAAGAACATATATTTAAAAGGGATAATGGGATATCCCAGAGTGCTAAAATGGACCCAAATGTCATGGGAAATGTAGGGTAAAAACCTATATGGGGAGTCTATTTATGAGTTATTAGGGAATAAAACTTATAGAATTACCTCTTATTGTGTATTGTTTCAGGGATGTCTTCCCTAACAATTTCTCTATCTTTCTGCCTGAGATAGAGGTGGAGATCACTATCAAGCTAGTTACTGGTGCAGAACCAGTGTCCATTCCTCATTAGATGATGGAACCTTTAGATCTCTGGAAATTCAAAAACCAATTGGATGATCTTGATGCAAAGGGTTTTACATAACCAAACACTTTTCCTTAGGGTTCACCCATCATTTTTTCCATGAAGGTGAATGGTACCCTCTATTTATGAATGAATCACCACTAATTAAAAAATATTTTGGTGAAGTATTAGTATCCACTTCCTCATATATATGACCAATTCGATTGGATTCAAGGATAAATGATTTTCTCTAAGATTGATTAGAGGTCGAGCTACCATTAGGTGCATGTGAGACCATTAAATATACCAGATACAATGTTCTAAAGTAGGAATGTATCGTATGAGTATCTGGTTTTTCTATTCAGCTTTAAAAATGTGTCGATGGTCTTTACAGATCTAATGATTTAGCTTTTCCACCTGTAACTAGATTCATTTTTTCTGGAATTTGTAAACAACATCTTAGTGTATTATTTTACTATAAACGACCAATCCAATCACCTTGAGATCATGCTTAATACACTGGGATAGAACCAACTTTTTGTAAAGATCAGTAAATTATACTTTTGGATTAGTAAGGTTCTCTTCATGGTTCATATAATTTCTTAGGTAGGCATACTTTTTACCTAGATAACGTGAGCATAATGGTTTACTGGAAAGAGCCTAAGACTATGTTTGAAATATATAGTTTCCTGGGGCTGGCTAGATATTACAGGTGATTCATTTAGGAATTCTTAGGCTTAGAAACACCTCTTATAGAAGTGAATAAGAAGGGTGTGAAATTATTTTGGTCTTGGTCTTGTGAGATAACATTTTAATAGTTGAAATTGAGGTTTACTTAATCAATGATCCTGATTCTTTTTTTAAGTCAGGAATAGGATATACAATTTACTATGATGCTTTAGGGATTGATCTAGGAGAATTCATGATATAGGGTTATTTAATTGTATCATACAGGTCTCACCAGACAAGTCCTCATGAGCATAACTACTTTATACACACCATTGACTTAGAAATAGGGGTTCTTGATCTACAATATTGGAGGAATTATCTTTTGGGTGAGAAGTTTGTTGTTTACACATATCAACAAATTGTCAAATACATATCCAAATAGTGAGACATGAATTTGAAACATCACAGGTTGGTGGAATACCTGTATTCATTCGAATTTGATCTTGCTCAAACACTCGATAAGGGTAATTGTATGGCTGATTCCCTAAGTTATAAGGCTCAGACACAATCCATATAGGATTCTAGGAGTGAGAGGTGATTGATAGATTTGTTTCCTATGTTTCTTCTGGAGGTTTAAGAACAACACTTGAAGTTTGTTTTTATCATATTTGGTAGTGACATCCTCTCATTTGGAGTGGGTATAGATGAGATTGATCTCAGACTCTAAGGGAATCATCTTGAGGGAGATCATCTCTAGTGAGAACCAACCTCTGGGTTTGGTTTTTGATGATAATGAGATCCTTCTATACCATGGTCATGTTTGGGTGCCTTATGACATATGGGAATATTCAGTGTGGGAATATCATTCCTATATTTTGGAGGTTCATCCTAGACATACCAAGAAGTATTGAGATGTAACCCATCAGTATTTGGGTCTGGGTATGAAAAGGAATGTAGTAGTTATTATCACTCGGTGCTTCAAATATCAGTAGGTGAAGGATGAGCACCAATTTAATGGTGGAAGTTTATAGCCTCTTTATATTTTTGAGTGTAAATGGAATGATTTCACAATGGATTTCATGATGTTCTTGTCGAGATCCTCTCAAGGAAGCAATTTAGTATGGGTGATTTTCGACTGGTTGACCAACACCCTACACTTCCTACTAAACTGGGACACCTTCTCAATTGATGAGATTAGGAGGTTTTATATCCGAGAGATAGTGAACCTTCATGGTGTTCCCAATTATATCATATCAACCTGTGATTTTCTCCTTACTTATCAGTTATGGTAGGGGATATAAAAGGCATTGGGTTCATATGTGATCATGAGTACAACTTATTACCCTCTAATTAACGGGATGATCGAGTGGACGATATGGGTGTTATAGGACATGATCTGAGCATGTGTCCTTCATTTTTGAGGTTCATGGGAGAAACATATACCTCATTTTTAGTTTTATTTTCATAATAGATTTTAGTAAATGATTTATATACCTCCATATGAGGCCCTATATGGTAGGTTGTTCTGTTCACCTCTATGCTGGTTAGAAGCAGATGAGACAACTTTTCTAGGTCCTCATCTAATTCAAAAGACTTCAAATAAAGTCTAGTTGATTCAGAAACATATGGATACAGATCAGTCCAGAAATAAGTCTTATACCAGTCATTATTGTCGACATCTATATTTTTAGGTGGTACATCAGGTATTTTTGTGTGTATTTCCAATATTGGATCATAGAAGAATTTTGAGACAGGGCAAGTAATCACCTCAATACATTGATACATTCAATATAGTAAAGAGATTATGGCTAGTAGCCTATCGGTTGATGTTACCTTAGAGGTAACATGGTATGCATGTTTCAATGGTATCATCTGAAAATTTCCCATTCATTTGACCCCAAGGATATAGATATGCAGATGATACATCCTTCAAGGAAAATTCAATATGTATCCTTGATTGGAGCATGAAGGATATTAGAGGTAGGTCATTTCCACTAGTCTGAGTGATATGGTAGAACAACCATGTGTGGGATGAGGCCTAATAGTGGAAGGATTATGTACATTTGAAGTGGACAGAACAATTCTCTTACAAAATTTTACCACCCTCAGAAGAAAAACTTGAGGACAGTTCATCTTAAGGAGGGGAGGTTATAATATCCCTACTTTTCTCAAAGGTAAAAACCATTTTTTGGTATTAATTACTTGGTTTGGCCCCTGTAAGGATACATAATGGATTCACATAGGTCATGAAGAGGTCTGGCTCTTTTTTAGAGCCCAGAACCCCAGATTTTTGTAGAATCGAACTAGGCCACACAGTTTGTAGAAATTGTGAATCCTAGCCTACATGTTTTCCCTAACTGTGTGGGATTTTATATAAGGGATAAGGGGGCCACATGGTTTTTCTATAACTATGTGAGCTTATTTGCATGCTCATGTGGGTTACAAGAGGTATTAGATATATAATTCTACATGGATTGCACATGGTTAGGAAAACTGTGAACCTAGCCCATGTGAGGTCCCTCCATGAGAATAATTGGGTGCATGCTTGGTGAAAGGCTTGCCCAACCATACATCCAAACCGTGCGGACCAATAATTAAAGGTGATATGATATTTTATCCTCAAAAATTTTTATACCCTAAATACGATTCCACCACTATTATTCTAGTGGACTGCATGCATGGGAGGCCTCCTCCTCTCCTCCTTCAGGTATTTTGATATCTCCCTCATCATTTATCTGTTTCCTTCATCGTCAGATGAATTTTAAATCTTGAGGTAAGATATTTAATCCTCTTCCTTGTATTTCTAGTTTCTCTTCTCCACTATTGTGATATTTAAGTGTGACATCATTTCCCATATTTTTAGTGAATTAGATTATTTTTTGGATATCTATCATTTTATCTCAATTCAAGGATAAAAAATGGATGAGTGGTCTTCTGTGAGCCTAAGGTAGGCTGTCGAGTTCCTTCTCAAAAGTTTCATTGCTTCCTATATCATGTGTCAATGTTCTGTTCACTAGAACCTTCTGTCAATGCCTCTTAATTGATAAATAAATCATATTGAATGCTTCTTCATGCCCGTTGTGACTCCAGTAAGTGGAGGATCACCAATTTGGTTCATTTTCTTGACCTAATCCACCCAAATGTTTATTCCATTCCCTTAGAGGCTTATTTCATATTATATAATTTTTTTTTAAATTCTCTTTGAGTTTTTTTTCCTCTGTAATATATTCTTTGAAATAATAAATTAAATTAAGAGAATGGTATATCCTTGAGTTAGTCCCTTAATATTTATGATTTATTCTTAAAATATATTATTTTATCCTTACTCTTTATGCCTTATGATTGTTTCTTATTTATTATACTTCATGATGTTTCTTTATGAATTATGTCATAGTTTCTTGGATTTAATAAAATTATTTGTATAGATTGGTTATCTTAGTGTACATGAAATTCTGTATCGATGATATGTGATCTTGATTTTGATTCTTTACTTGTTTATGATCTAGGAGAGAACATGTGTTCTAACTTAAGGACATCATGTATGGACTCATCGTACTTGTGTTTGGATCTGTTGGACATGCTATGATCAACCCTTAGCTTTCCTTTGACTAGATATCTGATTTGATTAATTATAATCATGAGTGAGACTGGTGTCCTAGGGGAGGCACCATGGATTGGTTCATAAGAAATATAGTTATATCATTCCTCGAGTGATAGTCAATCCCCTATATGAGATACCAGGAATAGGATCAGAGGCTTATGCTTATAGAATGATGATAATGATATGAGGGACTCCTTTTATAGGTCACCTTGGATGGGATCTACGATATTGGGTATTTCATGGGAAATGGGAGCGACACATGGGATTCCTTTATGGATAACCCTTTATGGGCTCAAGATGCCTCACTAGATTTTATGGTTTCTTTTTCTTGGATTACATGTGACTCCTTTTTATGAATTTATGATAATGATTGATTGATTTTATATAGATTCCTACGCCAAGACAAATCACATGCTTTGGGTTGGTACATACTTGATTCTTTATTTATGATGAAATCTGTACATACCTTATCACTTTTTTATAGGTTCCTTTGGGTCATAAATCCATCTTAGGCTGATGCAGGTATTGGTAATCGGGTATCTAGGTGTATTGTGATCAGTCATGTTTTTATTTATTTAATTAATTTAATTTACTATTATCATGACATGGTTCATTTTATATTACATGGAAAAGTTTTTTTAGCCAACATTGGTTTTGGCCTACTGAGAATATATTACACCCATATTGGGTCATACTTAGTACCCATGTAGGCTTCCTGATTGTAAGTATAGATAAAGGTGAGTGTATATCTTATGATGCTTGATTACCAATGATTGGATGGAGTACATGGGTAGAGGACTGAGCTTATTCTCATGATGCTGGTAGTATATTTTTTTTCCTTTTTGGTATTTTGATAGCATGGGGTATATTAATTTATCCCTTGATTTCCCTATGTACTCATTTTTTATAGGTACATGATCATCATCATCACATTGTGTCTATTTATTATTAATATTACACTTATTTATTTATATTTTATTGTTTGTTATTATTATTTCATTATTGTATGTATGTTATTACTTCTTCCTCCCTTTGTTACATATTTTTACCATTATTCTCCACTCTTATTTATGAATCCATAGTCTCCACATGGACACACCCTAGGCCCTCCCTGCTAGTTGTAAGCCTCTAGCATAAGGAGAGGAAAAATTTTGGTATTTTTTCCCATTTTTTTGGGATATTATAAGGGGATTACGAGGTGGGGAACTGCACGAGGATAATAAATTCCTCCCTCTCAACAAAAAAAATACAACCACCACACACAATATTAAGTCATACCAATTGTATCATAGAAGAGTAAACTTCTCAGAATGAAAGCCACACAATCGTAACAATGTTTTTCCTGGTAAAATATGGGGAATGACCTAAGGGATCACACAACACGAATTTTATATTCATGTGATATCTTTATAGATCATGTGAATTACTTCCAGTGGGTTAGACATATTAGGTGAAGGAGATTCTGCATGTTTTCTTGGTCATGTGAAACCACAAAAAGCTAATTCTTAATGAACCTTGGGTCTCATATGCAATAAAGACTAAAATATTGATGAAACTTGAGGCATGTATTCAATAAATTATAAAAAAATAAGGAAGTATTATGTAAAGATGGATATGATAATTTTCACGTGAATACATCAAGCGCTTCACATGACCTATCTAGACCATGTGAAAACACCATGAAATGTCAATAAAGTCTCGTGAAGTCCTCTAGACATGTCTCCCAATCCTTGAAAAGTCCTCCAATCATGTCTCCCAAGTCTTGGAAAGTCCTTCAAACATGTATCCCAAGTCCTCTAAATATGTATCTCATGCCTTTTTAAGTCCTCCAAACATATTGGAAAATTCATAAAAAGTCCAACAAACATGTCATCCAAGTCACACGACAGCCTTATGACATGTAATCCTTGATCACATAAAACCCTTGGACATGTCTTTGTTGATCACATGAAGACTATAAAATGTTTCATCTAGGTTATGAGATAGTCCTCTAGATATGTTATTCAGATCATATGACATACCTATGACATGTTTGATTCAATCACATTAAGCACCCTAGTACAGGTCATCCTTTTCTTATGTACACTAAGGGAATGTGGAAAAAGAAATCAAGACATGTAAAATAGACAATTAGGAAATTTATAGAAGACACTCAAGACATGTCATATATACAATTAAGATATGTCTGGCATAGGCCCTCTAACATGTCAAGAATATCATGCAAACCCCCTAGGATATAATAATATTTTATATGAGACAATTTCAGACATAAATCAAAATGAACTATGGGAAATCAGATTTCCATCCAAATAAGATATGTAGGACGCCTTCTTGAGGCCCAAGCACCAATAAGAATCCACCTTGGTGTAAGTCCCTTTATATTTCCGGCACTCTAACAAACAGAATCCAAACTCTACCATTTATCATTATTACTCATCCATCAATGAATTCAAAAACTAACAAGACTATGGTGACTCTTATACTTTCTATAAACAAGACATGTATCAATCCTTCCTCAGGATTGAGATCAAAATTGAACACCCCATTAGGTCTGCCCCAATGCGAATGTCTTGTATTCATATGCAGTGACACTGATAAATTGTTCTCGCATATTTCTTACACTACCCATGGATCATATGGTCGTAGGTATTTTCAATTATATTACTAGTCACATTATAAATATCCCCCATCTAGGGGAATCTCGATGTGTAATACCCATTTAGTAACGTGATACAATTTCCCCCATCCAAGGTCATCCACATTGGTTTAATCCTGAAGGAATTCTCTCATTGGTAAACCCCATGGCAATAAACCTCATGGGAATTATTTATTTAACACTAACCTTCATAGGGTGGAATATAGATCAATCTTCGATGAGTCTAATTATTTTTATAAAAAGGATATGTTGGATAACTTCTTAAGGCTCGATCTCTTTACCCAATGCCTATGTTCCATCATATATTTCTTTTCTACATGATGTTTAGCTAAAATCCATAAAAAAATATGTGTGTCTTGATTAATGATATAAAAAGGATACTTAGTATTCCTTATAATGATTTAATCCCAACCTCAAAATATAAATTTCATCCTTTTATGGTATTAAACTCTAGAGTTCCTGGTTATATGGATTCAAAATATAAATAACTAACTATTAAAAATCAATAATGGAAGTAGTTATAGAACCTTAGATATATACATACGATCAAATTAATAGAACCCTTCTTTACTGATAGAAGGATTCAACACCCGATCATTTATTTAAAGTAACCCGTTTTATATCAGGGATAAGAATAGATTGATGAATATATTTTAATTTATAAGAGAGTCCCGAAATAAGCACTAATTCCCCCCCAAAAGGGTTTGATGAGCATGACCTCCCATCCCCTCGACCAATGTGAGTTCCTAAGAACCATTGGGCCTAAAACCCAAAAGGAATACCTTACTTTAGAAAGAAGGTATATACCCAATTATATATATGGGAACCATTGAGAGTTTCTATGAAAGATGGAAATGGTAAACCTAATGTGAATGATTGTGCAACTTTACTTGAACATCCAACAATCAATCCTTAAATAAGAAAACATATGTGGCTCCTAGTGTGATAGAATGAATCTATAGAATAAATAAATCATTATAAATATTGGGAATCATGCCTCTTGAAAACTAGATATACCATACACTTGTCATATTTAAAAGAAAACTATCATCATTTGAGTTTTGTGGGTGGAGGAGGTGTTTCATGTATTTTTCTAACAGGATTCACTTTAATGGTGGCTACAGGAATCCATCAACTAGTCAGTAGATTTGGGAAGATCCATATATGGATTCTAGGTCCATTAGATAGTTTATGGGGACCCCATGATATAGTAATTATACTTATATGCATTGGCTAGTTAGTGGGAAAAACTATGGCCACTGCACTTCTGCAGTGATCACTACTTGGTAACTGGTGGCATCGGGCTATGAAAAAAATATAAGGATGTAAATGTAATTTTATTCCCTAGAAATCTTTAATTAATTCATTAATTCAACATTCTAGAATATAATCTATCCAGTTCTCTAAGAGAGTATTTTCTTTGGAATTATTGGCTCGTTTTAACTTGTCTTATTGCTATTTTGATCCAAGATCTATCAGTTGTCATTATTTTAGTATGTTTGATATGGTTTGTTCCATTATTTCTTGATATCTTGTATTGGTAGTGGATATATTATATGTTTATTGGGTCTATCGATGATTTTATTTTTCCTTATTTTTTTCTTATAGATCTGTCATGTGTTTGATAGTGGGAGGTCAAATCTCATGTTGATTGTGGTACATAATATGGGACCTTTGAGGTATATGTTGATCAATCTTCTTCCTTAAACTTATTATTAAAGAATCTATATTATAAAAAGTTGGAATCAATGTATAGGGACTCCCCTAAATTTATTTTATTTTCCTTTTCCTTTTTATTCATGAATCCAACCCAAGTGTGAGGTGGGTTGTTCTATCTTAGGTCTTTACTTTGTGAGCTATGAATGAACTTTGGTTTCTAACTCATTTTCTAAATTACTATTGAAATAATCCTTGATATTATTTATATTCCTGCATAAATGTTTTATGATAAAAGGTTTTTATCCCATTATTTTGGTAAAAGAATTATGTGTTTAAAGAACTATGAAATGGTTTATACAATTAGTTTTTAAAAGAATGATTTTGGATGTAAATGATATTTTGGAAGAATTTTATGATATATAATACTCCCTTTTGAAATGATTTCACATATGAAGCACATGGAATCCTTTGGTACCTAGGAACGAGTTTTAATATTAGACCATGTCTTTGTTATCATTAGGGGTTCACTCGTGGTTTTTCCACTGTTTCCTATGATGTAATATTCTAGAGACTTAATTTTATGACATCATAGGAGGCTCACTCATGGGTTTTTATTCTTTTCCTTAGGCACTTTAGTTCATGGTAATTGTAAAGTGATCAATAAGTCTTGAATTATTACTAATGTATTCGATACTTAGCTTGCTCGAACCAAAGTTATCCCAGGGGTGAAATTTATTGTGATTTACTCTATTTGGATTTGTATTTACTTGGTTTCTCTTTGATAGGAAATATAATGCATTATTTTAAATGATAAAGGGTTTATTTGAAAAATTTACTGATCTAGTTTTTATGGAATCTATTTTAGAACTATAAAAAGGGGAAACAATTTACCATTATTTTCATATAAATGTGAAAAATATTTTATCATGCCTTCTTTTTAATGTATTGTGCTAATTTAGATTATTCGATAGATACTTTATATGGAATAATTTGGAGGGATTATATTGCAATTATTGTGCTCACACACTGCACACTTCATTGGGGGTGAGTAGACGTTGTTTTTTCTAAAGTATTAAAGGGAAAGGCACTATAGTGAGGTGGTGAGGTTTCATGTCAGCAAGGAATAGGTAGCTGGTGGTGAGATAATGGGGTGTTTCCCACATATCACATGGAGTAGCTGTTAGTAGTTTGGGTTGATTTTGGTTTTTTTGGTCTTGTACCTTGGTTTTGGATTTTTGCCTTAGTTGTATTTCAAATATATTGTTTCTCATTTGTTATGGAAAATTTCCTTTCTTGTTATATTTCTCTATATATTCCTTGTATATTGTTTTAGGTTGGGAAAATTTTTCCCTCTAATTATTGTTGGATGCTCGGGTGCTAGTCGACTGCCCGTAAGGATTGAAAAATCCCTTCAAGTCATGTTGAGATTTTTTTGATCCTAGTGTTGTAGATTATATGGGTTGGGTCTTGACATGTAATGTGTTTGGATGTTTTTGAGGATGATAATTTATTTTAGCATAGATGAATTGAACATGTGAATTTTAGGAAATTAAACAAAATATATAAGAATGAAATAGTTTTGTAGTTACCAGATTTGAAGAAAGATATGTTACAAGTGTGTGAATATTTCATGAAATGTAAATAAAATAAATATTATTTCAAGGAAAATAATTAGATATTCTCTAACTGAATTGTTTAGTTTGTGAAACTTGAATTTTTTGGTGCTACTAAATATACTATTCTTAGAGGAAATAAAATTATTTCAGTTATTAGAGATTATTTTTCATAGATTTTATTAGGTATATTTTCTTTCTCATAAAAATGTTACCCTATATAAGTTTATTGTTTTCTAAAATTTAGATCAAAATAAAATTGTTTCATGACTGCTGTTATTTATAGCGATGGATGAGGTGAATTTAAAAATTTTAGATTTTAAATTTTTCATAAAACAAATGGTAATTTCATAATTTTTCATCACTTAAAACTCCTCTGCAAAATAGAGTAATTTAAAGAAATAATAAAACCCTATTTTAAATGGTTAAAATAATGTAAATTGATTCTAATTTGCCTAAATATATTTTTTGAATTTATTTTAATGTATTTTTATATTTCTAGTAGAAATCGTATTAGGCCATTTTTCAAAAAGACCCCTTAATAATTATAGAAATGAAGTAAATATAAAGTTAGATATATAAAAGTTTTTAAAATTAAATTTTTTATTCTAAACACTAAAAATAATTTAGATATATTTGATGCCATGTCTTATTATGGAACTTTCATAAGATACACTAATGTAAGTAAATATTATAGTATTTTTAATAAAAGAACTTTGATTATTGAAGAATTTTTTTATGTTAAATTTGACGAGAATGATGTGAAATGGAATTCATAATTAGATAACTTTCAAGAAAAATATAGATAATTTAATATTGGAGGATAAAAATATAATGAGTTAAATGTATCTTTTGAGGGATAGAATTATCCTTCTCAATTTGATACTAGATCTTGAAAAACTCATAAAGATAACACTATTGATAAATTTATTGTTAATATTGATTTTTGAATTAAACCTAAAGATCTATTTTGGATTTATATAAAAATACAACTTTTTTTACTTATTTCTTACCTAATTATATTAATTATGCTTTGAAATAAGTAAATTTTATTATTTATAATGAATATTGACATAATCAATTTTTTATAAATAATATTTAGACTTTAGTTGAACCACTTAAAGATAAATATATTGTTGTAAATAAATGTATTTTTTAAAATAAATTAGATTAATTTTTTCAAAATATAATGAATAAGGCTATATTAGTTTTATAAGTCTGTTTTTAAGAAGACTGTATTGATTTTGTTGAATCTTTTGAACCTATTTCTAGGATTGAATCTATAATAATTTATTAGGTTTTTCTACATTTCAAGGTTTTAAATTGCATCAAATCGATGTGAAAAGTGATTTATTAAATGGTTTTATTTCTAAATAAGATTATGTTAATCAACCACATGGATTTGAACATGGAAAAGTTCATATTACTATTTTTAAATTATCAAAATCTATATATAGTCCTAATAAATCTCATGGATCTTGATACAAAATACAATCTTCATTTTTTATTGAGTAATGGTTTTCACAAAGGTACATTTGATCCTAATTTTTTATTAAAAAATATCAAATAACATTTTAGTTGTTAAAATTTTATTTTAATGATATTTGATTGGTTTTACTGGTGATTTTGCATATAAATAATTTTCTAATTTAATGATTAGTTAATTTTAAATGGGGTTATTGGGAGAATTAAGTATCATTTTTAGAATTCACATTTATGAAATAAAATATTATATTTTTTTTAATCAATCTATGTATGATAAATAATTATTTAGGATATTTGGTATTTATTCTTTTAAAATATTTTGAACCCCTATGAGTAATAATTGTAAATTAAAATTAGATGAATTTATGAAATTTATTGTTGTTAATTTATTTAGAGGGATGCTAAGTAGTTTACATAATTTATCTACTTTTATATTAGATATCATTTTTAGTATATGTATGAATGCTATATTTTATACTGACCATAAAGAATCTCACATAATGGGTTTTTAGAGAAATATTAGATATATTTATGGAAATATAATTTCTAGATAATTTTATTATGGATAAAACTATTTTTATTTTTTTAGCTAATATGATTCAGATTATGGAGGTTGTAGAAATAATAATAAAAAGCACATAGGATTTTTTTAATTTTCTTAGTAAATGTTTAATTTATTGGAGTTTAAATAAATAAGTATCAATTACTTTATCAACATCTAAAGATTCCTATATAGTTGTTTTTAATTATTCTGAACATTATTTATGGATTAAGAAAACGTTTTCTAATTTTAATGTTCATTTTAATAAGATCTCTATCCATTATGATAATTATTATGATATTTTGATTTCAAACAAATATTTTCAAAATTATATGACAAAACATATTTATATTAGATATCACTTTATTAGAGATCATATTAATAAGTGAGATATTTTTTAGGATTTTTTTTCAAATGATAGTCAATTGGATAATATATTTACCAAACCATTGGATTTAACTAAGTTTAAAAATATTAAAATTGAACTTTTTATGATAGAAGATTAGTTAATTTTAAAATATTTAAACTGTTTGATATGAATCTACTCAAATATATTTAATTTTAGTAACCATGTGACCTATTTATATTTTTTTATTTTACTAGAATGTTTATTCTTTGTGTATTAGTATTATAATTCATTGAGAATAATTTCATAATTACATTAAAATATTAACATATTTTTTGGCTCTATATATATTTATAAGTATATTTCAGGTGGAATTTCTCACTACTTTAAGCATATTTTGAGATATATTGTTTTTTTATACTAAAACAAAGGGGGGGTTTCCATTTCTACTACTTATCTTCCTATTTTTAAGCTAATATTTTTTAATAAATAAATTTAGGAGAAGTTTTAAATTTTAATTATATTTTAATTTAAAACAGTTCTTATTATGTTGAAATCTTTTTTAACTTGAAGTATATTCAATCATACATCTTTAAGTATGAAATTTTGACATATCTTAGGCATAACTTCTTTTTTTTTTTGATTCCACAATTTATTTCATGATTAATTTTATCTTTAAATTTCTATGTTTTTGGTTTTTTTAATTAGAGATAAATGTGTTCATAGTTTATTTTAAATTATTTTTTTATTTTTCAAAAAAGGGGGAGATTTTTTGAAATAATATTTATATTCATTTTCAAAATTATCAAAAAAGGGGAGTATTGTTGAGTGGCTCCATAAATCACTTATACATTCAATTTTTATTTCTGTAAATTACAATAAATTATAATTTCATATTTTCATATTTATAATTTCTCATACCACTATTTACTTATTTTATAGTCGTCGTTGTTTTAGTTACTATGTATATTTTTTAAGGATTTTGTGGTCATTATTTTATTCTATTGTTTATTTTATGAATAATATATTACTCATATGTGAATTTTTCTTATATGATTACTAATACATGAATTTATTTATATATAATTTCACTCATACATTATAATTATATCATAAATGATATCTCCATCTTATGTGATATTTTTATCTCATGATAATTGTATTTTATGAAAAATGTATCTTGTGAGGATTTTATATCTTACAAAATTCTATTTTACTAGATCAAATATATTGTATGAACCTTTTAAGCTTAGATAAACATTATGAATAGAAGTTCCTTATAAATTTTTAGATCTTATGAGATTTTTATATATTACTGGATTTTATATCATTTGTGAATTTATATCTTATGAGATTTTCTATCTTATGAAAATGAATCTTATAAACTGAGATGAAACATAAGAGTTCTATATATCATCTTTAGTAGTTATTTAAGATTTATATTTTATTATTTGGTTACAATTTTACTAACTTATTTTATTCTAAATTATTTATTATATTTAACAATCATATTTAAATTTTTAAGTGTACAATGTAGAGTTTATGTTTGTTTATATTTCTATGTAACTATTGCATGTTTTTTGAATAATATTTGAAATTAAAATTTTATAGAATGAAACTAAGTTAATGATTTATGATATACCTTGACTACTTAACATAGATGATATTTTGAGTTTTCTCATCACTTATCAATATCATTATTTGAATCGGGGAACTTATAAGTAGTTCATTATAATTCACTCAAGAATTATACTAATTCTTGACTATGTGATATTAATGTTGATAATCATAGTATTGATATTATTATTATTATTATTTTGAATTATTCAATCATTATAGACTTCTAAATAGTTATTTTATATTTTATTTAAAGAATAAAATTTTTATGTTGAAATAAGAGATGAAAATAATAACATATTTGACTACCGCTCTTTACATAAATAATTTTATGATCATATGTGAACAATTTTTCAATATGTTGGATAACTCTCATGGAATAAAATGAACTATATAATATTTACTACCTGAAAGATAATGATAAATTAACTACTTGAAAACAATTATTATAGTTCAACTATTCTCCATTGACTGCCTCAAGTTGGCCTCTTTGTGTCTGTTATTAATTCTTTTTATTTTTCTATTATGCAAAAACTATATAAAATTTTATGATTTTCCAATAAAATATTATTTTTTATTTTTAGTTGGGACTCTTATATTTATAAATATAGGTTTTATTATTTTATCTTTTTAAAGGTACATTTTGTTTTTGAATTTAGGATAGATATTCATAATTGTAACGGGCTGTGACTCCCCATTAAAATTAAATGTTATTGTGTGGTTTTTATTCCACTAGAAAAGGTTTTTTGTAATTAGGTTGTAACTCCCCTTCAAAATTAAAGTCATTTATTGAATACCATATATCTCAAGGTATGGGGGTGTGAAGAGTATATTTTTGTTTACTTTTATCTAAAATATTATAAAAATTTCCTGTTTGAATTACTTTATTTTTCCACTAGTTGAACTATTTCTTGTTTAACTTTGATAAATTATCTTTAACTTTAAATATACTGAAGAGTTAATTATATTATTTAAATATTTTTAGCTATTCTATCTATCCAAACCATAAAGTATATTTTATAGGACTTAATAGGGAAGATCACCTATAATGAAACGAGCTTCCATAGAGTCCTTTTCTACTAGATTAAAAAAAATACCTTCTCCGATAAATGATCGAAATAATACTTCACTTTTCATTCACCTTGATAGAGAATAATAAACTCAATGTATTTATACACCATCATTTTCTCATGACAACACCACTGAATAAATGTCATCTTAATGAAATCTCAATACATTCCATTGTATAGTTTAGAAGGGACTATGGTATTCCACCATATTAGGTTTGGCCCTTTGAATAAGCCCATATAATCCTTCACCCTTAATGTTTCAGAAGTATGAAGTGAACTGAAGATTTGCTCAATCCTCTATAGACAGTACACTACCTCAAGAAAAACATGGTAACCATGGAAAGAAGGAAAGTGTTTATTTAAGAAGTCTTGGATAAGTTTCGAGAGAATAGAGGATTATGAATACACCACCCTATTTTGAGTCTGGGAAGAATCATGAAATAGAAGATTTTACCTCATAAAATGATAGGAAACATCTTAAGGATTAACCATAGGGATAAGTTTTCCACCTTTATTTGATACTCTCCTATGAGGAATTGTGAAGACCCGAACCCAGAAAAAACAGGATCTCGTGCCTTCAGAACATGATATGTCATTTTAAACAAAAACATACACTAATAAGCTACACATCATGTCCCATACAGAGGATTGAATTCGATTTAGGCTTTCAAAAACCAGCTACATCAGAAATGTTTCATCTGTTAAAAGTTGTTACCTGAAAAATTTAAATCAAAATGTAGGGTTATCATACGAATGCCCAGTAAGGGGTTTTAAAACAAACCAATATAACTTTTGAAAACATTCTTTAAAACTTCCATAAAACACTTTTCTTAAAGAAAAACTGTAACATATGTAATGGATCATAATCACAATGTTCAATTAAAACATGCTAAGAGAATTACAGGGGTTCATGATTCAATTATTCTCATGCTCATTGGAGTAATAAATAAAATACGTTCTAAACATGTATGAAATATGAATATTTAAGCACAAATTGAACAACTAAGAGTAAATAATAATCAGAGTTGCTCATAAAGGAAACGACTTCAATTTCATACATGGAATGCTAATCCACTGAGTGCTAAACACAATTCAGGCCATAAGCTTTTACTTTTCTGATACTCATAAGTACTGGATCTTAACCAAGGATATTATACTAGTCAAATATCTATTGGTTAATTAATTATCATACACATAATGAGGGAATGTATCATATCGGACTTCTTGTGTCAAGGCCTTGCTCCAAGACCTAGGGAAATCTATAACCAGACCCCAACCCAGAGAGCATCTGTAACCAGACTCCATCCCGTAGAGCATCTATAACCGGAATCCATCCTGGAGGGCATACTTTTACTAGTTCCCAACCCGGAACATAATAGTCCAATACATTCCTCATATTCCAAAATCAGGTCGTAAACTCCAAATTTCATATACCACTTTAATAATTACTTACACATTTCATATTATTCAAGGTGTCCCATACCACTTTGAATAAAAATATTTTATTTCATATTACCCAAGGTGTCTCATACCACTTTGAGTAATTTGATTTCTGATCTTCTTATTATTTTATGACACATGCATGCATCACTGAGTGTAACAGTAAATAAAATGGAAAGTGGAACCACATAATGTGATAGATAACATTGGAAATTTGGCAGTAAGAGTTTCTCGAAGGAATACATGGTTCATTATTCATTCTTGGAAATATTTTGGTCAAACCAAAAGTATATCTTATTTTTAATCATAAAACAAATGAAGGTCAAACATATAATACCTTTGAAACATGAAATTATAACATAGCTCATATCATTAAAAGTTCTTTAACTAAAACAAGTTCGATATACTTTATGAATTCAGACATTCAATTTTATGTGAATACCTCTTGGTTTGGATTATGTAGAGAATGATATTAACCAAAGTCTTATAAGTATTAATTACATTACTTGATTAATTAAATTCTAATAATCCATTCATAAAAATTAGGGTGTTTGAATCTATAACCGTATATATACAAAGTATATATATGAGTTTCTGAAATTAAACTAAGTTTAATAATTCCTCATTTAGTAATAGATACTTAAAACATATTTATTACACCATTATTAAAAACTAAACCATGTCAGGTTATAACATATGTGACCGTATATACATATATAATTATAAAATGTGTTCATATATATATTTCATGAGGAGAGGAATTATTTATTCAAGTTTACATAACCCGTAGATCCAAGGGACCTAGAATAGGGTATTTGAGGATTTCCACCCAATCTATAAGACTATACATGCATTAATTCATTCAAAAACTAAACTTACAACAAACTCATGTACATATATATAGTACATAATTATGTTTTTCTTATATTAAAATACTCCCATATGTTTGTAAAACCTCTTAAACTCAACCAAATGATTTAGATTCGGTTTAAGGAATTGTATTAACTAAACCACAGGACTGTACATATATATTTATGAGTACATGTGTAGGTGCACATATACTAAAGTAACAAAACAAGGCAAGGAAAAGGAAAATAATTTCCCTTGCATCTTTTATACCTTTTGAACCTGAAAACCCAAAGTCTTGGGTTTAGCATAGAAGATCCTTTAAGATAAAAACAACATTATAAATATATTTTTATGAGCGTATATGCATATATACTCTCAGAGAAACAAGACAAGTCCAAAAAAAACCTTACCTTAGTTCATGGAGGAAGAGAGTCATGGGGAGACTCGGTGGTTCCACAAGGAGGTGTTGGAGGTATAAGGAAATATGATGGTTGCTCGGGGTGCAACCGGTTAACTTACAAACTAAAAAAACACACAAACATTAAATTCCACCACTGATAAATCCAACTCCTATGTGGAACATTAAAAGGATGGGGTCAAATTTTAGGAAAGGTGAATCAAAGAGGGTCTACCAACGGTCATAGGTGAAGCAAGAAAAAAGGTGTAGGGTTACTTGTGAAAATCCACACAAAGGAGAAGAAGACGATATGGGAAGGAGAAAACTAGAGGTGCTTCGGATGGTCAGGATAAAATATGACTTTTATCTAAAGGCTGGGGCGCATCCAAGGTTTTAAAAAAAGAATTGGAGGCTCATATTCAAATCTGAGTTTGATAAGATGGTCCTGGGTTGATGAGGTGTTTTCAAAAAACTTTAAAGGCCTTGATTAGATAGAACCAGATTAAATGGTCCACGAAAAACATGGAGATAAACACAGTTGCTAAGGGTTAACTGTGATATCGGGATCGACGGACCAGATCGTGCACGATGCGATCCAATGGCCCAGATTTGATCCCCGGAAAAAATTAGCCATCCCAAATCGAAACAGAGAGGGGTTTTGCAGCCCTTTATAAGGCAAAGCCTCTAATACATAGCTCAGAAAACACATAACACACACAAAATGTGGCCTTATACACGGGCCCCCACCCCCGCAGGCCTCGGCCTACCCCCTGCCTTCCGGTGGCCTTGCGCCCACAGTGGCACGTTTATGTGCTCCCGTGCCCTCGTGTGCTCCTGCGACCCTTCAGGGAACCTATTCCAAAGCATGGTCTAGCCTTGGCTTGGGCTGAGGGCTAGGCTTAGCCACTACGCATGAGTTGCCTCCCTTGGCCTTGCCATAAATGGCTGGCCTAAGCTGGCCAATTTTTTATAAAAACTAACTGACAAAAAAATTATAAAGTACTAAGGAATTTCATATTTATTAAAACCATATATAGACAAAATTATCTCTTCAAACCTAGATTTTATTTTAATATTAAGAGGTCAATGAAAACAAATTAGACTTTTCCTTAATTGAATGTATTTCTAAAATTACCTATAAACACCAAAACATTCAACATAAAAGTTAGAAATTGAGATTTAATAAACCTACATGGAAATTCATGTACTAGTATTATAGAAAACATAGTTTAATTGAAAACATAATTTAATTCGAAGAATTTAAACACAGTTCATAACACTGTTTAAGAAATAAAAGTCATTACTTTGTATTTGAAATATTTGCAAAGTGTTTTGAATTCCATAATACTTCTCAAAATCACTTAAGTGTAATTCTAAGTATTAAACCATATCCTTTTAAAGTTCATAAATGGTGGTTATATTATAATTTTAATTATACCTTAAATATTTGGAAACTAATTTATACTTAAATATATATATTATTATTATTTTTTGATTATCCTATCAAATTACAATGACTATAATTATGGCAGCAAGAGTTCAACGGTCACCAGAGCAATGGTCGGGTTGATTACCTATAAAACCCTATCTTGGGGTGTCTTAATCTTAAAGAAAGTGATGAGGATGGTGATTATTATACCCTTGATGATTAGTATAGTCTTCATGATTATGGTGGTGTTCTTTGTTTTCACTAACTCGAATGATCTCCTTTATTTATCGTGCCTTTTTGTCATTTTAGGAGGCCTTCCCATAGTTCTGATAGGGTTTTTATTAGGTATTTTTGGGTAGCATGATTCCTTGTGATCTTGACACATTGTAAACACTACAATGTTCTTTTTATTATAAAAAGCCTTGTGTAAATTTGTTTGTTTTACTCGGTTTCATTCTAATATAAATTGAAACCATATTATTAGTTTCTCGAGATTTGTTTCTTTGTTATGAAATTCAAACAAAATGAAAACATAAACTTATCAATACAATAGGTATAGGTTATTGGGGTGTTACATTATTCCCTCTTATAAAGAATTGTATCCTCGTAATTCATTTTATATAACCATAAAGGTTCTTTGATGTTCTCACCACATCCCCCATCAAAGAGGATCCTCAGGTGCGTTTAGTGGAAAACTCAAATTAATGCTCAACTCTTCTAGTTCTCTAACCCAGTCACACCTCGAACAGAAGGGTTTGAACTCCTGCATCAAACAGTCGGGCTTCCAGAGGGAGGCTCAAATGGTAGAAAGTTTGGAAATTTCAGAATGGACCAACACACAAAGAACTCGCTGAACTCTGTCTCGATTGAGAACATCTAAGTTATAGACGTTGTCGTATAGGAAAAAACTGAGGAGTTGGTACATGTAGGCCACACAAAGGTTTCCCTCTAAAGAAGCCTCTTGAAATCTTGCCCTAGCCATGTAGTTTCGGCCAAGGGTGAAACATAGGAAAATCCCTTCATGGTATTTTCCTCTTCGTCTATACTCGGCCAGTTGGGTCGTGGATATGCGGTAGTAAATGGAAGCATTCCCTTGATAGGTGCGAAGAATATCTGGACTGGTTTCCAATTTATATAGTTGCTTGCATGTTCTTCATAGGTTTGTGAAGGGAAGATACTATTCTTAATAGGTTTTGATCACAATAACCTCCAGTATCTCAACAGGAAGATATAAAATGTGGGTTTGTCCTTCCATCTAAACATTTATTATGAAATTCAATCGGTGAAACCTTTTCAAAGGCATAAAAAAAACAAGACAGTAGAAATAAATAAGGGATGACAAGTTGTGTCCTCATATAAAAACTTGTTCATAAAAGGGGAAAGGATAATGGTTTCCCCAGTTCCCTAATACACAAATCCCCAGATCAAGTTCAAAACTCACAATCTCCCTAAACCATATGCAACTGAAGAAATCAGGTTTGATATCATGGGAGCACTTATGGTATCTCTATAGTCTTACATGATGGGTGTATAGCTGAGAGACATCAGTATGAACTTGATGTCAGTACACTAATTGGGAGGCTTCATATTCAAGAACTTCGAAGTCCATTACTTGACCGAAATGGCCATTAGACCAGACTTGACACATATATGCCACACAAAGGTCTCCCGCTGCTGTAGATTCTTTGAAGGCCACGAGGGACTGGATGAATTCCACTATGGTGAAGCATCTAAAATGTCCCCCGTAGTACATTCCCCGCCGTTCATAGGACAAAAATTGGGTTTTCATCATAAAGATGTAATCCAGACCCGCTCTTCGGTGGAGTTGAAGTACTCAGGGAGAATTGGATATATCATAGAGATGTTTGTATCACATACTGATATGGGAATAGTTTATAAAAGATTCATGGATCGCTATTGAAATTATGGTTTCTAGGGCCTCATTGGGAAGAGACAAAAGACTAGTACCTTTATTTTTAATCGGAAAATTAGAAAACTTCATGTTTAGTAATGCTTAAGTAATTTTTTTCTTTGTTTCAGTTCTAGTTTTCCTGAGTAATCCAAACCGAATCCTCTAATACCAACTATGAATAACCGACCCCAGAAAAATAGGAGTCAGTGCCTTCAAAACATTATGTGTCATTTTAAAAAAAAACTTTAACTGAAAAGATACACATCATATCCCATAGAGATGATAAAATTCGATTCAGGATTTGAGAAAACAACTACATTAGAAATGCCTCATCTGTTAAAAGTTGTTACCTGAAAAATTTAAAACAAAATGTAGGGTGAGAATACGAATGCCCAGTAATGGGTTTTAAAACAAACCAATATAACTTTTGAAAACATTCTTTAAAACTTCCATAAAACACTTTTCTTAAAGAAAACCTGTAGCATATGTAATGGATCATAATCACAATGCTCAATTAAAACATGCTAACAGAATTACAAGGGTTCATGATTCAATTATTTACATACTCATTGGAGTAATAAATAAAAGATATTCTAATCATGTATGAAATATGAATATTTAAGATCAAATGGAACATATAAGAGTAAAGAATAACCAGAGTTGCGTGTAAATGACACAACTTCGATTTCATACATTAAATGCTAATCCACTGAGTGTTAAACACAAGTCATTCCATACACTTTTACTTTTCTGATACTTATAAGTACTGGCTCTTAACCAAGTATATACTACTAGTTGAATATCTATTGGTTAATTAATTATCATATACATAATGAGGGAATGTATAATGCTAGACTTCTTGTGTCAAGGCCTTGTGCCAAGACCTAGGGATAACTGTAACCGGACCCCAACTCGGAGAGCATTTGTAACTGGACTCCATCCCAGAGAGAATCTGTAACCAGACTCCATCCCAGAGGGCTTACTTTTACCAGTCCCCAACCTAGAACATAATAGTCCAATACATTCCTCATATTCTAAAACCAGGTCGTAAATTCCAAATGTCATATACCAATTCAATACTTACTAACACATTTCATATTATTATAGGTGTCCCATACCAATTTGAATAACTAGATTTTATTTCATATTACTCAAGGTGTCCCATACCAATTTGAGTAATTTGATTTCTGATCTCATTATTATTTTATTCCACATTCATGCATCACTGAGTGCAACAATAAATAAAAATGGAATGTGGAACCGATTAATCTGACAGATAACATT
This sequence comes from Viscum album, assembly GCA_963277665.1. Classification (NCBI taxonomy): domain Eukaryota; kingdom Viridiplantae; phylum Streptophyta; class Magnoliopsida; order Santalales; family Viscaceae; genus Viscum; species Viscum album. Next base: position 181,526,904 of record OY728130.1, read on the forward strand.
GGAAATTTGGCAGTAAGAGTTTCTCAATGGAATACATGGTTAATTATTCATTCTTTGCAATATTTTGGTCAAAACAAAAGTTTGTATTCTTTTTAATCATAAAACACAACAAGGTCAAACATATAATACCATTGAATCATGAAATTATAACAAATATCATATCATTAAAAGTTCTTTAACTAAAAAAAGTTTTACATAATTAATGGATTATGACATGCACTTTTACGTGAATACCTCTTGGTTTGACTTACCCAAAGACTGATATTAACCAGTCTTAAAATTATTAATTACATTAGTAATTAATTAAATTATAATAATCCATTCATAAAATTTAGGGTGTTGGAAACTATAACTGTATATATACTAAGTATATATATGAGTTACCAAAATTAAACCAAGTTTAATAATTCATCATTTAGTAATAAATACTTAAAACATATTTATTACACCATTATTAAAATCTATACCATGTCAGGTTATAACTTATGTGACCGCATGTACATATATAATTATAAAAGGTGTTCATATATATATTGCATGAGGAGAGAAATTATTTCTTCAAGTTTGCATAACCCGTAGATCTGAGGGACCTAGAATCGGGTATTTGAAGATTTCCACCCAATCTATAAGACTATACATGATTTCATTCATTCAAAAACTAAACATACAACAAACATATGTACATATATATAGTACATAATTATGTTTTTATTGTATTAAAATTGTCCAATATGTTTATACAGCCTCTTAAACTCAACCATATGATTTAGATTCAGTTTAAGGAATGGTTTTAACTAAACTGTATGACTATAAATATATATTTATGATTACACATGTAGGTGCACATATCCTCAAGAAAAAAACAAGGCAAGGAAAAATAAAATAATTCCCTTACATATTTTATATATTTTGAACCCGAAAACCAGAAGGCCTAGGTTCAGCACAAACGAACCCTTAAGCTAAACTGCAATGTTATAAATATATTTTTACTTTCATATGTTCATATATACTATCAAATAAACAAGATAAGGGAAAAATAAAAACCTTACCTATGTTCATGGAGGAAGAGAGACTTGGGGAGACTCGATGGTTCCTAAAAGAGGTGTTGGAGGTAGAAGGATATCTGAGGGTTGCTCGGGGTGAAACATGTTAACTTATAAACTAAACAAAATACAAACATTCAATGCCACAACTAATAAAGATGACTCCTACACGACACATTAAAAGGATGGTGGTAACTTTTAGGAAAGGGTAAACAAATAGGGTCCACCGGTGGTCATAGGTGAAGCAATAAAAAAGGTGTACGGTTACTAGTGCAAACCCACGAGAAGGAGAAGAAGATGATGCGGGAAGGGGAAAACCAGAGGTGGATCAGACAGCCAGGATAAAATCTGACTCTGATCCGAAGGATGGGGAAAATATAGGGTTAAAAATAATAATTGGTGGCTCTGATTGAAATCTGATTTTGATCATATGGTCCTAGGTTGATGTTGTGTTTTTAAAAAAACTCAAATGATCATGATTAGATCGCGCCAGATCAAACAGTCCACGAAAAAAGCGGAGAGAAATGCAGTTGCTGAGGGTCGAACGTAAGATTAGGATTGACAACCCAGATCGCACGTAACGTCATCCAATGGCCCAGATTTGATCCTAGTAAAAAATTATCCTTCCCAAATAGAAACTTCTAGGATTTTTACGGCCCTTTATAATCCTAAGCCTATGATACATGGCTTATAAAACACACAACACACACAAAAGGGGGCCTTATACATGGGACACCAACCCTGCTGGCCTTGGCCTACCCCCTGCCTCCTCGTCGTCTCACACCCATGGTGGCACACTCATGTGCTCCTGTGCCCTCATGCACTACTTCGACCCTTCAAGGAACCTATGCCAAATCTTGGGATAACCTTGGCTTAGGCTAAGGGTTAGGCTCAACAACTATGTATGAGCTTCCTCCCTTGGCCCAGCCATAAAGGGTTGGCCCTAGATGGCCATTTTTTTATAAAAACTAACTTGAAAAAAATTATAAAGGCCTAATGAATTTTGTATTTATTTAAACCATATAGAAATAAACATTATCTCTTCAAACAAAAATTTTATTTTAACATTAGGAGCTCAATGAAAACAAATTAGACTTTGTCTTAATTGAATGTATTTCTAAAATTATCTATAAACACCAAACCATTCAACATAAAAGTTAGAAATTGAGATTTAATAAAACTACATGGTAATTATTGCACTAGTATTATATAAAACTTAGTTTAATCGAAAACATAATTTAATTCAAAGAATTTAAACATAGTAAATAACACAGTTTGAGAAATGAAAATCAATACATTGTATTTGAAATATTTGCGAAGTGTTTTGAATTCCTTAATAATTCTCAAAATCACTCAAGTGTAATTCTAAGTATTAAGAAATATCCTTTTAGATTTCAGAAATGGTGGTTATATTATAATTTCAATTATAACTTAAATATTTGGAAAATAATTAATACTTAAATATATATATTATTATTATTTTTTGATTATCCTCTCAAAGTCCAACAACTATAATTATGGCCACTAGAGTTCAATGGTCACCAGAGAAACAGTCGGGTTGATTTCCTATAAAACCATGCCTTGGGGTGTCTTATGCTTAAAGCAAGTGATGAGGATGGTGCTTGTTATAACCTTGAGGATTAGTACAGTCTTCATGATTATGGGGGTGTTGTTCTTCATTTTCACGGACTGAAGGATCTTATTTATTTACCGTGTCTTGTTGTCTTTGTAGGGGGCCTTCCCATAGTTCTGATAGGGTTTTTATTATGCATTTTTGGGTAGGATGATTTCTTGTGATTTTGACACATTGTAAACAATATGGTGTTCTTTTTATTATGAAAATACATGTGTCCATTTGTGTATTTTACTTGGTTGCATTATTATATAAATTAAAACCATATTCTTAGTTTCTCAAGTTTTGTTTAGTTGTTATGAAATTAAAAAAAAAATGAAAACATAAACTTATCAATACATGAGGTACATGTTTTTGGGGTGTTACATGCATAATCTAAATATCATGAAACATGGACCCAATCAATTCATGATTCAAAAATAGATTCAAACAATCTAATATAAACCAAAGGAACCCAACATAAAATCACAATTCACAAAGATAATTAAGTTTTCATATCTTCTTTCCCCTTAAAACTATTATCATCATAAATAAAATCCCAAGATTCACATCATAAAAGCACACACTTTAAAAAACTTGACCCATCATAAACATTTCAAACCACCACTACGTTTTTCATTTTAAAATCACACACCTTTAAAAATACATCAATAAATAATCCACAAAAAAATAATTAATTCAAAAAAATACTTTCAAGAGACATAAATTAATAATATAAATCATTTTGATTAATTTAGAGGCTAATGGAGTTGAAAAAAAAATTATAGGGATACAAAAATTTGAATATTTTGGCAGCATGGTATGGTGGACAGTGTGCCAACTGTGAAACAACCCCTGAAAATTCCTCAAAATCATATCCATATGATTTGTACCAGACCATGATAGATAATCATAATTCCTAATATCTTCTTCCATTTTCACCCCAAATCTTAATAAAACCATTAAATATATCATAAAATAGCACAAGGATTAAATTACCATCATCTTAAAAAAAATACATCTAGAATAATCAAAATAAAATTTTATTTTAGAAATCAAATCCTGACTACCCATGTTAGCTAAAGGCCATGAATGAGAATGAGATAGCTAGGATATAACACAGTAAGATTTTATGGTATATTTATTCTAAAATAATTTCAATTCATTAGATAGATTATTATGCATGTAGTACTAAGTCTTTATGAGACAAAACTTAGTTATAGGAGATAGTTATAACCTAGTCGTTAAACTAAAATTTCCCACTTCTATGATTTCAATTTTGAAAAATAGACATACACAGTTGCGTTCAGTAACATATTTAGAGTCTAATAAGATCAACTTAATTTTTAGTGAATAGTAATGTATCCTTATGAATAGTAATGTTACCCATATGAATATTAATATGACTCTTATGAATAGTAACCTCACCCATGAATGTATAAATAAAATATAGGCACCATATAATTGAATGTGAATATTTTAAAAGTTAATAATTAAGTGTTGGTATTTTTGTGAGTAATAAATATTTAATTAAAATTTTATAATTAATAAATTAATTTCAAAGATAATTTAATTTCATAAAATGCATTCAAAATTTAATATTTTGTTGTCTTATACGATAATCTAATGAGACCTTGGGTAATTTTTAGGGTATTATAAAATTAGTTATAATTTTAAAAACTTATTTTTTGAGAAAATGGTGTTTTTAATAAAAAAATAAATTTTTCATATATAGAAAATTAGTTTCATACAATGGAGCTCATGATTTTGATTATACATAATGAAAATGGTTAGGTTGAGGTTTTGGTATTTTTCTAAGATACTTTAATTTTTGGTGAATAGTGAATATGATAATTTATAAAATATGATAAATAATTGAATTTATGCATCATTATTGAGTCATGGATAATGTAAATGTACATTGGTTCAAAGTCAAATGAACATATTATGATTTTTGGTCACAAGAATCAATACTATTTATTTTTTGTTCAAAAAAGTAAAATAATGAATAAAATATTGAGAAGTCACTCCTCTCCTCCACTCTAAAAAATGACCTCTCACTCCCTATTCACTTCACTCATATAAGAATTTAAGCCTCTATATGTTCTGCCCAGATACTCTTTCCTAGTCCCTCCCCATTTCCAAGAGCCCTTTGTCTGGCCAAAAGGCCAAAACCCTTTCCGATAAGGAGGTTCTCAAGGAGGCTATTTCAAGAGGTGAATCATCTTCATTTTTTATTTAATTTCATTTGAATTTATCTTCTATTATTATTCTATGCTAACCTCCTCTGTCCAATTGCACATGATAACTTCATTATCATCTATATACTTGAATTATATCATTATAATATATTAACCATTATCAATATCCTTAACATCCCTCTTTTATTTTATAAACAAAATCATCATCATGGAGGTAAAAATTGACAACCTTCATGGACGATGAAGTTTCATTCATCAAATTATTCTCCAAATATGTACATTAATCTATTAAAATGGTTGATACGGATTTTAAAATTTATAATATTACCCTTTTTATGTTTTGGATGTACCATATTTACATAATACTAAACCATAAAACAACATGAATTCGTTATGATCAATAACCGCTGTAATAATATAAACAATTATCACCAAATGAATTACCTATTGATTAATCCTCATACCATGTAACCAAATGATATATATAACCATTTACACTTTTGGATATTCATTAAAAATATATAAATTAAATTATATAGAATTATATCCATTCCACATGAACTTCTATACTCACACAAAAGTATGTCGATCATAAAAACCATGGAAACAAATGCTCTCGAGCAATAAATTTGTTTCTTATAAGTTATATAAAAGGCTATAAATGAACTGAATGAGACTATTATAAATAAAATACATGTAGATAAGGTTTTTAATTAATTATTTAATTAGTTTTATATGATTATTCAGGACATTAAGATCAAGTGAAGAACAAATTTGGGTATACGGTAAGGGGTTTCTCATCTCACTTTAATTTCCATGAGATTCCCATTATTCGTCACTTATTCCTTGTATGTGGTGTATATATGATTCCATTACAAATATAATATCATGATTCTCTTTATATCCATGATATTCAATAATTAATTTTATATTTATTAATTTTTGGTCATTCAATCCGATTGATTACAACTTGGTAAGGGACTTCATCTCAATTTCCATTTCTTTGAGACTTACTTGGTATTACGAACCTAATCATTTTTATGTGGTGTATCTAATTCCACTTTGAGACAATTGTTCATTTTAAATTACATTACTATTAAATAACCTTATTATTTTATAACGGATATGATTATAGTCTTATTCGTGTACCCGTTTATGTAGGGTGTTTATTTTTAATGTTGTTTAAACTATGGAAATATTGATGAATATGCATCCTCTACTCAATACAAAAATTGATGAGGAATATTGTTCTATAATTAAAAAAAATTATATTAATTATTTTAACTTTTAGTAATGGGAGAGGCTCGGTATAGCCCCTTGATGCATCGACAGGTCTCAAGAGACAAAACAGTTGGTGACAGACCCTTGAAGTTTGTTTCCCAATCATAATCAGATGGGTTTATACCCATAAAATTAAACTGTCTTGATAGTATGATGGAACATGTGCCCGATACATGACGTCCAAATAAAAATCATTCTATTTATTCAAAATTAAATTATTAATTTCCATGAGGATTTCACTATAACAAAATCTATGGTTCCATTTTCATTCTTAGTTTATTGATGGCATGTGTTTTTCAATTATTCAAAATTCCATATTGATTATTTATAATTGATTATGATTAAATTTTTATTTTTTCAAGATTCCAATACATGTAACCCATACTAAGCATATTATCTCACCCCTTTAATTTCTTTTCCATCCCCATGTTATGAATAAGAGATCATTTATTGAGTTTTCAAGGATTCAGTTTATTATATTTTTTATGTATTATAAGGTGTTTTAATCTCCCAATTTAAAATGTGTTCCATTCATGTATCTGGTTTCTCCAATTCTACTATAATGATTAGTAATTTAAGGATTTATTCCTCATAATCAAGACAATTTCATAAAATAATGCACTAGCTCTAGGTTTTTGGGGTCGAGGTGTTATAGTTGGTATTAGAGGAAGTTTAGTAGAAACCTTGAGAAATAGATTTAAAAACATAGATTAGAAAGAAAAAACATAAGATAGAAACTAATGATAATTATAGAAGAACATACTATAATTTTTTCAAGGTATATATTATGTGGGTATTTCTAGTAATACATTACTTTATGGATACTACAAGTAAACGTTGTTCTGGAATAGATCTACCTAGGAGTAAAAACTCCAACAAGGTGTTCTAGGCTTGACTGAAGGTAACCTAGTACATGAAAATAGGTCTTAATATGCACCTAGTTTGACACTCCTAGGGTTTATGCTTAGGATAATTCAAATTTTCTTTTCAAACCATTATGAAGGATATAAAACTAAATAGAATTCATGTTTATGATTATGAGATTTACTATGAAATTTTTTTAGATTATGATTACTATTTTTCTAGTTTGAAATTATGCATTGTGATTTATAAAATAATATTGTGTATGCCATTGTTTAGTGATGGAGCCTAATGGAATAAATGGAATAAATAACCCTGGAAGGTGTAGGGATTTCCCCACTAATCAAGTCGGTATAGTTAGTGTTGGAGATGATAAAATCATGACCATGTTAGGAAACATTGCTCAGGTTATGAAAAATAACCATGATACACCTATGTTGGATCATTTCATGTGACAAAAGATCTCATCTTCTAGTGGGACTAATAATATAGTGGTATCTGATTAGTGAATAAATTCCCTTGAAAAGATATTTCTGGCATTAAGATGAAATGAAAATGAAAAGGAAGTACGAGCAGTAAATTTTTTCAAGGGTGATGTTGATCAATGATGGTCCTTGATCCAGAATACCATAGAGGAAGATGAAATAGAAGATATGGAATGGATTAATTTTAATTAAGTATTCTTCGACAAATATTTCCCTTATGATAAATGAACTGAAATGAAGAGAAAATTACATAGATTAAAACAAAGGGAGGAAGAGAGTATTGTAGTGTATGAGGATACTTTCACAAGATTATCTAGGTACACTAAATATTACATACATGATTCTAAAGAAAAGATTTATCATTTCTTTGAAGGTCTAAATCCAAGTCTTCAAAGGGAAACAACTTCTCAAAATATTTCATCATATGATGAAATAATAATAATATCCATAAAAAATGAGAAATAATTTTCTAGATCGATTTTTTTTCAAGGGAAATCAAGTGTAGAAGAGGTCTTATGATGATCATGGAAAAGGTGAATCTCTAAAGAAGAAAAAGGGGAAAAAGAAATACCCATTATGCAAGAACTGGGGAAAGAATCATCCTAGAAAATGCTTGAAAGGCTTGAGAGTTTGTTATAAGTGTGTAGAAAAGGGTCCCCAATATAATGAATTAAAGGGAAAGAGACAAATAAATTATGATTAATTATATAATTATAGGGATATGGGACACTATTAAAATGATTTTCCTAAAAATCGAAGAAACTTTCCTCAAAAAAGACCATGAGAGCAAGGGAAAGCTTATACGATCAAAACTATAGAGTTTGAAGTTCCTAATAATGTGGTGGAAGGTACTTTAATCATTTACTCAAATTTATCAAATGAATTATTTGATTATAGACCATCACATTCTTTTATATATTCCGAATTTAACAAGAAAATTAAAAAATTCCAATTTGATTTAAAAAATGATTTTTCAGTAAAACCTAAAAAGGGAAGTATCATTGAAACAATGATGTTTCATTCATTCCTCTTTATGACACATAAATGTAATTTAGTTGCTAACCTTGTCATCATACCTATTATTGACTTTGACATAATTATTGGTATGCATTGGATTTCAAATTATGATGTTAAAATCTAGTTCAAGAGGAAATAAGTTACCATTTTTGAGAATGATGTAGAATAAATTATCTTTATATAAGAAACATCATCATATAGATCTTATCCAGATCCACCTTTAGTATCTCTTCTAAATGAAATTATTGGGGTGGATGAGAAAACATCATTTACAGATATTCAAATTAAAGATATACATATTCTGTAATAATACATTGATTTATTTCGAAAGGATTTATCTGGACATCCTCTAGAGAGGGAATTTCAGTTCTCTATTGATTTAATTCTCAGTTTAATACATATATCAAAGACTCCCTATAGAATGGAAACTGTTGAATTAATAGATTTTAAGAAAAAACTAGAGTAATTGAGTGATAAGTGATTTATTCTCCTGAGTGTTTCTCCATGTGGAGACCATGTTCTCTTTGTCAAGAAGAAAGATGGATCCATGAGGCTACACATTGATTATAGAGAAATGAATGATATTACAAAAAAGAAAAAGTATCCTCTACCTCACATTGATGATATATTTGATCAACTTCACAGAGCTGAATATTTTTCAAAGATTTACCTTTGGTATGGATATCATCAGTTACATGTGAGAAATGAAGATATTCTAAAAATAGTATTTCAAACCAGGTATGGGCATTACGAGTTTATAGTAATGCCATTCGGATTGACTAATGCACCCCCCATTTTCATGGACCCAATGACCATAGTTTTCAAGGAATATCTTGTTGTTTTTTGTTGAATATATTGATGACATATTGATATATTCTAAAATCTATGATAACCACGAGAACAACTTTTATCTTTTTCTGAAAACTTTTAAAAGAAAAGAGTTATATGGTGAGTTTAGTAAATATAAATTTTGTCTTCAAGAAGTCTCTTATATTAGGCATATTGCCTCTGGGTATAGAATATTTGTTGATCATATGAAGAGAATGACAATCCAAGAATGGATTAATCCAACGAACATAACCTCAGTATGTAGTTTCAATGGCTTAGGAGGTTACTATTGGCATTTCTTACAGAATGTTTCTTGATTAGATAACCTGCTAACCAATCTCACATGTAAAGTGGTTATGTTAGTATAGAAAAAATAATGTACATAATGTTTTGAATAATTGAAAAGAGGATTGGTCAATGATCTGATTTGGAATCTTCCATCTAGAAATGATGGGTTTGTTATATATAATGATCCATTAAAGAATGAACTGTGTTGTGTGGTTATGAAAAATGATAAAGTTATTGCTTATGTGTCAAGGCAGTTGAAGAATCATGAGAAAAATTATTTAACTCATGATCTTGAGTTATTAGCCATAATATTTACTCTAAAAATATGGGGAGACTATATCTATGGTTAAAGATGTGATATATATACATATCACAAGAGTTTGAAATACATTTTTACGTATAAATAACTCAACATGAGGCAAAAATGATGTCTCGAGTTACTCAAATATTATTATTGTTCAATATACTACCACCTAGGAAAGGAAAATAAGGTAGCAAATGCATTAAGTAGGAAAGATCATGGACTTCTGACTGAAATGAGGATTGGGAGAGATCTTGTGATCATGGAGCTAGTAAATATGAATATAGGAATTGATAAGTAAGGGGAACATATTTACTTTTTCAAATGGTTTCTAAACCATATTTACTAGAGAATATAAAAATATATCAATCTGATGATGATGACCATCAAAAGAAAATTAATTCTATGAAGGATGGAAGATTGGTATATTTCATGTGTGAGGATGGTGTTCTAAAATTTGGAAAGAGGTTATGTGATCCATCAGTACCTGAGATAAAAATGGAATAATTAGATGATGCTCATAGATCAAATTTCTCTATACAACCCCATAACACCAAGATATATTGAGATCTGAAGGGAGATTTATGGTGGGATAACAAGAAGTGAGCAATTTCAGACTATGTGCCAAGTTTTCTAGTATTCCAACAATTGAAGGCCATGAGACAACATCCTAGGGGATTCATTCAACCTATACCAATTCATATGTGGAAGTGGGATGAAATTATGATGGAATTTCTCACAGGAATACCAAGGACACCAAGAATGAATGGGGAAAAATGGGTAATTGTTGACTGTTTTACAAAACGTAAGACATTTCCTTGCTATAAGAGAGTATTTACCACTTGAGAACTTGAAAATATTAAATATTAATGAATTTGTAAGACTTCATGGTGAAACACTATCGATTGTGTCTAATTGAGTCCCCCAATTTACATCAAAATTCTAGATGTCTTTATAAGGCTTTGGATACTAAGCTTTATATGACTACTGCTTATCATGACCAAACCAATGGATAGTATGAAAATACTATTAAAATAGTGTAAGATATTTTTAGATCATGATCATATGACTTTCAAGTTATGTGGGATCACTAATTACCTTTGGTGGAGTTTTATTATAATAACAGTTTCCATTATAGTATTAAAATGGTGCCTTATGAAGCATTATAAGGAAATATATGTCGAACTCCAAATTGTAGGGATGAAGTTGGTGAGAGGAAAATTATAGTCCCAGAACATATTGAATAAAAAAACAAAGGTAAATACAATTCATGACCATATTAAATTATCCCAAAGCAGGAAAAAGTGTTATGATGAAAACCGTAGAACGTATTTTGATTTTCATGTTTGAGATCATGTCTTTATAAATGTATCTCCATGTAAGGGTGTCTTAAGGTTTGATTAGAATGGAAAATTGAGCTATGGGTATATCAGACCATTTGAAATTATAGAAAAAATCGGATTTGTATCTTACCTGTTAGTGATGCCCCCAAATCAATCCAAATTTCATGATGTGTTACATGTGTAATTATTAATGAATTACATTCCAGGCCCAATGCATGCACTCACCTATGAAGAAAGATAACTTGAACCTGATTTGTCATTCTGTGAAGAGCCAATCCATATTCTCAACACAAGAGAGAACGTATTGAGAAATTAGACAACTCGACTAGTAAAGGTTTTTTAGAGAAACCATAAAATAGTGTGAGAAACATGGGAACCTAAACATGTTATGGAAAGGAACCGTCCACATATATTTAGACGACTATATACATGAAAAATTTCAAGAATGAAATTTCTGAAGGAGGGAATAATGTAACACCCCATGATTTTATGGTATATTTATTCTAAAATAATTTCAATTCAATAGACATTTTATTATGCATGCAACAATGAGTCTCTTCAAAACAAAACATAGTTATAAGAGATAGTTATAACCTTACTGTTAAACATAATTTTACCACTTCTATAATTTGAATTCAGAAAATAGGCATACACAGTGGTATTTAATAAGATATTTAGAGTCCGATATGATCAACTTAATTTTTTTATGAATAACAACTTACCCTTATGAATAGTAATGTTACCCTTATGAATAGTAATGCACCCTTATGAATAGTAATATGAACCTTATGAATAGTAATATCACCCTTGAATGTATAAATAAAATTTAGGCACCTTATAAATGAAAGTGAATATTTTAAAAAATAATAATTAAGTGTTGGTATTTTTGTGAGTAATAAATATTTAATTATAATTTTATAATTAATAAATTAATTTAAAATGTAATTAATTTTCACAAAATGTATTCCTAAATAACTAGTGTGTTGTCCTATGATTTTAGGTTAATCTAATGATACCTTAGATAATTTTTAGGGTATTATAAAATCAGTTATAATTTTAAAAAAATTATTTTTGGAGTAAATGGTGATTTTAATTAATTATTAAAATTCTCATATATATAAAATTATTTTCATAAAAAGGAGTTCATTTTTCGAATATACACATTGAAAAATGTTTTGGGTGAATTTTTGGGATTTTTTTGAGACACTTGAATTTTTGGTGAATAATGAAATTCTATAATTTATGAAATATGCTAAGTAAATGAATTTCTGCATCATTCTTGAGACATGAATGACGTAAATGGCCATTTTTTCGAACTCACATGCACATATTAATATTTTTTTTCAAAGTAATCAATTATATTTCTTGTCTTGAGCGAAATAATTAAATAATGAATAAAATAATGAAAAATCACTCCTCTCCTCCACTATAAAAACTACCTCGCACTACCTCTTATCTTCACTTCCCTAAGTCTTGAAAAATCTCAAATTTAAGTCCAAATACTCTTTACTAGTCCCTACCCACATCTAGGACACCTTCTTATTTCCAAAAGACTAAAACCCTTTCCCTTAATGAGGTTCTCAAGGAGGTTATTTCAAGAGGTAAATCCTCTTCCTTTTTCATTTAATTTCATTTCAATTTGACTTCTTTTCTTATTCTCTCCAAACCTCTTCTATACAATTGATCATGATAAATCCAATATCATATATATACTAGAATTATATCATTTGAATTTAATAACCATTATCAATCTCCTTACTCTCACTCTTCTATTTTATAAATGAAATCATCGTCTAGGAGGTTCCAATTTACAACCTTCGTGGACCACGAAGTTTCATTCTTCAAATTCTTCTACAAATCTATTCATGGAACAATTTTAATTTTTTAGGTAGAATTTAAAATTTATAATATAAACCTTTCTTGTTTTTAAGTAACATATTTACATAATACTAAATGATAAAACAAAATGAGTTTTTTATGATCAATAACCGCCGTAATAATCTAAATGATTATCACCAAATGAAATATCTAATTATTCAACCTCATAACATGTAAGAAAATGATATATATAAACATTTACAATTCAATATTTTCATTAATAATATATAAATTAAAACTTGTATAATTATATCCATTCCTCATGAACATGTACACTCATACACAAGTATGCTGATCATTAAAACCAAGGAAACAAACACTGTTGAGCGAGAAATTTGTATCTTATAACTCATCCAAGAGGCCATAAATGAACTTAATAAAATTATAATAAATTAAATAAATTTAGATATGGTTATGAATTAATTAATTAATGTATTTAATTTTTTTATTCAGGACATTAAGATCAAGTGGAGAACACATTCGAGCTTAAGGTAAGTGGTTTCTCATCTCACTTTTATTTCCATGAGATTTCCATTTTTTCCAATTTTTTCTTGTATATGGTGTATGTATGTTTTAATTTGATATATAATATCATTATTATATTTCTATTCATGTTATTCATGGTATTAAATTATTCATTTAATTATTATTAATTTGTGGTCATGCGATTATATTGATTACAATGTGGTAAGAGACTTCATCTCAATTTCCATTTCTTTGAGACATACTTGGTATTATGCAACGAATAATTTTTATGTGGTGCATATATTTTCCCTTTAAGATTATTTTTTATTTTAAATTTCATTCCTATTAAATATCCATATTATTTTATAATGGATATGATTATTTTATTATCCATACACCCTTTTACAAATGGTGTTTATTTTGAATGTTGTCTTAAATGTGGTAATATTGATGAATCTGTATCCTCTAATTAATATAAAAATTGATAAGGAATATTTTTCTAGAATTAAATATTTTTATAAGAATACTGTGTACTTGTAGTTATGGATGGGGACCTCTATATCCCCTCAATTCATTGGGAGGTCTCATGGGATAAAACAGTTGGTGACAGACCCATAAAATTTGCTTCCAAAACATAATTAGATGGTTTTCTACCCATAGTCTTAGACCATATCTATGGTATGATGGTTCATGTTCCAGATACATGACTTCAAAAATAATAAGCGTTATCTTTATTCAATGTTCAATTATTACTTTCAATGAGTTTTTCACTATGATAAAATGTATGGATGCCTTTTTATTCTTAGTTTATTGACGACATGTGGTTTTCAATTATTCACCATGCCATATTGATTATGTCTAATTGATTATGATTAATTATTTGTTTTCATACTTACACTACATGTAACCCTTAATGAGAATTTGGGATCACCCCTTTAATTTGTTTTCCTTCCCTAGGTTATGAATAAGAGATCATATATTGAGTATTCAAGGATGCAGTTTATTAGTTTTTGATATGTATTATAAGTTGTTTTCTTATCCAAATGTAAAATGGTTTCCATGTATGGATCTAGTTTCTTCAATGCTACTAAAATTATATGTCCTTTGGGATTTGATTCCCTATAATCATGCCAATTTAATATAATAACGCATTGTCTTCGAGTTTATGGGGTCAGGGTGTTATAGTTGGAATTAGAGGAAAGTTAATAGAATCCTTGAGAACTAGATTTAGAAAACTTATATTAGAGAGAAAATCCTATGATAAACAAAGAGGATAAGTATATAAGAACATCCTGGAATTTTGGTAAGGTAGATATTATTTGGGTATTCCTATAAATACATCCCTACCTAGATATTACAAGTGTACGTCATTCTGGCATAGATATACCTAGGAATAAAAAACCTGACAAGGTATTCCAGGCTTGACTTGGGGTAACCTGGTACATGACAATGGGCCTTACTATGAAGCTGGTTTGAAACTCCCATGGTATATTCATAGGATAATTCAAATTTTCTTTACAAACCATTACGAAGTATTTAAAAGTAAATAGAAGTCATGTTTATGATTATGAGATTAGATGTGCATAAATTTTCAGAATAGGTTAAGTGTTTTTCTAGTTTGAAATTATGCATTATGATTTAAAAAATAATTTAGTGTATTCCATTTTTTAGTGATGGAACATAATAGAGAAAGTGAATTAATACCTTTATAAAATGTGGGGATTTTCCCACTAAGCAATTCAACACAGTTAGTGTTAGAGCTGAAAAGATCATGACCATATTAGGACAACTTTCTTAGGTTTTGATGAATAACTATGATACACCTATGTTGGATCATTTTAGGTGATATAAGCCCTCATATTTTAGTGGTATTACTAATCTTGTGGTAGGTGAGTAGTGGATCAAGTCCCTCGAAAAGATATTTCTGGAATTAAGATGAAATGAAAATGAAAAGGTAGTACTGGTTGTATAGTATCTCAAGGCTGATGATGAACAATAGTGGTCCCTGATCCAGAACACCACAGAGAAAGATAAAATAGAATATATGGAATGGATAACCTTTATGGAAGTATTGTTCGACAAATATTTCCCTCACGAGCAACATACTGAAATGCATAAAAAATTTATTTTCATTAAACAAAGGAAATAAGAGAGTGTTTCAGAGTATGATGCTACATTAAAAAGACTATACAGGTATGATATGTATTACATAAATGATTTAAAAGATAATATTTATAGTTTTTTGAGGGTATTAAGACAGGTCTTTAAAGGGCACTAGCTTCTGAAACATTTCATCATATGATGGAATAGTATTAAGTTCCATCAAAACATAGAAAGAATTTTCAAGATTGAATTTGTTCAAGGTAAATAAAGAGAAGAAGATGTTTTATAATAATCATGGGAAAGGTGAATCTCCAAATTAGAATAAGGGAATGAAGAGATTCCCATTATTAAAGAACTGTGGAAAGAACCATCCTGGAAAATGCTTGAAAGGCATGTGAATTTGTTATAAGTGTGGAGAAAAGGGTCCTCGATCTAACAAATTCAAGGGTAAGATACCAATAAATTATGTTAAATTCTATAATTGTATAGAAATGGGACACTATGAAAATTATTATCCTAAACGTCAATAAAAATTGACTCAGAAAAGGTCATGGGAGTAAGGGAAGGCTTATGTGATCACAACTGTAAAGGTTGAAGTTCCTAATGATGTGGTGGAAGTTACTTTAATTGTTTTCTCAAATTTATCCAATTATTTATTTTATTCTAGATCATTTTATTCTTCTATATCTTCCCAATTTTCCAATAAAATTTTACACTTCCAATTTTATTTAATAAAGGAGTTTTTAATCAAAAATTCTAAGGGAAGTATCATTATAAAAAAGATGTGTCAGTCAGTCCCATTTGTGACACATAAATGTACATTAGTTTCTGACCTTATCATCATTCCAATAATTGAATTTGTCATAAATCTTGGTATGAATTGGGTTTCAAATTATGATGTGAAAATCTATTATAAGAAGACAGAAGTTACAATTTTTGAGAATGATATAGAATACCTCGTCTTTAGAGAAGAAAAAACAACATTTGTAACTTATCCAGATCCACCATTAGTAAATATTCTAAATAAAATTCTTGGGGTGGAAGAGAAAATATCATTAGGGATCTTCAAATTGAATATATACTGATTGTGCAAGAATTCATTGATGTATTTCTCGAGGATTTACCAAGACATCATCTAGGGAGGGAAGTTGTGTTCTCAATTGATTTAATTACCAATGAAATACCTATATCAAATAATCACTATAGAATAGCCACTATGTAATTAGTAGAGCTGAATAAACAACTTGAGGAATTGGGTGATAAGGGATTTACTCTCCCTAGTGTTTATCCATGGGGATCCCCTATTCTCATGGTTAATAAGAATGATAGATCCATGAGGTTGTGAATTGATTGTAGAGAAATAAATGATATTACAATTAATAAAAAGTATCTTCTACCTCAAATTGATGATATATTTTATCAACTTCATGGCACTAAATATTTTTCAAAGACTAACCTTTGGCCTGGATATCATCAGTTATGTGTGAGAAAGATAGATATTTCAAAGAAATTATTTTTAACTAGGTATGGGCATTACAAGTTTACAGTAATTTCATTTGGAATGACTAATACACCCTCCATTTTCTTGGAAATAATGAATAAAGTTTTCAATGAATATCTTGATGAGTTATTATGGTATTTTTGATTAAATATTGATATAGTAAAAAGGCTATGAAGACCATGAGAATCACTTGTGGTGTTTTCAAGAGACTCTTAGAAGAAAAGGGAAATATGGGAAGTTAAGTAAATGTGAATTATTGCTTCAAGAAGTCCCTTTTCTTGGACATATTATCTCCAAGTATGGAATCTTGGTTGATCCTGTGAAGAAAAAGGCAATCCAAGAATGGCCTGCTCCAATGAACATAACTGAGGTATGTTATTTTATTGGTTTAGCAGGTACTATCGGTGTTTCATATAGAATTATTCCTAATCGGGTAACCCACTAACCAAGATCACAAATAAAGGTGTTATGTTATTGTGGACAAAATAATGTAAATAAAATTTTGAAGAATTTAATAAAATATTTGTAGATGCTCCAATTTTGACTCTTCCATATGGAAATAATGGTTTTTTATATACAGTGATGCATCAAAGAATAGACTGGATTGTGTCCCCATGAAAAATGATAAAGTTATTGATTATTCATAAAGAATGTTGAAGACTCTTTAGAAAAATTATATAACTCATGATCTTCAGTTTGAAACTATAATATTTTCATTGAAAATATAGATACACTGTCACTATGGTGAAAGATGTGAGATATATACATATCACAAGAGTTTTAAATACATTTGTATATAAAAATAACTCAACACGTGGCAAAGGAGATGGAACAAGTTACTAAAAGATTATGATTGTTCAATAAACTACCACCTAGGAAAGGTAAATAAGGTCGAATATGCATTAAGAAAGAAAGATCATGGTCCTCTGACCCAAATGAGGATTGAGAGAGATCCTTTTTCCATGGATCTAATAAATATAGACATGGGAATTGTTATTGCAGGGGAAAAATCGTTCCTTTTTCAAATGGTTTCTAAAAAATATTTACTGGAGAAGAGAAAAAGCTCCCAATATGATGATGAGAACCTTCAAAAGAAAATTAAATCTGTTAAGTATAGAAGATTGTAAAATTTTGTGTTAGAGGATGGAGTTTTGATATTTGGAAAGTGGTTATGAGTTTCATCAATAACATAGAAAAAAAGGAACTATTATATGATTCTCATAGCTGAAATTTTTCTATAAACCCTCATAACACAAAGATATATTGATATCTGAAGGAACACTTTTTTGTGGGATAAAAGGAAGTAAGAAATTGCTGATTATGTTTCAAGGTGTCTAGTTTTCCAACAAGTGAAGGATAAGAGACAACATCCTAGGGATTCAAGCAAACTCTACATATACCTATACGGAAGTAGGATGAAATTACGTTGGACTTTGTCATAGGACTATTAAGGATTCCTATAAGTAATGATGTAATATTCGTAATTGATGATCATCATACAAAAATTGGAAACATTCCATGATATAAGAGAGGATTTAAAATCGAGTGTCGAGAAAGACTCTATATTAATGAAGTTGTCATACATCATGGTGCAAATCCATCGATTGTGTCTAATCGAGATCCCTAATTTACTTTAAAATTATGGAAATGTATTCATAAGGATTTGGATAATGTGATTCATATGAGTACTACTTATCACCCCCAAACAGAAAGATAGTCTGAAAGGACTATTCAAACACTTGGAAAAATATGATATCATGCTCACTTGACTTTCAAGGTATGTCAGATCAGTACTTACCTTAGGTGGAGTTTTCTTATAATATGAGTTTCCATTCTAGTATTCAAATGGTCCCATATAAATCATTATATGGTAATAAATATCGAACTTCAGCTTATTGGGATGAAGTTTGTGAGAGGAACCTTATAGGCCTAGAACTTATTGAATAGAAAAACAATGGTAAAGACAATTCATGACCATATTAAAGTAGCACAAAGTATGAAAAAGAATTATACTCACAACTATAGAAAGGATTTAGAATTTCAAGTGGGAGATCATGTCTTTAGAAAAGTATCTCTATGGAAGGGTGTATTAAGGTTCAATAAGAAAGGGAAATTGATCCCTAGGTTCATCAGACCATTTGAAATTCTAGAAATAATTGGAGGTGTATCTTATAATTTAGCGATGCCCCAAGTCTATCTAATGTTCATGATGTGTTCCACATGTCATTGTTAAATAAGTACATGCCAGACCCAACACATGTACTCACCTATGAAGAAATATAACTTGAACCTGGTTTTTCATACTATGCAGATCTTATTGATATTCTCAACATAAGAGCGAAAGTATTTATAAATTGAAAAAATTGACTGGTAAAAGTTTTTTTGGAGAAACCATAAAATGGAGGAACCAACGTAGGAACCTTAGGATGTTATGAAGAGGAATCACCCACATCTTTTTAGTGGTCTATATATATGAAAAATTTAGAGGATGAAATATTTGGAGGGAGGAATATAACACCCCAATATTTTATGGTATATTTCTTCTTAATAATTTCAATTCATTAGATAGATTATTATGCCTGCAACACTAATTCTTTGAAAAAACATAGTTATAGTAGATAGTTATAACCGAGCCATTGAACTTAATTTTTCCAATTCTGTGATTTGAATTTCAAAAAAGGGACATACACTGTTTCATTTAGTAAAATATTTAGAGTGTCATAGGATCACCTTAATTTTGGGTGAATAGTAACATACCCATATGAATAGTAATATTACCGTTATGAAAAGTAATGTACCCTTATGAATAGTAATATGAACCTTATTAATAGTAACCTCATCCATGAAAGTATAAATAAAAATTTAAGCTCCTAATAAATGAAAGTTAATATTTTAAAAATTAATAATTAAGTGTTGGTATTTTTGTGAGTAATAAATATTTAATTACAATTTTATAATTAAGAAAATAATTTAAAAGATAATCCATTTTCATAAAATTTATTCCTAAACCAATATTTTTTTGTACTATTATTTTTGGATAATCAAATGAGACTTTTGATAATTTTTTAGGGTATTATAAAATCAGTTATAATTTTAAAAACTTATTTTTCAAGAAAATAGATATTTTAATAAAAATAAAAATTTATCTTATCTAGAAAATTATTTTCTTAAAATAGAGTTAATTTTTGGATTCTATACATTGAAAAAAATTTAGGTTGAATTTTTTGGATTTTTCTGATATGCTTGATTTTTTGGGGCATAATGAAATTTGATAATTTAGGAAATATGCTAAACAAATGAATTTATGCATATTTCTTGAATCATGAATGATGTAAATGACCATTGGATTTAACTAACATGAACATATTACTATTTTGGTCATAATAATCAATAATATTTCTTGTCTTTAGTAAAATAATAAAATAATGAATAACATATTGAGAAATCACTCACCTCCTCCACTATAAAAGACACCCCTCACTCCCTATTCTATTAACTCCTATAAGCATTGAATCTTCTCAATGTTATTCCTAAATATTCTTTAATATTCCCTCACCAATTCTAGGAGCCCTTAGTCTTTCCAAAATACCAAAACTCACCCCCTTAAGTAGGTTCTCAAGGAGGTTATTTCAAGAGGTAAATCCTCTTCCTTTTTCTTTTAATTTCATTTCAATTTATCCCATATTCTTATTCTATCCTAATCACATTTGTAAAATTGATCATTATAACTCCTGTATCATCTATATACTTTAATTATATCATTTTATTGTAATAACCATTATAAATATTTTTACTCCCTCTATTATTTTATAAACGAAATCATCGTACGGGAGGTGCTAATTTACAACCTTCGTGGACGATGAGGATTCATTTTTCAAATTTTTCTCCAAAGATGTTCATGAAACCATTTTAATTGTTCAGAAAAATTGTAAAATTTATAATATAACTTTTTTTAATATTATGTAAGTAACATATTTACATAATAGTCAATGATAAAACAAAATGAATTCGTTATGATCAATAACTGCTGTAATAATCTAAACGATTATCACTAAATGAATTATCTAATGATTCATCCTCATACCATGTAACAAAATGATATAAAAAACCATTTAAAAATAAGTATATTAATTAATAATATATAAATTATATTTTTAAGAATTATATCCATTCCACATGAACTTCTATACTCATTCACAAGTATGCTGATCATGAAAACCAAGGAAATAAACACTCCCTTGTGATATATTTTTGTCTTATAACTCATCCAAAAGTCCATAAATGAACCTAATAAAATTATACTAAATCAAATAAACATAGAGAAGGTTTTTAATTTATTAATTAATAGATTTAATTTTATTATTCTGTAGATTAGGATCTTGTGAAGAACACATTCAAGCATAAGGTAATGGCTTTCCCATCTCACTTTTATTTCCACAAGATTTCCATTGTTCACCACTTATTTCTTGTATGTGGAGTATGTATGCATAAATTTTATATATAATATCATAATTCTATTTATATTCATGGTAATCAATGATTAATTTGATGAATATTAATTTTTATCATGCGATTCGATTGATTATAATGTGGTAAGGGAATGCAGCTCAATTTACATTTCATTGAGACTTACTTGGTATTGTGAACTTAATAATTTTTATGTGGTGTATCTACTAACAATTTTAGATAATTGTTAATTTTAAATTACATTCCATATTATTTTATAATGGATATGATTATTTTCTTATATGTATACCCTTTTACATACATTGTTTATTTTGAATGTTGTTTTAACAGTTGAAATATTGAATAATTTGTATCCTCTAATCAATACAGAAATTGATAAGGCATATTTTCCAAGAATTAAATCATTTTATAAGAATGCTTTGGACTTTCAGTAGTGGTAGGGACCCGCTATATCCCCTTGATTCATCGACAAGTCTCATGAGACAAAACAGTTGGCGACATACCATACAAGTTTATTTCCAAAACATAATCCGATAAGTTTCTACCAATAGACTTAAACCGTCTCAACAATATGATGGGTTCTATTCAAAATAAATGACAAAAAAATAATAATAATTTATAATTAAATTATTAATTTCCATTATGTTTTCACTATGAAAATAATCAATGGATGCATTTTCATTCTTAGTTTATTGATGGTGTGTGGTTTTCAATTATTCACCTTACAATATTGGTTATTTTTAATTTATTTTGATAGAATTATTTTTGTTTCAGTGTTCCACTAAATGTAACACTTACTGAGTATTTGATCTCACCCCTTTCATTTTTTCCTTCCCCAGGTTGTGAAGAAGAGATCATTTATTGAGTTTTAAAGGATGCATTTTAATAGCTTTTATAATGTATTATAAGTTGTTTTCTTATCTCAATGTAAATGGGTTCCATGAATGTATCTAGTTTCTTCAATACTACTAAAATAATCAGTCATTAAGGATTTTATTCCCCATAATCCTGTCAATGTAATAAAATAATGCACCAACTTCGGGTTTCTAGGTTTGAGGTGTCACATTTGATCTGCCCACACCTTAATCTCTAGTTTTGGTTGATATAACCACCATATTACCAGGATAAACCAAAATAATAAGAGGGTTATTTGATTCCATTTTTTCATGAATCATATAAGGCTAACACAGAACTGGAAATAGAGTCGATCTAACATAAGGCTCAAATCACATTCCCAATATTCATGGGCCTATAACTAGAACCAAGGTATTAAAACATAACAATGCGGGAATTATTTCACCCTATAATAAGAATAATAAATGAGAAATGGAATATACTAAGAATATACCATGGTACATCCATATGTTGGACATCCATTCATAGTAAATAAGTCGACACATAAAGATAAATAATCCAAACATATCATAGTATAAATAAACAATCCAAAAGAGACACAATAAATATAAGAAAACATTCCACACTAATATTATATCATCATAGTAAAAAAACACAGTAAGTTCCCAATAAGGAGACTAAAAAAATAAATAAATAGCTGGTCGGAGTGGTCATTGCAACTACATCCCAAAAGTAAAGAAGAAAAAAATACCAATGAAAAAATACGTCTATAGAACGCATGGTCAATCAAACATATCATCATATCAATTAATTTACCAATATAATGATAAAAAAACCAAATCATAAACTAGGCATGTGAAAATAAACATAAGGTCTGCCTACATGCACAAAAGTATATATGAAAGGTGTGCGTTAAAAAGGACTTCATAAATTCTAGTTTGAACCATATATAAAACATATTTTTTCATAAGTATAAAAAAATATTATTCCATATCATTTTCATAAAACTTCCACCCCTTTTTAAGAAAAACAAGGATAGAACCAACTTCTTATAAATCACTACATGATACTTGAGAAAAGAATTATTTAGTAATTCCATAAAAAAACTAATTTCATTTCCACATATCAATTTTTCTCTAAATCCAATACATAAAACAAAACAATTCATTTCATTGAAACACCCCTTTTCAAATAATATTTTAAAATAACATTATATAACTAGGACAAATGAAAATAATTAAACATGATAAAAATATCACCATATCATCAATGAAATAAAATTAAGAAAGAAAATATAACCACACAATGGTTTTATATAATCTAATAAATCTAGGTGATATAATAAAATAAAGAATGGAAATAAATTATGATATCATTGAAGGTCACTAGTTATCATCAGAAACTCACTAAGTCCTAAATTGAGATATTTAAAGACAATACTATAGAATTTGACCAACTTTGAACCCATATTTCATCCAAAAATCAAACAAGACACCTAAATTTCCCACACTGTGCACATCAGGGGAACTCTCCTATCTAAGGACAATCATAAAACTAGGGTACACTAGATAGTTTTTCAGCTAACTAGATCCAAACCTCTCTCTTAATGCCTAGAGTTTCCATGAAAGCAGTAAATAGGATGTGAGCGTAAAAATGAATCACATAAACATATTTTTATCCCAAAAAAATATAAACACAAAACACATCTCACCTCCAATTCCCTCACAAGAAAAAGACCATTATTTAAATCATTTATATCAAAAATAATATACTTCATTGAACTTTATATTCCTCAATTCATATCATTTAAAAAAATATGAGGACCAAGAGAAGGTCTTATATACATCATGAAAACTAATTTAATAATTTCTAAATGCGACTTTCCAAAAATTGAATCGAGATGTTATAAAATTTCCCCACATTTAAAAATCTAACTTTAAAACACTATTCGAAACCAAACCATGAAAACCACACTAGAAATCACCCTAAAAATAATTAATTCTCATAATTCAAGAACACCTCTTATTAGAAATAATTTGAAAATCCTAAACACTACTTTGGTTCTAGGTCACTGTTAAAAATCATACTTTTACCCTTTCTATGACCTAAATGGGATTAAATATCATTTATCATGAAATTCATTTAAAATAATCATCTTACATTACTTCACAAACTCTTGAAACACAAAACATCAATTTCAAACTAGAAAACTATTAAAACACACTTTATTTCAAGTATAGAAAACTCATAAAACCCCGTCTGAGCCCACTATGATTAATAAATATAGGTATAATTTTATAAACAAAGTAATTGGAAACAATCATGCACTAAATAATGTTTCAATTAAAGGAGGTTCATGAAAAAAGATACCTAAAATAAATAAAAAAATCCCTTGCCTTTTGTGGATAAAGGACAAAAAAGGAAGAAGATGACCCCAATGAACCATAAAAACCCAAATCCCCACATTACCATCACCCCAAATCCTTATCTCCAGTAAAACAGATCCTATGGTTCATGGGATAAAGCCTAATCTTGATGGCAATGGTGTTGGGAGAAGAATAATGGAAAAATGAATGGGAAAGAGGGATTTATCTTTAAAAATTGATTTAGATCTAAGGAGGAGGATCTTGGTAGCAAGGAAGAGGAAAGAAGATTAACCTATATATTTGCTAAACCAAATGGTAATATGAAAGATACTAAGACACTAAAATCAACAGGGGTAAAAGGGATCACTAACCTTTTTAATTAAATTAAGAATTCTGTACAGTTTAGCCGCATGGTTTATCAAATCATGTTCCATCTGTGTAGAACACACCGGATGAATGCCACACACATCGTATGGTATAGCTGAATGGTTAGGGGAAATCATGTTCCAACTATGTATGGTCACCCCATATTTAAGGAATATCGAATGGTTTGACTGCATAGTTTACCAAACCATGAACCCATCATATATACCCCATTAAGAACTGCAACATTTTACATGGTTCACTAATATGGTTTCCCCTAACCCTTTGTTAACAATGTGTGTGAGAGAAAATGCTTAAAACCTATAACCCAAATCCCAAAACTCACAAAATTTAAAATTAACCAACAACAAAATCAAATTAAATAACATAGTGACAATTTTGTGTTATAATTGTCCCCACCATGCCACTCTATTTCACTATAAAGTTATTGGAAAGATTATAAGTCAATACAAATTTTGAACCTAAACTCCTAATTAAAAAATTTTGGAGGGTAGGGGAAAAATTGGTATCCTCTTTAAGAAAGGTAACACCAAACATTAAATAAAAACCCTAAATATCAATGAATCAAATCATAAAAATCATCAAACATCTACCAAAATATACCAACACAGCATTGAGATACACAAAAATAAATGAATATATAAAACAATGATAGGTCTCCACACTATTTTAAAATTCATCTAAAATGGTGAGATAAAGGATAGACACTCCTAGAAAAGATGGTTTCATCGAAAATGATCAATTTTCCTCAAATTAACAAGAGAAATAAACACAAAAATCCACTCAATAAACATATTTTAAATTACAAGAAGTCATGAAGCCCAAAAGAACACTAAATAGACCTAAAAACTATGTATAAACACCCATCTACATCCCACAAGATAATAAGGGAAACATACATTAAATGTTTCTCAAATAGAAATAACATGAGATCTGACCATGGGTTATAAAGTTGAAGGGAAAAATATCTTAGGAACTCACTCATGGAACACCAGTTTACAATGAAACTAAAAATACAAATAGGTACCAAATAGTTCATAATCTCCATCGGTACTACACTCTTACCAACTAACCAAACATGTACTGAAAGTTACCCTTGAGAAAATTCCAAAATCTAAATCTTGATATAAGGCTAACATAAACAACATTCCTCAAAATCATTACAAGACCAAAATCGAAGATCATAACCCATAAAAATAACCAACATCTCATAAATAACATCCTAAGAATTACCCAATGAGAACATGTAATTATAATTAATTAAAAATATAAATCTACTCCAACTCATCAAGTGAAAACCAAAAAATAGGTAAGAAATCCAATCTTGATTACAATATATATATCTTAATATAAATAAATGTAAATAACCTATGAAGATAACCTAAATGACCAAATTTTAAACAGATCCTTGGAGAATTCAAGTAATAGGTCTTATCATGCCCAAGTTCCACATAGTGTAAGAATATGAGATAACTATTATTTTTAAAAGAAGTGGTGTGGAATTGAGATGACATACACTCATAGACCTTATTTACACTGAACACAGTAATATTTAATATAATAGAAGGAACTAGGGTATCACCCATAACTAGTAGCCTCATATAATCAACTTCTACAAATACAAAACTTTTAACCATGTTATTTTAAAGTGAAAGGACCAATTTAAGTATAGTTTATCTCAGAACTATGAAAAGACCTCCAACAAAGAAATGAGATTTTATTGACTCTTTAGTGACTAGATTAAGAGAAAATAATACTAATTCAAATAAAATATCAACATAATCCATCCTTTTTCTTTAAAGTTTATAGATGATCTTGAACTAAATGGATTTATCAGGCTTCATGTTATCATGATAATTATATTGAGAGAATGAAATATTGATAAATTCAAAAGGCATGAAACCATGCATCTAAAAACAAACCATGCTATTCCCCCACTTTAGGATTGGTCCTTCAAAAAATCTCATGGAAGCCTTCTCCCATGAATAATTATGAGTCTTAAGAGAATTGATGTTTTCCTCAATCCTCTCTAGCCACTTCATTGGCTCAAGCAGACCTTGATAAACATAGAAAGAAGGTAGATTTTGGATCAATATTTTTAAGATAAGGTTCAAGAGTATAAAAATATATTAGAACCATTAATCTATTAGGATACTGAGTAGAGTTAGTAACTAGAAGACTCGCCCTTATAAAATGAGAGGAATAACCACGAAGACTACCCTTAGAGATATGATTTTCACACATCTTTGAGACTCTTCTCAAATGAATACTCTAAATAAAATGAAACATAAACTTAATAAATTCATAGTTCACCAATAGAGTCAAAAAATCCTATATAAACTAAAGGAATAGATCCTAAAAGAATAATTTACCAATATAAAGAAATTTTCAAAACCTTTTTACCCTAAAATCACCATAATTTTACTTAAAATACCAAGATTCACTTTACAAAATAAAACACTTTAAAATACAGGACACATTGAAATAATTTCAAACCACCTATAGGTCTTTCAATTTAAATTCAACCATATTTAAAAATAAATCATGAATATAAAAGTATTATTAAAACCAAAAAAACATGATTTTATAACCAAAATATCGCATAAATATTATCTATTTTCCCACAACCAATTTCTAAAACACACAAAACCAACCACCAAAATATGAAAAATCAATAAAAAATCTTCCCTAAGGAATTAAATCAACACAAAAATATTATTCAATATCCCAATTGATAACATAAATCCTTAGGATCAATTTATATATAAAATTAGGTAAAACAAAAAATCTGGTATGTATACAAAATTGTGCATGGTTTGGCAACATGGTTTGATAGTCTATTCACCAACCATGAAATAACTTCTGAGGATTCCTCACAACCATGAAAATGATATCTTTAAATCATACATGACCATGATGATGATCCTTAAAGTTCTATTTCTTCTTCTATCTTCACCCAAAAAACTGAAGAAAACATCAAGATATATCATTAAACCCAATAATGATCAAAACACCATCATTTTATACCAATATCCATCAATTATAATTAAAATGGAATCCAAATTCAAGACCAAAATCCTGAATACACATGGAATATATTGGTTTAAATGAGAAATAAATATATAGTCTTTCCCCCCACCTACCTATCATGTTCTGATATTCATAGTAACAATAATACCAAGTCCCCCCAAAATAAAAAGAGGGCACTTTGATAACCATTTTTATGAACTAACCTAGGATAACATGGAACCGGTACCTGCATTAAACCACCAAAAGTCTTGAAGAGTGTTATCGATCACCATGATATGGAAACTAATGATAAGGAATAAAAACATAAACAAGTGGGAACAATCTCACCCAAAAATAATAATAAACAAGAAATGAAATATACAAATAATCTAGCATGGTATGCCCATATGTTGGACACATATCCATCAGAAATAGGAAGGTATAACTAAATAAACAATCCAAATAATGCATAGAAAAAATAAACCATCCAAAAGAGAGATAATAAATATAAAAAAACAATCCAAATTTAATATACCACATTATAATACAAAACATAACAGGGTAAAAATAAGGAATCTAAAACTATAAAAGAAATATCTTGATTAAGTGGTTATTACAATATTAACCCAAAAGTAAAGCTACAAAACATGTTCAATGGAAAAAAACCTCAGTGAGACCCATGGTTTCTCACCACATATCAACACATCCATCAGCAGATCAATATAATTATAATCGATACTCGATCAAAAATTTAGTACCTAAAATAAACACAAGTTCAACATACATTCCCAAAAGTGTTTATATAGAGTGAGAGATAAATAGGCCTAGAATAATTCCACCAAAGAGTTTATATAATTATGTTTAAAATAAATTTCACAAATTATAGTTTAAAATATAAATATAAAGTATGTTCTTCATATGTAAAATAGAAAAAATGTTATTTCATATCCATTTCATGAAGCTAACACCCATTTTTAAGGAAAATAATAATTGGAGCAACTACTTATAAATCACCCAAAAAAAGAATATGGAAATGATTCTTTAATATTAAAAAAACAATTATTTATCTTCTTATCATGTTTTTATCTAAATATTACATATAAAACAATCCATTTAATTTATTTGAAACACTCCTTTTCAAATTCAGTTTTGAAATGACTTTAAATAACCAATCCAATCACAAGAATAAAGCATTAAAAAAGTGAACCATATCATTAGTGAAATAAAATGTAATCAAGAAACCGTAAGCTCACAATGGTTCCAAATAATACAATAATGTTTTGGGATACAATAAAACAATGTATGGGATTCCTCTATATTGTCATTGATGATCAATTGATATCATGGGAAACTCATTGGGTACTAAAATGTGTAATTATAATACATTTCTATAGTATAGGGACAAATTATATCTTATGTAACATCAAAAAATAAGGTAATACACCCTACCTTCCCACATCAGACACCTTAGGGGAACTCCCCTTTGCCGTGTGAAGTATAAAACTATAAAACACTAGATAATATGTGAGATAACTAATATATAATAACTCAATACTTTTATATTATTTCATTGGGTTCCCATTAAATTAGTCAATTGGAGTTGATCAGATGGAAAAATAACATGAAACTATTGCAAAAAACGTTTTTTACATCGGTTATTTTTCTTTTTTTATTTTGGTTTTTGGCCGACGTTATTACAGGAGATGTTAAAAATAATTTTTTAGGTCAGTTCTTTTAAAACCAGCGTAAAAAGCATAAATCTAAATCATTTTTCATGTCGGTTCCTAAAAACGTGACGTGGAAAACTCTTTGGAGTCATGACTTATTGTGTCAGTTTTTAAATAACTAATGTATCATATAGTTTATTACGTTAGTTATTACATAACCAACATAATAAACTATGCCTCCGAAGGTTTTTTTTTGCATTGATTATTAAAAAACTAATGTGAGAAATAAGTTTATAACGTCAGTTATTTTCATAACTGACTTGATAAACCAGTATGTGAAACGTTTTCTAACATCGGTTATTGTTTAACCAATGTGAAAACATATATACTACATCGGTTATTAAATAACCAATGTAAAAAACCATTTCAATTCATTTATTACGTCAGTAATAAAGTAACCGATGTATTTTTTTAAAAAAAAACCATTCAACCATTACTATGATCTGCCAAAGATGACAAAAAATAAGTAGAAAAAGGACCAAAACCAGACCAGAATACATACCAGAAAAACATGATAACTAGACCAAAACAATAAGAACCAAATAAAAATTAATCATTCATATACATAACATTAAAAACTTACAATGTCAACTAAAAAAGCCTAAAACCCCATGGAAAACCCCTACCCCCATGGATATCCCCCACCCCATTGGGTAGCCCCCACCCCCAGGACACCCTCCCACCGCCCTAAAAACCCCCACCCCCTAGACATCCCCCCTTGTATAGCCTCTCCACCCCATGGAAACCCACTACACCCGTGGAAAACCCCCACCCCGTGGACACCCCTACCCCCTAGACACCCTCCAACCCCTGGAATAGCCCCCACCCCTGGACATCCCCCCACCCCCTGTACACCCTCCCAACCCCTGGACACCCTCCCACCACTTGGCACCCCCACCCCCTGGATACCCCTACCCCTAGACGTCCCACACCACCTGGACACCCTCCCACCACTAGACACTCCCCACCCCTGGATAGCCCCCCACCCCCTGGACAGCCCCTCCCCCCTGGACAACCCCTACCCCTGGACACCCTCCCACCCCCTGGACACCCCCATCCCCTAGGCACCCCACCCCCTAGACACCCCACCACCTAGACACCACCGCCCAACCCCTGGACACCCTACTGCCCCTGGATATCCCCAATGGACACCCTACCACCCCTGGACGACCCCCCACCCCTAGACAGCCACCACCCCATGGACACCCCCCATGGACAGCCCCCACCCCCGAGACACCCCTACCCCCTGAACAACCCCCACCCCTAGACACCCTCCCACCCCTGGACACCCCACCCCCTGGATATCCCCTCCACCATGGACAACCCCCACCCTTTGGACACCCTCCCACACCCTGGACTCCCCCACTGCCCCTGGACACCCCACCCCTTGGACACGCCCACCCCATGGACACCCCTAAACCTATGGACCTCCCTCCCACCCCTTGGACAACCCCCATCCCGTAAACACCGCCCCACCCAACTGGACCACCCCCTTCCCACCCCCTGGACACCCTCTCACCCCCTTGACACCACCCCACCCCACTGGACACCCGCCCACCCTCTGGACACCCCCATCACCCTGGAAAGCCCCCACCCCTTGGACACCACCCCCTGAACACCCCCACCCCCTTGGACACCCCCACCCCTGGACACCCCCACCCCCTAGACACCACCGCACCCCAGTGGACAACCCCCACCCCCATGGACATCCCCCACCCAATAAACACCCCCACCCATAGACACCCCCTACCCCTTGGACAACCCCCACCCCCTAGACACCACCCCCACCCCCATGGGCAACCCCCACCTCCCTAGACACACCCACCCCCATGAAACCATTACTACATTCTGACTAAATTTGAAACAAGCAGAAACCAGACCAAAAGCAGAGCAAAACCAGACCAGAATCCATACTAGAAAAACATAAGAACAAGACCAAAAAAAGAAGAACCAGAGAAAAAATAAACATTCACATATATAACATTCCAAACATACAATGTCAAATAAAAAAAATCCTAAATCCATCCAAATAAACTACCAAATACACAATTATAATTACAATATTCAAAATTACATTTTAAACTACAAACAAACTAAAATCCAATCAAACCTATAAAATAATTTTACCATTCCACTTGTAAGTGTTTGACCTCTTGAGAACTATAGGGTTGAGGGTCATAAAATATCTAAAAATTAAAATTATATTAGTTAACATTTATAATTAATAAATTAAAAGAAATATTATGAAATGTTTATAAAGCATTCTTACCAGGTCAAACATCACAAGTGTTCCAATTGTAATTATTTCATACATAAATATTTACATATAATATCCACATTCGAAGACACCTTGTTGTTCATGAAAAGTCTATTTAAATGGGTGTCAATTCAAAATATTATTTTTATGTAATACATCTAAAAGTATAATTTATAAATGGATATTTACCTTTACTTTTACATATTTGATCTTGGCACTCTTTTTATTTGTGTTTTTTCGAATGTAGACCCATCCCCTATTAGAAAATAATACGAATGGGATAAATTTAAAATTCAATATAATATAAAAAACTATTAATAAATTGAAATTTAATTTTCCAACATATTATTAAAACATTCCCACACATCTCCATGGAGAGATCATATCCAATAAATTTTTTTCTCCCTTGGAAAATAAACACCTAATATCCAATGATCGCTGATATAAAAGAAAATTTAAGGTTAGTGGTTTTTTTTGTTAAAAGATAATGAACACTTTTCCATATATATGTTTCATACCTTTCACAAAAAGGAATTATCCAACACTACTTGATTATATTCTGTTCAAATCGTTGAGAAATATAAAGTGTTATTTGTTCCTCATCCAATGCATGTGCTTCAGGGGAAATCAAATACAGGTCTATGAATCCATATACATTTATCTTATCATTCTTATCACACATTTTATAAAGATACCAATTAAAAAATAGACATATGTATACATTTTTAATAAATATAACACGTGGAAAGGTGTTAAGACTTACATGGAAAAAAATTTCACCGCATTGATTCCATACATATCTCTAGTAACAAGCTCTATGATATAATTTCTCAAAATCCATATATTTATTACATGTCCACAAACATGAGATTCCATTGGAAACTCATAATGATCCACCAACAAATTTGAATATCGTGACAATCTATCAAGACTATTAGAATATGTATCTGATGTCATATCCATTTTTCTTTGTTGTTGTCTATACAATATTTATTTACCTTAGAAGTATTCTTATAAAAATAAATAGGAAAATATATTAGTTTTCAAATGTTAAAACAACCTTAATAAAAAATAAAATAAAATATATAACATACATACCTCTATGGTAATGAGTCGCAGAAGACTAGATGGAAAAACTAAAATGTGGCTGATACTGTGTCCTACTATCATCACATCATCGGTAGGTAATGGTACTTGAGCTGATATATCTATAATATCCTATACAGTGACCCTATGATTCTCTACCTCTAACTATTGATGATGAACTGTATCTCTTATACAATATACCAATTCACATGCAACTATTTTATGGTGAGGATCACCAACATACAACTCACAATATGTAGAAAGTTGTGGCAGTGGAGTAAGAGAAAAAATGGGGTCCGCATGCTGAGGTGGGGGAGTGGGAGCTATTGACAGAGGTGGAGGATAAATAATGGGGTCTACTAGGGGTTGTGGAGGAGTGGGAGCTGCAGTCTGACATTATCTTTGCAGGTCAGCAAACAAAGATAGTACCAATGCTCTACTCTTTTCTGCCATCATCACATTAATATTATAAACTTCAAACTCCAAGGATTCTATTTTTTTGAAAAACACCCTCAATGAAAGAAGTTGAAGAACTTGGAAACACTTATCTTACTGATACACCCATCAGATATCCTCATAAACGACTAGGGTGTTCGGCCTTTCCCAATGCTATTGATAAAATATCTTGCCTCCAAGTATCTATAAATACCCCTTGTTAGATCTACTCCTCAAGAGAATATGGTATTAATTAATTGAACATTTATGTAATGATTCAAATTATATAAAGAATACAATTAACTTAAATAAATAAAATAAATATCTTACAATAATATCAACTATGATTATTGATTCTTCCGAAAGATATTTCCCCTTTTTCCCATCTAATATCTCTTCCATTTTTCATGTATAGATGGAGGGGATGGAGGGGAAACCTCTTTAAATCTTGAAGACTCAGCTCTCATTTTTTGTAAATTTTCTACCATAATATGTTCTTCCAATAATGTATACCCTCGTTGAGATAAACTATCAGGTTATACATTTTTATATTGGATCTCTTGATGTGATGTCCTAGTTTTCTGTAAATTAAGAATAAGACATCAATAACAAATCATTAATAAGATCATTTATATAAGAAATATTATAACAGTTTACATTGCCCTTACCAAAAATGAATCTTTTCTTCTACTTTCAACAAATTGTCTCCATGTATCTTTATCTGTGAAAGGATATATATGACATGTATTTTCATGATTCCTATGACCAAAAATGAAATTATATTTGAGGGTTGATTTGAAATCCATCCATCACCTATCAACCATTGATAAACATTTCCTCATGACTCATTCGGTGTCAGGAATATAAAATTTCATCTGATAAATAAGAGGTAATACAAACTATACTAGAAAGATTAAAAGGATAGTTAAACAATAGAAAAATATCTTACCAAAATTGTCTCCCAAAACTATGATATTATCACTTTTTCCACACTTCTCCATTCATCACACAAAATTCTTACTTTTCCTTTACCATGAGTTGATACAAAATTCGTAAAATATTTTTCATCTGGACCTCTAGGAAGTTAATTATCATCAAACTCAATGAGTATGCTATGGTCCTGGATATGGGCAAGTGATAATTTTGGTAAACGTGTGCAACCATGTTTACCAATTCTTGAATTCTTCTTTGTCATTATGAGAGAACCTGAGGAAGATTGGGGAACATCAAAAGGAGCATGTGAATGTTCATCCCCAGAGGTATGATCATGATTCTCATCTCTAGAATCATGTGGTTGATCAACTAATTTATTTTTCATTATCCTTAAAATTAAAAAGAAAACATTAGTTCACAAATATAAAAATTCAAATATTATAATACTAATGTAAACAAAAAACTGAAATATGAACTAAGTTGCGTAATAGTAAACATGGTAAATATGGTAAGCATGTTAAAAAATGGTAAAGATGGTAAACATGGTAAACAAGGTAGTGTAATTTTCATTCAACAAAATCAATAAATATATAAGTTACATAAAGGTAAACTATGGTAAACTACGGTAAATATGGTAAACATGGTAAACATAGTAAACATGGTAAACATAGTAAACAAGGTAAACATGGTAAATATCGTAAATATGGTAAACATAGTAAACATGGTAAAGTAATTTTCCATCAAAGAAAATCAATAGATATATAAGTTATGTAATGGTAAACATGATAAAATAAACTAAACAAAATTAAAAGAAACAAATTTTGTTACTTATTTGTTTTAATATACATTTTAATAAAGTAAAAAATACAATATCTAACATTTTATGAAAATAATAAAATTTAACAAGAAAAAAACATATTCTACCTATAATATTAGGAATGCACAAATGGATTGTTTTTTCCAATTTCCTTCATCATGATCGTTCCTTATGGGAAAAACCATGTCTTCAATATGCTCATCATTATTTTTTTCTAATCTTTCCATGGAAGTAGGGATCTCACATAAATAAGAATCTTCATCAAGTTGATCCTCACCAACATATTGTTTTTCCCTTTATAAAACAAGAAACCACTGCATATCTGATTGATCAACTACACAAAAAATCTGTTTTTCATGTGTTTCAGTTATTAAAGAATCTATTGTGTCTTCCAATCTATTCAGATTAACAACTGTCATTCGAAATTCATCATGTGTGACACTTTTGTTACTGATAAACCATTTTTAGTTAAAAACAAGAACATTAATTTTAATGTAATCAACAACCAATATTTCTTCAATGACTCCATAATATGCACTTGATGCATAAATTGAGTTTTTGTGTTTAGAACTCAAAAAATACATTGCTTCTCCAAACACCAATACACCACTATTCTGAACTGCACTTCTGTTGTCCTGATCTTTCATATGAAATGTATATCTATTAATGTCATACCCGAACCATCATATCACATTTAAACATGGACCACCCACTAACCATCTTAATGTCTTTGATACATCTGATCTACCATGAAAGGCCCTTTTAAACCATGGAAAAAATGTTTTGTTGTGCTCATTCAAAATCCACTTTTCTTTTTTTGGATGACATTATTTCAACTCACTAATATGAAATGTGATATAAAGTTGAACATTAGTTATGTTATTCAAGATGTATAATTCTACCTTCTTCATTTGTTCAGTTGACAATGATTTGAATTTCAAGCCACGAATCCCATTTCCCAGATTATTAACTCGTTCATAGAGAGATGGAGGCAAACCAATGTTCTCTTCTACAGCCAAGTATCTCGTAAAAAACTCAACATCCTCCTCAGAAATATACTTTTCAACAATGGAGACATCTATTCGATATGGATTCTTAACATACCCCTTCAATATTTTCATATAACATTCAAAATGATACACTCAACAAAGATATAAAGGTCCAAAAATCTTTATTTCTCGAACCAAATGAATCATTAAATTCACCATTATATG
Organism: Viscum album; assembly: GCA_963277665.1. Lineage (NCBI taxonomy): Eukaryota > Viridiplantae > Streptophyta > Magnoliopsida > Santalales > Viscaceae > Viscum > Viscum album. The sequence goes on from OY728130.1 coordinate 181,563,661, forward strand.
AAAAGAAAATAGATGAAAATACATTTCTAATTGAAAAAGTATATAAATTGCATCCTTTCCCAAAATGTTCAAAGAATTCACATCAATCACCTTATTACAAATTGAACTAAAAAAATAACACAACTTCATTATAGTTTTCCTAACTCAGATGGGAAATATTCCACACAATGAAACTGGTAGATGTTGTTTCATCATGATGTGACAATCATGAGATTTAATACCTATCAACTTCAAATCCTTAGAAGATAATTTTTTTTACATTTGAATAATAACTTTGAGGCACTTTGATATCATGAAGACATTGACAAAATCTAATTTTCACCCTCTTGGATATTGTATGACAAGATGGGGGAAGAAAAATTCCTCTTCCATTAGGAGTGGGAGTTTACTCCAAATGTATTCCCATTGATAGTAAGTCTAATCTTTCATTTAACCCATATTTAGTCTTTCCTTTAATATCTCCAAATGTTCTAATCAATCTATCACATATATTCTTCTCCACATGCATGAAATCAATATTATGTTTCACCTCATGATATCTCCAATATGATATCTCAACAAATATTGAAATTTTCTTCCAAATATGTCTATCATTACCAGATTTATGTGTCTTTCCCAATGTCACATCATGATTTTTCACCCTATCAAAATACACATGAGGGGATAATGTTTTTGGATAAATATAATATTCTTGTGAGCCATTGAATTCATTTTTTAGTCTTCTCTAAGAGTGATCCATAGGAAAAAACTTTCAATGAAGCATGTATACTATTTTCCATACACAATTAAATTGACAATATGAAGTCTTTTGTTCGCAAATTGGAGATGCTTTATACCCCTTAACACTATATCCAGACAAATTTCCATACACTAGGAAGTCATTTATTGTGATCATAAGAACTACATGCAGTTGAAAATATTCCGTTTTATAAGAATCATACACCATAATACCATCCACCCATAAAAGTTTCAAATCATTAATCAATGGTGAAAAGAAAACATTAATAAAATCTATTGGTTTCCTCAGACCAGATATCATTATAATCAAAATGAAATATTTTCACTTCATAAAAACTTCAGGAGAGTGGTTGTAAATTACCAGTAAAACATGCCATGAACTATGTGTGCTACTGAGGGTTCGGTATGGATTCATTCCATCTGTGCACAACCCAAGTCTAAGATTTCTAATTTCATTTCCAAATGTAGGATATTACTGATCAATTTTCTTCTATTGTGGACAATCAATTGGATGTCATATTTCTTACATCACATATCTACAAATCAGCATGCCATCTTAAACTTTTTGCACCATGTGAATTAAAAAATAAATGTTTCAAACAATGGATTATTGGAAGATTTCAAAATACCTTGGTTGGGATATCTATAATCTCTACATCAGTCTGTGATTTTTATTTCAACTTATACCATGATGTACCACATTTAAGACACTCTGACAGAAATTCATATCCCTTCTTATATATCATATAGTCATTTGGATATGCATGTATTATATTATATCCCAATACCATCGAGAATAATATTTTCTTGTCCTTATAAATTGAATCAGGAAGATTGTTGTCTTTTGTAAGAATGCCTTTAAACAATTTTTTCATCTCTGTAATACTTCTATCACTCCATACATGTTTCTCCTTTAGGTTAATCAATCTTAACACCACCAATAAAACCAAAAAATTCATACAACTAGGATACAATGGTTTTTCAGCATCACCATATATACGCGCAACTATAAGTTCTATCTCAATTTATTCTTCTGCAGTATCACGAATCATTTCTTCAATTCCATCAGAGTTACTATCTTGAAAATCATCATCACCAGTAGATCTGACATTCTATCCAATTTCACCATGACAAATCCAAGGGTTGTAACATGGATTAAAGCCATGAAAAATAAAACGATCTATGATCTCTCTACTTTTCAGCTTCTTCATATTCAAACATTTCAATCATGGGAAGAAAAAAATGCCGCTTCATGGAAAATTTCATTTAGAAAATTTCAAAAAGGTATCAACACCTTCCTCATATTCATTACTCATTAGATATGCCGTAATCCAACTTCGACACATTATTACATATAAAAAATATAAAAATTATACATCTTGTTAAGATATAGACTATAACGTCCTGACCCGGCTCACCTCTAAGATTGTGGCTGGATCGGTGTGTCACATGACCTCAAGTGCATCTCCCCAAAAACCATAGGCTTCCGACTAGCAGTGAGGGCCTTTTTCCTGTCCATGGGGTAGACTACAACCTCATAAGTAATATGTATTATCGCAGCGGAAGTAAACAACAAATATTAATGAATATCAGAAGCATATGAATGAATCAACAACAGAAGAAGTAATATGAATAATCCAACTGAATAATAATCAAGTGAAGAAGCTCACAAATAAAACCAGATAAAAAATGGTGTCATTCCATGATGTCTATCTAAACTAAAAGCACAAAAAATAGAAACTGAAGCATACTGTTGACAAAAAGAAAAGACACAAGGTGTGAAAAATCTATCACGATCAAGGTTCAGTCCTCTTCCCCGGTCTCCATTCTAAGCAGTAATAAACAATCAAGAATTGGAAGTAGCACACTTCCATTTTTCAATACCTGCAAACATAAAATCTACTCGGGTGTCAACGATGCCCGAGCAGGGTGTGAGATAAAATCCCGGTAGTCTGGAACCAGTGATGTCTAAACCTTTCAATTTCATACAATAATAAAATGAAGTGTTCCATTATATAACAATTACAGATAATTTATTAAGTGCAATGAAATAAATAAGCCATCTTGGGTTCCAAACAACACCCATTCCTAGTCACCTGCTTCAGCCCAAGCTAGTATTCTGAAAGGTACCTGTCAGCAGAATGCACAAACATGTATATATATATATATATAGAACCCAGAAAGAAAAGTAAAACCATGAAAAGTATACCCCAAGCTTGTGTTTTAACTTGGGGTCTAAGTCCAGTGTCAACCTGGTGCAGTTCCACATATCAGAGGAAAAATCTCAATTCATAAGAGACTCAATTAATAATAACATAAACCTCAAGTGCAACATTATTTAAGGTTCAAGTTGAGAGTTAGAGTCTGAGCCCATCCCAAATTTATTTCTATGGAACATCCATCAATTTATCCAATGCCACAGAGCCCATCCAAGGCAATATTTCAAAAGACCAAGTATTGCATGAGGCGTGGCTTTACTGAGAGTCTGTCTCGATCTCGCAAAAAGGGGTCAAGTGTCATCCAAGAGTGGCTGAGCCACATTTCCAACGGATTTGTCCTAATGGGCCATTTTGGAACCGATATCACTCAAAAGTATTAGAAAGCCCGGGGAAGTCTCGGTCCGACAAATCCAATGACACGACCACCGACACATAGAGGTAACCCATCAGGAACAGAGGATCTAAGTTTGGTCTTAATACAGGACCCACCTCCTTTCCCTGCCTTGAATTGAATTAAAGTTTTCACAGTAGCAGATATGATATCAACATATGTAATTGCAGCTTGAAACCAAACTGATACACCCGTGCTTCACAAGTTATAAATTTAACATTTACCACATGGCAACTTAATAAGAAAATATTCTGTATCCACATTAGGAGATAATTCACTTTTAAATGAATAAATAAATTAGCATAACCAACTACCAAATATCCAACAATTTCAAAGTTTATAATTAATCTAAATTAATTATTTAAATTAAATACCACATAGTGCAAAATTAACTATTTCAGAATAACAATCTTAACAATTCAAAGTACCGCATAATCATAAGCAGATAAATGCTCTTATAAATGAATAAATAAATTAGCACAACCAACTACCAAAGACCCAACAATTCCAAAGTTCATAATTAATCTAAATTAATTATTTAAATTAAACATCACAGAAATAGTATGCGCAACACATTGAGTTAATTAAATTAACTGCTCTGGAATGCACATTTAAATAAATAAATAATTCAGCACAAACAATAATTAAATATCTAACAATTAAAGGTTCATAATTATTTTAAAATAATTATTTAAATTAAACACAACAAAAATATGTTGTGCAACACATGCAGTTAAATAAATTAAATATATGGGCTAACAGAATTTGTATCGACCACATCGGCACACCCAAAGGGGTGTCCGACCAGGTTGCAACAATTTAAACAATTTAATTCAATATCAATGAGGCTAAAATAACTAGGCAAAACAACTAAATTAAAGAAAATGGGTGAATTTTTACAAAGTCGGTAGACACCGACTAACAGCACAATGGTGAATTTTTATTAATCACAATTAAATGGAGTGAAAGAGAGTAGACGCCCTACCATATGGTCGTAAATGATCCTATGATCCACGGTAGGCTTTGATTTGACCTAAAATAGAAGAAAAAGAAGGATTTTAAGAAAACCCAAAAATAGGGTAAAATCATTCCATGGCGAAGTACGCAAAATATTTGGAACGAGATCGCACGATTCTTAGTGTGTGGGATAAGCCTTACTGATAGGTACACAACGCACCTGACAGCGAAGAAAACGGACAACGAATGGAGGCACATCGATCTTCTGAATGGAGGAGAAGGTGGTGCGCACCACCTAGGGAGGAGAGGTGCGCCACACACAGGAGAGGAGGAGGAGAGTAGGAGAGGAAAAAAATAAAAAGGGAAGGAAAAAAAGAAAATGGAAATAAATAAAAAGAAGATAAATAAATAAAATAATAAAAATAAAATGGTGGAAGAAATGAAATAGATAATTGGAATGGGTTTACCTCATTTTAATTATTTTTAATTTCTCTCCAACTGTATGTATTTTATTATTAATTTTTACCCCTCTTTAAATTCCATTAATTTCCTCTAATCGTTTTAAATTATTTTTAACTCGAACTCTACGCTATGGCGTGAAGTAATATTTTACATAAAGCATGAACAATCATTTAATTAATTTTAATAGCTGTCTGGGATTTGCAACAGGGTGGCAGCTGCGCACCCTGGGTCTCTTTAAAGATTTGGATTAATAACATAAAATTCCACAACTTGATTTAAGTCGACATGTTAAATACATTTATGTAGGTAAGTAATAATATTTTATCTAGCCTAACAAAAAATATCCACCCATGTATATACATGTAATATATATATATACACATATGCATATTCATATATATGCACCCGCACATGTATATATAACTATATATATAGTTATATATTTAATCCATTATATATAGATATACCTCATATATATATCTATATTTTTCTCCCAATATAATAATAATAACGATAATTTAAATAATTATTATTATTTAATTCAACCAATCAATGAAACCATTATTATTTTAATGGAAACAACCAATAATAAAAAGGATAACGGTTATTGAATAAATATTGATTGCACACTTGTATTTAATTGGAACAATTAATAATATAATATTTATTACATTATCCAGTTATTATTTACACAGTGACGATCTTATTAATTATGGAAGTTTATTTTCATTTGTTGTCTTCAACGCAAATAATAATATTAATAATAAAATTCTTATTATTATTTCTAAAAGCCAAGAAAAATATTTATAACCCAGATAAATTATCTTCAAGTGAGATATGACCAAATGTTCGATGCTCGCAAAGGTTATAACCTGCCTAGGGTAAACCCCATGTCCCGAAACTATTGGTGGTCTCAGATTTCTCATTCGACACACTGTTTGTGAGAAAATAATTATTTATTATAAAAACGGAATAATTAAATAATTAAAAATATACACGGAATTATCACGTGCGAGGGTTCCAAAAACTAGATGTGAATCAAGGTTATACCCTACCTAGGTTAAACCTAGAATTTTGGACCTAATGATGGTCTTAGATTTCTTATACGATGCACTACTTGAGAGGTTTTTCAATTTTTTTTGAAAGGAAACAAACACGTGTATGAATAAAATAAATTTAATATTTTTATTCAATCAACGGCGAGAGCCTACGGGTCTCGTAACCCCGTGCTGACCCGTTGTCTGACTCTGAAAATATTTCATAGAATATTTCAAGGTTCTAAGACTTTTACCCTTCATTTAATTTATTTCCACTTTAATTTTAATCTAATTAATTTAATAAAATTTATTTAAAAGTCATGTCACAGTGTCAACTATTAGAGACAAAAGTTCTGAAACTTGATTTTAAAACCATCTTACCCAGTTAACGGAAACATTTAATTTCCTTTTCTTTTTTTTATTCGTTTCAAAACATAAAATGTTACAATCTTCCCACCTTAGAAATTCTTGTCCCAGAGAAGCCTTCGGGAACAACATAACCCTCACCTGATCTACAGGGTCATGCAGTCTCATACAAAAGGCCGTGTTGCACCTCCAAATGCTCAATGTACGTTCAAACATTCATGAGGAAAGTGGCACATAATCCATTAAGATCTGAGCCAACATTTATTTTTCAACTGAAACAACGAGACAGTACCTATCCAAACACGTTCACCTAGAGACACCACCATGTCATTATCTCATTAATTTTTGGTCAAAGTTACTTCCCACCTTTGGTTTTAATGTTAGAAAAAAGAAACTTCTGATTCATAGCACCTTCTAACATCAGAATTTCCTACCTTGACCTTGAAGAGTAAAATTTTATTCGAAGAAGAAAAAATAAAAACCACAAAGGCCCACAAGGAAAACCAGGGCCAGCTGACAAAGCAGCTACGGGGGGCGAAATAAATGGAGGCCGAGGGCATCCCCATGAATAATATTTACCCCCGATGGAGTCAGACTCTCCAGGTTGTGAAAATAAACATGGTTCGAACTGGGGAAACTAAAGGAACCCAAGAAGTTTGTGACCCTGTTTCCTTCCTGCCAATTATGAAGTACACCTGTATGTCCTCCTAAGATGACACGACAAGCCCTGACAATGTATGAGACTGACCACGGAATAGCCCCAATGCCACTGAGGGCATTATGAAGCACCAAAGAGTCAGTTTCAACCTCAGAAATATGCAGACCTCTCTGGCCCCAAAGGCTGATACCTGCATGCATGGCCAAGGCTTCTTCTTGAAGTGTTGTCCCTTACCCCAACCGAATAGAAAAATCCATGTACACCGACCATGCTCCATCGCGCACAAACCTGCCTCCCTGTAAGGTCCCGGAGACACACGAGCCATCAGTGTTGAGTTTCATACCCCTCAACAGAGGGTTCCAACTTATCCATCTTCCTGAAGACGTTCTGCTGCCCCCCCCCCCTGAGAGGGGGGGGGGGGGTCCTGGAACCAAACCGCTGGAGGTACGGAGCATCTCTCCATCTTCCTTTCACACTAATCAAGCCTACAATCAGGCTAGAGTTCCTCGCAATGATATCCTGGATTTATGAAGCCTTTCCTTCAAGGATCTTCTTGTTCCTCGCTTTCCACAAATTCCAACAGCCTGCATGCAAGATCACCGAGCGAGCCCACCTCTCCACGCCTCCATCGCCTGTGCCCTGATACCATCGTTCCAAGAACAGAAATTCCACCATTGATAATACGTTGATAGCTGTAAAGTCACCAAAGTGTCCCCAAACCTCACGCGCCCATTCACTGTCGAAAAAGAGATGGCCAGAACTCACCTCTGCATGACTCTGGCAGCACACACATCAGGTAGCCAGATGCACACCGAAATTCTTTATGTTATCATCTGTCGGCATAGCCCTATTCCTGATCCTCCAGGTGAGGAATTTATACATGGTGGGGATACCGTTGGTCCAGAGGACCTCATTCCAAGGGTTGGTTTTCCCCTACGTGTTTGTAATCCTGTGATGTTCTCTAATGGTAAAAACACCAGTTGAAGATGGGGTGATGACACACCGATCCAGATCAGATGAAAACTTGATGAGGGTGAAGAGATCCTGTTGATCCCTATTCAGAACGGACCTGATTAACTCCAGATAATGGCTGGCTTCACGAAAGGAGATGTTCGTGGCAGGGCAATCGTGGAATCCGATGATCGAGTCACTCTAGTTGTGATGCCTAAACAGGACGTCACTGCGTCCAACGATCCAGCAGGCATGCCTCCTTAACTCATTCATGATGGGGGCAAGCTCAGTTCAGAAGGGAGAGGCATGGCCATCATTGGAGCGCGAGTCCCCCAGAGAGCACCCGTGCATGGTGCGCCCCCATAGAGTACGTTGTTCTAGGACCTCCCATTCAAGCTTTTCATGCATGCTGCGGAGGGTACTCTCAAGGATACGCACATTGATCCCCCCATTGTATGACGTATGTGCCAATATGCTCCAAGAATCCCAATGACGTTTCCCCTCACCCTTGGGATCCCAAATGAACCTGGCCGGAATCCTGTCGATGCATGCGATGATGCCCTTTGGTACCTTCAGTGCCGAAAGAGCATGAACCAGAGTGGACAGCAGGACACTATTGACCAAGGAAATTCTACCACCGAAGGGCAGAAGGTTGTTCTTCCAGTTGAGGACCCGATCTGAGATCCTATTGGTGAGGAAGTCTAAGTCTCAGATGCGAGAACAACCAGCCGACAGAGGAGCCCCGAGGTAGATCATAGGAAAGGTCCCCCTCTACATCTCAAGAAGGTGACCCACCATTGAAGCACTGCTAGGAAGGAAATTACAAGGCAGGAAGAAGCTACTCTTTCCACTGTTAATGATCTGTCCACTCCAAAGACAATACTCCACCAACAACCTATTCAGATGACCAAATGATCTACTAGAAGCGTTTGTAAAAATAATGGTGTCATCTGTGAAGATAATGTGCGACATTGAAGGCTGGTTCGATCTGCAGAGATACAGAAGCATAAGAGCACTATCCAGGCTACAGTGAATAAGATGGCTCAGCACATCCTGGTCCAAGACAAACAAGCTCGGTGAGATGGGATCCCCTTTATGAAGGCTCCAGATTGGTTTGAAGAAACCGAAAGTCTTGGCCAAACAGGAGACGACCAACCATGATGAACTGAAATAGCGAAACAAAGTATCAATGTTTTCGGCAGAGAGTCCCATGCATGCCAACACCTTGTGGATGAAACTCTGTTCCACCCAATCATATGCCATGCTCATGTCAAGTTTAATGACTGATTTGAGCCTGTGGGATTTTTGGTTAATATCTCGAATCATCTCTTGGCCCAACGCTATAGCACCCTGGATGCATCTCCCCTCTACAAACTCATGTTCTTCCAAATCCACCCAATGTGGAAGATAGGCATCCAGACGGGAGTTTATGACACTGGTGAGGATCTTATATGAAACATTGCACATACTCATAGGATGAAACTGGAGGATCGAGGATGGGTTCTTCACCTTGGGGACGAACACAACTGTGGTGGCACAAGCAACCCTTGGCAGATGACTGCCCCTGAAGAAGTCTTGAACGACGGATATCAGGTCACACTTGATCACCTCCCAAGAGGCTCGGTAAAAGGATGCAGGGAATCCATCCTGTCCCACCGCGCTATCCGGGTTAAGATGTGGCATGGCTTCAAAGATCTCCTTCTCCAGAGGAAGAGATCCCAGACCTTTATTATCTTGGTCCGTAACCATGTGAGGCATGGCATCAAAGGGATCCGTGTTGATGCCCGAATACCCCATAAAGATCATGTCGAGCCATCTTTTTATGAAATTCCCTGGTTGACACAAACTGCACTCGTGTCACCAGACGACATGATAGAAAAAGGTCTTTCACCGACCACTTCATTGATCAAAAGAGATAAGTAGTCAAGCCACTTTGGCCGACCATTTAAGAAGATGACCAGCTTATATGGCAGGTGTTTTATGAACTAAAATGTGATGCCTTCTTCCAAGGTATCTTACATTCACACGAACATGTCCTCCAAAGTTCATACCAGACCTCTGGTGACATTCCTTGATTTAGGCATCACTAAGTCTGACAAAAATTCTATGGTAACTGTTTCCAACACATTCACTAGGGTGCGCACGTCCATCCTCTTGGGCGTGACAGGCGCGAATTTCTTGTTTCCTCACATTCCCGCTTTCCAAAGGCGGGTGGCATCCGCTCCTTATTCAGGGACGTCTGCTCTTTGATCGAAACCGGGATGATGTGATGTCGGTTCTTCCTTTCATGGATTCCTCCTCAGAACTCGTCACCTAGTACGGGTCTCCCTCATAGATTTAATATGTTGTTCATGAAACTCTTCACAATGCCATTTCTCCATGGATGCTGGTTAATTACACTGATTTTTTCAGGACATTCCAAAGGGTCTGGTCAGGGCGGCAACCTTCAGTTAGGGAAGTAGTCACGTCGAGGCATAAGTAACATGTCTGAACACTGGGGAGTTGGCATGTCTATCTATTGTCCCTTATTATAGGGATTCTTGAGGGAACGGGAGCCCGAGGAATCCCACATCGAGTGCGGGTAATCGTATTCCATATGCATGTATCTGAGGTTTTCTTCAGCTTCCTATGTTTAACACAGGGTATGCGCAAGTTTAACGTCCAGCGGAGACAGATCAGCCTGATCAGAACACTAGATGGAGTGGATCATATTGGGGAATTCCCCTTGTGGGAATGCCGATATCAGGGCCAGCCCATGGTCGGCTTCCCAGATTCTATGGAGGGGAGTAGAGTGGCATGATCTCACCGGGATGAGGCAGCCCGGGTGAGAATAAGGATGGATGATGGGTGGATGAATGAAGTGGAGGGGGGATGAAATGGGACCATCACAAGGGTGATGTTATTAATATTTTCATGAATTATTATATACTCCCTTTACTAATTTTATATCAAATGTGCATAATTTGTGTGAAATATTAATGTTTTAATATTAAGTATAATTTTTGAGCATTTTAGAAGTAGTCCAATTGAGTCAGTTTACTATTTTAATAATAACTATCACTATAATGATTCCAATTGTGCAGTTCTTGTTTTTTAGGATTCTCCTTTCAATATACAACATTTCATTAGAAGGTACCTTGAGCCAATTATTCCATTTGAAGGGTCATATGGTCCTCACAAACAAGACCAAAGAATCTATGAAGAAACTATACGTTTCATGAAGATTGATTTACTGGGCTAAATACAGAAGTCCAAATTCCATTACTCTCCCCCATAGTTCGGGGGACAATTGAAGGAGTCCAGGATAAAATTTTCAAGGCCTAATAATAAAAACAAGGGGCCCAAAATATTCATTTAAATCCAGACCACCATTCTGCCCAAGAAATAAAACCAGCACACAAATATTGACAGTTTTCTTGATGTGTAAATCCATTCGAACTGAGCATTTTCAATGTGAAATATGAGATATGGCCGGAAAACTCTTTTGAAGAAATAATTTTTATTTGAGGGCATCTTACTATGCAAAAACCCATTCACATTTCGGTCATTGGAAAGTCTGGATTGAAATAGACAGAATGACATTATTTATTAAAAGTGCCTTAACCATGGCTACAAAACTCTATTGGCGGCCAAATTTTGAGGGTGGATAGAAGACATAAATCTATACATCTTTGAAGAAGACACCATCTTGTGATTCATCTGTCTATATTTTTAAGTCTGCGGTTCCAGTGGAGGGATAGTTTTGGAATGCAAACAGTCCACTCCTTGGGCTATAAATACTCTCCCCTTCTCTCCTTTAGAGGGGTTGGCATTTCCAAAGATAAGAGATCATATTGGCACGACCAAAGATTTTCTAAAGGCTTGGTAGGACCTTCCATACTCAATTTTTCACTTGATAGATATTTCATCCTCTTTTTGTTTTCATTTACTTTTATGTTCTTCATTATTGTAATTTTGTAAGTCCTTCCTTTTGTAATTCTGTTTTAATGCAAGTTTATTCTTTAATTTCTCTTATTCTCATCCATCTTCTGTAGATTAATATTAATGTTTTTAAAATAGTTTAAATATAGTTGAATCCCCTTCCCTTCTTTTGCTTCCTCATTCAATCGAAAGTTCGTTGTTAATTATCATCATTGTTCGTGTGTGTGTGTCAACATACGACTCTTTTCTTATACATTTATTTTTATTCTCTTCTTAATTTATAATTATAATAATTATAACCAGATTTTTAAACACCCAAATGGATGAGTAAATCTCTCATTGGGGTGAGTTATAATTTAGGTATGTTAATTGATTGAGAGCTTTTACTCGATGAATATTATTTGAATTAACATTGTGTATGTTGGACTTAACATGTCATGGATTAATGACTTGTTTTGTTTAACATGTGGTTTCCATGGATTATTGGAACCATAAATACACCACCATTAATAAGCTCTGATTTAGATTATAACCTTAAGTTAAGTTATGGCTTGGATTAAAGCCCTAGAAATTATAATCAACATCATCTTGTGACATGGGTGTTAATTTATTGCAATGTAAAGCAAAGCTCAAGGATATAACAAGCTTAACTACCTAATCATTAAATCACTCCAATATTTATCAATTTGTTAAATCAATTATATACAATCAATAATTTCAATTTAGCTCTTCAAATAAACCCCACCAATCAAAATACAATCAACTAAAAACAAACGACTATTACAAAGTATCATCGCCGAGGATTCGACCTGAGTGCTGCTATACACATTAGTAGAGCACCAGAAATTTGACCGGTCGATAGGATCAGTGAGTTTTGAGTGTCCACATTTTCCATTTTTAAATTTGAGCATAAAAAATGAATTAGTTTTGGGACATTGTTTTGGTAAAAACTTGTGGTGGAATTCAAAATGGATGAGTGAAATAGTCTAAACCTCCCCTAATTGTTGAAAATAAGATTTTAATATTTGTTGGTGAGTGAAAATGATTTTTTCATGTTTTTTTTAAATTGTAACTTTGACCGGTCTCATGAGAGGTGTGAGTTTTGAGTGTCCACATTTTCCATTTTTAAATTTGAGCATTAAAAAATGAATTAGTTTTGGCATGACCAAAGCCTAGCCAAAGGCTTGGGAGGACCTGCCATACTCAAGTTTTCACTTGATAGACCTTTCCTCCTCTCTTTGTTTTCACTTACTTTTGTGTTCTTCATTTTTTTAATCTTGTAAGTCTCTTTGTTTGTAATTCGGTTTTAATAAATGTTTATTCTTTAATTTATATTATTCTCATCCACCTTCTAAATTTGAGCATGAAAAAATTAATTAGTTTTGAAACATTGTTTCTGTAACAACTTGTGGTGGAATTCAAAATGGATGAGTGAATTAGTCTAAACCTCCCCCGATTGGTGAAAACAAAATTTTAATATCTGTTGGTGAGTGAAAATGATTTTGTCATGTTTTTATATTTGTTGCACATGAAGACATGCACAAAACTAAGTGTGGGGGAGTTGATGTTATTAATATTTTTATGACTTATTATATACTCCCTTTACTAATTTAATTTGAAATGTGCATAATTTTTGTGAAATATTAATGTTTTAATATTAAGTATAATTTTTGAGCATTTTATAAGTAGTCCAATTGAGTAAGTTTATTGTTATAATAAAACCTATCACTATACTGATTCAAATTGAGTGGTTATTGTTTTTTAGTGTTCTCCTTTCAATATAAAACATTTCATTAGAAGGTACCATGAGCCAATTATTCCATTTGAAGGGTCATATGGTCCTCACAAACAAGACCAAAGAATCTGTAAAGAAACTAGACTATTCATGACGATTAATTTACTGGGATAAATACAGAATTCCAAATTCCATTATTCTCCACCATAGTTATGGGGAAAATTTAAGGAGTCTAGGATAAATATTTCAATTCCTAATAATAACAAAAAGGGGCCTAAAATACTCATTGAAGTCCATCCCACCAATTTGGCCGAGAAATAAAAGCAGCACACAAATATTGACATTCCTCCTGATGTGGACATCCATTCGAGCTGATATTTTTTAGTTTGAAATAGGCGATATGGCCGAAAAACTCTTTTGAAGAAATTATTTTTATTTGGGGGCATCTTACTCTGTAAAAACCCATTCACATTTCGGCCATTGGAAAGTCTGGATTGAAATAGACAAAATGACATTATTTATTAAAACTGACATAACATTGGATAAAAAGTCTATTGGCGGCCCAATTTTGAGGGTGGATAGAAGACATCAATATCAACATCTTTGAAGAAGACACCAGTTCGTGATTTATCTATCTAGATTGGTAAATCTGCAGTTCAAGTGGAGGGACAATTTTGGAATGCAAACAGTCCACTCCTTGGGCTATAAATACACTCCCCTTATCTCCTTCAGAGGGGTTGACATTTCAGAAGAGACGAGATCATATTGGCATGACCAAAGATTTTCCAAAGTCTTGGGAGGACCTACCATACTCATGTTTTCATTTGATAGACCTTTCCTCCTCTTTTTGTTTTCATTTACTTTTATGTTATTCATTATTGTAATTTTGTAAGTCCTTTCTTTTGTAATTATTTTTTAATGAAAGTTTCTTCTTTAATTTATCTTATTCTCATCCACCTTCTGTCGATTAATATTAATGTTATTAAAATAGTTTAAATAATGTTGAATCTCCTTCCCTTGTTTTTCTTCCTCATTTAATCGAAAGTTCGTTTATAATTATCATCATTGTTCGTGTGTGTGTGTTGACTTAAAAATATTTTCTTATCCATTTATTTTTCTTCTCTTATTAATTTATAATCATAATAATTATAACTAGATTATTAAATACCCAAATGGATGAGTAAATCTCTCGTTGGGGTGAGTTATAATTTAGGTATTTTAAGTGATTTAGAGCTTTTCTCAATGAATATTCTTTGAATTAACATTGTGTATGTTGGACTTAACATGTCATGGATTAATGACTTGTTTTGTTTAACATTGGTTTCCATGGATTATTGGAACCATAAATACACCACCATTAATAATCTCTGATTGAGATTATAACCTTAATTTATGTTAAGGCTTGGATTAAAGCCTTAACACTTAGGAATTCTAATCAACATCATCTTGTGACATGGGTGTTAATTTAATGCAATATAAAGAAAAGATCAAGGATATCACATGCTTAACTACCTAATAATGAAATCACCCCAATATTTATCAATTTTTTGAATCAATTATAGCCAATCAATCATTTCAATTTAGCTCTGAAAACAAACCCCACCAATCAAAATACAATCAACTAAAAACATGACTATTACAAAGTATCATTGCTAAAGATTCGACCAGAGTGCTACTATACACATTAAAAGAGCACTAGAACATTGACTGGTCGATGAGCGACAATCGGCCGCGCGTTTTAAAGGGAGATTGTGAAGTTGGGCTCGAGCCTCAAAGAGACCTCCTACGTATCCTCGTGGCAGGGAATCAAAGTCCGCGTAGTTCGGGGTGGTGCAGGTGAACCGACGTGAGGGTGGACCTTGGTCCGATGGGTGTCGTCAGTTAACTAACGTGAAAGTGGACCTTGGTCCGATGGATGGTGGGATTGAACCTCAGGAAGGCTTCATATGTACCATGCCTTGACACGGATCAAAGACCACGTAGTTCAGGTGAAAATGGGGGGGGGGGCTTGGCACATCGACAAAGAGACGGTCTGGGACAATGATTATTGGGCTTGAACCTTAAGAAGGCTTCCTACGTACCATGCCTTGACATGGATCAAAGTCCTCATAGTTCAAATTAGAGGGGGAATACAGTTTAACGTCATGCGGGACGGGGTTTAACCGATGTGAATGAGTTCAGATCGACTGGGTGATGGGCTTGAACCTCATGGAGGCTTCCTATGTACCATGCCTTGACATGGATCAAAGACCACGTAGTTCAGGTGAAAATGGGGGTTGGGGGGCTTGGCACACTGACAAAGAGATGGTCAGGGCCAAAGATTTTTGGGCTTGAACCTTAGGGAGGCTTCCTGCGTACCATGCATTGACATGGATCAAAGTCCTCGTAGTTCAAATGAGATGTGGAATACAGTTTAACGTGATGCGGGACAGGGGTGAACCAACGTGAATGAGGTCAGAACGACCGAGTGATGGGCTTGAACCTCATGGAGGCTTCCTACGTACCATGCATTGACATGGATCAAAGACCACGTAGTTCAAGTTGGATGCCGGAAGGCCGACATGAAGGAGGACCAGGGGTCCAGGTGGTGGTGGGATTGAACCTCATGGAGGCTTCCTATGTACCATGGCTTAGCATGGATCAAAGACCACGTAGTTCAGGTTAGACGTCGGAAGGCTGACGTGAAGGAGGACCAGGGGTCCAGGTTGTGGTGGGATTGAACCTCATGGAGGCTTCCTACGTACCATGCCTTATCATGGATCAAAGACAACGTAGTTCAGGTTGGATGCTGGAAGGCCGACGTGAAGGAGGACCAGGGGTCCAGGTGGTGGTGGGATTGAACCTCGTGGAGTTTTCCTATGTACCACGCCTTAGCATGGATCAATGACCATGTAGTTTAGATTGGATGCCAGAAGGATGACTTGAGGGGACCAGGGGTCCAGATGGTGGTGGGCTTGAACCTCGTGGAGGCTTCTTACGTACCATGCCTTGACATGGATCAAAGAACACGTAGTTCATGTAGGTTTTCGTCGGCAAACCGACGTGAAGGTGAACCCGTGGGTTCACAGGTGGTGGTGGGATTAAACCTCGTGGAGGCTTCTTACGTACCATGCCTTAGCATGGATCAAAGACCACATAGTTCAGGTGTGTAGTTTACTATCATGCTGGATGGGGGCATACAGTTTAATGTCATGCTGGACGGGGGCATATAATTTAACGTCATGCCAGACGAGAGCATACAGTTTAACGTCATGCTGGATGGGGGCATACAATTTAACGTCATGCTGGACGGGGGCATATAGTTTAACATCTTGTTGGACGGGTCCATTTCCATGATCAATGCTTACTCTAAGCCCACGTGAGTCATGATCGGTGTGAGAAACAAGAGGCAGTAGAGACCTGACAATCACATTGTGAAGGGTGAGTCCGTGAGAAGCGAAGACGGGCTTACACATTAGGAGGCCCATGGTGCTGGGACTTACTCTAGGATGGAGGCCCAAAGTGCGTCAAAGCACTGTGGGAGAGGGACTTGGGGCCAAAGATGGAAGGTGCCTTGTTCCCTGTCATGCCCTCCACTGGCCTAGGCAGTGGGGAAGTACGGAGGTGCATGGGTGCTTCCTTCTACAAGAGAGGGTTGGGGGCTTACACCAAGGTGGTTTCCCTTCCCATGTGGACATATGCTACTCCGAGAAGGAGGATATCATCCCATGTGAGGGTGATTCCATTCCCATGGAGACGAGCTGTGTAAAGAATGTCTGAGCTGGGGGGACCCTGCATGCGAGGAACGGGGTCGGTTCACAGTTTAACATCATGTGTTGTGGACGAGGTGATTAGATGTTTAACATCCTATATCTCAGATGAGGTGAGTTTACTCCGTGCCCCTAGCAATTACATAACCGGTATACCCTACCCCTTGTGGGTGGGAAGGTACTAGAAAAGCTGTGGTAAAGGGGGGTCGTAGAGAGAACCATCGAGGGGTGCACATTAGCATGGCTATGTGAAGAATCAATATCCATTAGCATGCCTATGCAAAGAAGCATTTGGCGAAACAATGCAATGAGTGGTGTTGTCCATGGGACTTTGAAATCACATTGTGCAAAACTAGAGGGTCGCACGGCAAGAGGAATTTCCAAGCAAAGGGGTGTGCTTCGAAAAGTGGAGTGCCTTGGCCTTAGCATCAGGAAGGGGTACGAATGGGAGGTGCTCTGTGAAGTGGAATAGTGTCCGCGGCGCACTGCCTCGCGAAGCAAAGGTTCCTCGCGAAGCAAGGTGCTGTGAAGCAGTGTGCTTTGTAAAGTACAACAACCCTGCCTTAACATGTGGATCACTTGTACAAGATGGGTGTTTTGCGAAGAATAAATGCTCCGCAGCTTCCCGTGTTCCCTTGGGAATCCCCTTCATTTGCGAGTGCCCTTAGGCTTTGCGAAGGGCATCCCTCTTGGAATAGGGGCTCAAAAAGAGACAAGGCGAAGGAATCTCGCGAAGCAAAAATACCTCGCGGAGCTCATGATCCCCGGGGTGAAGGGTGCTTTGCAATTCGGGAGTTGAGAAGCCAAAAGGTCATATTTTCCCCCTATGGGATCAAGGGGAACCTGGTATTTATAGGCGGCCGTGAAACAGATCTCACGCGGCGCGAAGGGGCTGCGGTTGCTTCGTGGCGGGTCGCAAACATCAACTGGGTTCGCAGAGGGTTACCGCATCCTCTGCTCCACTGAGGGTCATGAACGTCAGGGAGTCCGTGTAGCGTTACCACCTCTCGGAATTCACGGTGGGCTCGCGAACATCAGGGCGTTTGCGGAGCGTTACCACCTCCTTTGCTTCACGGCAACCGCCTTGCTCTGGGGAGCTCCACGTTGGGGCTTCGTGAGGCAGCTCGCGAGCTTATTTTCCTTCTTCCCTTTTCATCCAATATTTTGGGGCCAAAAAATTCCCCCCTCATACTTGGAGCCGCAGAGGGATTAATGGTCGAACTCTGAGGGAAAATGTCCAAAAGTATTGGCATTTCGTGATGCTGACACGCGAAGAGGGCGCACGGGGTGGATACCGATCGCGCGTTCCGGATGCGCCGCAATGCTCTGCGCGGGCGGGATGCGCCGCGAAGATCCGGGGTCACCACCTATAAATAGGGGGGATGACCTCCCTTTTATCCTCTCGCGAATTTTGTCCTTTTGCGCTCTTAACTTCGCGACGCTCTACGTACTCCGCGTCTTCTCTCTGCGAATCGAGCTTCGCGGCGAACCGCGAGTCTCCGACTCCACGACTGCGCCAAGTGAACTTCTTCTTGTAGGCAGAGGCCATGATTCATGTCTTGGTTTTGCGCCTGAGCTTCGCAAGCGATCTTCGCGAGCAACCTTCGCGACCGGACCCGAAATGTTTTTGAGTTCTGAAACCGAAATGGAACATCAAGAAGTTGTGTTGGGGGTGCTTGCAGGCGCCGCCCAGAGGGATGAGATGGAAAACTATATGGGCCTTGGAGAGATGGTCTGAAGTCACTCGGACCATAATTCTTTGACAGAATTGCAATCAGAGAGTCAGAAGAACTATCCGTTGTGCAAGAATTTTCCCTTGTATGGATTCGGGCTGAGGGATGATGTCTTCATTCCGGAGGCGAGTAGGGATGAATCGGCTTGATGATTCAGGAGCAATCCATGCCAACGACAATGGTTCAGAGCGGCTAGTGGTCATGCGCATGAGGACTTCACACCTGTCACCGTCGACTGTCTGTACAACCATGTGAACAATATTAACGGGAAGCCACTGCAACCGGAGACGTCCCCTACTCTGTACCGCACCACACTGAAGGCGAATTTGTAGGATTCGAAGAAAGTGTGGTCCGATGACTGGGACCTCCGCCAGGGAGGAAACTTCACCAACGACTGGGCATGGGCCTACAGGGTAGGCGCCTCATGCGAGGATTTTGGGGCCGAGCTGAGGAGGGTGGGCCTATATGAGGTGGCATGGGCCCCCCAGTTCCACATTTACCAACCAAAACAGCTGAGGCCGGATCTGCTGACCAGATGGTCGTTTAGGACCAATACTTTTCACCTATACCATGGAGAGGTGGGCATCAGTCAGTGGGATGTCCATCAGATTTCGGGGGTCCCAATCTTGGGGGCCATGTATGATGAGTTCCTCCCTATCATGAGCACATGGGAGGATCCGGAGCAGATGTCGTGACTGGAGTCAGCACTAATGGTATTGGTCCCTGGAGAGGACAAGGAGGCGGTGAGAGATGTCCACTTTAAGAAGTTGTTCGAGCGGTTCCGGAACTTCTCGGAGAATCGAGAGTTCCCTCCGAGGCCTCGAAATTGTCTGAAAGGGGATCAACGGGGAAAGGAGCACTCGTATTGGTGGATCTTGGAGGAAAACCAATGGAAGACTTGGGGTTTCAGTGTCATCACTGAACAACAGCCGATAGTCAAGATGGAGGCGTTCATCGCGGCCCTTATCTGCGGTTGGATCCTACCGGTGAGGGATACCAACATGGAAGTGCGGCCAAGCTCGTTCATCATGGCATCCATGCTGGCCATGGGATAGTGGGTCCATATGGAGATTTAGATGCTCACCAAGTTGTACAGGATATTGCGGCACGATATCAAGGGAAAGAATCCACCAAGGATATGTGGGCCCTTCCACCTTTTGTACGGGTGGATCGCAGCGCACATCAGGGGGGTTTATGAGTATCCAACCCCCATATCTCCACCAGGATCAAACTTCCGCACCACCATTCTGAATGTGGCTGGGAGATTCCCATTCAAATTAACTGTACCGATGGTGATGGAATGGGTGTGGAGGGTGGATGAGTTTAACTTCCACCCATTTCCATTGCCGAAGGGGGTACTCACTGATGATGGGAAGGGAAAGAAAGAGCACAAGGATTATCTCCTGGCCTTTTGAGGTGGATTTTTGGTGGCATGGGTGGACCGTGAGTCGCTCTACGAACCGTACACCCCGCATAGGTTTGCGAGGACATTCTGGTGCCTGCAGCGGCTGACCCCGTAGGTCTACTGGGAGGTGCAGCATGAGGAGCACTCGTGTGTAATGAGGCAGTTGTGGCTCATGTTCACAGGGGAGGATGGGAAAATTTGAATGGCATTGCCTCCACCGACTGCCGCCTTTGGACTGGTGAAGGAGTATGCCATCAGCTGGGAGGCACCTTATTCTGGGGAAATGCTAAAGCAGCCAACCATTCGGGATGGTGACGGTGGGCCTCCACTATCCCGAGGTCGGGGTCGGAGGGCAATAAGGGGCTCTCACGGAGGTGGGGCTGTCGTGGCGGCAAGACCTGCACCAGCTGAGAATGCGGCAACAGTGAGGGCTATCTGGAGGGGCGGATGTCGAGGGGATTCTTCCGGATATCTGCTCAGGCTCCAGGGAAGTGGCTGCGTCATATCAACATGCCATAGGATTCCGTCTTCCCGAAGGCCTGGGAAATTTGGGATGTCAACCGGAAACACCTCTGTCTTTCCGAGATGTGGGAACTCCTGAACCGTCACGGGATGGTTCTACCGAGTATAGGTTCAGTCCGGGCTGGGTTCACAGCGTCTCCAGCAGAGGCGGAGCAATATTTGGTTGAGCTGGAAGAATATGTTCACTCCAGTGGTGTCCCACTCCCAATGACAGATCAGGTGAGGGTACTTCTGGATCAGACGGTTCCCCCCACATCTATCAGCTACCTATATGAGGTAGTGCTTCCCCCTACTGTAAGAATCAGAGGAATCCTCTCATGAGGATGAGGCTAGTAGAGGGATCCTGTTAGAGGAGGGTGAAGTCAGAGATCAAGACTTGGATTCCGACGATTTCGTGAAGGTTCTTGAGGTATCATTCCAAATTTCTTTCCTCCGGGTCTACTCTCAGGCCATCATGGATTTATTACCAATGTTTGAACTGTGCAGGAGGAACTTGTACGTAGGCCTCGCTCTCGCCCTTTGGCAGGTGATGACGCATGACCTTTGGAACCTGCGCCTATGGCCGCATACGGCTCTATGTCTGGCGGGGCTAGAGTACCCGAGGTGGCTCCTCCAGAATCCCGAGATCTTTCGACAGTATATGGAGGGCCATGCCTCCGGGTCGCGTCAACATCGACTCCAGATCAGCACCAGGAGTTCGACCTCTGTAATTTTTCTCCATTGGATTCATTGCTATCATATGTAGATCATGCCAACTGACATTCATTCCCATCTTTGTCGTGCAGTTCTCCGACTAGCATGGGCTGCTGGGACAACGCTAGTCGGGATTTCTGGTGGCACCCCTCCCAGGGGCGTGCCAGTGATGGTGGAGGTAGTCCCCCCATCTACCAGAGCTGCAACACTCCCTATCATTAGAGGGACCACCAGCAGGGTTGTGCCCAAAGTTATCGAGGTGGAGTCCGATGATGAGGATCAATCGGACAACCCAAGTCCCATCACGCCTACTCCGGCTCCAGATGTCGCGCCAGATTCAACGCCAGACGCAGATCCTGCCGAGGACTTCCTGCGGGCGTATCCTGCATACTAGACTGCCAATCACGCGGACTGGGATGAAATGACCTCTGATAAAGAAGAAATCATCATAGTCCGTCGCTGATCATGGAAGCTAATCATGTGCTTCATCAAGGACACCCCTCAAGTGTCATGACTGAACGAAATAGATAGACTCTACTCGTGACTGCGCGAACTGTGCACTGGGGGAGTGGATGCCCAACATCCTCATGCACTCATCCGAGATCGCATGGCGGAAAAGTTCCGGGAGTATGATTGCGGCCTCAGCGTGGGCTGGCAGCGGAGGAAAGCGACAAACATAAAGAAGCTCCTGGAGGCTGAAAGCGAGGTCCAACAGCTATAGATCCAGGCGGACAAGAATTCAGCCTCTATTAATACACAATCTGAGCTGATCTTGTGACTAAAGGCCCAGCTGACAGAGGCCGAAGAGGGCCTGAAGCAGGTTGCTGGGGAGATGGCCGTCATTCAGGCTGACATGGAGAGGGCCCGAGCTGGGGATGATGAACTATGCCCCATCACCGTTGAATAGGAGATGGAGCTCAGTCAATGGTAGCAATTCCTGGATTCCACTAGTTGAAGGGTGGCGGAGCTACAATGCTCTTTTGAGGAGGTCAATCCATCCATGGGGGGAGTCGACCCCCGGGTACTGTAACAATTACAAACCTTTTAATGGTACTCTCGTGCTTCAACATTCTTCTTTTTTTTGAATTACGTAGCATGCACGATTTCCACCGTTTGCCTCGGTTCATTACATCCTTACAATGTTTGCGGGACATCCGGCAACAATTCCCTAAGATGACGTGGGTCAGGCATGATGTGAGAAACAAGAGATAGTTGCCTCATCGTCCCACCCAACATAGGAGTGGAAACCAAGATTCGGGAATCCGGGGTTTGGATAACTAGTCCAGATTTCCGGAAAATAGGAGAGACCTGGCCGGAGAAGAAAGTTATCAAAATAGCCGAATTAGTGTTTCTTCAGCGTTCTCTTATGCACGAACGGTGTGACGCCAGGGGCACTGAAATCGGTCCGAACAGATGTAAATGGAATGTGTGAATCGTGATACCCAATATTCGGAACACTGTGGGGATGTCGTGACAATAAAGGATAACCGTTAACCATGGCGGAAACGCAACATCCATATCGTGTTAGCCTAAAATGGGGACAGAAAAATTAGGGTCGACTGTTGACCATGTTCAAAACACAGGACCAAGTCACAAATGCTATCAATCAATCCTTTGGGACGTTGGCCCAGGACAGTAGGTGGACCCTAGGTCGAGCATCTATACTGTTAGGGGTTCCATCCAAACATGACAAGTCTTCCAGAACGTTGGCCCAGGATGGTAGGTGAGTCGATGCAGCATGAGACCAGACCATTAGGGGGTTCATTTAGACATGAAAGAGGATGGGGATCTGAATAAGGGGCACGTAAAGCGTGGAATATGGAGTGATGGTTTGTCCGAACAGAATCCAACACTCATGTAATGGCACCACTGCGGTGGGAGTATGCCAGATGGGTGCATCAGTTTGATCAGGGATCATTCCTTCTTTGGGACAGGGCCTCTCTAGCGAGGGGTTCTGTCTCTTCCCAATGGGATCTTGAGGCATCCTGAACTTTTGCAGGGCACGATTCATAGTTACACAGTCCTCTACAAGGGGTCCGGCCATGGGGCCAGAAAGGGGAAGAATAGGGTTAATGATTCCTGTGGGCTGGACCCTAAGAAAAATACCAGGGTGTCCCTACGTATCCCATGAGGATGGGAATCAAGCCACCAGTAGTTATGGAAGCATAGTGTAGTCATAGACCAACACTAACAGGTGAAATTCTCTTTGGTAGAGGCTCTGGTGCATCCCATGATTAACCTGGGGCATCCTGAATTTGTTTAGGGTAGAACCGTAGTTTAGTGTCATGTGTTGAGGACATATGGACTCCCATAGTTTAACATCATATGATTGGATGTGGAGTGAAAGGGATGAGCCCAGAGAGCATATGGTGTGGTAGTTGTGAAACCGACGTGAATGAGGACTTGAAGTCCAAATCACACCACGTACCCCCAGAGGAAAATCTTCAGGTCGAGGGAACAAGAGTGAGAATGAGACTTGGCTCGAAGAAGAGTGGTCGGACATTCCTACGTACCCCATGAAGATGGGACTCAAGCCATACGTAGTTTTGAGGGGTCGATGAGAAGCCCAGTCGTGTTGGTACACATCCTCCAAAACTACTAATCCCACGTGAGTCATGCTTGGTGTGGGAAACAAGAAGTAGTGGTGGTACTTTACCGACACATAAAGGGGCAGGTTAGGTTGAAGGGACGCTCAGTGAATACCGGCCCCATGATACTAACACGACCATGTGGTGCACCTAGATGCACGAAGAGATAGAGCCGAGTATGTTGGAATTCCACTTAAACATGAATAAGTGGAAATGTGTGAATCATGATGCTCGAGATTTGGATCAGAATGATGGAGGCGTGAAGATGGAGGATAACTATTAACCGTGGCGGAAACGTAGCATCCATATCGCATTAGCCTGGGATGAGGACAAACAAATGAGGGTCGACCGTTGACCATGTTCGAAACACGAGACCATGTCACAAATGTTGTTAGAGATCTGTAGGGATGTTGGCCTAAAACGATTGGAGGGCCCTTAGGTCCAACATTCATGTAGAGCCCTTAAGCCTAGTATCCCTGTCATCCGAGGGTCCTTTTGGATGTGGAAGAGGATGAGGATCCAAACAGCGAGCATACGAACCTTGGTCACGGGATGAGGGGAATGTCCCCATGAAAATCCCACACTTCGGGATATTTTTCAAAACGCATCTGAATACGACAACAAGACGTATTAGATAGAGGTATCAGAGTCCTTTCCCATAGGGGGATCTTAGTTTAGGGTCATAGAATTCAGACCATGGGTGGGAGGAAGCACATGAGGCACGTGACATGTACTTACGAAAACCTGAAGTGGATGGGAACTGGGGATGTGTACGGTGCGGTGAACAACCCGACATGAACGAGGACATAATCTCATACCACACCACACAAACTCCCTTGAGAGAGGTTTTAGGTCAAGGGACCGAAAGATAAAGTTGAGCTGGGCCCGAAGCAAAGCACAAGGGCGTTCTTACGTACCCCATGGGGATGGGAATCAAGCTACACATAGTTCTTGAAAGGGTATTAGTTTAAGGTCTTAGAGCTCAGACCATGTAGGGGTAAGGAGAGTAGGGGACACACGGTAAGGTGGTTACAAAACCCGATGGGAATGAGGACATAAGTCCTACTTACCATGCGTTCTCTGGGGAGTGCTCGAGTCAAGGGATCGAAAATGAAAGTTAGGATGGGCCTGTGGGGAAGTGCCAGGGTGCTCCTAGGTATCCCATGAGTATGGGAATCAATCCATATGTTTTTTGAAGGGTGTCATGGTAAGATACTAGTGCCAGGGAAAAAGGGAAGTGCTGGTGTGGCCCTTGCACCAAAAGAAGTAGAATTAATAAAACTTGTTTGTCCTTTAAGGTGACTGTTTTTTTGTGAAGAAACAGGACTAGGGTCTCAAGCCCTGGTGTCACCACAAGAATAAAGCCATAGTAGGCATTGAAAAATGGCATGGCACGTGACCAATACCCAACGTGATGTTCTCTACAACGAGTTCATCACAATGCAGTGTCGTTTTCCATCGTGCGGCCATGATGATAATGTCACAGTTTAGTGTCATGTGATGGGACCAAGCATGAATTTTAACATCATGCAGCGCAGACGTTGCAGAGACGATGCTAGACGGGGGATGTGTACAGTGTTTTGTGACATAACCCACGTGAATGAGGACGTATCCCACACCACACCATACAATCCCAAGAGAGGAACCTCAGGCCGAGGGGCCCACATAGAGGTGAGAGGTGAAGTGGAAGATTTTATCCCCCAAATAAGCTGGACCCGAAGATGTTCGGGAAGTCCTACGTATCCCATGAGGATGGGACCCAAGAGAAACGTATTTCTGAGGAGATCTTAGTTTATGGTCTTAGAGCTCGGACCGTGGGAGCCCCTAAGGACGCTGTGTTGCAGCTTTGTCCCCCTGATATGAAAAGGTGCACTGAGGGGTCGCGCCAAGACTGTCGAGATTCCACCTGGACACGATGGGGTGGAACATAATGTGAATCATGTAACCAACATTCAAGGCCGAGAAGGGCTAGCATGACGACAAAGGATTACTGCAGACCATGTTCAAAACGTAGCATCTTGTCACATTATCCTGAAATGGGGAGAAACAAATGAGCATCGACCACTGACCATGTTCGCAATGTGGGATTTGTATCAATTTTTTGTCTGAAACCCTTAGGGGCGTTGGCCCGTAACAGTAGGAGAGCCCTTGGGCATTGTATCCAGGCTGTTTTTGGTGGTCCCACAGGGTGTGAAAGGTGATGAATGCCCTGATGAAGGGAGACACGAAGCCTCAAAAGTGGGTGTGGACATTTCTGAGTAGGATCCGACATTCTAGGTAACTTAAACCAGAGTACCCTTAGGCATATTAGTGAACCTCCGAAAAGGATCGACGAAGTGACTCATGATAGGTAGGCCAGGTGGCCAAGGTGGGATGAAAATTTTCAAGAGATGGGGTTGGACTCAAAGCTTGTACATTTGGGTGATCCTACGTATCCCGTAAGGATGGGAATCAAGCCATACGTAGTTCAAGAAAACAACCAGGGGGCAGGATACCCTAACAGGGATGTGTGCGGCGCGACGAGTAATGGGGACATAATCCCGCATTATTCTGCACAGTCCCATAGGAAAGAACCTGGGCCAAGGGGCCCAAACAAGGCCAAGGGCCTGATAGTTGGGTTTTGGTCAGGAAGGCCTGACTTACTCATAGTTTAGCATCTTTCAGTGATGACGATGGTCGGGGAATAGGAGTCCCTGGACCGAGGAGGTGTATGGTACGACAAAAAAACTGTCGTGAATGTGTACATAATCCCTCATCACACCATACACTTCGAGTAAGAACTTGGGCTAGGGCCTGAGATGGCCAAGGGGACTAAGGCTAGGCCTCGGTGAGGGAGGCCTTAGGCTAGGCCTTGGTCAGGATAGCCTGACTAACTTGTAGTTTAACATCTTGCTGCAAGGACGGGGGCCGTGGGGCCAGAAAGGCCAAGGGACCTGAGGTTAGGCATCCGTCAGGAAGGCCGGGCCAGTTTATAGTTTAACATCTTGCAATGAGGATGGGGAAAGAGATAACTTTATCTCATCCAGGGATGTGTATGACATGGAATGTAACCCGACGTGAAAGATGACATAATCCTACAACACGTCGTACATCCCTTATAAAAGAATCAGGGTCGTGGGCCCAACCACTGGCACCACCCGGAGGGAAGTTTGTCACTTCGAAATGGGGCAAAATTAATCACTGCACTAGATGTTTGAGACATCTCGGGGTGGACACGAAGATCCAGGACACTATTGACCATGTTCGAAACACAGCGTCCCTATGGTGACCTGATATGGGAGAAATAAATGAGCATCGACCATTAACCAAATTCGCAACGCGAGACTTATATCGAATTATTTCTCAGAAACACTCAGGGGAGTTGGCCCGTATCGGTAGGAGAGCCCTTGGGAGTGGTATCAAGGCCATTCTTGGGGGTCCCTCCGGGGTGAGGAAAGTGATGGAATCCCAGTCAAGGTGTGGTTGAAGCATAGTTTTACCCATCTTTGAAAGAGGCGAACATCTCCAGGGGGGACGTACAGCCGGGTCGAGGCTTTCTCGACATGAGTTGGGGAAAAAGTGTGCACCTTGCCATATGTCTTGACCCAAGGGGAAGATTTTGGATTTTGGGCTGGGCCAATAGATGAAATGTCCGGGTGTTCCTACGTATCCCATTAGGATGGGAATCAAGCCATACATAGTTCTTGAAGGCCATGCAGTTTAACATCATGTGGTGATGACGTGGGAGGGTAGAAGAACAGGAGTTGGAACATGGTCCGACCCTTATAATCCTTTTATGAGCAGGGCTAAGGAAGCCTACTCCTCGTCATGCAAGGATCCTCCGAGGAAACTATACCCAGGGGGGGACAGTGAAAGAGAAGAGCTCAGGGCTGGGCTCAAGACAAGGCGTCCGAGCATTCCTATGTATCCCATTGGGAATCAATCCATACGTAGTTCTTGAAGTGCAGTTTAATGTTGTGCTAGACGAGAGATGCGTCTCATTTGGGGATATGTACGGTACGACAGGTAACCCAATGTGAATGAGGACGTATCCCGCACCACACCATAAAATCCCATAAGAGAGCCTGAGTCGACGAAGACCAAGGGGCCTGAGGCTGAGCCTCGGTCAGGGAGGCCTGAACGGCTTGCAGTTTAACGTCTTGTAGTAAGAACGGGGGCCAGGGGACCAAAGAGGCCAAGGGGCCTGAGGCTGAGCCTCGGTCAGGAAGGCCTAACTGTCTTGCAGTTTAATTTCTTGCAGTAAGGACGAGGGAGATCTTAGTTTAAGGTCATAGAGCTCGAACCATGTTTCATTTTATCGTCTTGCAGGATGATATCGCAGTTTTAATGTCATGTAGGACGGTGGTGTAGTTTAGGGTCATGCGGGACCATAACATGCAGTTTAGGGTCGTGCGGGACCGTAACGTTCATTTTAGGGCCGTGCGGGACCGTAAAGTGCAGTTTAGGGTCGTGCGGGATTGTAATGTGCTATTTAGGGTCATGTGGGACTGTACAGTTTAAGGTCATGTAGAACCAAGGGGCTCAGGCAATGTACTGCTTGAGGAACTTGGCGTTTGTGGGAGGAGTTATGAGCTCACCATCTGTGGTCACCAAGGAGTATTCTCCATTGGGGTAAACTTTATGGATGACGTAAGGTCCTTCCCATTTGGGCTCTAGCTTGGGCAGTTTCCTACCGGGAATCATTGGCGCTCAAAGGGCCAACACCAGGTTGCCCTGAAGAAAAGAGCGAAGGCGAACCTTCTTGTTGAAGGCTCTGGCTATCTTGTTCTGATGCATTTCCAGATTGTGTAGGGCACGAAGCCTATTCTCGTCCAGTGCTTCCAATTCATCTAGACGGATTTTGGCCACCTTATCTAGCACCTGCTGGTCGTAGACTACAGTGCGTAACGATGGCAGCTGGATCTCAATGGGTAGGAAGACCTCATCCCCATACACCCGGGAATATGGGGTCACCTGGGTGGAATTGTGAGTCGTCATCCGATAAGCCCAGAGGGCGTTGGGGTGCTTTTCAGACCAACTTTTCTTGTTCTAACCAACCATTTTCTATAGAATGTTAGAGAGGGTTTTGTTGAATGCCTCGATCTGTCCATTCACCTGCGCATGATAGCGAGAGGTATGGTTCGAACGGATATTATACTTGGCGTACAATTTCTTTAGCTCGGCTACTCAGAAGTTGGTGCCGTTATCAGTGAGGACAGCGTGAGGGACTCCAAACCAGTGGATGATATTGGAGCTCACGAAGTCAACGATGGAACGGGCCTTGACCTCCTTGAGTGGAACCGCCTCCGCCCACTTGGAGAAGAAATCTGTAGCATTCAGGATGAACCTACACTGGCGAGCTGTCGCCGGTGGATATAGTCCCACGACATCGAGTCCCTAAAATGCAAATGGCCAAGAATACTTTGTGGAGTGGATAAGCTCTAGTGGTCGATGCAGGAAGTTAGCGTGAACTCGTCATGCATGGCATCTCTTGGAAAACTCAATACAATCATGGATCATAGAGGGCTAGAAGTACCACAATCACCAGATCTGGTGGGACAGCTTTGGCCCAGCTTGGTGGGCACCGCAGGAACCGGCGTGAACCTCTTTCATGACCTGAGAAATCTCGACTCCTTGAATGAAACGGAGGATAACACCATCTAAGCTCCGCTTATAGAGGATCTTCTCAAGACTGGGACCACTCTGAAGGGTAAACTGAAATGCGCGGCGTCAGATTCGCTCGTGCTCGGCCCGATGCTCTGGGAGGCAACCATTTCAGAGATACTTGACAAAGGGTGCCCTCCAGTCAGGAGTGGCCTCGACCACTGCATCTGAAGGACCTGAGGCCCCTGGCACAGAGTATCTGGTGGTAATATGACCTACCTATAGGCTATCATCATCCTTCGGGGTGATGGGGGAAATGACTCTCCGGTGTTCCACATATATGATCAAATCATCCCGCTCGGGTTCTGTGAGTGACCCACCTAAGGCGGCCAAAGCATCTGCTCGATCGTTTTGTGACCGAGGGACATGGGTAACCTCCAGTCGAGAAGGAAACTGGGCCATTAGATGGATGGTGCACTCTAGTAATGGCACGAGGTCTGGCTTCCTGATGACATAATCACCATTGACCTGCTTGATGACCAGTTCGGAATCCCCTTTCACATGTAGATGGGGCACATCGATCTCAAGGGCCAGCTCGAGACTAGTGATGAGAGCCTGGTACCCTGCCTCATTGTTGGTACAACCTTCTGACAACAGTAATGAGTATGGTAGGACGGCTTGCGCTGGGGTGATGAAGACGACACCCAGACCCACTCTGTTGAGCTTTGGATCGTTGAGCCTCCAACCAGTGGGGCTCTGGGAGGCACCGATGAAGTGAATTTTCCACCATGAGATGACACGATCGACTGAGAGGATCACCTCATCAGGAAAATCCAGGTCTAGGGATTGATCCATGGATGTTGGATGAGAAGCTAAGAAGTCTTCCAATGCCTTTCCCTTGATAGAATTCTAAGGCACGAATCTGATGTCGAACTACTGGAGGATCACCGCCCACCGTGCTAGTCAGCCAGTTAACAAAGGGTGGTTCAAGATGTACTTCATTGGGGATACCTGAGAGACCAACTATACCTCATAGTGCTGCCGCTAATTCCACAACTTCTGTATGGAAAACATGAGCGCAAGGCATCTCTTATCGATGGGGGAGTATCTGGTCTCCGTGTAGAGAAGCATGTGACTGAGATATTAGAGGTTGTTCTCTATCCCCTCACTGTTCTTCTGGGCGAGAAGAGCATTGAGGGACCGTTCTAAGGTGGTCACGTAAAGGACATGTGGCTTTCTAGAGATAGGTGGGATCAAAACCTGAGGTTGGAGTAGATACTGCTTGATTTCCTCGAAGGCAGTCCGACACTCTTCATCCCATTCGTAGGCGGCACCTTTCTTCATGACCCGAGAAAAGGGCTTACACTTGTCTTCCAGATTCACAATGAATTGGCGTATATAGGCTAAGTGGCCTTGGAGACCTCGAAGCTCCCAAATATTTCTTGGGGGAGGCATTTGGCTGATGGCCTTGATCTTCTCTAGGTCGATGTCAATGCCTCGGTATCTAACAACAAAGCCAAGAAACTTCCTGGAGGTGACCCCAAAGGAATACTTTAACGGGTTCATCTTTAGGTGGTGGGAATGGAGGAAAGCGAACACTTTCTCAAGGTATTTGAGATGGTCCTAGCGCTGGCGAGATTTGACCACTAGATCATCCACGTAGCATTCCACTAGCATCCTGAGAATCGGCTTGAATATGTGATGCATGGCCCACTGATAAGTGGAACCTGCATTTTTCAGGCCGAAGGGCATAACCTGGTAACAAAAAGTACCTTGGGGAGCCCTGAAGGTAGTGGACTCCTCGTCCTCGGGGTCCATCTAGATCTGGTTGTACCCAGAATACCCATCCATGAAAGAGAGGTCTCGGAACCTGGCTGTGGCATCAATCAATAAATCGGTCACCATAAAGGTAAAATCATCCTTCAAACAGTGGCGATTGAGATCATGGAAGTTGATGCAGACTCTAATATGTCTATTCTTCTTCCTGAATGGCACAATGTTGGCAAGCCACTTGGGGTACTGGACTTCCTTGATGAAGATGGCTTTGATAAGCTTGTCAACTTTGGCCTCAACAATGGCATCGTGAGAAGGGTGCATCTTTTTGGGAGGTTGATTAAACCCATCATGGTTTTTCGGGAGGCCCAGGCGGTGAATGGCTACCTAAGGATCTAGTCCTGACATCTCATCGTAACTCCAGGAAAACACATCACGATGCTGTTTGAGAAAGTCTACATACCGCTGCTGCTCCTCAGGGGACATGGTTTCACTGATAAATGTGGGTCTCAGATCTGCCTCACTACCAATGTTCACCTATACCAGTTCATCAACTGTGGTAGAGACTCCATCTTCAAAGGTGGGGGGGAGCATCCTCCATATCTTTCTCTCCACCCGTGGAGGGATTTCCCACAGGGGGAGTTGCTTCTGAGCTATCAAACCCTGATGGGCAGCTAGTGCTGGCCTGGGTAGCAGTGGTCATCATATCAGGAGACTCATGTGCCACTAAGACCATAGCAATGAAGGCAGTCGATCCTATCCCATATATACTTCGGCCTAAGGGGCCACGTTTGATGACATCAAAGTAGTGGTGACATGTCGGCCTGAGTCGGTTGATTCCATCCTGGCATAAGAGACATGTATGATGTACTGCCATTTCCATAAGCCTGACATTCCAATACTGCACAGGGGTAGGAGGTTCCGGGATCTCTTGATCCTGGTTGGTGTAGGAGTACGAGGTGAATTTCCGCAGTCGCTTGGACATGTGAACATGCCTTCCTTTCGTACCTAAAAAAACAAAACATTTCCCCATGTCGGGGGTCGTGGACTCCAATCGATGGATCTGGAAGATGTAGGCATCATCTAGGCCCACCCAGGGATCACTTGTGACCAGGGCGGGTTCATCTTCGCTTGCTAGGATTTTCTTATCCTTGATCTTTTAATAGTCGGTGTCCAGATAGTGGGGTTCACAAGAGGAGAAAGGAGACGCATCTCATTGGAGCATGCCTAATCAACCATTGAGGGAGTATTTGAGGCATTGGTGATACGACTAAGGGACCGTTGCGTGCAGATGAAGCCATGGCCTTCCCATCAATTCATTGTAGGCGGAGTCCTGGGAGACAACCATGAACTTGGTGCTAGTAATTAGGCCACTGAACTGGGTCTTCAAGCGGATCTTGCTGACTGGGGATTGATCGGTCCTATCGTATCCCTGAATTCTGAGGTCATAGGGAGTTAGATCATCCTCTAACAAACCCAGATTCCTCAGTGTCTGGGTTGGGATTAGGTTGATCCCAGAACCTGTGTCATCGAGGCAGCGGCGAACTTCCACACTGTTGAACTGACCATTGATGTACAGTGGGCGAATGTGCCCCTGTATGGGAGGGTCTTCTTATTCACCGGAGAACGAGATAACTGCCTGGCATTTGGAATTCTCAATTACCTCAGTGTGGAAGGCTTATGAAGCTACTACATCCGTCTGAAACTGAAGGGGGATCCTTAGGGCCTCAGCAAGTGCCTCATGAATTTCAGACGATAGGCGAAGAGCCTTGAGGATAAAAAGCCTTTCTGGAATTCCAGAAGGTGCTTTAGAATATCATAATTTCATGCTAGACGCGAGCTTCTGCCTACAGGAGGTCACTCTGCAATTGGAGGCACGACGGACCCTACTGGCGGGACCGGAAGCTGGCTGGTACTGGGTACATCCCACTGCCTGCTAGTCGAGGCCTGAAGATTAGCCGCCAAATTAGGACCAGAAAATGGAGATTGTCCTGCAGCTAGGCAAGATTTACCGCGATACGGATGAGGTAGCTCGACCTGATCTAGTAGCAAAAACGGCGGTGGAGGTAGATCTTAGGGAATTCGATGAGGTTGCGCATGCTGAGCTCTACGCTGAGCCTGCCGTCTGGTTTCAGTAGCATGCACGGCCTGACTGAAAGCACCTATGGACATGCCTCAACGACCCATGTGGTTGCAGTTCCGCTGACGTTGACGTCGTCTGGGGACGTTGGGGAGGTTTGCCTGGCATTCCCCCTCGTCGGGAGTCATATAGGGCTTTACCACCTCCATGGTATTAACCAAATCATACCCCTGGATGTCGCTTGATGAATCATCCACCACCGGGTGGATTCTGGGAGGAATCCCTATTTCAGGGGGAATAAAGTCGCCAAGAGTACGGGATGACGACGACAATGGTGGATTGCACCGTCGCTGCTTGCCCTTTTGGGAAGAGGTCGGCTGTGATGAAGACGCAGAGGTACTGGCCGCTTCCTCTGAAGGCTCTGGCTGATTCAGGCATGCCCGAATGATGCCATGGGTGTGGGCGACGGTTTTACAGGCCATCCAGTCATCGTACTTCTGGGATCTGCGGCTGGGAACCTACTGCCACTCACCTTCATCATCACTACTGCTTTCTGATCTGACAAAGACACCCGCTACCTGTGTTGGGGTCGGGCCTAGCCTGACTTTGTTGTTGTTGATCTGGTCTTGGAGACATTCTTTAAACACAAATCACTTCTTGAGGGTGTTCCCCAGGATCCAGTGATAGGGGCAGCAGTTGGGGAGATCGGTGAGATTCGCCTCTGCCGACCTTCTGTACTCGGGTAAGCGCACAATCCCTTGCACTAGAGCACTTTAGAAGTAGCCAAGGACCTGATTCTCATTGAACGAGTAAGTCTGGGGCCTTCTTTATGGATAGGGGGCCCTGGGGGCCTGGCCTTGACGAGGGGCCGGAGGGGCCTGCTGAGGAGGCGGTGCCTGATTGTCCCGCCTAGGTGGTGGTGGTGCATTGCGCGGGGGAACCTGTCGATTCTGAGGCGGTCGCTGCTGGGCAGGAGCCTGCACTTGAGGTGGAGGGCCTCTACAGGGTTTCGGGGTCAGTGCCACTGGAATTAATTCTAGCCGCCTCGGGGATTCTATTTGGGCCACCGCGGCGAGTTCAGCTCTGACAGCCCTCCTGGCTGGGATCACAGGGGGCAGCAGATGTGCCCGACTAGCCTGTTGTAGAGCTTCCTCGAGGCGCTGAGCCTTATCTGAGAAATCCCGGAACCCTCCAGGGTAGTTCTGGGTGATCAGGGAAGGAAATAACTCTGTTTTAACGTTCCCTACACACATCGTCAATAATTTCTCCTGAGTCAGTGTCATGTCCATAGAGTATGTAAGCCCCTTCCACCGGGTGATGAAGTATGAAACTCGCTCATCAAGCCTTTGTTTGAACTTGAAGAGGTCTACGATGCTGGTCTTTTGCGTGGTGCGGCTGAACTGGTACAAGAATTGTCGGCGGAGATCCTCCCAGCCGGTCACCGATCCGATTGGGAGCTAGCTGTACCAGACGAATGCATGGCCCTCCAATGTCAGCACAAAACATCGGAGCTTGTAGGCTTCTTTCTGCGCCGGGGTTCCCAACATTGGTCCACACCTGGAAGAAAAGTGGTCCAAGTGCTGCGGCGGGTCCCCTGTCTCATTGAAGGGTGAGAAAGTGGGGTTCCCAAAACCCGGGGGTGCAGGTATATCATCCACCCACGCAGGATATGGCTTTCCATCTGGTGGGACTGCCACCTTCCGCATTTCCAAAGCCTCGAGACGGGCGATGAGTATCTCTATAAGATCATCAGGGTGGGGATCCCTATCTTGATGGGGATCCCTAACTATGAGTGCATTTCCAGGCTCTTCGACATGGTAAACGACTTAAATGATTCGTGGAGCGATTGGTGGAACGACCCTTGGGGCGGCTGGGGGAACCTAGGCTGGATTCCTCGGATTTCCTCATCGTTCAGGAGGGTTTGGCGAGACATATTGTGCCCTCTTGCCGTGAGTTCCGGCCTCTGCCCTATCTTCAGGAGTAGCATGATCATGGTTTCTCGGAGGCATCTCGCCGGGGGGGAGTTGTTCCTGCCCCGGCTTGGGATTACCATAGTCGGTTCACCGCTCTGCAGCGTGGTCGGCTAGAAGTTCGTCGACCAGACTCTTCTATGCATCGATCTGCTAGCGCAATGCGGCCTTTTCGGGGTATCCATCTTCTGTATAGTGGCAGACAGGTCAGATTGCTTGATATTTCCGACGTGATCCTTACCCTTACCGGCCATCTGACTGAGTACCAGCAAGTCGGTGGGTACTGGGAGGCCTAGAAGGTTCCTCTACTGACGGGTAATCCTCCCTGATGGGTCCAGCAGTGGTGGTACACCCTCAGGGGGTAAGTCTCCATCGAGAAATTCAAGCTCGTCCTCCTTGTCCACTAAGTCAACCATGTGGACCGCGACCCCTCTTGGGGGCATTTCCTCAATGTCTCATAAAGAATCGGGCTGCCGTCGGATAGGACTGAAGAGGAGGGCGGCATACTGTCCCTAGCCAATGACATGCACATGTGGGGTATCTTCCCTGATGATTCTGCAAAGTACTTTGAGACTCTGAACGCATTTCCATTGAAGGGTGCTCTGGAGGCCTGGTGACTCAGGGCGCATGGTCCACATGGAGTGCGACCAAATCGATCAGGTGATATTGCTTGCCGATTTACTCAAAGTGCTCTCAGCTCCTGGGGTACACTACCCACTCATAACTAAGGCATAAGTGTGTCACTCATAGGGTTTGGCGGAAGCACCCTAATTCCTCTGGGGTAAGGGACTCCAGTGCGCAAAAGTTCAGCACTGCCACTGGCCAGACCTTCTCTGGGAAGTGGTCTGCTGCAAGAATGTTTCAGAAGATCCTGGGCTTGGATTCAGGGTCTGACCCCGTATTTCCCCACTCATCAACTGGGGGCGGCTGAGGGACTGGTAGCTATTTTGAGGCGGGCTGCAGGGACAGTAAACTGGGCGGTAGAGAATACGGGGAACGAGCTGACTGGCTGCCGAATTCCGGGCCATCCTCTGAAGAGTGAGGTGACCTGACCACAATATCACGATACGACGGGCTGATAGCCACAGCTTCTGGCGCAGGAACTGCGGTCACCGGTGATGGGTCACGCCTTTTCTCTATCGCTGTTGGTCCCCAAAATAGCTCTCAGTGATCTCTGGTAGAGGTAGAGGGCGCTTTTGGTGACGACGGTGGTGATTGCACGGTCGGAACCTGCGGGATTTCCATAATTTCATCCTCTTGGATGTGCTTGCGGATAGAGGTGGGAATCTGGTGGAATTCACATTCTGGGAGAATGGGACTGACGCACCTTGTTCCTGCCCTAGTCCTTGACATGGAGGAATGGGGAGAAGCTTCCATCGCCGAGTTGCATTCTGCTTTAGAATTTGAGAAGCGGAATGGTTTGAACTCCACCCGGGCCTTCCCAGGACTCTTCTTGTGGCGGCGACGACCCACTCTCCTGCCCCTGGATAGCTTTCTGGGACAAGGCTAATTATCAACATGTAGTCTCAGACAGGCGCTGGTGCCGTGGTGGAGAGGACATCAGCTTGAGATGTCCATGGAGTGAGGGGAACCTAGGCAGATGTAAAAGGGTACATGGGGAGGACCTCCATGATTAACACTCGCATGGAAAGAACCTCTGTTGGAACCGGCAGGAGCATGGGGAGGACCTCCATGGTTGACGCGGGTGGAGCGAGGCTGACCTTCACCCCTCGGGTTTCCGGGGTGAGGAGGACCTTCACAAGTTGCAGAGAAGAAATAGGGAGTATCCTTGCATTAGAGAGGGACCAGATGGGAAATACCTTCACATCGACAGTCGGGGAAAGGAGGAGGAACTCCATTCACTGTGTGGTGGGCGCGGGAGAGGCTTCCGCACCGAGTATCACTATTGCGGGGAAAGTCTTCATTCATGATGGGGGTAGCAAGAGGAATACCTCCATGACAAGCTTCGGGGTGTGGAAGGCCCACGCTCTATGGAGTGGTGGTATGGGGAGGCCCTCCGTACGAGGTGACATCACCGCGAATTGGTTCACGAAGATCACCACTCAGGCCTGCAACCTGGAGAGTCAACCTAGCCTCCCCATGGGCCGGTTGGGGCCTTGATCCTGGCCGGGCATAGGAGTGCCCCTGCTCAGCGCGTGCAGGGGCTTCATGATGCACGTCGGCGGTGGCTCGGGCCACAGTAGCTGTTGACGTTAACACCCCTTGACGGGCATCCTCAAATCGGGCCCGACACTGGCGTCGGGTCAGATGAGCCGGTGCAGGTGGTGCAGGGGCATAGCCTCCATGCTCCTCTAGCAAAGTCGGACGGTGGCGCTGACGCGGCCAGATGGGGGACCTTGCTTGGAGTCCTTGGATTGGGACCCTGGCCGAGCTGAGATGGACATCACCTGCCTCATCAGCATAAGGCGAGGAGTCGTCGAGGCATTCCGGGGACAGGCTCCCGAAATGATTGAACATTGGGGTGGGGATCAGGGGCTCCCTGCGCGGCCCTTGAGGGCGGAAGGACCCCGGAACACCCCTAGAGGGGAGGGGTAAATCAAGGTGACAAATTTTTATTTTAATGTGATGGATCTTGTTCCCACGTTGGTAGGAACTTGTTGAAACTGTATGCTGAATATGCTCAGAAAGCAAACATTCATATGCACAGAGAAGACACATCACTTTTTACTTGGTTCACCACTAAGGGATACATCCAAGGAGCATATGAAGAAAAGTTTTCGATCGTACCAAATTCCAGTAATCTTCACTAGCTATGGATTACAATGGTTTGGGCACAATCACTCTATCCCAGGCTCACTGCCTTTACAAATTTTCAGGGATATCTCAATACTTCCCTCGGGTCACTCCCGTTTACTCCCCCTTGCTCAATGCCCTTGGTGAAGTCACACTCAGTTTATAGACGTGTTGGTCTCTTCATAATTGCATAAGAATGCATCCTCTGTTGCATGTAGATTCTCAGTTGAAGTTCAACACTCACCTTAAGATGAATCTCACTTTGCTCTGAGAGTACCGGATGATCCTCCAGCTTTCATGTAGCCTCAAAAGGACGGATGTACATTAACAACCCTAGCACGATTCTCCAAGCTCTGTCGTGCAAGTTTCAGGAATGGCGTGCAAGTCACTTGTGTGGTACAAACTCTCAATGCATGTGACTCCAAAAAACTTGTGTGACACTGCCTCTTTGAACTCCAAATTTGAGCGACTTAGCGCCTATAAATCCCAAACCACTTTGGACGCGTATCCAACAGTCGGCACAGATCCTCTACTTGCGCGACCCAAAAACCACTTGCGCGACTCAACCACTTGTGCGATGAGAGCTCAAAAAATATCTAAGTCTCAAACTTCTTTTCAAATGAGGAGGGGTGGTCCTCTATTTATAGGAAAATCGGACCCCCTGTGCGGTGGCGCCCAAGTCTTCCCTCAACGGGTAGGTTCCGGCGCGCAGCTCATCCTCCCTAGCCTCTATCGCGCTACTCACTTGCACGACCATACAAATACTTTCACGACCTTATTTACTTTTCCATATTTTGAAGTTTTAATCTTGAAAAACAATAGATGCGCAAGTTTCCAATCCTCCTCGGCATCGGCGCACAAGTCTCTTCACAGCGCGTAGGTCACTTGCGCGACCAACCCAAAAATTACGTGACCCTTATCCCTTTTCCATTTTCCCATGTTATGATCCTGAAAAACATATGGCACGCAAGTTTAATCTCCTTCAAGTACACAGCGCGCATGTCTCTTTTCCAAAAACACTTTTCTCCCTTTGTCAATTTTCAGGCCCAAAAATTTGGCAAATACTGGGAAACAGCGCCACCTTCAATACTGTTGTCTGCATGAACTGTATGATCTCTTTGCTGATACACATTCTGAACTTCCACTGAGGATTGACAACAAAGACAAACCATACTTCAAATAATACATAGAAGACCATGGTTCCAACAAGGGCGGCATTGACGGCGGGGCCAGGATGCCTCCAGGTCCAGGCAGGCCATATCTCAAGTTAGGATGACCCCTTCCTCCTCGTACCTATGTACAAGGTCGTTGATCACACTCTGTTGGATGATCTCTGACGGGTAGAGGGGACATGGGCGTCCCACATTCATAGATGTAGAGGCCGTTGTGACGATAGTGGAGCCACGTGGAGCAGCTGTGCTGGTATTGCCCCCGCCCCTACGTAGGCAAGCGGGCGGTGATCGTGTCTCCATAGCAGCAACCTGGTTCTGGGGATGTAGGGAGATTAACTTGTCAGCACTGCGAGGAAAAGAATTGACAACCAGTGCCCCAATGTCATTTCGTATTCCGTGGCTGGTAAGAGGGATCCACGCTGACAATGTTGTAGAACGGAATGCCCCACTTTCTACTGCCCCAACTTCCAGTGAGTTTCACACCAGGCCCGCTATTTTCTTAGTGGGGCCCGGTGCTAGATATCTGAATCTGGTAACATGTCAATCTACTGATGTATCAAGCGCTAATAATCTCCATATTGAGGATAATAACTTCACGTCGGGTTCACCATTTCTATTTCCGACGCTTTCGCCGGGGCGCGCGCGTCCGTCCTCTTGGGCGCGACAGTCATGGATTTCTTGTTGCCCCGCATTCCCACTTTCCAAAGGCGGGTGACATCTGCTCCTTATTCAGGGACGTCTTCTCCTTGATCAAAACCAGGATTATGGTATGTCGGTTCTTCCTTCCGTGGATTCCTCCTCGGAACTCGTCACCTAGTCCGGGTATCCCTCATAGATTTAATATGTTGTTCGTGAAACTCTTCCCAGTGCCATGTCTCCATGGACGCCGGTTAATTACACTGCTTCTGTCCGGAAATTCCAAAGGGCCCGGTCAG
This sequence comes from Viscum album, assembly GCA_963277665.1. Taxonomy (NCBI): domain Eukaryota; kingdom Viridiplantae; phylum Streptophyta; class Magnoliopsida; order Santalales; family Viscaceae; genus Viscum; species Viscum album. The sequence goes on from OY728130.1 coordinate 181,604,053, forward strand.
GGCAGAAACCTTCAGTTGGGGGAGTAGTCACATCGAGCCATCAGTAGCGTGTCTGAAGACTGGGGAGTTGGCATGTCTTTCTTCTGTCCTTTATTATAGGGCTTCTCGAGGGCGCAGGAGCCCGATGCATCCCACATGGAGCGCGGGGAATCGTATTCCATAGGCATGTATCTGAGGTTTTCCCCAGCTTCCTATTTTTAACACAGGGTATGCCACAAGTTTAACGTCCAGTGGAGATGAATCAGCCTGATCATAACACTAGCTAGAGTGAATCAGATTGAGGAATTCCCCTTGAGGGGATTCCGATATCGGGGCCAGCCCATGGGCGGCTTCCTGGATGCTGTGGAGGGGAGTGGAGTGGAATGATCTCACCGGGATGTGGCGGCCTGGGTGAGAATCAGTATGGATGATGGGTGGATGAATGAAGTGGAGGGGGGATGAAATAGGACCATCTCAAGGGTGACAGTGATGTTGGGCTCGAGCCTCAAAGAGACCTCCTACGTATCCCAATGGCAGGGAATCAAAGTCCGTCTAGTTCGGGGTGGTGCCAGTGAACCGACGTGAGGGTGGACCTTGGTCCGATGGGTGTCATCAGTGAATGGACGTGAAAGTGGACCTTGGTCCAATGGATGGTGGGATTGAACCTCAGGAAGCCTTCCTACGTACCATGCCTTGACATGGATCAAAGACCACATAGTTCAGGTGAAATTGGGGAGGGTTGGCACACCGAAAAAGAGATGGTCTGATCCAATGATTTTTTGGCTTGAACCATAGGGAGGCTTCCTATGTACCATGACTTGACATGGATCAATGTCCTCGTAGTTCAAATGAGATGTGGAATAAAGTTTAACGTCATGCGGGACGAGGGTGAACAAACATGAATGAGGTCGGAACGACCGGGTGATGGGATTGAACCTCATGTAGGATTCCTAGGTACCATGCCTTGACATGGATTAAAGACCATGTAGTTCAGGTGAAAATGGGGGGGGGGGCTTGGTACACCGACAAAGAGACAGTCTCAGCCAATGATTATTGGGCTTGAACTTCAGGGAGGATTCCTACGTACAATTACATGACATGGATCAAAGTCCTCGTAGTTCAAATGAGATGTGGAATACAATTTAATGTCATGTGGGATGGGGGTGAACCGACGTGAATGAGGTCAGAACGACCGGGTGATGGGATTGAACCTCATGGAGGCTTCCTACGTACCATGCCTTGATGTGGATCAAAGACCACGTAGTTCAATTTGGACGCCAAAAGGCCGACATGAAGGAGGACCAGGGGTCCAGGTGGTGGTGGGCTTGAACCTCTTGGAGGCTTCCTACGTACCATGCCTTAGCATGGATCAGAGAGCATGTAGTTCAGGTTGGACGCCAGAAGGCCGACGTGAAGGAGGACCAGGGGTCCAGGTGGTGGTTGGATTGAACATCGTGGAGGCTTCCTACATACCATACCTTATCATGGATCAATGACCACGTAGTTCAAGTGTGTAGTTTACCGTCATGCTAGACGGGGGCATACAGTTTAACGTCATGCTGGATGGGGGCATACAGTTTAACGTCATGCCGGACAAGAGCATACAGTTTAACATCTTACTGGATGGGGGCATACAGTTTAACGTCATGATGGATGGGGGCATACAGTTTAACATCATGCTGGACGGGGGAATTTCCATGATCAATGCTTACTCTTAGACCACATGAGTCATGCTCGGTGTGAGAAACAAGAGGCAACAGAGACCTGCCGATCACGTCACGAAGGGTGCGTCCGTGAGAAGTGAAGAGGGGCTTACACGTTAGGCGGCCCATGGTGCTGGGACTTAGTCCAGGATGGAGGCCCAAAGTGCAGAAAAGCGCTGTGGGATAGGGACTTGGGACCAAAGATGGAAGGTGCCTCATTCCCAATCGTGCCCTCCACTAGCCTTGGAAGTGGGGAAGTACGGAGGTGCATGGGTGCTACCTTCCGCAAGAGAGGCTTGGTGGTTTACACCAAGGTGGTTTCCCTTCCCCTGTGGACATACGCTACTCCGAGAAGGAGGATATCATCCCATGTGATGGTGATTCTATTCTCATGGAGACAAGCGACATAAAGAATGTTTGAGCTGGGGGGACCCTGCGTGCGAGGCACGGGGTCGGGTCACAGTTTAACGTCATGTGTTGAGGACGAGGTTATTGGCAGTTTAACGCCCTACAGCTCGGACAAGGTGGGTTTACTCCGCGCCCCTAGGACTTACACAACCGGTATCCCCTACTCCTTGTGGGAGGGAAGGTACCATCAAAGCCGTGGTAAAGGGGGGTCGCAGAGCGAACAAACGAGGTGTCCACATTAGCGTGTCTATGCGAAGAAGCAATAGCCGTTAGCGAGCCTATACGAAGAAGCATTAGGGGAAGAAACGATATGAGTGGTGTGGTCCATGGGACTTTGAAATCACATCATGCAAACCTGGAGGGTCACACGGGAAGAGGAATTTCCAAGCAAAGGGGTGTGCTTCGCGAAGTGGAGTGCCTTGGCCTTAGCATGGGGAAGAGGTGCAAATGGGAGGTGCTTTGCGAAGTGGAATAGTGTCTGTGGAGAACTGCCTCATGATGTTGAGGTGCCTCGCGAAGCAAGGTTCTGTGAAGCAGTGTGCTTTACGAAGTACAACAACCCTTCCTTGGCATGTGGATCACTTGTAAGGGATGGGTGTTTCACGAAGCATAAACGCTCCGCAGCTTCCCAGGTTCCCTTGGGAATCCCCTTCCTTTGCGAGTTCCCTTAGACTTCGCGAAGGGCATCCCTCTCGGAAGAGGGGCTCAAAACGAGACAAGGATATGGCATCTCCTGAAGCAAAAATACCTTGCGGAGCTCATGATTTCCGGGGCGAAGGGTGCTTCGCGATTCGAGAGTTGGGAAGCCGAAAGGTAGAATTGTCCACCTTTGGGCTTAGGGGGATCCCGATATTTATAGGAAAGGGGCTCCGTGAAGCAGAGCTCATGCGACGCAAAGGGGCTGCAGTTGCTTTGCGGAGGACCGTGAACGTCAACCAGGTTCGCAGAGGGTTACCGCCTCCTCTGCTCCGCGGCGGGTCGCAAACGTCAGGGCATTCACGGAGCATTACTGTAACGACCCAAAGATTCATTAATGGAAATCCCTCTTGATATAATTAAATGTCTCTTTATGTTTATATAAAATTTCAACTTCTTTGGTTTTATGTCAAGAATTTTGAATGTTGTTAATATAGCCGTTGAACAGTGATCACATGATTAGTATAAATATAGGACTTTATCAAATCCAATTTACTTAGAAAAAAGAAGTGATGGCCTCGTCCAATAGAATTGCTCCATACGAAGCCCATTTATCAGAGCTCGGAAAAGAGGTAGAATCCTTGGGCTTCGCTCTTGACTAATCCCAAGCCGAGCTTCATCATGTAAAGCTCAAACGTGACTGTCTATGTGAAAAGTGGAAGTTGATAGAGATTACCACTCGAGCGATGTTATCCGAGCCACCCTAGGAGTCTTTTACCATCGTACACCTTACCCTTAGGTCTTATGCAGCAATTTTATGGGGTTATGTAACAAATATCTAGTACTATTTTCATGGATATTATTATTTTTATAATAATTAATATACCTCCTTGTCATTTTTGATACATTGTAAATAGTTTTTAAAGTACAAATAGTGTCTTTAGATATTATTTAATTAAGAATTATATTTTATTAAATTAAGGGATTTTTGAATTAAAAAATATTTTAATAAAATATTATCATTATTATTAAATTAATTTTTATTAAATATAAATGATCTTATTATTTTATGAATGCAATTATAATTTTTATTAAGGTTTGAAATCCATTTCTGTCAAAACCCGTGAATTTTCGATAAATGTCGGTTTTTTTAAAAGAGAAAATTAACATATTTAGAAAACTATTTAGATAAAATAAATGTTTTTTCTGGAATCAGGACGTCAAAATTATCCAACGGCGAATTTTTCATAATTTTCTGAGACAGTCAAATTTTTGGGTAAAAATTAAATATCGTTTAAATATATAATGTGTTTTATGACTTCATAATGACCCAATAGTGATGTAATAAAATACTATAATATTTATGGTCGGACAATATATGTTTTACCATTAAAATAATGTGATTTTGGGTTTGTTTGACTTCATTTTCAAAGCATTAATGGACCCCTCAAGACTTATTAAACAACTTGTATTTTTAAATTAAATTCCATGGGAGTGTGACTCACCTCCACATAAGCAACCTTATTATTTAAAGAAGTTCGGACTTTGGACTTATAAAATATTGTTTTCCTATTCCATTTTCCAAAAACCATGGGAAAAAACCATGGGATTGTTTGTGGTTTGGATTAATTTAATGTAAGGGGACCCAAACCTAAATAATAATGAATTCCCTCACCTTTCCTATATAAACCCACACAAGCTCCAACTTCCTCCTCACTCAATGCCTTTGGAGTTCATCCAAACTCTACCATACCCTCTCTAGAATCCTCCCAAGGTGCCTCAAGCTCCCACTAAGCCTCTATCAAGCCGCTCTCAAGCCTTTCGAAGCACACATCCAAGTAACGGTTTTTCTTCCTTCCACATTTTTGTCCAATTTTTTTAATATTGTTATGCCCTTTTAATTTCAATTATAAATGTTGGGGTATGGTTTCGAACCTCCTCTATACTTCCCTATTATTGTTTTAATGATGGGATACCCCTTTCTCTCTCATTAAATTCCTCCCATGTACACCTATTACTATGCTGAAATTCCGAAAGGAACTTCTCTCTCTTCTTTTACATTCAAGAAATAATTTTGTATCATGAATCTAAATTCCATTACAATTGTTGGGACATGTATCTATATTACCTAATTACTGTCCATTACATGTAAATATGATGAGGAACCCCTTTCTCTCTCATAAACCATTTTTATGAATTCTTATGTCACGCCGTTACGCTACCGAAATCGCATCGATTTTCTAAGCCAATGCCATTGTGTAGTCGATACCATGCCCATTTCTCCATCAAGGGTATTCACCTTTATTCAAATTTACTTATTGATTACAAAGTTTTATTTATGAATTTCACATTCCTTTATCGTGGAATAAATTATTATGTTTTATGAATCCATGTTTTATTATCCATGTGGCACACTTATGCATGAAATGAAATGTTTATGAAGGGTGCGCCCTTATAGAGCTCTAATGCATTGGGTAAAGTATAGTATCATGATACGTCATGTACAATGAGTGTTGAATCATGATAATTAAAGTATAACAATGTTTTACTCATTCTTTATGTGCAATGAGGATTTACTCATTCTCCATGTGCAATGATCCTTGGCTCATGCTAATTCCATGTTAAGTTTTGTTTCCACATTTCCATGTTATGATTATCATGCTTTATCATGACTTTATGTTCATGTGTATTTTAAGCTCTATTGATATTCCTATTTTCCAACATGTATTGTACTCCTCATTTTATTCCATGTGTACTCTCTTACTGGGCTTTATAGCTCACCCTTTTCTTATGCATGTCCTCAGGTTATCCCATGAAATGCTAAGTACGAGGGAATGTAGTAGTCATGTAAAGGAAGTTTTCAATAAAGATGTTGTATTTCATGTCTTAAGTTTTTATGTAATGATCCTAAGCCCCAAATACACTAATCCTCTCGATCATATTTTTTTGTATCAAGTGAAGTTTTATGTAATAAATCATGTTTAAGTTTGTAATAAATCATGTTTAAATTTGTAATAAAATAGGGCTTTCATAGTTGTTATTAGAGAATAGGTTTAGTTATTTTTGGGATTAGGATTAGACAACCCTAGTAATGCCTTAGATACAAGACTAAGTACAATAAATACATCCCTAAGTTTTGGTGAGTATAGATTAAGTGGGTTATCAAGCAAATACATACCTGTATGGATACGAGCAGGTAGAGGCGGCTTTGGCACAGATGTATCCTAGGGGTAAAACCCGAAAACACTGCTATGAGCTAGAATCGAACGAGAACTAGTGCACAACAACGGGCCTTGCTACACTCTTGGTTGCGACACTCCCAGGGGATATGTTTTGATAAATTCACAGGCTTAGTATGAACCCTTATTAAGGGAATTAAAAAAAATTCCCCTAAGAATATATGTTAGAACATAGATCATGAAAAGCCTAGATTGAAGCCTATAGACTCATGAGTTAAGGAAATAAAAGTTTATTTATAAGTCATCAACTTTTGTCTTTGTATTACCCTTTATGTGTTACCTTTAACTTTCCTTTTATTCCAGCCAATGGCCTGTAATAGGAGGACTCGGGCTAACAACTGTTGTGAAGATCAGTGTGATGACTGTACTAATGAGATTCCCAATCCAATGGGAGCGGGAATCATGAAATTTGTCACACTTCTCTCTCAGTTAAATCAAGTTTTTAATTGAAACACAGGTCAAGAGTAACGTTCAACCCCCCTAAGAAAGAACAAGTCTCTATTGAGAGCTTCATGAGACAAAGACCTCCTACTTTTAGTGGATCATCCGATCCAATGATCGCTAAACAATGGATCAACTCCATTGAAAATATCTTCGCCATCCTTCAATGTTCTGAACAAGAGAAGGTTCTCCTGGTAGCTTATCATATGGAGGTTGAAGCTGATCAATGGTGGACGTTGATAAAAAATACGAAGCTTGAGGAAGAGATCGAGGCATTGGAGTGGAAGGATTTCTGGAAGATGTTTTTCGATAAATATTTTCCATGCACCCTCCAGCTTAAGATAGAAAGGGACTTACATTCCCTCAAGAAAAAGGACAAAGAATCTATTGGAGCATACGAGGCAAACTCCACAAGGCTTGCACGTTACGCTTCCGGCTTTGTTGTTACCCCTGAATGCAAAGTTGATCGCTTCTTTGGTGGGATGAAGCCTAGCCTATGGAAAGCATTGGTGATCCGTGACTTCGACAGCTATGAGGAAATTGTCTGATGTGCCCTTAAGGTCGAAATGAAGATCGGAGAATCACATGGGTATCATGGGGATAAGAAGCGTAATGTGGAATTCAATGCTGGTGGTCCGATGGATAAATCCAACGGTGCTAAGAATATCCAGCACCCCACTTTCCAAAAGTGTGGTAAGAAGCACCCTGGAAATTGCCTTAAGGGGACGAGGAAATGCTTCAGGTGTGGAAGTGAAGGGCACCTAGCTGTTAACTATCGGCAAGAAAGACCCGCAGCTACGACAGAGGAGAGGAATGCTCCGTTCGAACCTCAACGCGTTGTTCAATGCTACAAATGAAAAGAACTGGGGCATTTTGAAAATCAGTGCCCTAATCCAAGGGTTTTCAGAGGCAACCAACAACCTCCAAGGAAGCAAGGAAGAGGTTTTTCCATCACTTCTACCGAAGTGAACCCCGACAATGAAGTGGTGACAGGTACGCTAGTTATTCATTCAAGAATAGAGAACATACTTTTTGATTCAGGTTCTACACATTCTTTTATATCTCTAAAGTTTAGTAGAACAATCCCAGCATCACCACAAATCATGGAAGTGAAGATGTGGGTGAGTATGACAAATGGGGAAATCATTGCATCCCATGAGTATAAGTCCTCCCCTATTATAATATGTGGACTGAATTTCCCGGCGAACCTTGTCATACTCCCTCTGGTGGAATTTGATGCAATTCTTGGCATGGATTGGATTTCCTTATATAGAGCCAACATAAATTGTCAGGAAAGGGAAATCACACTCCATATGGAGAATCGACCCCCAATTCTTTACAAGTGTAAAGAGGAAGATGAATCCCCTTTAGCTCCATCATCTCAAGCATGGATATTACTACCCTATGAGCATGCATATTTGGCTCAGATGATTGAGTCTAAGGAAGAAACCATCCTTGATGAAATACCTATTGTGAGGGAATTCGTGGAAGTGTTTCCCGAGGAACTGCCTGGTCTTCCTCCTAGAAGAGATCTTGAGTTCTCAATTGAACTTATACCTGGGGCGCTACCAATATCCAAGACTCCATATATAATGGTTGTAGTTGAGCTTGAAGAGATAAAGAAACAACTACATGAGAATCTAGATAAAGGGTTTATACACCCTAGTGCTTCACCATGGGGTGCACCAGTCCTCTTCGTCAAGAAGAAGGATGGGTCAATGCGGCTTTGAATCGATTATCGTGAACTTAACAAAATAAAAATAAAGAATAAGTATCCTCTCCCATGAATTGATGACTTGTTCAATAAGCTACGTGGAGCACAATACTTCTCCAAGGTAGATTTTCGGTCAGGATATTATCAAGTAAGGGTGAATAAGGAAGATATCCACAAGACTGCTTTTCACACAAGATACAGGAACTATGAATTCATAGTAATGCCTTTAAGACTCACTAATTCTCCAGAAATATTCATGGACTTGATGAATAGAGTATTTAGAGATTACCTCGACAAATTTGTGGTAGTTTTTATAGATGATATTCTAATATACTCCAAAACCAAGGAGGATTATGCGGAGAATTTAAGAACTGTACTAGAGACTTTGCGCAAGGAGAAGCTCTATGCACTGTACAACAAGTGTGAGTTCTGGTTGAAGGAGGTATCATTCTTGGGCCATATTATCACAAGCAATGGGATATCTGTGGACCCCTCCAAAACAGATGCAATTGAGGGATGGCTGAGGCCAACATCGGTAACGGATATCCATAGATTCTTGGGGTTAGTTAGATATTATCGACGATTTGAGAGAAATTTCTCACGATTGTCCGACCCTCTTACCAAGCTAACTCTAAAGGGAGTAAAGTTTTCTTGGAGTGATGAATGAAAAGAGAGCTTCAAGGAGTTGAAAAGGAGACTTATCACTACGCCCATGCTCACTTTACCCACAAGTGGGGAAATTTTTGTGGTATTCAATGATGCTTAAAAGAAGGGCTTAGGCTGTGTGATGATGCAGAATGATAAAGTGTTATCCTATGCCTCAAGGTAGATGAAAATCCTTGAGCGAAACTATCCAATGCAGGATCTGGAGTTGGCGACTATGATCTTTGCCTTGAAAATCTGGCGACATTATCTCTATGGGGTGAAATGTGAGATATATACTAACCACAAAATTCTTAAATATATATTCACATAGAAAGAGATTAATATGCGCCAGAGAAGATGGATAGAGCTCATCAAGTATTATGACAGTTCAATACATTACCACCATGGGAAAGCGAACAAGGTGGAAGATTCCCTAAGTAGAAAGGACCAAATGATTCTATCAATGATGAGAATTGAGAAGGATGCAATCTTCTTAGACTTGATGAAGATGGACATGGGAATCATAAAGAAGGGAACATCATAAATCCTTTCACAAATTATTTCTCAATCGCCTCTTTTGGAATGGTTAAAGGATGATCAAAAGGATGATGTGAGAATTCAAGAAAAATTGGAAGCTATCGAAAAATGGAAATCCTCGGAGTTTAATGTTAATGAAGAAGGAATTGTGCCGCTTGGGAAAAGGCTATGTGTTCCATCACATCTAGAGCTAAAGAAGGAAATTTTGGATGATGCACATAGCCCAAATTTATCTATTCACCCAAGGAGTACAAAGATGTATCGAGATCTCCGAGATAACTTTTGGTGGGATAATATGAAGAAGGAGATCGCTGAATATACATCAAAGTGCCTGGTGTGTCAGCAAGTGAAGGCAGAGAGGCAGAAGTCTAAGGGGATGATGCAACCATTTCCCATACAAGAATGGAAATGGGAGAACATCACCATGGAATTTTTCACTGGACTTCCAAGGACATCTAAGGAAACAATGCAATCTGGGTTGTTGGGGATCGTCTTACAAAGACTGCATACTTCATTGCTATTCGGGAGGATTTCTCTTTGGATCAACTGGAACAGATATATATCAGGGAAGTGGTAAGGTTGCATGGAGTACCACTATCTATTGTGTTTGACTGAGATCCAAGATTCACCTCTATGTTTTGGAAGAGTCTTCAACATGCTCTGAATACTGAAATAAACTTCAGTATGACCTATCATCCTCAAACTGATGGCCAATCTGAGTGGACTATCCAAACACTTGAGGACATGTTGAGAGCATTCTCAATGGACTTTAAAGGAGGATGGGATAAACATATTCCTCTAGTTGAGTTCTCTTATAATAATAGTTTCCACTCAAGCATCCAAATGGCACCATATGAAGCCCTATATGGGAAAACGTGCAGAACACCAGCATGTTGGGATGAGGTCGGTGAACGTAAGCTTCTTAGACTAGAAATGGTCGAGGAAATGGTGTAGAATGTGAAAACCATTCAGCATCATATCAAGGTATCCCATAGTCCACAAAAGAGTTATGTAGATAACCATGGATGATACCTTGAGTTTAAAGTTGGAGACATGTTTTTTCAATGCATATCTCCATGGAAGAAGGTCATGAGGTTTGGAAAGAAAGGGAAGTTAAGTCCAAGGTACATCGGCCCCTTCGAGATTCTTGATCATGTTGGGGCTGTGGCCTATCGACTAGCACTTCCACCTACCATGACCAAAGTACATGAAGTCTTTCATGTATCCCTCTTAAGGAAGTACATACCGGACCCTTCACATGTACTCTCTTCTGAGGTGGTACAATTGGAAGATGATCTTTCTTATGAGGAGCAACCAGTGAAAATCTTAGATCGTAGAGAAATATTTCTATGAAATAAGACAATGCCCCTAGTCAAGGTGTTGTGGAGAAACCAAAATTTTGAAGAAGTGACTTGGAAATCAGAGGAAATGATGAAGCTGAGTTACCCATATTTGTTTTAGTGTGGGAAAAGGAAAATTTCGAGGGTGAAATTTCTTAAGGGGGGAATATTGTAACGACCCAAAGTTTCATTAATGGAAATCCCTCTTGATATAATTAAATGTCTCTTTATGTTTATATAAAATGTCATCTTCTTTGGTTTTATGTTAATAATTTTGATCGTTGCTAATATAGCCATTGAACAGTGATCACATGATTAGTATAAATATAATACTTTAACAAATCCAATTTACTCAGACAAAAGAAGTGATGACCTCATCCAGTAGAATTTCTCCATACGAAGCCCATTTGTCAGAGCTCGGAAAAGAGGTAGCATCCTTGGTCTTTGCGCTTGACCAAGACCAAGCTGAGCTTCAACATGTCAAGCTCAAACGAGACCGTCTACATGAAAAGTGGAAGTTGATAGAGATTACCACTCGAGCGATGTTATCTGAGCCACCCCAACAGTCTGTTACCATCACACACCTTATCCTTAGGTCTTATGCGGCTATTTTAGGGGGTTATGTAACAAATATCTAGTACTATGATCATATATATATATATATATATATTATAATAATTAATATACCTCCTTGTCATTTTTGATACATTGTAAATAGTTTTTAAAGTACAAATAGTGTTTTTAGTTATTATTTAATTAAGAATTATATTTTATTAAATTAAGGGATTTTTGAATTAAATAATATTTTAATAAAATAATATTTTTATTATTAAAATAATTTTTATTAAATATAAATGGTCTTATAATTTTATGAATGCAATTATAATTTTTATTAAGCTTTGAAAGCCATTTCTGTCAAAACCCGTGAATTTTCAAAAAATGTATGTTTTTATTTTAAAAGTAAAAATTAACATATTTAGAAAATTATTTAGATAAAATAAATTTTATTTCTGGAATCAGGATGTCGAAATTATCCAACGGTGAATTTTTCATAATTTTCTGAGACAGACAAATTTTTCGGTAAAAATTAAATACCGTTTAAATATATAATGTGTTTTATGACATCATAATGACCCAATAGTAATGTAATAAAATACTATAATATTTATGTTAGACTAATATATGTTTTAATATTAAAATAATGTTATTTTGGGTTTGTTTGACATACTTTTCAAAGCATTAATGGACCCCTCAAGACTTATTAAACATCTTGACTTTTTAAATTAATTTCCATGGGAGTGTGACTCACCTCCACATAAGCAACCTTATTATTTTAAGATGTTCGTACTTTGACCTTATAAAATATTTTTTTCCTCTTCCCTTTTCCAAAAAACATGGGAAAAAACCATGGGATGGTTTGTGGTTTGGATTAATTTAATGTAAGGGGATCCAAACCTAAATAATAAAGAATTCCCTCACCTTTCCTATATAAACCCACCCATGCTCCCACTTCCTCCTCACTCAAAGCCTTCAAATTTCGTCCAACCTCTGACCTACTCTCTCTATAATCCTCCCAATGTGCCCAAAGCTCCCAATAATCCTCTCTCAATCCCCTCTCAAGCCTTTGGAAGCACACTTCCAAGTAAGGGTTTTTCTTCCTTTCACCTTTTTGTCCAATTTTTTTAATATTGTTATTCCCTTTTAATTTCAATTATAAATGTTGGGGTATGGTTTCGAACCTCCACCATACTGCCCTATTATTGTTTGAATGATGGGAGACCCCTTTCTCTCTCATTAAATGCCTCCCATGTACACCTGTTACTATGCCGAAATTCCGAAAGGAACTTCTCTCTCTTCTTTTACATTCAAGCAATAATTTTGTATTACGAATCTAAATTCCATTACAATTGTTGGGAAATGTATCTATATGAACTCCTTACTGTACATTAAATTTAAATATGATTAGTAACCCCTTTCTCTCTCATCAACAATTTTTATGAATTCTTATGACACGTCGTTACGCTGTCGAAATCGCATTGATTTTTTAAGCCAATGCCATTGTGTAGTGGATACCATGCCCATTTCTCCATCAAGGGCATTCACCTTTATGCACATTTACTTATTGATTACAAATTTTCATGTATGAATTCTACATTCTTTTATCGTGGAATAAAGGATTATGTTTTTTGTATCCATGTTTTTATGATCCATGTGGCATACTTATGCATGAAATGAAATGTTTATGAAGGGTGCGCCCTTATAGCGCTCCAATGCATTGGATAAAGTATAGTATCGTGATACATCATGTGCAATGAGTTTTGACTCATGTTAATTCAAGTGCAACAAGGGTTTACTCGTGCTTTATGTGCAATGAGGACTTACTCATGCTCCATGTGCAATGAGCCTTGGCTCATGCTAATTCCATGTTAAGTGTTGTTGCCACATTTCCATGTTATGATTATCATGATTTATCATGCCTTTATGTTCATGTTTCTTTTATGATCTATTGATATGCCTATTGTCTAACATGTATTGTAGTCCTCATGTTATTCCATGTGTACTCCCTTACTGAGCTTTATAGCTCACCCTTTTCTTATGCGTGTCCTCAGGTTATCCCATGCAATGCTAAGTATGAGGGAATGTAGTGGTCATGTAAAGAAAGTTTTCAATAAAGATATTGTATTTAATATTTTATGTTTTTATGTAATGATCATAATCCCCAAAGACACTAAACCTCTTGATCTTATTTGTTGTCTAAAGGAAGTTTTATGTAATAAATCATGTTTAAGTTTGTAATAAAAACAGGGTTGTCATAGTTACCCCCTCTAGGGATTCACGGTGGGCTCCCGAACGTGAAGGAGTTCACGGAGCGTTACCGCCTCCTTTGCTTCGCGGCAGCCTCGTTTCCCGGAGGAGCTCTGTGTCGGGGCTTCGCGAGGCAGCACGTGAGCTTCTTTTCCTTCTTCCCTTTGCGTCCAATATTTTGGTGCCAATAGTAACCTCATCTTGGAACAACATGAATGAAAGGAACTAACATAAGGTAGTACAGAATCCATTTTTACGAGTGAGATATTGGTACAAGGGAAATATTCCCATATCAAAACATTGACCGAATCCAGAGTGGCATCAGCCTGGCAGTCAAGTTAGATAAAACATTTTGTGTAGAAAAGTTCATCAGGAATTCCCACATGGAAATCCAAAGGTCATTCAAGTCTAAACAAGCCTTGAAAAGAATGACACATCAATGTGAAACACTGAGGAAAACCACCCTAACAAAGCCAAAAAACTTTTAAAGATTTAGCATGGTGTAAGATCGACACTCTATTAGTTCATTAAGGACGAAGGAAAGATAGGGGACATGATCATCACTTAAGGAAGAGTACACTAAGTGGATTAGAAGATTACTAGAAGGAAAACATTTAAAAAAGGTCATGAAAACTCAAACAAACTGACCAGTGTGTCAAGACACCTAAGTCTCTAGAAGTCATCCTGAGCATTGTAAAAACATTATTCCATTAACACAGATGTCATTCTACTACAGAGATGCCCTGAAACATATTTAACAGTGCAAGACTTGATAATTACACTAAACACAATCGGTTCATCACAATGTTCAGCACTTGACGACACCACATACGTGAACACATACTACCCCAAGGTGATACAGAAACAAGATGACTTTTAACTCATAGGAAAACGTACCAAGTCAACCATTACCGTGGATAAGAGAGGGTCGAACGACCTATGAAGCAAATGACCATTCGTAAGGCAATCCTAAACTGATGGAAATGAACATTACTGATGCTCAAGCCCAAAAAAAAAGTCAAGGAAAACATGACCACCCATCTAAACAAGGGTGTCATTTTAAGAAAGGGGTATGACTAGGGATAATGACATGTGAACGGTTCTATTCCAAATAAACTCATGATAAAATAAAACTACTCTCATATCAGGGTCTTAATCAGAGGTCATTGCTACAAGTTCCATATCCAAGACATTTATATTTAATCACATTTAATCTTAAATCCTCAAAATATTTAATCAAAACATCATGTAAAATTTTTCAAAACAACACACAAGGTACTTGATCTTGAACAATGCCTCAAGGGAAAAATAGGAATGTTTTATAAAATAGCACTTTAAAACATTTTACATTAATGGAAATTCCATCCTTAATTAGGAAATCTATCACACAAATTCCTTTTAAGCAGATAAGGTGGCCTACAAGGGTCCCTCTAAGCTAACCTGAGTTCATTAGAATGCAACCCAAAAAAAGTTGTTTAATTATTAAGAATCACAACACCCATACCGGGTTATCTCATAAGGAACATGAACCAACAAGCTTACTTGGTCCTAGTTGTGCATTTAGGTATCTAGAAAATTAATTTGAAATTATAACATGATCAAACACATATCATCCAAGATATATGGGTTCCTATCAACCTATAAAGCGAATATAAACTTTATAGTTTTTGGCATTTGGATTCTATTCAAAGGCAACCAATAATTTTTTTCAAAAATACCAATTATATAAAAAAACAATCTAGCAGGTCACTATAAGAAGCTAACAGAGAGAGACATGTTGTGATCACATAAGAATAACATTTTAATCACAAAGAAATGCTAACAGGAAAAAAATCATGATACAAGGAAAACACGGTATTAAATAGGCAGCATAGAAACACACCAGCATGATAAATATAATACAGAAACATGGTGTCTAAAAAGTCATGCTAGATAATTATAGGACATGGAAAACATTCAAGGCACACAATTTGAATCAGTACGCAACTGTAAAATTTTTCAAAACAACACACAAGGTACTTGATCTTGAACAATGCCTCAAGTGAAAAATAGGAATGTTTTATAAAATAGCACTTTAAAACATTTTACATTAATGGAAATTCCATCCTTAATTAGGAAATCTATCACACAAATTCCTTTTAAGCAGATAAGGCGGCCTACAAGGGTCCCTCTAAGCTGACCTGAGTTCATTAGAATGCAACCCAAAAAAAGTTGTTTAATTATTAAGAATCACAACACCCATACCGGGTTATCTCATAAGGAACATGAACCAACAAGCTTACTTGGTCCTAGTTGTGCATTAAGGTATCTAGAAAATTAATTTGAAATTATAACATGCTCAAACACATATCATCCAAGATATATGGGTTCCTATCAACATATAAAGTGAATATACACTTTATAGTTTTTGGCATTTGGATTCTATTCAAAGGCAACCAATAAATTTTTTCAAAAAAACCAATTATATAAAAAAACAATCTAGCAGGTCACTATAAGAAGCTAACAGAGAGAGACATGTTGTGATCACATAAGAATAAAATTTTAATCACAAATAAATGCTAACAGGCAAAAAATCATGATAGAAGGAAAACACGGTATTAAATAGGCAACATAGAAACACACTAGCAAGATAAATATAATACAGAAACATGGTGTCTAAAAAGGCATGCTAGATAATTATAGGACATGGAAAACATTCAAGGCACACAATTTGAATCAGTATGCAACTGTTGACGCTCCTTTCGTCACAGAATCTAAAGATCAGAAAAGGGGAATATCTTAGCACAAATTGATTCATCCTTTGAAGAAAGAATCAAAAATCGACAAAGGGATGAACAAGGAGAACATTTCCCATAGGTCGCGCAAGTTCCCTCATAGTAGCGCAAGTCGACTTGCGCGATGCATGATGGTCGCACAAGTGACTTGCGTGACCTACGTGATAACCGCCCAAGGTCTTCTCCTACCTATAAATAGACCCTGTGGCCCCCCCATTCGAGGAGGATTTTTTTTCCAGAAACTCAGATTTTAGCTCCCGGTGCCCTAGTCTCTTCCTAAAGCTTCCAAAACACTTCTAAGATAATTTCATACCTAGAACGGAAGATCTAAAGAGGGTGAGGAAGGACTAAGTGTTTAAACTCATCAACACTTGCACGCCTGAGTGTCCATCAATTAAGGGAAAAGGCCACACTTGCGCGCCGCCTTACTCCTTCAATAGAACTTGCGCGCCCCTTTTCTGGAAGAACCTCAAGAGGATTCTAAAGGCTTTAATCAAGTGTCGCTCAAGTATTACCCTTCTGGTTAACCATTGCGCAAGTACACCATGTGTCACACATGAATACCTGCGCAACCAGGACTTGCGTGCCCACGCTGTACCTGCGCGCCAGCCAGGACTTGCGTGCCCCTGCCTTTTTGGGTGCCCTTCTTGCCCATTTCACCCCTCTTAAGCCATTACACCTCTCCTATTCAAGATTAAATATTCAAGACACTCTTCAAAGACATTTATGGAATGATTTATTGATTTTTGATTCCTAATCTGAAAAGAACTCTGTAGAATATCTCTCAAAACCTAGTGATTTACACATCTTTATGTCACTAAAGATTGAGATTTCATTCATTCAACCTCATCCTTTAAGATGAGAGAACTCAATCGACCTGGGCCTCATTTTCATGAGTAATCCCCAGTCCTAATCCTTAAATTGGGCCTCCCTTTTAGGAGTAAGCCCCAGTCATAATCCTTAACCTGGGCCTCCTTTTCAGGAATAAGCCCCAGTCATAGTCCTTAACCTGGGCCTCCTTTTAAGGAATAAGCCCCAGTCATATTCCTTAACCTAGGCCTCCTTTTCAGGAATAATCCCTAGTCATAATCCTTAACCTGGGCCTCCTTTTCAGGAGTATGCCCCAGTCTCAAATCTGGGCATCCTCCTTAGGAGTAATCCCCAGTCCCCTAATTTGGGAATCCTCCTCAGGAGTAAGCCCCAAACCATAATTCCCTTAACCTGGGCCTCCTTTTCAGGAGTAAGCCCCAGTCTTAATTTCTCTTAACCAGTCCTAATTTACCTTTGATCTGGGATTCCTTTTTGGAGTAAAACCCAATCATAAGTCTTCTCCTAATTTGGGCCTCCTTTTCGGGAGTAAGCCCCAAGTTAGAGTATTCAAAATCTCAATGAAGCACATATACCTTTATGGACCCTCCTCCTGGATTTCTTCCCTAAAGTAAATCCTAACCTTCATTTATCTGGGCAGTCATACATACATAAGCCCCACATTATTTCTTATGATTGCACCTTTCATGGAACAGTTGTCTAATTTTTTACCAATACCTCTTGTTTCTCACATCGATCATGACTCACGTGATCTTAGAGTGTAAAAGTAATTATGACATCCTTCTTTGAGCCATCAATCATAAACATCATATTCCCTTAATCGAACTACGTGGGTTCTGATTCGTTTTCTAAACAAAGGATACGTAGGTAGCCCGTATGTGGGTTCGATCCCAAATCTGAAATAATCCATGTCCTTCTGAATGAAAATAAAATTCAAGTGCCCCACTGAGTGGATTTAAAACCAGCATGGTCATCATAATGACCATGAGACTTCTATATAAATGTGTCGAAGGGTACCATTGACCAAGAATCTCTAATAAATACAGATGATTCTCTATCGATGAAGAACCTCGAATACATATAAAAGATTCCCTAAATTTCATATATATCGATCATTGATTGTAAGATCTAAAGGAAAACTCATTTTATACTTGGAAATGTAATAAGGATTCACGAACATAACTTAAATCTATAAAGAGAGTCCCGAAGTGGACAATAATTCCCCTAACAAAGGTGTGATGATTCCGACCTCCCATCCTCTCGACCAATGAAAATTCCTAAGCCTCATCAGTCCACAAACTAATAAGTGCCTACCTTTGGAAAGTAGGTCCGAATGGATGTGGAATCATTGGATGTTTCTGATTCTACGAACAAAACCGTTAGAAACCGATCGGAATGTTTGAACCTCCCATCAAAAGGAGGTCATCCCCGGAATCCGAGGGAAACAAAAATGGTGAACCCGATGTGAATCCTTAACCAAATTAAAATGATTTTTTACCTATTTTATTAGGACCCTATTTAAAACTCAATGAGAGGGCCAACAAAAACAATCATTGACATATGTGCTCATCCAAAAGATGTAGTGGATGAATTTATCTTGATTACGTCTATTATATCAAACAGGCACTCTTTTACAAGATCTTATGCATTTCTAGAATGGATGATCTAAAGTTAATACTATGAATACTGCTGCTGCAAATTCCACTGCTGCTACTCAAGCTGGATCGTCGTCCGCTCTAAGGATGATATCACATACTCAGTGTCTTCAACGCTGGGTATCAAACACACTGGTTAAGAAGTACCGTCAACATGGTACCATCCCAACTATGGAGGCTGCCCGACAAGCCCTCTAAGTAAACAACTCACATCGGTCGTCCGGACAATGAAGACCAGTGATCAAGAAGCAGGCGGTGCTGACTACCGTCTCCAACCGTTTCGGGTCATTATCCCCGGAACGCAATCACCATTTGCTCCCTTAGTCTGGGGAGGTGAAGGAGCAGGTCCCTCAGGGCGTTAATTCAAAAAAACAGGAGTCCTTCTTGAGGGCTCCCACCAACAATCGCCACCAGACTCGTGCGGAAGTGCGCCCTCAACATGATGAGGGTACCGGCTCCAGGCGTTCAGCTCAGGTTCCTCAAACCCGAGCAAGCAAGATGAACCACTAGAGGCGGAATCCGGTCAACAGTGAGTAGGTTCTCATCTCTTCCATCTCCGGAGAAGTACACCAACCTAACTTGGTGGCAAGAAACGAGCAGGCACATACACCTGCCAGTTTTAATTCCGCTGTCCAGCAGACTCGTCTGGCAGCATCACGCCAATCCCACTAGGAAATTCCGGCGAAGTACTATAGGCAGGAACATACACATGTTTATACATCATCAGCTAGTCAGCATGCTCGTCTAACTACATATGATGGATCTCTTCAACCACGTTTGACGAAGTGCAATCAGCAGGCACAAACACCTGCTAGTATTTATCAAGCCTGTCAACAGTCTCGCTTGGTAGCATTCGGAGAAGTTAGTCGGAAAGTCCCGACAACAAATAGGCGGCAGACTCAACTCTCTGCCCCCACACTTGAGTACTGTCAGGATTCAATGACAGGAAAAGGAGGACAGGAGTAGGCACATA
The DNA here is from genome assembly GCA_963277665.1 of Viscum album. Taxonomy (NCBI): domain Eukaryota; kingdom Viridiplantae; phylum Streptophyta; class Magnoliopsida; order Santalales; family Viscaceae; genus Viscum; species Viscum album. Next base: position 181,623,730 of record OY728130.1, read on the forward strand.
CTCCTGCTCCAAGCCCAGAATGGACATATATTCCCGTTCCAACAGCTGAAGTCACCAAACATATTCTATCAATGGTTAAAGAGAAGAAGAAAATCCCTGCTCATATTCTGGATGCCTACCAGGATATTATAACATCTTCTTCGGCATCTCAAGGAAAGACACATAAATCTATCCCTACCAGTGGAGTGACACATCAACAATTCAATCTGGAATAGACACACACATCTATTCAAGTCCAAGAGGGTTGTGGGGAATACTCCCCCATATCATACGGACAACCAAGTAAGGAACATACACCTGATTTGAGTAGAGATCATCAGCATAACCTATCCATCTTTCCTGATCAGGCATGTACACCTGATCAGAGCATCCACTTTCGTCAACAAGTGGTTTCCAAGGTGAGTAAGAAGGCGTCTAAGAAAAAGACCCTCCCAGCACAGTCTGGAGATCAAGAGCAAATCTGTAACAAGGCCTTGCTCGATGCTGGAGTTCTTGAAGCCCTCAGACAATTATCTGTTGAAATTCAAGATTATACTCCCTCATTTCCCAATAGTGAGAACATTAATTACGAAGGTCTTCAATAGACACTTCCTCATGAAGGATTGCTTTTTGACAATTCGGTCGATCTTGAAGTTTCATCTTCAGATGAGAGCCACAAGAACCCTCTGTGTGGTCAGAAGACCAAAGAGAAAGAGATCTCATCTTTTACTGTAACCCCTTATGGTGGTCCTCCCCATGATGATGAATTTCACTACGAAAGTCCTCTCCGCAGTAGTGATGCACATTTCTCAGAAAATGCTCCAGTGGAAAATGTAGTGCTGAGAAATCCCTCTTATCTTGAGGCACTTGCAAATGCAAAACCAGTCATGTATGAAGCTTCATTGCTAGTTGGTGAAATAATTTCTCAATCAGAAGATAGCCCAGGGTGTAGGTCATTCTCTAAACCACCCCTAAGTCATGCATCTTCTAGTTTGATCAATGATTTCTCTACCAATCCTGTTGAATCCAATGAAGCAACCAGGAAACACCAACTCTGGTCAAATCAGGTAGAATAATCTTAATCAAATGATAAAGAGGAAATGATGAACATGAGAAAACAACTGGCGAGAGGTGAAGTTCCAGTCACGTTTTGGCCTCTGGTTGACTCTCAGTATAATATTCCTGAAACGTTGACGGAAGATGAAATTCCTGATATTCGTCTCAATATATGGAAAACTATTTTTCATTTAAAAAATAAAGTATTATATTTTGATGAATATGAAAATCATCTTAAGATAATAGAAGGGTTATAACGTCAGATTGATTTGGTGTCTCTATCAGTCTCTCGATATCCGAAGGCTGAAAAGCAGTAGAGATCCCTTCAACGTTCATACCTTGGCGCACTAAGAAGATTGCGTCAGTTAATTTCCAATTCCCCATCTGGTATTCGTGTCAGAGGATGGGGTGTTCATGGAGCACTGCATTTCACGGTGCTCTCCAGTCAGCAAATCCCGCTGAAAATGGTCTCATGCAATGTTATTACCCATGGACGGCCATAGTCAATGGGATTTGTTTGTAATCAAAAGCTTGCCCCAGAACAGGCTTCAACTAGTTCCTCCCAAAATCAAGAAAACAGAGAACAAGTTGTTGAATTACTCTTGCATCAAGAAAACGAGAATATTAAACAGGCCTCTTGTTTGGAGCAAGCACATCACCAAGTGACACAATTGTCAGAAATCATCCAACGACCTTTTGAACTGGGTGATAAAAGCAGATACAGGTTAATGCATCCAGCTAATTTCCATACTAAGGTTCACAAGATCAGGAGGACATTCAAGAAAGTCTCAGACATAGCATGTCAAGAACCACCCCAGCTCACTAGACTGGGGACTCTTTTAAATCAACCCTCAGAATCAACAAAAAGGATTCGGGGAGTTGAGCGAGAATAGAAGGAAATGCCCCAGTCCATTGGACTGGGGACTTTTTCAAATCATCAATTCCCTCCCCAGAGAAAGTCGGTCTTTTCTTGATTGGGGAAGAAACCTCAAGAGGAAGTAAGAGCCAAATTATCAGGAGATTCCCTCCAAATTACGGTTCGTCAAGAAGTTCCTGAGGGATCGAATCAACAAAAGGCAATGTCTCATCAAAGACATAGAAGAAGACAATATCACAGAAATGATGATATAATGGATGCTATGAGTTATGCATCAATCAATGTCATCAATGCCGTCGTTTATGATCCACCAGATGAGGCTCACTCAGGGGATTTAGAAGAAGAGGTTTCTGCTCAAGAAGATGTACGCACTAACACAAATGAAGAAGGTGTGTGTACACGAAGTCAAAGGATTACTCATAAACTAGGTAATCCTTCGAGTAACCCACTTCCCCCTCTCTGAAAAGGATCCAACAAAGGGAAGGGAAAGAACCAGGTTACATATCCTTCCTATGGAGAAGGTCAATCACTCTCATTAGAGAAAAGGATTGCACAACATGAAGAAGAAATGAAGGAATTAAGAAGGTTGAATGAAGAACTACTTCAGAGTAGTCTTCTTTTTAAGCATACTAGAGTCAGTCAGCCAAAGGAATTTGTTGAAGCTAATGAGATGGATCAAGAATATCCTCCACTCTCAGTACACCCTCACAGGTCTAATCCTACAAGTCAAGTGCAACAACAGTTGGGTGTGCTACCATTAGTTACAACACCAATCGCCACATCTGTCCAAGCTCCAGTCATTGCACCTACCCAAGTCCAAGTTCAACCGGATGTTTCTCAAAAGTTAATAACTGCTATTGAGTCATTAAAAACTCGGTTAGAAACCATGGAAGGGAATCATGCACAAGTTCAACCAGAAAAGAAATTTTACCCTGAATGGGTAGATTCAATTTCTCCTCCATCCAGTTTTGGGAACCTTGTATTCCCTATTTTCAAGGGATCAGGCGATACTGAACAACATTTGACTCATTACATGTCTTGTTGCAATCCTATGATGGGAACTCCGGAGTAGCAAGAAGCAGTGAAACTCAGATACTTCGTGCGAACCTTTCAAGGACCATCTTTTGTTTGGTATACAAGCTTGCAATCTCGGTCATTTACCAGATGAGAGGATCTTCGCCAAAAATTCCTCCTTCAGTTCAGCTCAACTTTTCCAAAGACAACAGTTTTTGATCTTACAAACTGTAAGAAAAGGGAGAATGAAAGGGTCTCTGATTTCATTGCTCGATGGAAGGGATTAACATATTCCTTGATTTTAGCACTCCCTCAAGAATAATTGTTGCCAATATGTGTGGAAAATCTGCGTGACAAATTACACACTCCGTTAATCCCTGTGAAATGAACAGGAGGGTTTTGAGAACTTACTTCAATCACTCAGCAGATTGAATATTCCCTTATATAGGCTAAGGCTAAATCTTGTGTAATTCCATCAGCTCTAGGAAGGAGAATGAGTAAAGCAGAAACTGCTATAGTTATGCTTAAACAAGCACCTGTACCTGTTTCTACCTCAAAGCCTTTATCTTCTAGAAGGCCTCCACCTTCTGAGTGCCAATAACAAAGGCCTTTTCATCCAGATGATCAAAAAGATCAAAGACGAAAACAATTTGAGGATCTGAAGAGCAAAACATTCTCTTCCCGAAATGAACAAGTTCCGGATTATTTCATTTTGGCTTTGGAAAAAAATTTGGTTCAATTGACAATACCCAAGAGGCCAAACAAGAAAGGAGATGAAGACCATCCTAATTATTTCCCTTTCCATAAAATGTTGGGGAATCCCATCCAGGAGTGTTTTGTCTTCAAAGACCTTCTGCAAAATATGGTCGACTCGGGACAAGTCACATTGAAAGGCTCCTCAGCCCAGGTAGCATGTGTCACTACTACAGTTCCAAAGGAGGAAGGTGAATGGAAGGAAGTCAAAAGAAAAAATGCACAGAAGTATGATGATTGGATGGTAAGGAAGACAATCAATCGAACTCATGATATTTTGCGAACACAATTCAAGAAACCAATTTTGTCTTCTGCCATGAATGTTGTGGAAAAACCCTCTTCCTCAGAGGGAAAGTCCTCAACGAAACGACATGATTCAAAGAAAGAAAAAGAATCAGAAGAAGATGAGTATGTTTCAAAGCCTAAGTTATCTTTGACTTTGGTGGACTTCATTCCATCTACTTCGAAGCCACGGGCACTGCCCCACCAAACGGCACAACCTAAACAGGCTAATCAGATAGAGTCGTCATCAGATGAAGAGTTAGTCTTTGGTTCTATTAATATGATTCAATTAACAGATCCATATGCCAGTCTATGTTTCGATTTCAATGAGCCTGAATTCCCAGTATCAAAAAGAGGAATCATAGGATGTTCTAGGGGCTCAGGATACAGAGGAAGACTTGGATCTTTCAGAATCAACTATTCCAATTCTACCCCGGCTAGAACTGTGTATGCAGCAGGAACTCGTGGTAGAGCCCTTCAGCGAGATCAGCAAGAACAAACAAGTTCTTCTACCATTAGAAAATTCAGTCTTGGCACAGTTATTTTGGAAGACTAGTTGAAGGTTCCATCTTCTTCCTCTCTACATGTAAATGGATCTAATCGGTATAATCTTCCAAAACCAGGAAAATTGCCAACTGCTATCCCAATACAAGATTCATTAACTTCCAAAGCATCTACTTACAAGGTACCTACTAAACCACATATTACTATTGGGAAACGCAGACCTCTGGATCAAAAGTATGATATATTGAAACACTTGGCCCAAGTACCTGCCAAGTTATCAATTTTGGATGCTCTGAATCTGTCAAAAGATCTTCGTGAAGCAATCATCGAGGCTTTGTCAAGTCCTCAAAAGTTTGAAACTGAAATTGCTGCAGCTGAAGTCTATCACATAGAGAATAATCCTACAGAATTCCATGCAATAATATCCTTTACTGATGATAATGAAGATGATTTTGTGCATGGACATATTAGACCATTGTACTTGTCTAGAAAGGTCAATGGCGTGGATGTTCTAAGAGCTTTCATTGACAATGGTTCAGGAGTCAACCTCATTCCCATTCGTATACTTCGTCGATTGGGCCTCACGGAATATGATTTATCTCCTTCCACCATGATGCTACAGGGATATGATAAAAATGAACAAGAACCACTGGTTGAAGTTACACTCAGAACTCAGTTTGGAGATCCTGTATCCAATTTAGATTTCATGGTTGTTGATCAAGACTCAGCCTTCAACATATTTCTTGGAAGACCCTGTCTACATCAACATGCGGTTATACCTTAATCATACCATCAATGTCTCAAATATTGTTTCGATGGTCAAGTTGGGACATTGTATGGTGATAAGGCCCCGTTCAAGACATGTGAGTCTCAATACATTGAGGCGAAATTCTATCACATGAAGCAAAGGGAGAAATCCATAACAAAAGAGATTACCAAAGTTAATGCTCCATATGGTTTGGAAAAAATTCTAGTAAATCCATTTACACATGTGAGTATAGATTATGTGTTTCCTATCAGTCAAATTGACAAGATAGACCCAAATCAAAATACTCTTATGGAAAGATCCATAATGTCAATTACGGCAATCGAGCCAGACAACATGGGAGAAATTGGTAATCTACCAAGAGGTGATGAAAGCTCAAATGGTGACGTCTTCATTTCATCTTCTGAAATCCAACAAGTATATGCCTCGCCAATTAGGCTAGAAGAAGTTATAGCAACGTCGGAGGTGAATAATGATGTCGATTCTCAATCCATCATCTCCTCTTTATTACCCAAAAAAGACCCTTCATCATCAATTGGGTCGGAAATGGAAGCTTCTTCTTCAAGATATGCAAATTTTGACATCTCTTCGGATCATGAGAATTCTACTTTATCATCTACTATGCAAGTATAAATGGAAGAAATAACACATGATGATGAAGAAGAGGAAGATCTCAGAGATGATTCTCCAGCATTTGAAGAGGGTATCTTTACCACTATGGATGAACTCAGAGAAATAAATCTGGGTACAAAAGGAGATCCACGCCCCCACTTTAATCAGTGTGGCCATGAATCTTGAAGAGCAAGAGATGTATATTTATTTTCTAAATAAAAATAGAGATATATTTTCCTGGAACTATACAGAAATTCCCAGGCTTGATCCTGATGTTGCTACTCATCATTTGGGTTTACCAGAAGAACATCGAGGATTTAAGAAAGTTGTGAGAAGAACACACCCAACTTGTGCTTCCAAAATTGAAGCTGAAGTGGATAAGCTTATCAAAGATAAATTCATCAGAGAAGTTCAATATCCCAAATGGTTGGCTAATATTGTCCCTGTAAAGAAAAATAACATAGAAATTCGATTTTGCATCGATTTTAGAGATCTTAATCGGCATTGTCCTAAGGATGATTTCCCAGTTCCGATTACAGAACTTCTAATTGATGCAACAACTGTCTATGAAGCAATTTCCTTCATGTATGGATATTACGAATATAATCAGATCTGAATGGCCCCATAAGATGAGGAATCTACATCCTTCAGAGCCCCTCAGGGTGTGTTTTGCTACCGGGTAATGCCCTTCGACTTAAAGAATGCAGGTGCAACTTCTCAGCGTGCCATGAATCGTATCTTCAAACCCTTCTTAGGGAAGTTTGTTGAATACTATGTAGACGATTTGGTAGTTAAATCCAAACAATGTTCTAATCACTTGGCTGATTTGGAAGTCATATTCTTTAAGATTCGAAAACATAATTTGAAGATGAACCCCTTAAAATGTGCTTTTGGGGTAACGTCAGGAAAATTTCTCGGCTTTGTTATATGCCATCGTGGTACTGATGTCGATACTGAGAAGACCAATTCAATCCTTGGTATGTCACCTCCTCAAAATTTGAAATAATTAAGAGGACTTCAAGGACACTTGGCCTATATTCGGCGTTTCATCTCCAATTTAGCAGGAAAAAGTTTACCCTTCACAAAATTGATGAAGAAGGGAGTCACTTACCAGTGGACTGAAGAATGTCAAGAAGCATTCGATATTCTCAGGAAACACCTCTTGAGTCCACCGGTACTCATGCCACCTGTTGAAGGAAGACCACTTATCCTCTATGTGACAGCTCTAGAGAGATCATTGGGTGCCTTTCTTGCTCAAAATAATGATGTTAGGAGTGAAAACAGACTCTACTATCTCAGTCGAACCATGATTGAAGAAGAAACCTAGTATTCAAGTATTGAGAAGTGCTGCCTGGCATTAATCTTTGCAGTTCAGAAGTTGAGACACTACCTGCAACATCACGAGGTCCAATTGGTATCTCACAATAACCCCTCAAATTTATCCTAAGTCGTCCAATGCTTACAGGACGTCTGGAAAGGTGGGTAGTTATTTTGCAGCAATTCAAAATTCAGTATGTGTCTCAAAAGGCGATAAAGGTCCAGGCTCTGACTGATTTCCTAGCTGAACACCCTTCAGTGGAAGACACATCTTCAGATATTGAACTCCCTGAATAGGATGTATTCTCTATTCAGGAAAGTCCTCAGGCATGGGAAATGTATTTTGATGGTGCTTCCAGAAGTCCAACAGGGAGGAAAATGGAAAATCCTAAATTCAACAAAGTTGTCTTAGGAATTGTGCTCATTTCTCCAGAAAATACAGTGTTACCTTATTCCTTCTTATTGTGGGAAGGTGGTACCAATAATGAAGTAGAATATCAATCTCTCATCGTAGGTCTGAAATTATCTCTTCAAGCACAAGTGAATCACTTAAAGGTGAAAGGTGATTCAGACATGGTAATCAAAGAAGTCAATGGGGATTATGCCATCAGAAAAGAAGAAAAAATACCTTTGTATGATTACGTCAGAGAGTTAATGGAAGGATTCCCTTTGGAACCAACATTTTCTTATGTCCCAAGATCACAAAATTCTTAAGCTGATTCATTAGCTAATATAGCAACAGCTCTGGCAGATCCAAATCGGGATGAGACAACCATCAGTATTTCCCACCGTCATGAAATTTCACCTTATGTTCGAATCAGAACAGAGGAAATTAATGAAATTTGTCCCATTCCTGAACCGTATGGTCATACTATAGGATGGATGTTACCTATCCGGGAATAACTTCAAAATGGAACACTTCCACCTGATAGAGCTGAGAAAGAACAAATCCGGCGACGTGTGGTTAATTTTACTCTTTATGATAGCCCAGATAACCTAGAGAAAATTCTCTACAAATGTGGTTTTGATGGAGTTCTCTTCAGATGAATTGATGGTGAAGAGACAATGGATGTCATGAAAGAAGTGCATGCAGGAGTCTGTGGTGCCCACCAGTCTGGACATAGACTGTCTGACCAGATTCGAAGGCTTGGATACTTTTGGCCTTCAATGATATGAGATTGTTTCGATTTCACAAAGAAGTGTCATTCATGCCATGTACATTCCATCTTCATTCATCAACCTCCAGAGTTGCTTCATAAAACTAAATACTCATGGCCATTTTCCACATGGGGAATGGATGTGGTGGGACCTTACCCTTCGGCTACGGCCAAGCAGGTTAAGTACATTCTTACTGCTACTGACTTCTTTTCCAAATCGGCAGAGGCAATACCTCTCAAGGAAGTCAGTTATAAATGCGTTGTTATCTTTATCAAGTCTAACATCATTACCAGATTTGGTGTCCATCATACCATATTGACGGAAAATGGCACCAATTTCTGTTCATCCGAGGTGATGAAGTTGTATCAAGAATACAACAACAAATCCAACCATTCATCTCGGTATCATGCAGCGGCCAACGGCCATATAGAAGCCTTTAACAAGAATCTTTCAAATATACTGCAAAAGATGGTAGATAAAGATAACAGGTCATGTCCAGATACACTCTTTCATGCTTTATGGGCTTATCAGACTACCAACCGCATTGCAACTCGGTCAACTCCATATTCATTGGTATATGGAATGGAAGTCGTCTTGCCCATTAAAGTTCAACTACCCTTGCTCAGAGTTTCCATTTGTGATCAATCATCTACAGATGAACAATCTCAAAAGCGATTGAATGAATTTTAACAGTTAGATGAGAAAAGATTGTGCACTTTGCACCACTTGGATGTCTATCAGAATCGAATAGCATGATCTGTTAACAAAAAAGTTCATCTTCATTCATTCACTCAGGGAGAATTGGTATTAGTTCTCAGAACTCCAATGATACTAGGAAAGAAACCTCCCAAGCTTGAGCCAAAATGGGAAGGACCTTATTCAATACATAGGGTTTACTTCAATGGAGCTTATTCATTAATCTCGATGGATGGAGAACTCATCACTACTCCAACCAATGCCAGATTTTTGAAGAAGTATTTTGTATAAACACAAAACCCCATCGTCCTAGATATATGACATTAAACTATACAGCAATAGTCCATACATATGACCTTAAACTATTTGTATTAATTTCGTCCCATGTGACGTTAAACTATGAAATTTTTTCCCTAATTTGTCCTCACTGCATGACATTAAACAGCAAAGTCCCTCTTTTGTCCTTGCTATATGACGTTAAACTATACATCAATGGTCCAGTATGACTTTAAACTGCAACTTGGTCCTGTATGACCTTAAACTGCATCATCAATGGTCCATGTAAATGACCCTAAACTATTTGCAAGTCCCTTACATCCAGCAAGACGTTAAACTGTGACGCCCTAACTACATGACGCTAAACTGTATAAAATTCCCTTAAGTCCAGAAGGATGTTAAACTACATAATCATCAAAGGTCCTATATGACCTTAAACTACTCGCACTTTCGTCCAACATGACGCTAAACTGTGGAAAAAATCCCCAATGCGTCTAACATGACGTTAAATGGTGTACTCTTTTGTCCTCCCTACATGATAATAAACTGAATAGTCCCCCTTTCATCCAACTTGACGTTAAACTCTATTGTCCCTATCGTCCTAACTACATGATGCTAAACTATACAGAAAGTCCGTGATACGTCCTATATGATATTAAACTGTATTTTGTCCCTACTACATGACACTAAACTATGCAGCACCAATAGTCCTAACTGTAAGACTTTAAACTGCATAGTCCCTTTATATGTCCTACATGACATTAAACTATGCATCGTTAAGGTTTTTGTTACCTCTTGTTTCTCACACCGATTATGACTCACGTGAGTTTAGAGCAAACCTCAACCATAACACTCTCTTTGGGCCGCTAACCATGTGTAAGTCCCAACAACATCATTTTTAGGGTCATTGTCCCCAAGAACAACTTGATCATTAATTCAATCTTTAATTGAACTACACGGACATTGATCCTTGCCTTCTAGGCTGGGTATGTAGGCAACCTCCCAAGGTTCATTCCCAAAACCAATCTTTTCACATCGGTTCACCTCCATCTCATACAATGTTGATTCGTGAAACCGCCCCTAGAATCAATATCTTTACATTGGTTCAATTTCATCCTTGTTATTCGACATTAAACTATACAACACTTTTGTTCAGTATGATAATAAACTAAAATATTCTTTGATACCCTCACCTGAGAGGGAACCATTAATTACATTGATTTTTCAATCATGTTTCATTTCAAAGACTACGTGCATACATGGCAACACCCAAACCTTTTATCTTGGGTTAAACCATCATTGTACTAAATTCCCCTTTCACCCTTCACATGTACAAACCAAATTTGTAAAAAGGGTATTTCTAGAACTACGTGGGCTTGATTACCATCCTTATGGGATACGTAGGAACGTTCGAGTGTCCCTCAAATCTAGCACCAAGTCTTTGGGCCTAACCTCAAATTCAACTTTCAGTTCTCTGGCTGAAAAGTCCCTATGAGAACACACACTGTGTATTTCTTACAATGGTCCAAGCTCTATGACCCTAAACTAAGATCTCTAATCCTTTTGTCCCACATGAAGTTAAAATGTAGTTTAAGATCTACGTATGGCTTGATTCCCATCCTTATGGGATACGTAGTGAAGTCCAACATTTCAATTCAGGATCTAGCCACAACATGATTATGGTTATCATTGATCTGTGTATCTCTGCATACATTGGAAAATACCCATCTTTATGTGTCATAATCCTAACCTTAAATATTTTCATATCTTCATAACCCTTTCCTTGACTTCTAGTCGCAAAATTGTCAAACATTCGAGAATTCTTTTGCCTGACTATGCAGCACGTTCCCATATGAGACCTTGCATAAACAGTCTACATAACAGACTTATTAGCCAAAAGATACTATTATTTGACTATACTACCAAAGCCCTTAGGTGGCCCTGCATAATTCAACCCCCTAACGGGTTTGTCGGATAGTGGTAACTTCATTCTTGGGAAGAATGCCTCTTTTGTCCTTATTTGTATTAAATGACAGTATGTAGGGATCTGCAAAAAATAGCCATCCTTAACATATTTGTCCCATATCCTTTTTCAAGATCTGAAAGTATTCAAGTCTATGGTTTATATTCTTCTTCCCTACATTTGGGTCAGACCTTCGTAGGAGTGATATTCATCCAGTTCTTTGATAATCTTGTTTGGAAATATCTTCTTCATATTCAAGTACCTCTTTCCATAAAAAAAACTATATACTTTGGAAGATTTGAATCTCCTTAAAATTTCACTGACTTTTAGCACTAGGAAAGTAAATTTCTGAGAGTTCTTTTGCCTGACTATGAAGCACGTGCCCATAGGCGGCCTTGCATAAAAGTCTACATAACAGACTTGTTAGCCAAAAGATACTATTTTATTTAACTATGTAGCCAATTCCCTTAGGTGGCCCTACATAATTCAACCCCCTAACGGGTTTGTTAAATAATGGTAACTTAATTCTTGGAAACTACTTCTTCTAATGCCTTTTATCTCTTTTTCATATCATTCCTCATATTCAAATATTCTTAAGTCATAACTTTCATATTTTCCCTCATACTTGAGTATGGTAATATGTTTTCAGATGAATTTTCAAGGAATTGAGTCAATTCTAATCCATTTCAGTTAAAGCTATTTCGACCTTAAACATTAGCCTTTTTATTTCCGACATGCATGACATTAAACTGCCCACAAAAGAAAAGGGAAATCTGAACAAAATTCATGTTCCCAGCTCACTAAACATACATTTTGTATGGTTTAGGTAACATTGAGCTATTAAAAGGTTCGAAGTTTGTAGGGTTATTTACATTAATACGAGTAAAAATAAAACCATGCTTACTAGCCCCATTGGATTAGGTAAAATCTAAAGCATGTAGAAAAAGAGAATGCAGGTACAAATGAGTGAAGGTGAAAGTGTATTTCATTGATGCACAAGAGTTAAAAGGAAATCCACAGATTGGAGTATCTTCTCTTTTACAAGGATATAACAAGAGGCTTTCAACATAAATATTCATTTGATTTACAGCATCCTGAGCTTCATCAGCAACCACCTGGAATTCATTCATTCAACTGGATACAATAAGAGATGCAGTGATACCATCTCTTCTTGGAACGATTGTAAAAGGATGTTCTTGAGTGCGGTTTGAGAAAATTTTCTGCTGATCAAACAATGACTCTGTTTCTGTCCAAGAGACTTGGAAGATGGATACATGGATTTGAGAATGGATCACTGGAAGTAAAGAGCCATTTGGATAGAGTACTCTTTTCAGGTATTTCTCTAATACCATGTTTTTCTTCTCTCCACCAACCGGCAGTGGAAAACATTTCATCCCATGGGTTTTCCATTTTCATATCTGTAAGGAAATGACATGGATGCAGAATTCGAAAGTTCACACCATTGTTATTGCTCTTAATGCACAACATAGCCGAAATGGAGGAGTAGCAGTGCAGCTGCATTTCAGGTGTACAGTTCTTTGCATCTGGAACATTGACTCCTTGTAGATGACCGTGACCATATAGAGGCAGGTAGATGCTCTGTGGGAAATTAAGATGATATTTCTTCAAGTACATAGCCAAAACTGGGAGAGTGCTATTGTGGATATCATAGTAATCATGGCCAATGATGTTCATCATCTCATCAATTCACTTGCTAGCCAGTTCATCAACTGTTTTAATTCCCTTGGGAGCCATTGAATCTACACAAAAGTTGAATAAACTAACTCTTAAATGGGTTTATTTTTCATAAAATTTGTTAATGAATACGAAAGAATGGATAAGGCATTAAGGCACGCAAGTCTAAACTTGATGCGCACGTGTTCGTGTGCCGCGCTAGTTTTTGACGCACAAGTATGAACCGCGCAAGTACAAATACCTATACAGCAGCGCGACAGCAAAGAAACATCGGAAAACAGAGCAACCTGTGCGGCTAAAGGTGACCTGCACGGTGAGAGCTCGAAGGTTTGAAATCCGCAAATCCATATGCTGGTACGGAAGTGAGGCCCTCTATTTATAGACACGGATAGGACCCTGCGCGCCATACCCTGCTCTATCAAGGGCCGTATCCCTACGTGTCAGGCCTTGCGCGCCCAAAGCTCATTTGCACGCCCTACCTTACACGCCATAATTTCCTTGTGATTCTCGATTTCCTCAGAGTCAAATCCTCTATTCTCTCCAGATCCAACTCTGAGGGGGGAATTTTTTTGATGCTCCTTTCATCACAGAATCTAATGATCAGAAAAGGGGAATATCTTAGCACAAATTGATTCATCCTTTGAAGAAAGAATAAAAAATCAACAAAGGGATGAACAAGGAGAACATTGCCCATAGGTCGCGCAAGTTCCCTCATAGTCGCAGAAGTCCACTTGCGCGACGCATGATGGTCGTGCAAGTGACTTGCGTGACCTAAGTGATAACCGACTGGGGTCTTCTCCTTCCTATAAATAGTCCCTGTCGGCCCCCCATTTGGGGAGGATTTTTTTCCAGAAACTCAGATTTGAGCTTTCGGCGCCCTAGTATCTTCTCAATTCTTCCGAAACACTTCTAAGGTAATTTCTTACCTGGAACGAAATATCTAAAGAGGGGGAGGAAGGACTAAGTGTTGAAACTCATCAACACTTGCACGCCTGAGTGGTCAGACATTAAGGGAAAATGCCGCACTTGTGCGCCGCCTTACTCCTTAAATAGAACTTGTGCGCCCCTTTTCTGGAAGAACCTCAAGAGGATTCTAAAGGATTTAATCAAGAGTCGCTCAAGTATTACCTTGCTGGTTAACCGTCGCACAAGTACACCATGTGTCGCGCAGGCATACCTGCGCGACCAGGACTTGCGCGCCCACACAGTACCTGCACGCCTGCTAGGACTTGTGTGCCCCTGCTTTTTTGGGTGCCCTTCTTGCCCATTTCACCCCTCTTAAGCCATTCCACCTATCCTATTCAAGATTAAATCTTTAAGACACTCTTCAAATCCATTTATGGCATGATTTATTGATTTTTGATTCCTTATCTGAAAGGAAATCTGTAGAATATCTCTCAAAACCTAGTGATTTACACATATTTATGTCACTAAAGATTGAGATTTCATTCATTCAACCTCGCCTTTTAAGATGAGAGAACTCAATCGACATGGGCCTCCATTTCAGGAGTAAGCCCCAATCATAATCCTTAACCTGAGCCTCCTTTTCCGGAGTAATCCCCAGTCATAATCCTTAACCTGGACCACCTTTTCAGAAATAAGCCCCAGTCATAGTCCATAACCTGGGCCTCCTTTTCAGGAATAAGCCCCAGTCATATTCCTTAACCTGGGTCTCCTTTTCAGGAATAACCCCAGTCATAATCCTTAACCTGGGCCTCCTTTTCAGGAGTAAGCCCCAGTCTCAAATCTGGGCATCCTCCTTAGGAGTAAGCCCCAGTCCCCTAATTTGGGAATCCTCCTTAGGAGTAATCCCCAAACCATAATTCCCTTAACCTGGGCCTCCTTTTTAGGAGTAATCCCCAGTATTAATTTCTCTTAACCAGTCCTAATTTACCATTGATCTGGGATTCCTTTTCAGGAGTAAAACCTAATCATAAGTCCTCTCCTAATTTGGGCCTCCTTTTCAGGAGTAAGCCCCAAGTTAGAGTATTCAAAATATCCATGAAGCACATATACCTTTATGCACCCTGCTTCTGTATTTCTTCCCTAATGTAAATCCTAGCATTCATTTATCTGGGTAGTCATACATACATAAGCCCCACATTATTTCTTATGATTGCATCTTTCATGGCACAATTGTCTAATTTTTACAAATACCTCTTGTTTCTCACATCGAGCATGACTCACGTGAGCTTAGAGTGTAAAAGCAATTATGACATCCTTCTTTGATCCATCAATCATAAAAATCATATTCCCTTACTCGAACTACATGGGTTCTGATTCGTTTTCTAAACAAAGGATACGTAGGTAGCCCGTCTGCGGTTCGATCCCAACTCTGAAATAATCCATGTCCTTCTGAATGACAATAAAATTCAAGTGCCCCACTGAGTGGCTTTAAAACCAGCATGGTCATCATAATGACCAAGAGACTTCTATATAAATGTGTCGAAGGGTACCATTGACCAAGAATCTTTAATAAATACAGATGATTCTCTATTGATGAAGAACCTCGAATACATATAAAAGATTCTCTAAATTTCCTACATATCGAGCATTGATTGTCAGATCTAAAGGAAAACTCATTTTATACTTGGAAATGTAATAAGGATTCATGAACATAACCTAAATCTATAAAGAGAGTCCCGGAGTAGACAATAATTCCCCTAAAAAAGGTGTGATGAGTCCGACCTCCCATCCTCTCGACCAATGCAAATTCCTAAGCCTCATCAGTCCACAAACTAATAAGCGCCTACCTTTGGAATGTAGGTCCGAATGGATGTGGAATCCTTGGATGTTTCCGGTTCTACGAACAAACCCATTAGAAACCGATCAGATTTTTTGAACCTCTCATCAAATGGAGGTCATCCCTGGAATACGAGGGAAACAACAACCTAAAAAGAAACTACATTGCATGGAAATTTGCATGGCGTGTGAATTCCTATGTGCCTATTATGATTCATGCAATGCTTCTTCCTTACCTTAATAGGCTAAGGGTAAAATAACATAAATTCCATATATTCAGAGCAATGAAAATTACACCAATCACTCAAGGTGAAATCATATCAACAATAATATCGAAAAGCATGAAATTTAATCCCAACCCACACTACTTGGTCATTTCCCGTACATGGGGTGATCTGTCCTAGGAATGTGCTAACTAAGAACTGACAAATTTCTAGTCTCCTGTCTACCAACCCAAAATAGTAAGACAACGGAAAAATACCGCCTCTGATACCACTTTGTAACGTCCTGACCTGGCTCACCTCTAAGATGGTGGTCGGACCGGTGCATCACATGACCTAAAGCGCATCTCCCCAAACACCAGAGGCTACTGACTAGTAGTGAGGGACTTTTCCATGTCTATGGGGGAGACTATGCCCACATAGGTAATATATATTTTCACAATAGAAGTAAAAAACAAATAATAAGGAATAGCAGAAGAATATGAGTGAATCAACTGTAGAAGAAGAAATATGAATAATCCAACTGAATAATAATCAAGTGAAGAAGCTCATGAATAAAACCAGATACCAAATAATGTCATGCCATGATGTCTGTCTAAACTAAAAGCATAGAAAATAGAAACTCAATCATACTGTCAACAAAGAGAAAAGACACAAGGTGCGACAACTGCATCTTGAGAAAGGATCGGTCCTCTGCCTCGATCTCCATCCTAAGAAGCAATAAACAATCAAGCATTTGAAGTAGCATGATTCCCTTTGTCAATACCTACAAACATATAATCTACTTGGGTGTCAACGATGCCTGAGTAGGGTGTGAGATAAAATCGTAGTAGGCCTACACCCATAGTGTCAAAATATTTCAATTTCGTGAAATAATAAAATGCAGTGTGCCATTATATATCAATTACATATAATTTATTAAGTGAAACGAAATAAATAAGTCATCCTGGGTACTAAACGGAACCCGTGCCTAGTCACCTGCTTCAGCCCAAGCTGGTAGTCTGAAAGGTACCTATCAGCAGGATGCACAAACACACACACATAAATATATATAGAACCTAGAAAGCAATGTAAATCCAAGAAAATTATACCCCAAGATTGTGATTTAACTTGGGGTCTATGTCAAGTGTCAACCAGATGAACTTCCACATATCATAGGAAAAATATCAATTCAAAAGAGACTCAATTAGTAATAACATAAACCTTAATTGCATCATTATTAAAGGTTCAAGTTGAGAGTTGGAGTCTGAGAACGTCCCGAAGGAATCACTATGGAACATCCGTCAATTTATCCAATGCCAGTGAGCCCGTCCAAGGTAATATTTCGAAAGACCAAGTATCACCCGAGGCATGGATTTACCCTAAGTCTGTCCCAATATCGCAAAATGGGTCGAGTTTCATCCGAGGCTAGCTTAGCCACATTTCCAATAGATCTGTCCTGATGGACCCTTTTGTAACTAGTATCACTCAAAAGTATTAGAAAGCTTGGGGAAGTCTCAGTCCAGCAAATTCAACAAAACCACCCCCGACACATAGAGGTAACTCGTCAGGAATGGAGGATCTAAGAATGGACCCTAATACAGGACCCACCTCTTTTCACCACCCTAAATTTAATTAATGTTTTTACAGTAGAAGATATGATATCAACATATGTAATTGCAGCTTGAAACCAAATAGATACACCCGTGCATCACAAGTTATAAATTTAACATTTACCACATGGAAAATTAATAAGGAAATATACTACATAAACATAGGTAGATAATGTACTATTAAATAAATAAATAAATTAGTACAACCAACTACCAAATATCCAACAATTTCAAAGTTCATAATTAATCTAAATTAATTATTAAAAAAAACACCACATAGTGAAAAATTAACTATTTCATGTTAAGAATCTTAACAAGTCAAAGTACCGCATCATCATAAGAAGATAAATGCACTTTTAAATGAATAAATAAATTAGTACAACCAACTACTAAAGATCCATCAATTCCAAAGTTCATAATTAATCTAAAGTAATTATTTAAATGAAACATCACATAAATAGGCTGCACAATACATTTAGTTAATTAAATTAAATGTTCAGGAATGCACATTTAAATAGTTAAATATTTCATCACAAAAAACAATAAAAGATCCAATAATTAAAGGTTCATAAATATTCTAAAATAATTATTTAAATTAAACACGAAAAAAATTGGCTGTGCAACACATGCAGTTAAATAAATTAAATATACGGGCTAACAAAATTTATACCGACCATTTCGGCACAACCAAAGGGGTGCCCGAACACATTGAAACAATTTAAATAATTTAATTCATGATCAATGGAGTTACAAAAACTAGGCGAAACAACTGAATTAAAGAAAATGGGTGAATTTTCACAAAGCCGGTAGGCATCGACTAACGGCACAACGGTGCGTTTTTATAAATCAAAATGAAACAGAGGTAAAGAGGGTAGATGCCCTACCATATGGTCATAGATGATCCTATGATCCACGGTAGGCTTTGATTTGACCTAAAATGGAAGAAAACATAAGATTTTAGAAAAACCCCAAAATAGTGTAAAATCCTTCCGCGGTGAACTGCACAAAGGATTTGGAATGAGATCACACGATTCTTAGTGTGTGGGATAAGCCTTACCTATCGGTTCATAGTAAACCTAACGGAAAAGAAAACAGACGACGAACAAAGGCACAATTATCATCCTAAGGGAAGAGAAGATGGTGTGCACCACCTAGGGAGGAGAGGTGTGCCACACACAGGAGAGGAGGAGGAGAGTAGGAGAGGGAAAAAAATAAAAAGGAAAAGAAAGGAAAGAAAATGGGAAAAATAAAAAG
Source organism: Viscum album (assembly GCA_963277665.1). Lineage (NCBI taxonomy): Eukaryota > Viridiplantae > Streptophyta > Magnoliopsida > Santalales > Viscaceae > Viscum > Viscum album. The sequence continues at coordinate 181,642,487 of OY728130.1, forward strand.
AAGATAAATAAATTAAATAATAAAAAAAATGGTGGAAGAAATGAAATAAATAATTAAAATGGGTTTACCTCATTTTAATTATTTTTAATTTGTCTCTAACCGCATTTATTTTATAATTTATTTTTATCTACCTTTAAATTCCATTAATTTTCATTAATACTTTTAAATTATTTTTAACCTGAATGGTATGCTATGGTGCAATGTAATATTTTACATAAAGCCTAAACAATCATTTAATTAATTTTAATAGCTGTTCAAGACCTGTAATAGGGTGGCAGGCGCACACCCATTGGATTAAAAACATAAATGTCCACAACTTGATTTAAGTCGACATGTTAAATTCATTTATGTAGGTAATTAATAATATTTTATCTAACCTAACAATAAATATCCACCCATGTATATATGTTATATATATATATATACACATCTGCATATTCATATATATACACCCACACATGTATATATAACTATATATATATAGTTACATATTTAATCCCTTATATATAGATATACCTCATATATATATACATAAATGTTTTTGTCCCAATATAATAATCATAATGATAATTAAAATAATAATTATTATTTAATTCAACCCATCAATGACACCATTAATATTTTAATGACAAAAACCATTAATAAAAAGGAAAACAGTTATTAAATAAATTTTTATTGCACATTTGTATTTAATTGGAACAATTAATAATATCATATTTATTACATTACCTAGTTATTATTAACACCATAATGATTTTATTAATTATGAAAGTGTTTTTTCATTTGTTGTCTTCAACGAAAATAGTAATATTAATAATAAAATTGTTATTTTTATTTCTAAAACCCAACCAAAATATTTATAACCCAAATAAATTATCTTCAGGTGAGATATGACCAAACGTTTGACACTCGCAAAGGTTATACCCTACCTGGGGTAAACCCCATGTCCCGGAACTATTGGTGGTCTCCGATTTCTCATTCGAAACACCGTTTGTGATAAAATAATTATTTATTATAAAAATGGAATAATTAATTAATTCCAAATAATGATGGAATTAACATGTGTGAGGGTACCAAACACCTCATGAGAATTAAGATTATACCCTACTTAGGGTAAACCCTACATTTCAAACCTAACAGTTGTCTCAGATTTCTCGTATGATGCACCGTTTGAGATTTATTTCTATTTTTTTTGAAATGAAACAAACACGTGTATAAATAAAATAGATTTATTATTTTTATTCAATAAACGCCGAGAGTCTATGGGTCTCGTAACCCCACACCGACTCATTGTTTGACTCTGAAAATATTTCATAGAATATTTCAAGTTTATAAGACTTTTACCCTTCATTTAATTTATTTATATTTTAATTTTAATCTAATTAATTTAATAAAATTTATTTAGAAGACATATTGTAGTGTCAAATATCGGAGATAAAATTTCCGGCGATCGATTTTAAAACCGACCTGCCTAGTTAACGAAAAAATTTAATTTCCTTTGTTTTTTTATTCAGTTCAAAACAAGGAACGTTACAAAGATAATTCTATATTTATATGAAAAATATCATAATTTGAATGTAAAACAATTTTGAAATATAAAACAAATATATGCGTATTTGAAAAAGATATGCATGAAAATGATTTTGAAAAGAAAATATAGTTAGAGATAACAATTTTATAATTATATGAAAATAATTTTAGGATTACATCTATCTCATATGGATCATGATATAATATCATAAATTCATCATGGATCCTTTCTTATTAATGTACACAAAGAATACATCCTTGTGCAACTAGATACCAAATTCACCCTCCCATAAACCAGAAATATGAAGTATAAATATTAAAATATGAAACAATTATCTACCAAAAATTACTCCTATCCCAAAGATTTGAAACCATATTGATAGATCCAAAACCGTTGTGATAGAAAATCCCAATGGTTTCATACACCGTTGAAATGATGGTCGTTGAAATAGCCCTATACCAATGATTCTACAAGAACTGTTGGTATAGACTGCTTGAAGTTAATATATGCCAACAGTTTCAATGATACCATTGGGATATATATAAATATACCAATGGTACAAGAACCTTTGGTATACATGTTTTCCGTCATATAATCTATTCCAACAGCTTCATGGAAACCGTTGGGATATATGTATACCAACAGTTCAAGAACCGTTGGCATAAAATATAAAGTATAAAATCTATTACAATGGGGGGTGGTGGGTGTCCAGGGGGGATATCCATGGGGGTGGGGTGTCCAGGGGGTTGGGGGGTGCCCAAGGGGGTGGGGGTGTACAGGGGGTGTCTGGGGGTGATTAGGGGCTTTCCAAGGGGGTAAGAAGTGTCTGGGGGGGGGGTGTCCGGTGGGTGGCAAGGGGGGGCTGTCTAGGGGGTTAGGGGGATTTCCATGGGGTGGGGGTGTCCGGAAGGTAGAGAGTTGTCTAGGGGGTGGGGGTGTCCATGGGGGTGGGGGTGTCCAGGGGGTGTAGGGGGGTGTCTAGGGGGTGTGGGGTGTTCATGGGATGGGGGTGTCCCAAGAGTGGGGGTGTCCTGGGGGTGAGGGGGTTGTCCAAGGGGGTCAGGGGTGTCTAGGGGGTGGGGGTGGTGTCTAAGGGGTGAGGGGGCTGACCAAACCCCTACCCCTGACAACCCCCACTCCCTGGACACCCCAACCCTTAGGAACCCCCATCCCCATAGACACTCCCAACCCCCTAGACAAACCCCAAACCCCTAGACACCCCACCCCTGGACACCCCTACCCCCTTGGACAACCCCTCACCCCCTAGACACCCCCACCCCCTTCGACCGCTCCCCCACCCCCGAGACACCCCCACCGCTAGAAAACCCCCACCCCATAGACACCCCCACCCACTAGACACCCCCACCCACTAGACATCCCACCCCCATGGATATCCCACCAACCCTTGGCATATCCCCCCCAAGACACACCTACCCCCTTGGAAAGCCTCTCACCCCCTGGACACCAACCCCAACCCCCTTGGACACACCGTGGACACCCCCACCCCCTTGGATAGCCTCCCAACCCCCTAAACACCCCACCACTGGAAAACCCCCACCCCCGGACACCCCCACCACCTGCACACCCCCTACCCCCTTGGATATCCCCCTCACCCCCTGGACACCACCCCATCCCATGGACACCCCAACCCCTTGGAAATCCCCCTCACCCCTAGGACACCACCCACACCCCCTGGACACCACCACCCCCTTGGATAGCCCCCACCCCTGGACATCCCCCCACCCCCTGGACACCCCGACCCCCTTGGACACCCCCACCCCCTGGACACCCTCCCACCACCTAGACACCCCACCCCCTAGTGAGTCCCTCCACCCATCTAGACTGCCCCCACCCCTAGACACCCTCACACCCCTTCGACACTCCCACCCCCTAGACACCCCCCCCTGGACACTCCCACCACCTGGACACCCCCACCCTGGACACCCCACCCCCCTGAGATGCCCTACCACCACCACTGGACAGCCCCCACCCCCTGGACAGCCTCCCACTCCCTGGACACCCCACCCCTTGGACAACCCCCTATCCACTGTACACCACCCAACCCCCTTGGACACCCCCTGGACACCCTCACACCCTTGGACAACCCCCCCCCCCCCTAAACACCCCACCCCCTGGGACAACCCCCACCCCTGGAATCCCCCACCTCTAGACACCCCACCCCCATGGACAACCCCAAACCCACTGAACAACCCCCACCCCCTGAGTACCCCTACCCCCTAGACTCCCCCTACCTTCTTGGAAATATCCTTTACCCCCTAGAAACCACCCCCACCCCCTTGGACACCCCATGGACACCACCACCCCATTGAACAACACCCACCCCTGTACACCCCCACCCCCTAGACACCCCCACCCCCTGGACACACCCCCTAACATAGATGAAAGTACACGCACACACACATGATAGAACACACATGGTAGCAACAAAAATCAGATAACTTTCATGATATCACTCCCATGGTTTATTTTACTAGAAAATAATTTAGCATGGTATAAAAGAACACTATGATACTTACCTTGATAGAAAGAACAAAGATAGAAAAATAACATCTCAAAACATAAGTTTAGGGAATCATGAAAATTTTAAAATGAAACCGAGGTGTGTGAGGATTACATGAGTGTTGCGAGTCAACATGATAGATCTAGTGATAATAAAAATGATAAATAATATTATAAAAATGAGGTTTAAGGGAACTACTTATAATAATCCTTTCATTGTTTTCCACATGAGAGAGATGAGTCACAGGTCACCTAATCGAAGAAAATAGAATGACATAATACGGGGCTCGATAAATCATTTAAAAGATTTATCATGTTAGTTATTTAATAACCAACATGATAAAATGTTTTTTTATTTTTATAATGTCTATTATTTAATAACCGATGTAGAGAATCATTTATCACGTCAGTTATTTTATAACCAACGTGATAAAGCACCCAGAATTGATCTATCATATCTATTATAAAATAACCAACATGATAAATCTAATCTCGATATTTTTGACGTTGGTTATTTTATAACTAACATGATAAACCAATTTTCCTATCTTTACACATTGGTTATATAGAACCTACGTGAAAAAAACCAACGTGTTAAACCTTTTTTCCACTAGTTTGATCTTAATATAAATCATTAATAACAATGTAAACATGAATCCCATCTAACCTCCGACATCCTTAGAAGAAAAAAACCCCTTTTTAGATTATACATATCAAAAATAATATACATAATTATCCCTCAGGGATCCAAAATTCATATCACGTATAATAAAACTACAGGAAAACTAGGGGGTCTCATATATACAATGAAAAAGAATTAATAATTTCCAAATGAGACTTTTAAAAAACTGGCTTAGGATTCCAATCCATTTTCCAACATTTAAAAAACCACTTTAAAACATTATTTGAAACCAAACAATAGAAAAACACATTAGAAACCAATAAAAATATAATTCCCTCTTCAATGTCAAGAAATCCACTTATTCAAAATCATTAAAAAATATAAAACATTACATTAGTTATAAAAAATTTCTTCAAAACCATGATTATACCATTTTCAATATCTAAATGGTGCCAAACACTATTTATCATGATATTCATTTAAAATAATCCTCCTAGATAGAATTATAAAAACACATCCCTTAAAATGTCACTTTAAAACTAGAAAACCATTAAATAAACCTTTATTCCATGTATAAACAAGTATTTCCATGGTTTATGGAATGATAAGTGTTTTCATATCAATGAATAAAGTTATATTTGTTGACAATAGCATTGTTGAAACACATGATTGAAGATGGAGAAAGTGATGAAATTATTATTCAGAGATTGGTCGATCCTAATAGTGATGGTCAATATGATTTTTTTACATCAAGATTCATAGCAATTCATGTTGGAATTATTGACAATGAGGTGTTTGGTCAAGTGGAAGAAGTTTGGAAGCTATCTAGAAGTGAATCCCCATGAGTTGCATTGAAAAATAGTGAAAAATAGTCAAGCCAAGAAGGCCACTACCATGATGGAGGGTTTGTTGTATTCATATATCCTAGCATAGTTAAGAACACTATTTAGTGGTGGCCATAGTGAATAGGGAAAATAATTATAGGTGCATCCATACCCATTACATTGGTCATGTTTAATAGAGAATCCCAAAATGGAAAACCATAAGTCACCATGCCTATGGTGGTTCTCATGATTCCATCTCAGTGAACTTTTATAAAGAAGGATGAGGTGGAATCCCATTCCATTGGTTCATATGACCATGGATTATAGGTGAACTAGCATACCAAAATGGCAAGGCTGATTGTGGTGCATGTCGTGGTTCTTAGCATATTGGTGGAAAATGACTAATAGTTTTGAATTGGGCCATGGTGAAGAAGATTTGGTCAAGACCGAGAATCCAAGAATTAAAACATGTGTAACAACATTGACATGGTTATGGTGGACATGGTATATAGGTAGAGTTTATGGATAAATTTCCATAAGCAGGCAACCATGACTATGATGTTCAGTGTTTTGTAAGAAAAATGGCCAAGGAATATGTACTAGGTTGTGGTGTAAGGCGTGTCTATATGCGATTCATGAGACGCAATAGAAACTGAGATATTCCTCCATTAGATGCATGATATAGATGTTTAATGTTTTACACATCATTTTTATTGGTTTTAGACAACTATCCAAGCTGAGATTTAAGGTTATTACAACATTTATGATGGTAGATTAATTGTAGAATTAATTCACATGTTGCAGGAAGAGAGAGAATATCTTTAAGTAGTTAATATGTTGAATATTTTTTTGAATCTTATAGGAGGATTATAAGTATTTTAATGGGAATTTCTGAGGTCCCATTTAGATGTTTCTAGTTCTCTAGTTGATAGTTTTATGGACTCCTTATTTTAGGAAGGGGTGATTGGCTAGTATAACGAGATGAAAATTATATATATATCATATACAAAATTCATAAAAAGATATAAGAGCTATAGGAGACGGACTAGAATATTGAATAATTGGAAACCTTTTGAGACATATGCAATGAATATTTTGTTCTTTTTAACTACATCAAATTGAAGCATGTTCTTGAATTATTTTTGAATTAAGGAGAAGCTATGATAATGGTGCTTTAATAGATTATTAAAGAGCACAGAAGTGGAATTTATCATAGAATCTATCTATAGAGGGGGATTCATTCCATTCTAGTGATGCATGATAAGGTATCTTTATGTCCATAAAACATGTAAAGGCTTTTTTTTCCACCTACAATGAATGGAGGATGGAATTTTTGTGGAAGTGACCCCTGTGAGGTAGTGAGTTGTCCCTAAACTTTATAAGGTATCAAGCCTGGGTGAAAACTAAAAAATACCAAACCTTTATAAGGGTATTTACCCCTTTTATTATCAATGATCTTATAGTGATGTTTGTACTTGTAAAATCATTTTTTTATGCTCCTTGGAGCATCTCGATGAGGCTGAACCAAGTGAAGACCCGTGTCCCTATGTACTTTTTGTATTCACACTAAAATAAATCATGCAACTGAATCTATAGATATTAAAAGAGTATAATAAGTTTCCTTAATGTTTTATGGGTTGTGTTCCTATAGAATAAATTTATACTTGTAAGGAATTAGTGTTTTAATTGGTTAATAATTGCATGCCCTCATTCACCCCTGGGTGATCTCACACTAATCCCCCTTGTAATGGAAACGAAAAACACATAAAACAACATTTGAAACCACCATGGTTATCATATATTGTAATAATTTTATAAAAAATTGATTATAAAAAATAAATCACTCAATTACATGTCAATTAAAGGAAATTCACAAAAACACTTACCTCAAATCAATTAAAAATCCTTCTCCTTTCATGGTAAAAGCATGAACAAGGAAGAATATGGACTCAAGGAACCCTAAGAAAATACCCACATTAGAATCTCCCCTAAAACTAATATAGGCCCCAAACAAAACCTTGTGTTTATGGGATAAATCCCAAACAAGAAGAACAGGGTTTATAGAGAAGAATAAGGGATGAATAAAGGGAAAATAGGGATTTACCTTTCAAAATAACTTGAGATTTAATAAATATATCCATAGAAGAAAGGAGGAGGAAATGAGATATCCCTTACATGTAGTACAAACCAATTTATAGAAGGAATGAGGGTAAGGAACTTAATATTGAGTGATGGGAAAAGAAGTGTTAATTCACATTTTTAATGAAACTGGGCATCCCAAATGGTTTGGTAACATGTTTTACTAAACTATACACTAATAATGCAGGTTCAAATCACATAGAATATATCCCATAAAATTTAACTGTAAGTTTTACCAAATTGTGTTCTTACCATGTATAACCCATTGAAAAACTATAGCACTATGTGTGTCATACTTTCATGGTGTCCCCTAAAAATAAAACAAAGGAAAAAATTCTAAAAAATCCAAAAAATTCCCAAAAATTAAAAATAGCCCAAAATAATATCATATTAAAATAAATAGTGACATGTGGTTATTTCACTATTTCTACGAAAATACATAAAATACTCACCAATAAATATCCGCAAAAATCATATTATATCTCAACTAAAATCTCTAATACCACTTTGCAATGACCTACCCCCACTAGTTCCCCACCTGGTCTAGCGATGAAGGTATGAGTTACTCTAAATACCCACCTAAAATACGGTATAGTTTGGAAACTAAAATTGAGGGTATATGACTCAAAAATATTGGAGTAATTACCTATAAAATTCATAGTAAACTATTAAATAATCCACCAATCAACTCTTTAATATAAATAAACCAATACCAAAACATTAAATGGAATATAATACCTAATAAAAATGAAAATATATAAAAAACACCTATTAAACTAACACAAACACTAAAAAATATTAAAATCCTCCATAAGCTATTAATTTATATATTTATCTGTCACTCAGACCTATGATCCTAAAATACATATATATACATATAGGGGTATGCAAACAAGTATACTTAGTGGGATCCTCCCTAAAACCTCTCATGTAAATATAGAAGAATTATACTAAATCACTAGTAAATAAATAGAGAAATAAACTCATAAATTAAAATAGATTAATATATTCTAATCATTACTAAGGAAAACTCTATATGTTTCTCATGGAAATAAGTAATACAATTCAAGATTATATATATAGAAGAAAGGTACCCTATATCTACATTCCAACTAAACAGTTCTCTCTAAACCCCAACATCTTACATCCTAGTGCTCTCATCACCTCTATAATACATAATTGACATCCATAAAACATGTCATAGATATATCACCATATCCTACTAAACACATGAAAATACATCATAGTCATGTCGTCATCGCATCCCCATAATAATATAGTAATACCATGATCCATTATAGATTGTGTAATCACAAACTAAACCTTAAAACATTATAGACAATGTAAAAATATACATATAATAGTTGTAGGACATTATAGACTAGACATATAAATACATTATAAACTTAGGTATTTATAGCCTATATATAAATATAGCTCATTACCATTATCCATTACATCACACATGGGTATACATCCAAAAAATGTAAGTCGCCATAGCCTGGGAAATTCCACACATAATGTTTATGTCTGGAAGAGATAGTGGGGTAGGGGGAGTAGTCATCCATCTGTATTTATGACAACCTATATATTGGGAACACACCTGTAACCCCATACTAAATATGGGTGTTGGTATCCCCAACTTACTTAAGTGGTGGATCATAAGAATTTTCATAAAATAAAGAATATAAATCAGATCCATTCGAGGGGAAACTAAATAAACCTAGAATACAACTATAGTTACCATCTCACATTACAACCAAGATTCCATCACTATGACTAGGAGGCTAGTACTCATCTAATCATACAAGTATAAAGGTTCATTATTATCCATGCCCATTTTTATTATTCAATTTCCAATAATTTATAATAAACCATCATCAAGATTAGATAAGTAAACATTTTAGTTAGAATTATAAGTTTGAAAATCTTTTTAGATTTATTTTAGTGAAATATCTATACCCAGGAATCTTCTTGAAGAACATCATGTGGTATTTAGAAAAAATATAAGCTAAAAATTTTAGAACATGAAAAATTCATAAAAATAATGGATCTATGGTCCGAGCTAAAAATAAATATTTTAATTTTATGCCAAGTGAAAGCATTGAAAAAAAAATCAAATATTTTTGATTTTTTTTTTATATTTTACAATCACTGAGTGAAAAAGAGCTATTAAATGATCAGTTTTTTGATAAATTAACTGATGTGATTCTAAAATAATGGGAATCCAAAACAACTACTTTTATTGAAATTAAACCTATCACCAATTTGAGTCCTGATTATATCATTGGAACATTAATGGTGCCTGAAATTCAACTGAAGAGAGATTATCATAAGGAAAATAATAAAAATTGAGTTTCTTTTTCATCCATCGTAACTTTATATTCGTTAGATTCAATAATAATCCAAGTACATCTAAATGTTTTAGTTTTATTGAGTTAAGTGAAGGATAAATTTCCCAATTCTCCAGAAGAATGAAACAATAAATGGGAATGAAAATTTCAAAAGGAACATTTGGAAAGAAAATAATAATAGTTAAGTTAAAAAGGATTCATCTGAGCCTATCTTTAATGAATACAAGAATCCCAGTCATACTTGACCAGATTTTCCAGAATTATAGAGGTAATTAATTCATTAAATAAATTCTATAAGATAGAATAAAATAACTTCTTGTAAGAACTTTATATGTAACACCATGATATTTTTTGAAATATTTTTTTAATAAATTTAATTTTTTTAATTCATTCATTACACGCAATACCAAATTGTAAAGAACCACTATATGTTATTAAAAGTATTATTATTTAAACATGATTTTTATAAACTAGACATTATATTTTTCAGCATGAATAGAAATATTTTTTTAAACTTAAGTATTAATTTTTTAAATAAATAAAATATTTTGATAAATAAGTTTTTATTTTTTAGTGAAGTGTTTATATGCATTGAAATTACCTTTTTTCGAAAAATTTATTTCTATTTGTGGAAAAATAATAAAGTTATTTTTTTTATAATTTTATAGATTTTAAATTCATAAATTAACCCATTTTAATTAATAAAAATTTTAAAATTATCTTAGATTAAAATTTTGAGACATTTTTGAAAAGATTAAATTTTCAATGAATGGAGAAAAAAATTAATTTTTTTAAAACTGCTTTTCTGTTTAAATAATTTGAAAAATTAAATATTTTTATAAATAGTTTAAAAGTAATATTAGTACAATTATATTATGATTAATAAAAGTTATTTCATTGTGATAATTTCATGTTCTACATTTATAAAAAATGTTCTACACTTATGAACACTTTTTCATTGGAAACCCATTTTTTCATCATATATGTGGGTTTGATTTTAAATGAAATTCCTCAATATATATAAATTGAATTTATAAAAGGAATTAAATTTTTTAAATAATAATAATTAATATTATGTAACAATTTCAACTTAATGTTTTCATAATGAATATTAAAACAGTAAAAATTAATTACAACGATTAAGGTTAAAACGAGTTTATCAGGGGTCAAACCGAATGATAAGTGTAATTTTTCCAATTAAACATATTTAAATCCTATTTAATTGAAATATTTTTACCTTATATTATAACACATTATGATCTAGGTCAATTTTGAATCATGTTTCTTGGGATTGACTTTATTATTTTTCATTATTTTAGGAAATTTCATAGTGGGTTCCCTCCCCCACTTATAAAAGGACACCCCCTATCCTTGACACATGTCATATCCATCAATTGTATATTTTATAAGGTGTATATTACTCCCATGAATTAATTTTTTAATGATCCTCATGAGAATTATTGGTATATAAATATACATATAAATACACCTCTTTTTTAGGTTTTAATTTTAATGTTACTAAAGTAGCAATGGTTTTATGTTACAGTCTCACTGTTTATCCAGATTGTTTAAGATTAGGTTTCTAATGATTAAATCATATGATATATATCAAAATAAACCCATTAATTTATTTCTCATTTTTTTATTTCTTTAAAATAAATTTTCCTTTCATTTTATTATATTTATGTACTCATGAGTCAAAAATAAGGTTTTTAAGGAAAATCAACTTTATTTCCCTCTTCGACCGAAAATCCTTTTTCTTTTATATCCATGTTTTCTAAAAATGATTTCAAGAATATTTTTAATATTAATATATTATTTTTTAAATTCATTTTTATCATATTTTATATTTTAAAAAATGGATTATTAGTTATCTTCTTCTCTTTTTCATAATGAGGTACTTTTGACTTTTCACCAAAAAATTAAAAGGATTCTTTATTATAACGTGTATGTCATGAACAAAATATTTTACCATTAGGAATACTTAATGTTTTAAAGATTAATTTATAAATTTTTAGTTTTGTTTTAAAATAAAAAAATTTCATTCGTATTTGGGAATTATTTATATTTTAAATAAGCGATTTCAAAGGAAAAAGGATATTTTCTTCTAGAAATGTTCCAAGTGATCTTTCAAATGGTTTTTCCATATAATATGACATCCTTTAATGTAAAATAATCTTTACTAGGGATATGATTCAATGATATCATCCTTATGATTTCATTTTATATTTTAGGACCATGAGTACCTGATTTTTAAGGAACTCAATTCTTTTCCATGGGTTATGCTGCGACAAAGAGATGAAATTTTTATGAAACCTATTTCTTTTACATGGGATATACTATGATAAAATTATTATGAAACTCATTTAATTTTAATGGGTTATGATATGAGGAATTGTTTATTATCTTTTGGCTGACATATACATGATTTTTATTATGTGATGGGTGGGACCAAAATTATATACCCCTATAATGCATTGGGTTAAGATTAATTTTCAATAAGATCAAAGGGTGAACTAGAGTTTATCCCATGCCTAATAGATATGGTAAAACAGAGGTTATCCCAAGACTTAAAAAAATAGGATAAATGGGAGGTTATACCAAGCCCAAATGATGACACACATGAGTTTAACATAATCCTGAATATGGTACATGGGTGGTTATCCCATACCTAACACATTACGAATGTCTTGGTGGTTATCTATGATATGTTATTTTAAATTCTTATATATATGGGAAAACAATATATTTCCTATACCAATATTATGATCCCATGGATTTTTTTCATTGATTTATTTATGATTCATGTCTTATAAACTACAAATAATTACTCCATGAGTCAAGTTTATGATCTATGATATGAATGGTATTGTTTTCAAAGGTTATTATCAGGTTTTCATACCTTTATTATCATATTATTTTTATATATCAATTTTTTACTCTTATTGAGCATCAAAGCTAATCCTTTATTAAGTTTACTTTACCTAAGTCATGAATAAATGTATTATGTATGATATTTATAATAATGGTTATAGTTATGAATAACTTAGAGGGAGATGTTGCAATTAACTTATGAGTCAATTGTTTATGTGTATAAATTTATAAAGACACTATACATATTTTATTTTGGCATAGATCATTATATTATGTAATGAATATTCATCTAATAATATGTAATATAATGTATGAAATGTTTGCGTCACTATAGGATATATAGAGTGCTTTTGAAGGTTATAATACATCAATATTTTATTGAAATATAGTGATGATATAAGAAAAATAACCAGTTTTTCTGTTAATGAAAAAAAATTAAGTACACTTCATGGGAAATATGAAAGAAGAACTTACCAATATAACACTTGGTTCAAAACTATTCTATGATGAATATGACAATGATAGTGATAATGAAGTTGATTATCTGATAGTTGAAGATATTGAATTGTATATTAGTATTCATGAAAAGAGAGAAATATGAGTAAATAATGAATATCAAAAGGTCAATGTAGTTTTTTACATTCCTTAAAAATTGTATACTAAGATTAAGACAGAATAAAATTAATTGAAAAATGAATTCATAGCAGAACTTTAAATGGTAAAGGATAATAATATTAATCTTATTTTTGAGATGGATATTATAAATATAAGATCTCCAAGTTGAATTCTAAGTTCAAAGGTAAAAGTGTTATTAAATTGATAAAGGTTCATTCTTGGATAAAGTATTTCAAATTGAATAATTCTGAGAAAAAATTGAAATACAATAAGGATAAAAATGAAACTATCAAATATAAATATGATATTTAATGTTTGAAAATATTATTATCCAATATACTATTTATAGAAAATATTTTGATAAAATTAAAGGTTGTTGAATCCATATAAAAATTCTATATTCAGACATGTAAATGAATCCAATAGAAGTTATACCTTTCATTCAAGATACTTTTTGCATAGTCAATTTCCTTTTTTACTATGTGTTATAGAGGAGTAAATTTTATGATGGATTGTTCCCTAAATACAGTTCAATATTTTGTAAGGTCATGATATTTTATCTCAAGGTAACTAGATGCTTATGAGCACTAGAAGACTAAGAAAATATAGGTACCGAAGATTATTTTTTGAAATACTGATAGACCCAAAAAGGTCCATCTTATTTGAAATTAATTTTTGAATATGTGAATTTATTCCATACCGAATCTTTAATAGCTATATCTAATACCTATTAAAAAATAATTAAAAACTATATATATTTTAAATTACTTTATTGTAGTTGTTTTGAGTTTTGTTTTGTTTTTCTTAATAACATTATTGTATTCGTTTGAGTTTTGGGAAGTTAAAGTTATATTTTTTCAGTTAAATTCATAATATTGAACTTTTTATTTTTAGAGAGGTATATTATTTGATTAATATTCCTAGAACCATCTTTAAAATAATATAATCAAGATGGTATATTTATAAGATAACTTCAGGTTGATTTTATCTTTATGTTTAACTATATGGATCTTTAAATAACTGTTGTTTCTTAATTAGGAAATAATTTGTTTGTTTCATCTATATATTTAGAATTATTTCAATTTTTTAATCAAGTGTTTTTGGGAATTTAAATTTTAATACTATTTAATATTTATAAAATCATATGTTCTAGAGGGTTTTGATCTAAACTGTTCCATTAATTTTCATTGATGGTTGTTTTTTGTGTTGAATCTTATACTTACATACAAAGAGTGAACTTGAAGTTAGTTGGATGCATTATTATTAATGGGTCCCCAAAATCCTACTTCAAATGATCTACGGTAGTAAGATGTGGGGATGCCCTTTCATCTATTATCTTCGTTATTACAGAAGATTATCTATGCATGATTGTTTTTTACGTGGTGGAGAAGGGTGAATTGGCTACAATTAGAGCGTCTAGAGGTATTTCATATCCTTATCAACTTTTCATTCCTAATAAATTATCATCTATACTCAGGGGAATAATAAGAACACGTACAACATCAAAAATTCCCCTTTTTATTATGAAGATGTCTCAGGCTAAGAAATAAATTAGGGAAATTACATTATTTACTTTGGTAATAATGTTATAGATTCAAGGGAGAATTGTATCATTAGTGACTTGTGAATAAGGGAAGGGTATCTCTATTTTAATTAACTTGGAGTTCTCATGATCTTCGGAAGACCATGTGCCTCTCATTTTTTTAATATCATGAGTCAAATCAGAAACAATCTTGCATAATAGAAGGGAAAATCACTTTCAATGGCAGGGAAAATTTGTCTTTTCAAGTATGTGTTGGTCTCAAAGATGGTCTATTCCTTTAAGGTGTACTTATTTACCATCTATGTCATTAAAGAAATAAACTCTATGATGTAGAACATTGTTTTAAGTGGAATAATATTAGAGAGGAAAATTGTCATAGGTTATTATAAACAATGTTGCATGCCTCATCCTATAGGAGCTCTA
This sequence comes from Viscum album, assembly GCA_963277665.1. Classification (NCBI taxonomy): domain Eukaryota; kingdom Viridiplantae; phylum Streptophyta; class Magnoliopsida; order Santalales; family Viscaceae; genus Viscum; species Viscum album. The sequence goes on from OY728130.1 coordinate 181,657,932, forward strand.
GGCATCAAGAATATCAAATTATTAGATCATTCCTTGCAAGCCCAATTCATGTGGTGGTTAAACAATATGAAATATCACTCCTTTGAATTTATCAAGCCATGATTCATTTCTAAGATCATTTCATGGAACTTAAGAATCTTTTAATCCTCCATTTCACCAGGTTTGAGATCCGTCTTATAGAATATTTAGAGGAACTCACATTGGATGGCCAGTATGAACTCTTCCCTCAATGTTTGTCTTGAAAACTGGATAGGAGTGCCCCTGATTGATCAGGTTAGCTCTTTGAACCGTGAAACTAATTACAACATCTCAATTAAAGACCAACTAGATAATCTATACTCACTACCTAATGACATTGTAGTAACTATTTCCTTCTATTAATATATTAACTAGGAAGATATGCTTAAATGGGAGAAGCCTTCAAATGGAATTGTTGACTCTAATATATTCAACAATCAATTGTTTCAAGGGGATTAAAAATGGATTTGTAGATTCCATAAAAAGTCGATGTTTCCTTCCAGGTTAACCCTCCTCTAGAAACTCTCCATAAATAAGGTCTTTGTGGATAAAAACCTCAAGAAAGTTGGAATTTATTTGTGCTCAAAATTCATCCTATTTCATCAATATAGGGAGGATGTAAATCACCTTTTATTGTGCTGCAAAACTACCTCATCCTTATAGAATGTTATCCTTGATTGTTTTGGGATACAAGCTCCTTAAACCGACTCTCGACATCATTGTTTAGCCACTCTTATTAGTATTAAACTTTAAAAATATATTACCATCCTTATCAGGGTGTCCAATGTTGAACTACTTCACATTATATGGAGGGGAATGAAAAATGTCACCCACATCCACGAAACCTTCAATATTCTCCTAGATATTTCTGACATATTTGTGGAAATACAGAATGCCAATGTGCTGCACTCTGAAAATTTCAGAAACATAGTGGGAGACATTGTGGTTCTGAAATTTCTAAAACTTGAGGGTAACTTCCCTTGGACACATGGAACACTTAAAATACTTTGGAATTTCCCCTTGAAGGACCCCAGAACACCCTTAAAGGGGAGGGGTGAATCAGGGTGTCATATTTTTCTTTTAAACCAATATATCTTGTTCCTACGTTGGTAGGAACCTATTAAACCTGTCAGAAAAATTCATGTAAAGATTGGGAACAAAAATTGGACTTGGTTCACCATAAAGGGCTATTTCCAAGGAGTATATTTCAATTGTGTGTCGGTCAAACCAAAAACCACTAATATTCACTAGAAACGGAATACAATGTTCGGTCAGAGCCACCCAATTCCAGGCTCACTGCCTTTAAAATGGTTTAGGGATAGCTCACTACTTCACATGGAACACTTCCATTAACTCCCCATAGCTCACTTCCTTTGGAGAACTCTCACTCAATTTATCAACTAGAAGGTTGCTTCAATATATTGGAATTGATGTATTTGTCTCCATTCTGCACGAGACACTGCTTACATCAACGACCTGAGTAGATGAAAACTGAGATATTTTCCCACTTAAAACTGAAATTCAATACTTTACATTGTGAACCCCCTTCGTGAAACTCAACCCTTCACAGAAAACAACCCTTCTCATATAACACACCTTCGCAGAGAACACTACTTCGTAGAGATCACTACTTCATAGAGATCACTGATTTACAGAGTTGAAAACCTTAAAAGAGATCAGGCCTTCACAAATCTTGGGCCTTTGCAGAGAAAATACATTTTCAAAGCTCAGCTACCTCTACAGATCCCACTATCTTCGCGAATCACACTGCCTTTTTGGAAGACATTACGTCACAAAGATCAATGATCCAACATGGAAGGTCCCATATTTGAGAAGGAATCAATACATAGAAGCATTGACTTTATTCAAGTCCAATAAAGTCTTTTTTGAAAAGAACAAGATTTCATAGACAACCAGATCCATGGAGCAACCCTTGCATAATTAAATTAGAGATAATTTGGATTTTCTCTCTCAAGTTCATGCAGAATTAAGAGTGGTGACCTCTTATTTATAGGCGCGGTCGAATGCAGAGATCCACATCTTCCAACACAATTTATAGATCGGTCAAAAATGACTTTGCGGTGCATCTCCCTTCATGAAGATCCATTACTATTCCCCATCCGCAATTCTCATCGTAACTATAGATCTCTCCATCAAATCTCTCCACACCATCGCAATGCTCTACTAAAAAATCCTTCCTTCAAACCTTTGTGTTGCCATAATACTCAAATTCTAGTAATCTAAGAGAACACCATAACAATATTCATCTACTCAAAAAACACACAACATAAGGCCCATCTCTACGAAACTCATGAATATTCCAAATTTCCGTGAAATATTTAAGAAAAAACTATGTTCTCAATACTTTCCATTTTCTAAATTTTGGACCCCAAAATTTTGGCAAACACTCAGAAATGACATCACCTTTAATGGTGCTTACGAATTGAACTATATGATCCATTTCTTTGAAATATTATTGATCATTCATTAGAGGATTTAAAATAAACACAAACCATACTCCATTTCTAGAAAATAAAAACCATTGTTCCAACACCCCATTGTTAACTAGTTAAAATGTTATACCGATGGGGCCTCGAGGGGTAACCTGAGACCATCTGGTTTTGGAATCATCTTCCAGGACCACAATATGGATTTTGTGTAATTAATATATTATTGATACGGTCATGTAACTTCATTGAAAGAAGAAATTCTGGTATTTATCAGGGTGATTGATCTTTCATGTCAAGGAAGTTGGAATAACATCTGGTTTGAGTTTGAATTAACTATCATTATTCAAGTAATAAGGATGGTAATGATCAAACTATCATGTAAGCTGGTAGAAAAATGGGAAAGCTATCTTGAAAATCATTCTTCCAAGAAATACATGATCACTCACACCTTTTGTTATACCGACCATATTTTTGTTTTTCTTACAAATAAATGGGTAACTGAAGAGGGGAATACCTGCTCTAGAACTCTTACTTGTGACATGCTCCCAACTTTTCTGTAGAAAAAATCTAAAATGACTTCCTATATACTCTTTTAAACATTATTTGATTTAATATAAGATCCTCTGTGATAATTTTTTCCAAAAAAAAAATATTGGGATGAGAAGAGGGTTTCATTTTCCCTCTTTGAGAAACCAATAAACTTAACCTTGGAGAGTTTTATTAAGTTTTGTGGACTACCATTAGAAGGTGGGTTTTTCTCTCACATACTTTCAAAGGTTTATAGATATTTTATAAAGGAAATGTTCAAATATATCATATTTACATTGAAGTATAATGTTGATAAAATAAACCATATGTCACCAAAAGTATGAATAATATTTTAGTTTATACAATTTGTTCTACTATTAATGAAATGTGAACAAGGCATGATGAAAATTAAAGATTTTTATTTTTTGGAATTTTTTATCAACATTAATAATATAAAACATTCTATGTTTATTTAGAGTTATATAGAAATAAATCACTTCAGAATAGTAAAAATGAAAATTTTGTTATTTTGAAGTATGTTAAAAAAAGTATTGGTGAGGATAGTAAGAGAAAAGGGTTTAGAGAATTAATCTCATTCTAAAATGGTAAATGAAAATCCAATAAATTTTTAGAATATCCCTCATATGGGTTTTATGTATGACTTAAATGAATATGATTTTTCTAAGAGTTTATTGGAAGTTAATACTTTAGATGCCTAGAAATATATTAATAATAAATCAGGGGAAAAGGTAAATAATAAATCAAAGGAAAAGATAAAAATCTATGAGGTATCTATTGATAAACCCTAATATATAGAGAATAAGAACACATTGAAAATGAAGTTCAACAAAAACATCCACTATAATAGAGTGTTACTACTAATATTGAATATTTTTTAAGATTTTTTATACTCCTAACACTGATTTTATGGAGAATGATGATGAAATAATAAATAATAATGAATAATGGGTTACTATAAAGCCTTATTTTTAATTGAATAAAGTTTAATAAATTTATTTATGGGAATAAAATCCTGAAATATTAACCAAAGAGAAGAATAAAAAGATACAATCAAATGATATTATAGATTCTTAAGTATCAAGGGAAATCCTACCCAATATTATTATTAAAGAAAATGTTATTTATGAGTCACATATCTAAAGTAATATTGAATTAGACAGTAATGGTAAGGATATGGTGATGGAAATAAAATAAAATTATTTGCCACATTACTCTCCATACTGTGAAATTGTAGAACCAACTAATAGGACCATATAAGTCGTTTCAAAAGAGGATGTTCAAACAACAAATACTACTATTGAAGTTACCCTATTAAAATATCCCTTGGTTATGAAGATATTGAAATAGTGAAAGAATTAGAAGAATATGATGGGGTTATTAAATAATTTTAATTTCAAAATAGGGATGAAATTGAAGAATCTTTTCCAAAATAATATTTTGTTTATACTTAAAAAGAACACACTATATCTCTTACTAAAAAGATTAGTTCATTAGAATATTATAAAATTTCAGGTTCTATTTCAACTATATTTAGATAAATGGAAAGTGAAGGAAAATTAAGTTCATAGAAATAAAATGAGTAAAACGTAATTGAGGAAAAATCTTCTAAAGATATCAATGTTTTTTATCTTTCTCCTGGCATAGAGAAATCTCCATATGTTCAACATCTTGATGTTGGGAACCTAAAAGAAAATTTTAATAGTTCCTTGAAATATTCTAACAATTAAAGGACTCAAAAAATGGAATGGATGTTATATTATTATTATTATTTGATAAAGAAGTGGATTGAATCACAAAATTTTTACTGGCACAAAATTACAAAGTAAATCGCATTCAAGATAAAAGTGATAACACTCATACTATGAAATGGATGAATAAGTTGGGAGGTTTTTTATAGAAGTAGAAGTAGAACTCAAGAATGTTAAGTGAAAAAGTAATTCTCAACCCTATAAAATGAAATAATTTGCCATATTATTGAATTTATAGCATAGAGATATAAAGTTCATTGATGAAAACATTGCTACCTTATAATAAGATTGTGAACTGCTGTATACAAATTTATTTGTTCATGAGAATATTATCAAAGATCTAGTAGAGAAGAATTAATATATAGTTAATTTTATTGATGAGATAAAACATCTACCAGTTAATAAAAAATAATCATCTTGACGAATAGGTAGGGAAGTATAAAGTTAAAGAAAATAATATAGATGAGAAAAAAAAATTAGTAGACCAAGAATTTATGATAATTGATTGGAGGCAGAAGTTATCATATTAAAACGAGAATCTTGTTGAAAAAAATTTGATTCTTTCCACGTGATATGATAAAATGATTGAACAACACATGAAAATAAAAAATCTTAAACAAATGATTGATAAAATTATTAAAATGGAAAATAATTTCACTTTCTCATAAAAACTAAATTTCAAAAAATTTCTAATGTGCTATTGAATCTAAACATAGTTTTTGATCTATAATGTTAAAAATTATATTTTCTAATTTTTATTTCATGTATGTTTCTAACTATTCATCTTTCTAAAATTAATTTTTTCATTACAACCTTATTTTTTATTTCTATTATATTTTTGAATTCTTATAATTATATCATATTCTCTATAATTTTTTTGTTTTTCCACTATAAATAATCCAAATGGATGGAAAGGTACTATTAGACCCCTCTAAGGGGGAGATTTTTGGACCCCAAATGATGTTTGGAATAGATTTGTTGAAAATATGAGTTTTGTTTAGTTGAATTATGGAATTGCATAAAGGGTTTACGATAGATTAAATTGGTTACATGATCCAATCAGGCATGTGTGAAAATTGGTATGTGGCCATAATGAATATGTGAATTAGTTACATGGCCAAATGGATATGTGAGAAAATCTGGCATGTGTCCATAATGACCACATGAATCAGTTATATGCCTAGAATGGATACATGAATCGGGTATTTGGATAGAAGGGTTACATAAATAGTCTATATATAAACATTATCTATGTGATAAAAGTAGCTACGTGACTATCCTCCACAATTTTCTAAATTGACAATTAGGTCCATCGATCTTATCTATGGGGTTGTTTGACTACGTGAATTTTGTTATGTTGACAATGTGTGATTGTGGGAAAAAATTACTAGATCCCTAAATACCAAAATATAAATTAATGGGTGTGGTTATCCATAAATGGAGGTTCAACCACATTTGTGTTGGTTTTTATGATCTCGGGTCATAATATATTTAAAAACAGAAGACCACGATCATGGTTATATACAGACATGATTTACTAGGTTTTATAGAAGTTTATACTAGTAGATAGAGATATTCACAGGGTGTTATTTATTTTTGAAATATCATTGCAGTTGAATATTGAGATACATGAATAAATTTAAGAGTCATTTATATCTCTTAAAATTTTAGTTTCATCAGATGTGATATTCAAGGTATAAGAACAAAAGATATAGAGCATATTCATTCATCTCTTTGTATAAGAATGAGAGATATTGAAACTTAGGGAGGGATATAGGAGGCATTCCAAGATATTTTCATAGATCTCATTGGGATGGTTGAAGGTCAAAGAAGGTTTTATTCTTGGAGTACAATTATCGTGTTAAGTTGACATTATTCATCCTGAAGAGAAATATTATCCTTGGTGTATGTATGCATTATCTTCATGTGAATAATAAAAATATTTAATAGATAGAATATTCAGTTTCTTATTGTTAGAGAGAAATTATTTCTTCAATTTTTTATAGTATTTAATAGATAGGGTGAGTGAGACCACTAACAAATTATATATGTAATGTAGTGATATTTGGTGAATTTAGTGCATAAGCATGTTTTAAATTATACTACTTGGACCAGCCTAGTGTGGAAAAAGAAAGGAAAATAAAATGAATCTTTTACTAATTTTATTCCTTATTGGTAGGATCAATAGAGTTAAATTGAAGCGTTCATCAAGGTGAGAAAATAAGGTTCTCATAAATGGAAGGATTATTTTTTACTTCAATACCCTAATTCACCAACCACCCTGCCAGTTTGTAATCCTCTCTAAGGAGTTAACAAGTGGCATGAAAGGGAAGTTTTATTATTTTTCCCTCATGTAATAAATGAAATGGTTTTCAACCATAAAGGTGTACCCATCATTTAAGACAGTAATTTACTGTTTTCAAAAATCAAAATGCAACAATATTTAAAAACATTGGGCATGTGTGTTTATAAAGTGCCCATCTATGTACTCACCACTAATATTGAAACTAGAGACTTGGAATAGATATGTCATCATGAATAGGATGAAAATTCTAAATCCATAAATTTCATGGGTAGTGATCTTTCTAAACCAACTTTTATGAAGATTTTATAATGAAATCAAATGAGATAGTTGATGCATTTTTTATCCAAAAAGTGTTATTATTGAAGATATGTAAGGCCTCAGTGAAGATATCAAATATGAGAGGATAATGAATAGAATCATGAGAAGAATATATCTATATTTAAATGAAAAAACTTTCAATTCTAGAAGTAAAATAGCTGAAATATATTTCCCTTGATAGTTTTCATAGAATTCGGGTGGGCTATGGGCTGAGAAACAAAGAAAATGAGTCATAAATGAAGGAATGACCTCTATATGTGTCCTTTAATTCCATGAATTAACTCTCAATAAAGGATAATCTATAATATTATTAGTAAATTGTTTTTCCTATCAACTTATATTGAGAGTGGAAGAGGAATATTTAAGGGTAAACTTTCACTTTCTTACTTCAAATTTGGTTAGGTGGTACATCTTATGAATAAATTTCAAAAAAATATTCATGAAATTGATTATAAAGAAAAATAGACCAAGAATATGAAAATGTATGGAATAAATAATTCTTATTGTAGGTCACTCAAGGATAAAAAATTTATTTCTGAAGAATAAGATTGATTTATAAAAAGTGAATTGGTAGAAGTATAAAATTTTAAGAATGAGGGTGTGTTGATGAATATTTAAAATAAGCCATGAAGTGATGACAGTGATGATGAAAATGATGTTATTGTTAGAAGGGATGATCTATAGGCATATCTTGAGGGATAACCTGAAGATCTTGATGTTTGGAGGGGAAATACTAAGAAGGAAAATGTATTAATGCATGATTCTAAGATCTATATGAAACAACAACAAGAAGAGTAGTATAGGACTTTGAGTCTTAAAAACTCAAATATGGAAATTTTGGAAAATCAGGGAAAGTTTGTATAATAAAAACTCAAAATTAAAGAAAAAGTGTAGATCATTGATTGATTGGATAATATTATCAATTATATAGTTTAATTAATTGAGTATCTAGACGAATAAGTTGTGAATTGGAATTGGAGATGTGAATATAAAGAACAAGTATTGACACCCATTATAATGATACAAAACCTAAATGAATAATCATCAAGTCAATCCAAGGGAATATATTAATAATAAGATATACATATTCATCAATCACATTGGTTCAATGATAATGGAAAATATGTGGTTTTTTAAACTCCACAAGCACCAAATCCTTGAAAGAAGGTAGATCTTTACAAAACATGAAAGGAAAAAACTATGTATCCAGGGACAATGATAATGCTTCAAGAGTTATATGTTTTTACACTGGGAAGTTGGGACACACATATTGTGTGTCTTATATTTCCTGGAGTTCCTTCTGGTAGCAACACCAATCCAATCATTATGGGTATAATATCTAAGTTTTATTTTTATTTAATAGATACTAATTTTGTTTTAAATACTTCAATCATAAGGAATTAAATTGTGCATAAGGAATGTAAAAAATTTCATCAAAATTACTCAATGTAAGATAAATAAAAATCTATAAATTTCATCAAAAAGTGTAGAGTCTCATAATATATTTTTAGTTTTACAATAATAAAAAGCGTTCTTTGATCAAACTATTGAGGAGTCACATAGATCAACAACATGGATAATGAAAGGTAGTTCGAAGAAGGATATTGTTGTTGAGATTTAATTAATTGAAATGGACAATTTAATCTTGTGTGTTGTGGATGGTAGATTCACATTGCATATGATCAAATATAATGAGCTCATTGTGAATTTCAGGCCTTATAAAGATGGTGTAATTAATTTTCAAAACAATGTGGTTCATAAGATTTTTGGTTCTGGAAAAGAAAACATTGGAGGAAAATATCTTATAAAAACCGATATTCTCTTTATTTATAGGCTAATTCATAATATTATCAATATCATCCAATTGTGTGACTACGTACATGTTGTCATATTCAGCCAAAATTCTTGTACTATCACGGATAAATAATGTATACATATTCACTCAGGTAGTAGAACCATGGTAAATGAATATATTTTCTAATAATAACCCTTGTTTATGTTGTCTAAAGAATATGATAATAGGAAATGACATAGGCATCCAAGCTATTTGAGCTAAACATATCTGGATAGGTTGGTAAATAGAAATGAAGATCATGATATTCACCATCTCACATATGATCACAATCACATATGTGATTCATTTTTAATGGGAGAGATTGTCTATAGTTCGTATTAACCAATGAAAATGAAGGAATCTTGCTTGATTTAGCTTATGAACATGAATTTTTGTGGGCCAATTTCACCCAAAGATATTGGTGGAGTAATGTATTATGTGTATTTATCGATAATTTCAACAAGATGTCATGGATTATGCCAATTTATCATAATATTGATGTGTATATATGTATAAATTTGTAATAAAGTATATCTAAGAAGATTATTTGTATGGAGATTCAAAAATTATGAACTGATAATGGAACCAAATTTAGAACTCACTGGGTTAATGAATATCTGGAGAATCTTGGAATTCAATATCAGGTCTCCACCATCAGAACACCCCATCAAAATAGTGTAATGGAAAGAATAAATTTCATAATTAATGAAATTTAATGAAAAATATTTTTAAAAAAATATATTTCAAAAAGATATTGTAATGATTTTTTCATTGCAGCAGTGCACATAACCAATAGAGAATTTCTATATTAAAATGAAGTGAGAAATCCATATAAAATTTTGTATGGAAAGAACCATACACATAAGTACTTACAATAATTTATAAGTAATGTTTTATTCTAAATTAGGATAAGAGAAAAATTTTGAACACCAGGGAGATAAATTAATTCGTTTGATATAATCCTCAAAGAGTAAATTTTATGGGTGTTACAATAAGAGACTTTATTTTTTTTGAAGTAAATGATGTTGTGGTGGTTAAAAGTGAGAAAATAACAGCAGGACATGAAAAAATTTATTAAGAAAAGAAAACAATTTGTGAATCAAAAGGTGTTAAAGAATGAAAAGATTCAAGGGGAGTTACAAGTAATGAAGAAAACTTTGATGATGAATTAGACTGTGAAGAAAGTGTAGAAATTCTAGTATACTTAAGAAAACAAGCAATCATGATAAAATATCCAAAAGAAATATTATTAGAGACCAAAAAACCGTGGTCTAAAATATAATAATAAAGGACTTATAGAAGCTGTATTTATTATCCTTTTTGAAAAAAAAATATTTTAAAGAAGTGGAAAATGAAGAGAGTTTGGTTAGGGTTATAGATATAGATATTTAAAAAATAGAGAAAAATAAAACATAGTGAGTTGTTCCAATTCCAAGTAAAAATTATTTCATCATAACAAAGTTGTTCTTCTAAAATTAACATAATAAATAAGGAAATATTATTCAGAAAAAATCACATTTCTATTTAAGTGGTATTCCCAAATTTAAGGAATTAAAATTGGCGAGAAAAATATGCCTATAAAATGACTTAAAACGATATAATTATTCCTAGATGTGGTTATTAAAAATGTTTTAAAATTATATCAAACGGAAATAAAATATTCCTTCTTGAATGTTATCCTTGAAGATGAAGTATACATTGAAAAACTGGATGGTTTTCTCATTGATGAAGATGAAGGAAAAATATATTGATTAGAGACGGATTTGTATGGACTTAGAAAATCATTGAGAGAATGGTATTCAAGGTTAAATCAATTTATAATGAAGCTTGGTTTTTATATAGGTAAATTTTATCACAACTTCTATATAAATAAGTTGAATGATAAATGATTTATGGTGTTTGTTTATGTTGATGACATAATTTATGGAGGCTTGAATGAAAAAAAATAATTTTTTAGAACTCATGAGGGTTGATTTTGAGATGTCTGTAATTAATAAAATGTAATTTTCATTATATTTTAGGTTGTTTAAATAATTTATTGAATATTAATCTATTAAATTACATATTATAAGTATGTTTTAAGAATATTTCCTATTGAGTATTCAAGTAAAATGGAAACTCCAGTGGAGACAGGACTGGAATTATCAAAATATGAGAAGGGAAACAAGGTCGATATGACCACATATCTTCACATCATTGGGGTTCAGTCTATTTTTATTCCTATATAAAAGATATTATATGTTCCATATTTCAAGATGATCCTTTTCCGAGTGATCCCATGTAAATTAACATGAAATATATAAAAATAATACTTTGATATATCCATATCATGAAGGAATATGGGTTGTTTTATCACAAGGATTCAGAAGATAAATTTTTGGGTTTTACTAATGCATATTGGGATGGTTTGGTAGATGGAAAAAAATATAATTTTGGTGGATCTTTGTATCATGGGATTTTATGTAAATCATGGAAAAGAAATAATCTGTATTTCATATCATTTCGCACCATAGAGATATAGTATATTTTTTCCACTCACTCATGCACCCAATTGCTATGGATGAAATGGAAACTTGATAATGTAGATGTTGATGTGATTTCCCCTATTCAAATTATGTTGATAACTCAAGTTTTATCAATAATAGAAAACAACCTATCAAAAATTTGTTGACCAAGAACATTGGGATCAAATATCACTTCCTAAAGGAGAATATGGAGAAAGAAATTATTGATTTGGAGTATATGACAACTCAAGATCATGTTTTTGATATCTTCAAAAAGGAACTTCCAAAATTTTTGTTTGAGAATAATCAATTTGATCTTGGATTCCAGACATTTCCATCCACTTAATTGTTTTAGGTAATAACCTCCACTCCCTATATTTTATTTCATTAATAAGGTATGTTTTATCACCAAACATTTTTGCACTTCAAACACCCACTTATGGACTTTTTAGATAAATAATTTATTTTGGGTTATTATCTAGGGGGATATGCAAGTGTCTTTTATTAAGGTAGAAATATTTTAATGGGAGAGAGTATGTCAATGTAAAATAATGGAGAGATGTGAGTTTCATGGGTAGAATTGTAGGTTAGAGAAAAGTCACTTATTTTTACACTGACCCAAGGATCATTAGGCTTAGAAAATTAGTTTCCATATCAAGTGATAATTTGTGATTTCTCTCACTAAATAACCCCTATTTTTTTATTTAAAATTAGGGGGAGCAGTGAAAATGGATTTTTCAAGGTAAAATTTTCAAGTGGATATTAGATGTTGTCAAATAAATCTAAGGGGGAGATTGCAGGACCCCTCCAATGGGGATATTTTATGACCCCAAATGATGTTTGGAATGGATTTTTTAACAAATAGTTTTTTTGAAAATATGAGTTCCTTTTGGTGGAACTATATAATTGTAAAATGCATTTATGTTGGAGGAAATTTGCTATTTTTAATTGGGTATGTAAGAATCTAGGGTTCATGACTAGAATGACTATATCAATTAGCAACAGGGATAGAATGGATACATGAGAAAATCATGTGAATTTCCAAAATAGCTATGTTAATTAGGCACTTGGCCAGAATGGATATGTGAATTTAGTATGTTTCTAGAATTATAACATGAATTAACAACATAACAACAATGATTATGTGAGAAAAATAGCCACATTACCATCATACATAATTGGATTGGTCAGAAATTGTGTTTTTTATTTTGGATATATGTATATTTGACTATGTGAATTTGACTATATAGGACATGCATGATTGGAGGAAGAGATTTTCAAATCCTTAACTACAATAAGATGCACGAACATGTGTTGTTATCTATAAATTGAGGTTCAACCACATTCAATGGTGGTTTTATGATCATCATTCATAAAAGAATTAAAAATTAAACATCAAAATTGTGGGGGTTTTTAGGCATGGTTTCCCATATTTTATAGATGTTCATGCTGGCATATGGATCTATTATTAGGGTGTTATTTATTCTAGAAATATATGTTCATTTTTAAACTAATATATTTTGAGAAATTTGAGAGTCGTTTATGTCTCTTAAAATTTCATTTTCATTAGATGCTATATTCAAAATATTAGATTATAAGATCCCGATCATATACATGAACCTCATAGAAGAATGAAGAAAGAGAGAAAAACATAGGGACGATTCCATGTGGTTTTTCTATATCTCATCCGGAAGGTTGAAGGTCAAAGAAGGTGTTATTCTATGAGTTAAATTATTTCTATGAGTTAATATTATTCATAATAAAGAGGACCACCATCCTTTTTGTATATCTATATAATCTTCACATGAAGAAGGAAATATTCAACATATGGAGTAGTGATTACCTTATTGGAGGAGAGAAATGAGTTATATAAATTTCTAAGGTAGATAACCAGGAGGGTCAGTTAGACCATTCTAAAATTTTATATATAAAGTAGTGAGCTTTTTTGAATTTTGTGAACACAAAATGTTTCATATATTCCCCTTATACTATCCTAGTTCGGGTGAACTGAGTAAAATTCCTTTCATTTTTTACTAATTTTATCAGTTATTCAGAGGTAAGATTGATACAAATTCATGTTTTCCTCAAGGTGATAAAAACTGGTCCTCATAAAAATAAGAACTGGTTTTAACATCAATACCCTGATTCATCACCCCCTCTCAATTTATAATACTCCCTAAGGGCTTTACAGGTATATGTTTTCTTTTATCGGAAAATTTCAAAAATAAATGATAAAACAAATTTCTTAAAGAATATATTACCAAAATGGCAGTTTTCCTAAATGTAATTGAACCAACACTTTAGAGGGATCTTTTTTTAGAGTTTTTTTTTATTTTTTACCTCCTGAATTTATTTTACAATTAAAAAGTGGGGAAAACTTTGAAAAAACAATTTTGACTAATATTAAGAGAGTTAATTTTTTTTAACAAAAGTGGGGGGGGAGATATTTTTACAAAGTTATTTACTTCTAATAGATATATGTTTTTAAAAAAAATCATTCATGATTGTTCATTCTAAAAGGGGGGAAAATTTTGAGTCATAACTTATTTAATCCTCTTTTTAAAAATCATGTAACACTATTTTACCTAATTAATTCTAACTTGATGTTTTTGTTTAATTATTTTTAGTATATAGGATTCAAATATTTGGTAACCATATTTTTGGCTGATTTCAGACTGAAATTATAGAGATACAAGTTTACTTTCTAAATTATTTCTTTTAGAATTATGGGCATTTTAGAAGCATTAAGATAACTTTATAAGAAGACATAAAGTGTTTATGAGATCAGCAGATGGTGATGAATCTACTTATGATACAATTACAATTGATCTCAAAGATTAGATAATTCATCCATTGAAGGTTTTCTAATAAGTAGGACCATAATATTTATGACCATAACAACACAAGGAATAAGAAAATTTGAAAATTATTATAACCACTTAAATTCTTCAACACCTTGTTTTATGGCCTCTTATTCTTGTATAATATTTTTTTGAGTGTTGTTATCAGAGTTTAATTGTGATTATTTATTTGTAAATATCATAGAACATTATTTTTAATAATTATTATATTATTGATCCTTCATTATCATGATCTTTAAGGTTGTGGAAGTAGAGTTTTTATCAGTTGGGCGGATTGAGGCATTATGTTGAGGAAGACAAAGTCAAGATATTAGTTTGAAGAAGTAGAGTGTGTTGTTAATCAAATTTATTGAGGGGTTATTTAAGGAAGGAAAAGATAATATTACAATTTGTAGAATTAGATACCTTACAATAGTTTAATTTATAGGCTTCCAGTGTATTGTAAAATTGATCTTATAGTAAGTTAAAGTTTAGGATATCTTGAATAAGGTTTACGATTACCCTTATTATTTCAGTTAAAAGAGTTATTTATAATATCCTTTAATTAGTAATTGATTTGTAAATTAATGCTTTGCGTTTTGTTTCTATTTATACCATTCCTAATCATTGTGTAGTTCTTTTGTTCATCGTTCATATTACTATTGTCGGATGTTGTGTTAATTTTTATTATTTAAATAACACCTTGAATAAATGTAACTTAATTTTATATACTCTGATTGTTTTATGGGTTATTAAAACATAGTATTTTTAGTTGTTGGAAAACATGAGGTGTTGATGAATATTGTATGTTGTTTTACAAACTATAATTCACCTCCCCCACTAATGGGTTTACATTCCAATATATCAAGCATAAAGAATACTATTAATAATAATGAAACTATTTTTATGAATAATATATATATATATATATATATATTTTAAATTTATCACTTTTAAATAATTATTTCAATAAAATGTATAGTTAAAATTCAATAAATTATTAATAAAATATAAAACGCATCCAATAAATAATTAAGGAATTATAAGTAATATTAATATTTCTTATTCATGTGAATTATATAAAAATATTAATTTTATTATATATTAGACTGTTTTATTTTAAAGTTAAATTTATTATATTTGGATTATGAAATTTAATTGAATTTACATTTTATATATTAAACATGAATAATTATTAATACATTGATAATCATTATAAGTAATATAATGATTATTACATGGAATGTAACATAGATAAATCCATTTTGGGATTAAAAATACATATTTATAAAAACAAATCTGAATTATGAAATCATATATTAAAATTTATTTTTACCAATTTTAGAAATTAAATCCAATAAAATATATTTCATATTTTAATAATCATTTACAAACCACTATAAATGGTTAAAAGAGGTAGGGTTAAAATAGGATGTAATGTCAAATGATATCACACAAAAATTATATATAAATGTTTCAATGGTGATATAATAGTCCTCCCTTCATCTTGTTTCCATTATTTTTCATGTTTTAAATGACTTTCCATTAGAAATCACATTCATTATTCATTAAAGAATTGATATTTGTTAAAATTTCACTAAAGATCGCATATAAAAGGCCCCATAATCTACCCAATTCAACTCACACCTTTAATTAATTTTTCTCTTTAATAATAGCCAAAATTATCTCCCAGATAATCATATCCCTTTTTTGGTAGCTTATTTTCGCAATAGAATCCCCCAATGACCACAAAACTAAGGAGGGAAAGAGAATATGCAATTTCTTCATTGTAAGTAATGAATTGTTATCCTTATTTTTCATTTATATTCTTCCTATACCTTTTCAAAAATATAATTTATCACATTAATAACATCTAAATAATATCATTATAATTATTTAATAATTATATTTTAACAAAATCACTCAGTCATCAAACTAATTTATTGATTATATAATGTTTTTGTTTGTGTCTGTTTTACCACCTACATGGACAATGAAATAAATTTTTACCATGGATGGTTAGGAAAATATAATTACACGTAAGATATGAAATTAATAATGACATAATTTTTCAATTATTTTTTATGAATGGTAATATTAAAACTTAACTCATTATAAATATAGAACTTTATGTTTGTTAAAAATTACCCAAAAACTCATTATGGATTTCATCTTTACAAATCATACAAGAAACACTCTTGGGATGAACATAGAAATCAATAATTAATTATTAAAATACAATTATAGTACCATTAATATTCTAGATATATTAAAACTGTGAACATGGAATGATGACTAAGGCCACCATGACGATATGGACAAGGAATAGTTGAAATTACTAACAATCGATAATCCATATAAACTAAAAATGAGTAATAATTTTATAACGAATGGAAATTAAATAATAATATAAAAAATAATTTTCAATAATAATTATATTAAATTTATGATTAATAATACTTGGTTTATTATATATTATTTTAGAGTATGTTTAAGCAAGTGGGAATCTGAGGTAAGGGTTTTTGTTAACTCAGTTCCCTTTCATCGAGTTATAATCATTATTCTTGAAGATCATTATTCTATGTTGAATAAATTGTACATTATTTTATTATTATATTTTAATTCCTCTAATTGTTATATTTATTATCATTTCTATCTCATAATCCCATTTTTAATTGATTATTACATCATAAAAAATGACATTGTATGGGTTATTATTAACTCAATTTCCATTTATTTGGTTATAATCATTCATATTGAACTTTATTCTTATGAGTTTGATAGATTATATATTTTTATTATATTATATTGTTATTGCTCTTTTTTTTTATTTTTTTTCATTTCTTTCTCATAATCCCAATTTTATTTGATTCTTATATCATAAAATACAACATCGTAAGGGGTTTTAATGTAATTCACCTTCTTTGAGACATGTTTAATATTAAAAAAACTATTTTTATTCATACGATTTATTTAATATATATTTGATATATATTATAATTATTATATTATAATTATTATTATTTAAAGATACATTTAAATATCTCACTTTTTTTTCAATTCATTTATTCATCACCAAAGTTATAAGGGTGTTTCTTGACTCACACTCCTTTATTTGAGTCATAATTCTTTCTCTTTTACTATATAACTCTATGTTTGAGATATTATACCAATTATCATTTGATTTTATTTTTTATCTCTTGTGAAATTTCATTTTTATGTTAAAGTCTTATTATTTGAGGGATTTATTTCTTTAGAAAATTATAATGCTGTTAAAATCAATTCATGTATTATATATTAGATCTTTCTCCTCCATATCCATATTATTTCATACCAAAAAATGTTGTATTTTATTATATTTAAATACAAATATGTAATATCTTTTATACCTTACATAATTATATTTATATTTATTCTAAATTTAATTTTATAACTCTTCCATTGATGCGGTCTTCATTAAAATTTACTTAAAATATTAAAAATTCATTTATATTCAATTTTATATGTTATGTATCTCTCGCTCCACATTTTTTATTTTTTATATTTATTTCAATTCAAATTTTCATTATTTTGACTTATATTAATGTTTTCAAAGTCTCATTGACACCCATTTTTTGTAAAATTATTTTTAATGTGATATTAAAACTTTGTTTTAT
The DNA here is from genome assembly GCA_963277665.1 of Viscum album. NCBI lineage: Eukaryota > Viridiplantae > Streptophyta > Magnoliopsida > Santalales > Viscaceae > Viscum > Viscum album. Next base: position 181,676,154 of record OY728130.1, read on the forward strand.
GACGATGTTGTAAATTCTTTAAGAGAATTAATTTTCCGATTTTGATTTCATTTTCATATCTATATCCATGAGATCTCTCTCCTATAGAGTTATATTTTAAGAATTACCCATTAAATTCTATTATAATAAAATTATTTTGGGTGATAATTGTTTTCTATCAATCAATACAATTATAGATTTAATTTTATATTATAACATTTTAAAATTTGATATGACCCATTTTCATTCTATGAGTTTTTTATAATATGTGTGAACAATTTCATGTGGTACAGATATGTATAGTTAATTATTATGTGAAAAGCGGTTTTGATATAGTTCTTTAATTAGGACATGAGCCTATATATATTTGATTATATTTTTTATTATTTTAATTACTTTTTTATTTAGCTTTTTTAGAAAACTCAGGATTGAGTTCCATTTATTTTGGTTTTTTACATGTGGGTTGGGCACAATTGGGATTAGTCACATGGAAATAATGCATGAAGTTTAGTTAATAAGGCAACTGAATTTGGAATAATTTGGTTGTGGGTAGTCAGACCATGTGGGGTTCTAGAGAAAACCATTTCCAATGTTTCTGGGTGTCCATTGTAGGCAGCACAATTGTATCATAGTTTGGTAAACCATACGAGAAAAACCTATATCTTTCCCAAAAGCGTTTTTTTTAATTTGAATTTTTTCCAATATCTTATTTTATTTAATTCAAGAACCCCCCCCCCCCCACATCTCCCTCACTAAGAACTCCTCCTGGCCCAGCCCTAGGGCACGAGCAACATTCCTCCACTAGACCTTCTACATTTGGTGATTTACTCTCAAATCTTTTATGGTTCTTATCCAAATCTCTAAGGTATGGTTTTCTCTCACATTATTTCTCCATTTTATTTTTTTACCATCCCAATTATATTATCAGGGTTTGGATATACCCTAGGGATTCCATATTGGAAAAATTTGACTTTGTTTCTTGGTTTTAATGTTTTTGTGGGCCACTTCACGCTCCATTGGGAATATCTTATTAGATATGATGCATTCTAGACTGATTATTAACGATTTTATGTGGTTGTTTCTTTGGAACTACATTATATTAAATTTTTAAAAATTTATTATGTGTTTTTATTTACTTATTATAAATTTTGAATCATATTATTTGCCTATAGTAGGCTTGAATTTGTAATTAAATGTCTTATCTTTATGGCATAGGATTATGTCACATGTTAAGTGCTTGTAAAATTTCTTGACTTGAACTTTTAAAATAATTTAAGAATGTTAGAATTACTCTTATGGAATCCATGTATCTGTAATGATTTTTTTTGGTTTTTTGTTCACATTAAAATGATTTAAAAACTTGGAATGTACTTAAGCCACATACCATGTTTTGGGTTTAAATGGTCCTTTGGATTTACAAAAAGGATTTAAAGGTTTTGAAAGCATGTTTGATCTTAGTCTCATTTTATAATTGGGTGAGTGATTTTTTAATGGTTTTTTTGTGAAACCTAGAGTGTTTTACCCCATTTTAAATGTTTTAATATTATCAGGTCTTGATTTTTCATTCATATTAAAAGAAAATAAAATGGAATTTTGGTTTATTCAAGGGTTTTTGGAATAATTTAGTTTCTTTTTAAAGACTTTATTTATTTAAAAAGTGAATTTTATGGAAAGAGTTGGATTTAAATTTTTTTTTCCAATATGTGGTGTGAAATTTTGGTTTTAAAAGGATTTAGGAAATGTTATATTTGAATAGATAGAAAATATCTCATCTTTCTAATCACTTTTTCGAAATCCCAATTAGAAAATTATGTGAAATAGTTTTATAAATCTATGAGACCCTCTTTTAGCCCCATTTTTTACTTTTCATGTTGTGTATTTTGACCCCATGGGAGATACATTATACTGGCAAGAATATTTTGATTCTTATTCATGGATATGTGATTAAGGATTTTTCTTTTGAGGGTATATGAGGAAAGGTGTGAGTACTTTTAAATGTTTTATACTTGTTATATGATATTATTTATTTCTAAAATCCATTTAGATTTTAATGGGGATTCTAGGAACATATTAGGTAAAATATATGAGAGAAATAGCTCGTATTTTATAGTAGTCTACCAATCTAGTGTTTCCCAACTACACCACGTGGGTTATACTGAGATGGTAGTGGGATGTGAGCTAGAAAATTTCATTTGTTCCCATGGTTTTTAAGGAGCTCCAGAGATATTATTTTCTAATAGTCTGACAAGACTTCCAGTTACACTGATAGGTTCAGTACTTTCAACCTTGGTTGCTTATTTTCAGTTTAGGTCCTTTATTATTAGAGCCTATGGATGATGCCCCAGAAGCTAGGTCCTTTTTAGGAAACTTTAGGGGATTTTTTATGGTTTGACTATATTCCCATATCTTAATTGATTATATCAGCACCATTTATTTGTTTACTTCCCTGTATTGTTCATATTTAATTTTTGGGTGCCTTTTGTGGTTTATGAATCACTTTGAGTGTGTGTGTTGGATTACATTCAAAGGGGTTATTTTTACATCGTTTGAATGTTTTTCTTAAAAAGGAAAATGGTTTGGGTTTTCATGAATTTTTTTATGAAATTTTTTATATTGAGATTGTTTAGGAAAAATGAATTTCTATGAGATGATTTAGAAATAGGGATAATTGGTTTTTTTGGTTTTCCATGTATTTAAGGCCCTCTTTCAATGGTCAAATGGTTAAATTTAAAATATTTAATCACCCTTGATTTTTAATTATAAAATGGTGTTTTTTTAAAAATATGCATGTGGATTGTTGTTTGGTTTATTTTATAAATCACTTGAAAATCTATTTATTACATTATGTTTAAAAAAATTATAAATGGTTTTACTAGGGGATTTTTATATTCTCAGTTGGTGGTGACCTACTAAATTTTTTTATACTCCGGACTATATTCATATTTAAATTTCATGTTTAGTTCATGATTTCTCTTAAAGAACTGTTTGTTTGGGTTTGGATGGTGACTAGTGCAGTTTCGATGGATGTATGTCATTTGTTTATTTTATTTAAGTTTACATTATCTCACCAAATATTTTTTCCTTTACTATATTCTATAGTTGGAGGTGTAGTGATATTTTAGTGGCCAAGGATAGGCATTGTTGGAAGATTTTCTAGGGAGGAGGGTGTTTGGAGGGTGAGTTAATAGTTTATTTCCACAAATCTAAGATTCTATTTGTTTATTTATACTATTTTATTTTTGGAATTGACGTCCTAATTATGGATAAATAGTGATAGATATTTTGGAGAACTTCTGTTATGTGTTGACTCTTATTTATGGATGAAACTATTCCCAAGTGTGTTCATGTGATGCCGAGGAACTAGTTTCTAGCCCATGGGGATCGGAAATACCCTTTTAAATAGAGTTGGATTAGTTCAAGTGTTGATTCAAATGGAATCCTATTTTGGTTCATTACAAATGGTATCAGAGGAGGTTTCTTTCTCAATAGGAACCTAAGAACTTTTTTTGGTATCCCTTTTGTTATTTTAGTGTTTCATATTAATATTGATTTATATTTGGTCATCAAGAATTGATAGGTTATTCATGAGTGTGTTATTGATCACTACCCTTTATAATTACATACTTGTTAACATTGGGAGTCATATTTTAATTTTTAATGAATGCTTTTATATTTATTTTTTATTATGTTTTATTCTTCATTGAAACAGATTGAGTTTCCTTGGGGGTCAGATTGTGTTTTGGGATGGGGGGGGGGAAAGCAAATTATTGGTAAGAGGTTAGTTTTCATATCTTAATAAATTTGTTTAACAAAAAAATACCCAATCATGTGAATGTTATAGGTATTTTTATCTAACTGGACTATGGACCATCAAACCACGTGGCAATGTTAGGCATGGTTCTACATCTCATTTGGATAGTTTTTTAAATCACTCTTGAGAGATCCCTTGTGGTGATGGATGATTCAAGGTGGGTATTATAACTAAATGAAAGTTAAATTTTTATCTCAAATCATGACAAGTACAAAACACCCACCTCATGGGGGGAAATGATGCAGACCTAGTGCTTCATAAAGTGGGTCTTAGGACTTATTGAGCATGTGGATTGGATTTTGTTTTTAATTATTGTTTGCTTCTTTTTTGGATAGTTGGTTGGGTAAAATACAGTTTTTGTAAAAAGGGGGGACTTCATGAAAATATATTTTAGTTTCAAATAATCCATTGTTTTTTTTTATAAAAGTTTGTTTAATTTCATGAAAGAATTTTATTTTTTATGTTAGGCCTTTAGATTTTTTAAATAAAATCAGTTTTTCAGAAATTATTTTTAGCAATTTTTTTAAATGGATGAATTGATTTTGGAATCTGGATAGTTATTTAGTTTTAAAACATGTTTATTAGTTAATTGTAAAATAATATGGAACCCCTTGGGGTTATTTTTAAAAACATATTGTTTTTATTTCATCAAAATGAAGTTTTCAAATTTTTTTAAAAAATTTAATGAATGGGATTCAATAAGCTATAGTGGGTTCCTTTTTTATAGTGTGATTTCTGTTTTTTAAAATTATGAGAAATTATGTTTTAATTTTATTTTTTTGTTGATGTTTTAATGGAAATAAATTTTTTTCCAAGTAGTTGGTTCCTTATAAAATATTTTCTGTTAATCTAAAATGGATTTTATTCCCTCTAGAATGTTGGAGTGTTTAAATAAATTGGATTTTTTTATTTGAGTTTCCCTGTTTTCTTGGTGTTTTTTCACTATGTCTCTTCTTATGGGTTGGGACCTTTTTATGTGATTTGAGAAACATGACTAAATTGTTTCTATTTTATTTTATATTAAGTATCCCTCCAGGATTGTTATTGGTAAAGGTTTAGTTTTTTATTTTAGAGGGTAGTTATTCCCTTGTTCTTGGATTTTTATTGGGCTCCACGTAGAGTGATGATCCTTGTTATCTCCTTAGTGTGGGGGAGTATTAACCAAAAGTTTTATTTTGTATACTATGCAGGATGAGCCTTGTCTAGTTAGTTGGTTGAATTGATAAGGATCAATCTGCACGATATTTTGGGTTCATGTTTTAACTTGGGATGATTAATTATTTTAGGGATTTTTGATCAATGAGTTTAGGACTATATAGCCTTAAAGTGAATTTTTACTCAATTGTTCTTTATTTAGTAGTTATAGATCTTGTATTAGTGCATTTTCCTACAAGAATTTTTTTAGAAGTGGTTTTGTTTTCATCCCTCTTGATCTTTTTACTTGTGTGGAAGCTTTTAGTGATGATAGAATCATATATTGGTCTTTTCATGAGTTTTAATTCATTTTTAGAATATGGGATGGCCTTGGGTGATTGATTTAGATGGATGGGACTGATATTTAACTAGATGAGATTATACACTAACTACTATGAGATAAAATCTAGTTGGGTTCACCGTGAGGGGGGTTTTTGAGGTATAAAGTTCAAATTTTCCATGTTTTACATTATTTTATAATCTAGGGTTAGGTCCCACATCATTTTCTCTTATTGATGCATATATTTAATCACAATATTATTTTAGTGTTTTGATATATGATGGTTTTAATGACTTGACCTCACGACCTTTGTCTGTTTTGGGAATTTTTGGTTGTGGATATTTTTATAAAAACCAATATTAAGATCTTGGATGTTCCTTGTCTTTGGGGTCAGTTGGGTGTTAGATCGTTCTTCCTTTGTTGAGATTATCTTGTTGTGTATTTTTCTGGATAACGGATTCTTATGGTATATCTTATGATTTTTAGGATTCATGTTTATCTTAGTTTTGTTCTCATTATATTAGTTATCAGTGGATTCATCACCATTTAGATCAATTCTAAATAGTGGGGAGACCTTTGTACAGTCTCCCTTTGTTCAGAGTCACTTTATGGATGCTCATGGTTGATTGTTATTAAAGAAATATTGCATCTTTTGAGTAATTTTTGTGGTTATATAGGGTATAGGTGATGTTAGAGGATTCCATGGTCTTGGGACTTTTTATTTTTCCTCATCCCTTTTCCGTTCTTCTAAATAGGTAAGAGTCCCTACGCTTTTTATGTTACCCTTACCTTGAATAAGGAAATTCTGGGGGGGGGGGAAGTGTAATATTGGAGAGAATTATGAAACTCTCTTATCAATATTATTTTTTATATTATATTATATTATTTAATTTTGGATGAATTTAAATTTTTATAATGTCTCAGGATTTAGTTTAAATTTTTTGGAATTTTTGTTCGATGCATGGGTTGTGAATGATTAGGAGTAACTATGAAGAAACCATGTTTTGGAGTATATTAATGGGATTATAATATTTTTTATGGTTGGAACACATGTAGTAGGACTATGCAGGGCCCTACAGAAAACATTTCATAGTGTTTTTGGGTGTCCAATGTAGTTATCCTAGTTTCCGTATAGTTTGGTAATCCTTGATGGTTTACAAAAAAGGTTTTATTAATATTTTCCCCATGTTTTATTTTAATGACTTTGAGATCCTCTCCCCCACTATCCCAATAATTTCACTCCCCCTAGTTTTTCCTCATGGTGCACATGACCTCCCTATACTATACCTTCTATGTTTGGTGATTTCCTCTCATGTACATCATGGTTCTTGGTCAAATCTCCATGTTAAAATTTTATCTCCACTTATTTCTCTCTTTCCCCATGATTTTCTCATCCTAGTTGTATCATATTAGTTTATCCAAACCCTATGGGTCTTGGGTTATTTGATATTGAATTTATTAATTGGTTTTAGGATTAATGTGAGTCCTTTCATTCTTAGTTGGGCATCCTTTATTGGAGGAAATTCATTCCAGCATGATTTTCATCGATATGAGGAATGTGTTTTTTTTAGAACACATTTTAATTACATGTTATAAATTTATTGGGTGTTTTAATTGGATTATTATAATTTTAAGCATATTATATGCCTTTTGTATACTTGAATTAGCATTTAAATTGATTTATTTTCTGTCCATTGGAATATGTTGAATGCCAATGGCTTATAAAATTAATCGAGTGGAAATTTTAAAATTAATAAGGCATTTTAAAAATTGTCTTATGTAATTCATGTATCTTTAATTCCCTTTTGGGTTTTTGGTTTCCTTTAAAACAATTTTTTGACTTGGAATGAACTTAAGTCTCATAGAAAGTGATGGTTTAAATGATTTTTTGGATTTACTAAAAGGGTTTAAAGGTTTTGTAATCATGTTTAATATATATCTCATTATAGAAATGTTTTTGTGACATTTTAAAATTGTGTTTTTTGATACCTAGAGTTTTGGACCTCATTTTAATTTTTTTAATACTTATGGGTCTTTTGGTTTCCTTGATTTTAAAATAAAAATAAATGGAAGTGTGGTTTTTTGAATGGTGCTCAATATCATTTGGTTTATCTTTAAAGTAGTTTATTTATTTAAAAAAATAATGGAAATAGTTGTATTATAAAGTGTGGAGTTATAATTTGGTCTTTAAAGGATTTTTGAAATTTGGATTTTCTATGGAATGAAAATAGCTTGGCATTATGAGCATTTTTGTGAAATCCTAGTTAACAATTTATGTAAAATGGTTTTAGAAATGTGTGAGACCCTATTTGATCGATGTATGACTAATATTACTATTATGTATTGTGGCCCCATGATGGATTCTTTATATCGACATGTATTGTTTATGATTATGCATAGATATGTGATTGCAAATATTTTTGTGATGGTGTATGACATAATGTGTGAGTAATTTTAAATGTATTATACTTTTTATTTGTGATTATTAATTTCTCAACTCAATTTGAATCATCATGGAAGGTTTAGAAACATAGTAGATAACCTATATGTGATAAAAAAAACTATTGTTTTGTATTAGGATACCTAGGGAATGTTTCTAATATACATCTCATCGGTCATACTAAGAGTGTAGCGGATCGTGATCTAAAAACATTTTTTATTCACGTGGTAGTGAAGGAGATCATAATATATTATTTCATGATAGTAAAATGATAATATGGGGGATTTTGATAGGTTTATTATTTTTAAACTAGGTTACTTGTTGATAGTTATAGTCTTTTATTACTAGATCCAATGGATGATTACAATGAGGTAAGGTCCGTTTTAGGACAATTTAGGGGATTTCAATTTATGAAATTATATTATTCCCTTATCTTAACAAATTATATTGGCACCATTGGTTAGTTTAAATCCTGTTATTATGATTCCAAAATGTTTGGTGACTTTTTGTAGTTTATGAATCACTTTGAGTGTGTTTTGGTTTACTTTCAAATGGGTTATTTTTATATGGGTTGAAAGTGTGGTTTAAAAAGGAAAATGGTTTTTTTCTTAAAATGTTTTTAATAAATGGATTTCCTAGATTATTTTTATGACAAATTATTTTTCATGAGATTATTGGGAAGTAGGTAAAATTGTAATTTTTTTTGTTTTTAATGTTTTACAGCCCTCTTTCCTTAATTCCAAAACATTAATTTAAAATTTTTAATCATCCTTTTTTATTTTATAAAAATTATGGTTGTTTGAAAATATGTATGTGTCATGTTTTTTTATTGTTTTATAAAGTATGTGAAAACCTATTTTATAAATTATATTTCAACTGTTATTTTTAAACTATTTTACTAAGGTATTTCCATTATCTAGATGGGTGGTGACCTAATGTGAAATCTTACCTCATGACTATATTCATATCTCAATTTTAGGTTTAGTTCATGATCACTGTTAGAGCATTGTTTATTTGGGATTGGATGGCGACTAGTATTATATCATTAGAGGTATATTAGTTGTTTATTTTATTTCTTCCACAATCATATTTTCTCACATGTTTATGATTTAATACTCTATGATTCATTGTTATGTTTTCCTATACATATCATTTGAGATCACCAGTTCTTATGCTTTCCCATTTTCCCACAGATTTATAAGTACAGATATGTCTAGAAAGAATTCATGTGTGTATAATTTTATAAGAAATATTAAATACTTATTGTAAAATAATAATTTCACATGGATAATATCCAAAGGAAATAAATATTTTGGGTCATAGAATTATGTTTTGTATTAATATTTTATGTATATTCACATAAAAGATGTTTATTTTTTGAATCAATGTCGTTATAGTTGAACTGAATGTTTTATGATTTGAAATGAAGGTGAATTGGTAAAAGATCTATTAGGATTTATTTTTCATATTCATATGATTATTTACTCTTTTTATAATATTTCATCATATATATTTTGGTTTTTAATATTTGGTTGGAAACAAGATAATACAAATAATGATGTGAAAGGTATGTCTCTAGAAACTATAGAATATTATAGGCAAATAAGGAGAAATATAATGCATAAATGGTTGATAAAAAAACAATTTAAACATATAATTATTATAAGGGAAAATATGAGTTTCCTAGTCGAACCCGTGATGGTGAGGTTTATATCTCATTGGAAATTATATCTTGAGTCATGTATATCTTATAGATACCCTCAGTTATTTCCATTAGCGAGGGATAATTAAAATTAAGAGGATACATTCTATTTAACTAAGAGATAATGCAACATACCTTATTTAATTAAGAAATTTATTTCCCTAATATAAAAATTTTATTATTTATAATGAATCAAAACATATATCAGAATTAAATAAAAAATAAATGAATAAAATTAACAAAACATTATTCGCTCTTTATAGTATTATAATAAAATTAAATGAAACCAAGTATTACAAAACATCTATTATTACATACCATGGATGATTAAATATTTTAAAATTTCATACAATATTATTGGGTAATAAAAACAAAATAACCATATTTTTATAACTTTAAAATCCCATGGATCATCTTCACCCTATAGACTCAATGCAAGTATAACTAAAACTATAATGAGAAAATCATCATGAATGGGGAAATGATTTTATAATACACTGAATAAAAAATATAGGAATGAGGAGTGTGATTTTTTGAAATTATAATGGAATGAATTTATAGAATGTAATGGGGGTAAAATATCCATTATTTGACCATTTTAATTGGTTATATACTCATTCAATATAGTACCAGTAAACATGTTTCCAATTCAGAAATATTGGTGCACAAATAATCTACATAAATTAGATTCATATTTTACAATATATATATTTTCATTATAAATAATTTATTTAAAGTAAAATAAATTATTTTAGAATATAATTAAGATATAGTCATTCACTTGGTAAAATACCATCGATTCTAATGAAACTATTTTTATAAATTATATATTTGTTGAGTGTATTACTTCTAAAGAATAATTTCAATAAAATTTATTTTTAAAATTAAAGGAATTATTACCAAAATAAAATTAAATAACATGTAAAAAATAATTAAGTAATTATATGGGATATTAATTTAATTATTCATGGCTGAAGAAATAGATTTTACTTAAAAAAATTATTTTTATTATATATTAGTTGATTTTATTTAAAAGTTAAATTTATCATATTTGGAATATAAAATTTAACTAAATGTTTTTATATATAAAAATTAATAACAATTCATCCATTGGTTTTTAATTGGATATATTTGAAGATAAAACCATTTAATGTTTAGAATATGTATTTTGCAAACAATGGTTTTTTATTCATTGTGTATTTTTATCCTAACATGTTAAATTGATTAATATTAAAGAATTTTTTTAATTAAATTCATTATTTATACATATAATAAAATAAATTACAATTCATCTAATTATTGTTACTTGATAAGTAATAATAATAAATACATTTTTGTGTTTAAATATTCATTTTTCAAAAAATTATTTTTAATTCGTTGTGTTTTCTCGTATTAAAATTTATTTTTATCAATTATATAAATTGAATATAATGTTTATTTTTTATTTTTAATCCAAATTTTAAAAATTATATAACAATTTCTATTTCATTTTTAAGAAATAAAATGAGTTACTAGGGAAAAACATATTTAACATGGTAAAGGTTAAAGTAAACATAATAGGTTAAAATGAGGTGTAATGTCCAGAAACGTCCGAAACTGCAATCTCAAAATTTGTATATGGGAAAATTATAGACCATAAAACATATATTTTACATTATTTCTAATTTTTTATCCACTTACCATGAAAAATTACACTTCTTATTCATTAAGGAATATATATTTTGAAAATATCACTCAAGCTCACCAATAAATGGAACCATCCTCTACTCACTTATATCCACACCATTACCTTGTTTTCTCAAAAATACCTACTCAAATTATCTTTATAATAATCCTATCCCATACAGGGAAGCTTTGATTCTTAATATAATTCCCCAATTCCATCAAAATTAATATGGCGTCCAAGAGAAGAAATGATTTCTTATTTATGTGTAATGACTTATTTTCATTATTTTCATTTATCTTCTTTATATAACTCTTAAAAATTATAATTTATATCTTTAATAAAATATAAATAGTATCATTTTTCTTCTACAATAATTATATTATAAAAAAAATTCCTCATTATTATACTCATTCATTGATTATATATTATTATTGTTCATATTGGTTTACCCACCTACATGAATGATGATATAAATTTTTTTCACAAATGGTTATGAAAAATTAATTATTCATTAGATATAATATTAATAATTAATTTTTTTTGTATTAATGGTTCATGAATTTACATATTATCATTTAACTCATTATTAATATATCACATTTTGTTTGTTAAAAATTACTGAAATAAGATTGGTATGGATTTCATCTTTACAAATCGCACTTGAAACTCCCATAGAATGAACCTATTTCTTTATAAATCATTATAGAACTAATATTCTAGTAAAATTACTATTATAGATATTTTTAACTTATGAATAATGAATGATGATCCATAATTCCATTTCAACATGGATACGAAATATTTGAAACTATTAACAACTAATGATCAATATAAAATAAAAATAAGTAATAACTATGTAATAAATGAATATAAAATATTAATAAAAAGGTAATATTCATGAATAATATTATAAAATTTATTATTAATAAGTATTAGTTTATTATATAGTCGGTTAGAATATACATGAGCAAGTGGGAATCCAAGGTATAAGTTTTTTACTAAATTTTCTTTCATTGAGTTATAATGATTCTTCTTGAAATTTATACTTATAAGTTGGTTACATTATAACTTATGATTGAATTATATTTTAGTTCCTCTTATGGTTTTATAGATTATAATTTATTTCACAGAATCCTTTTTTTGATTGAATCTTACATTGTAAGTGTTTTTGTTAACTCAATTTCCTTTCATTGAGTTATGATCATTCCTATTAAACCTAATTATTCAATGTTGGGTAAATTATAATTTATGAATATATTATATTTTAGTTACTATTATTTTTTTAATTATTTTCATTTATTTCTTATAAATGCCTTTATGATTGATTCTGACATCATAAAATACAACACTATAAGGGTTTTTCAACTCAATTTCCCTTCTTCATGGTAAGTTTTATATTATGAGCCAATTTTAATTTATATGGTGTGTATGATACCTCTTTAAAATACTTTATTATATTTTAATTTATATACATGGAATTTAAATTTCCATTTCTTTTTCCTATTTAATTTTATGTTTCCTTATTCATTACTAATTCCTAAGAATTTTTCTTGACTCACATCCCTTTCCTTGAGTAACAATACTTTCTCATTGACTATGTTCTTAATTTTTTTAGATATTCTACCCCTTCCCATTGGAATGTTTAGTTTATTTTCCTCATGGAGGATATTAATTTTTCATAGAATGTTTTTTTGATGGATTTATTTTATCCTAAAAATATAACATTGTTAAGAATAATTATCAGCCTTTATACTGTATATTTATCCTATATATCCATATTTTTTGTTATAAAAATAATTTATTTTATTATTTTTAAATATAAATATGTAATATAGTTTATAAAATTAATATTTCTCTTTATCTATATTCAAAAGTTATTTTTATAACTATTTCGTCAATATGGGTTCCTTTAAAACTATCTAAAAAGATTAAAAAATTATTTCTCTTTGCACTCATATATTTTATATCTTCTACTCTGAATTTATTATTATTTAACATTATTTAATTTTAAGGTTATATTATTTTGACCTATTTAGGTATTTCATAGTATTTTTGACAAATCTTTTAATGAAAATGATTTTTAATGTGATTTAAAACATTTTTTACAACAATGTTACAAAATCTTTATGAAAATTATTTTTGTAATTTCACCTCCATTTTCCTCTATACATCTAAAAGATATATCTCATATAGAGATATGTTTCAGGAATAGACCTATAAATTCTCTTATGATATACATATTTTTGGTTATCAAATTTTTTGGTTCAATTGATCGAATTCTAGATTTCATTTTGTTGGATACCATTAGAAAATGTTAAATAGATCATTTTCATTCCATGGGGTTTTTCATGATAAGATGTGTGATTAATTTTATGTGGTACACATATATTGGGTTTATCATTATGGGGATCGTGGTTTTTATATAGACCACCAATTTATTGGGTAAGTATTTATATGTCATGAGATAATGATGTTATATATTAACATGATTGTGTTTAGCTATGTTCATGACATTATTCTTGGACATTCATAGAGTTAGAAATGCTCACTACTTTATGTGTGGGAATAATTATCATAACCTATTCTCACAACCTCATGCATTTAATTGACTGGGGTTAGCTATGTCTACATTGTTATGATTTTCTGTGTCTTTGTTTTTACCATATTCCTAGGTTATTCTTCACGTATCATGATTATTATCACATATATCCATATTATTATGTCATGGTATATGATATTATTTAACAATAAAAGTTTTTGTGTTATTTTTCCTAATTACATGATCTATGTTGTATTATTATATCTTATAAATAACTCTTATGGTCTCATGACCTTTTTAATCAAGAATTTCTTCCATCTTTTTTCTCTCATGCTTATGATCAAATGCACTATGACTCATTAATATGATTTTCTGATACATAGCATTTGAGATCAATCTTTATTTTTTCCCTTATTTCCCTCGGAATTTATATATAATTATATATATTGAAATAATTTATGGGTGGATAATTTTGTAGAAACTATTTAACACATGTTTTGAAATAATAATTTTATGTATCTCATCTTCAAAGAAACTAATACTTTAGGTCATACAAGTATGTTTTATATTAATATTATATGTATATTCCTATAAAGAGATGTTTATTTTATTAAGAAATATCAACTGTTATCAAATTGTATGGGTAAAAAGTAGTAATATATCAGGGAGTGTGGATATGGGTTCACTTCATCATTGCTCCATTATATCGTACTAATCTATGAGGAGTTGTATTACAATGTGTTTTTATATTCTAATACTGTGTAGGAGCTATGATATTCCAATGTAACTCTTACTTATAGTGTAATTCCTATTCTAGTATGATATGTTTCAGTTATTATGTGAACATCCTAGGGTTATTTATATAAAAATTCTTCCTAAGTTAATCATACATGAAGTCCCTCAAGTTATCCTTACATAAGAAAGATTATATTATTGGGAGTGGTATTATAGAATGGAGCATATTGAAGTATATTGAGTCAATATTATGTGTGAGACATTTTTATGCAATTTTTCTCATTGTTTTTTTTGAGTTATAGGCAGCCAAATTTCGTGGTTATGTTTAATTGATGTTTTTTTTGTCATGGTTATGAAATCTAGGCCATGTTTTTTGTTTGAGGTGTATCGGATTGAGATGAATAACTATAAATTATGCCATGATTCTAAAGTCATAGGATGACGTGGTAGGGTATTCATTGAATTCATCAGTCTTAAAGTGGTTTGACACTGATATTTAAAGAATATGATGAAATAGTTTTCAAATTTGGCTTGTGTTATTGTGTGAATACACCTTTCACACTGTAGATATATATTTTTCTAAATTTTATTATAAATATGGTCGATATATTGAATTTTTCCCTTTTTCCTCAACTCTATTTGAATACTAAACAATCATGAGAGGGTCCTTAGAGATCGTTGAGCATCATTTGGTGTCTTTCATCATTCAGTTTCAAGCGATCAATCTCTTTAAGATCTAAAGTAATTATATCTCCTCTTCTTCTTTACAATTTTAATTCTTATATCTTGGGGATTTTATAGAAATTTTTTTGGTCTCTTATGGGATATGTTTGGTTGATTGATTGATGGGGTTTTTTTGTGCTATATGCTATTGTGGTTTTTCATATAAGCACTTAGAGGTGGTCACATTCTCCCTTATTTTTTATTGTGTGGAAATTTTTTGAATCTCTTTTGAGACAAGGTATTCAAGACATACCCTTATTATTTATGTGAAATTATATGATTATCCTGCTTTTTTTCATTAGAAATATGGTATGGATTGA
The DNA here is from genome assembly GCA_963277665.1 of Viscum album. Lineage (NCBI taxonomy): Eukaryota > Viridiplantae > Streptophyta > Magnoliopsida > Santalales > Viscaceae > Viscum > Viscum album. The sequence continues at coordinate 181,691,543 of OY728130.1, forward strand.
ACCAATTAAGATAATTAATCAAACTAACGTAATTTAGTGGGGAACGATTTTAATTGAAATAGATTTACATAAATTTATTTTATTGATATTTTTTGATTATTTTTATAGATATTTTTGTTTTTATATTATATTTTTTATCTTTTATGTGTTTTATTCACCTTACATAATTGGATAATAAATTAATGTTGATAATAAAATAGTATCATGGAAATCCATAATTATGTTGTTTTTACTTTTTTATACCTTGTTTGTTTTAATTGATTTTATTTTTATATGTTTATTCTTATTAAGGTATTGTTTTTATATTGTGGTATTTGTTAAGGGGGATATTGTGGTATGGTTTTACTGGATAATGTTCATTTGTTATCATGGTGTTGTGGTAAGAGAATGAATGGTTTGTATGAGAAAAAAGAATGGAAGTTATAGTGGTTATGATATTTTTTATCTTCGGTATTGATGTGATTGATGTAGAATTAATAGTTAAGGGGATTGAAATTAATGATGATGGGATTCATGAAAAATTATAGTGATTGGGAAGGAAAGATAATGTGGGAATAAATTTAGTTAATGAGTAAATAATGGTTTGAAATTAAATATGTGCAAAGGAATGTAATGTGAAAAATTAAATGGAAAATATAGATTTAATAAATAATGTGATCAAATGGGAATTTATTTTATATTGTGTGGGAGTATGGTCTGTCTAGGTGTTTTGGTTTATTAGTGGTGATAATATTTATTATTTTTTAGTGGTTAGGTTGATGTGATAGTTTCATGCAAGTGAGGTGTTATGAGTTGACCATATGGTCATGATTTTTTATTATTGTTATACTTAATATATTTTCTTGTTATTTTATACACACCACCACCTTAGTTAGGTAACCTAACTGATACCTATATAATTACATGGGTTCCAGTTTTTTTCCCAATTATTTAGGTTATAGAGAGAATGGATTTCTAAAAACCCCCCTTCACCACTCCCCTTTATATATAGTATGGTTTGTGATTAATCATGAAATATAGATATATATGTTTTTAATTTCTTTAAGTTTTTATGTATATATATACTGGTTGGATATGTTATTTGGTTGTGGTGTGGATGAAATATCAGGGTCGACCATGGTAGCGGAGGTCATGGGATTGATGTCCTTTATATTCGAAATACCTTACTATGATGATTATGTGATGTGACACTATAATCTAATTGCGGTATGTAGTATGTGGTTATAATATTTTGATATGTTGTTATATAGATATATTGAAGGAGTTAAAAAATGGTTAATTTGTTTTTGGGGTATGATAGTGATAAAACAATGGGTTTGGGATTGTGAGGTCCCTTATTGACATATACTCATTATATACTATGTTATTACACTTGGATGTGATATTGGGCGAGGGAATCTTGGTGAGGTTTGGAGATTGTTTACTTGTCATAGGTGCATGTTAATTCTATCTTTTGTTCACTGATCCATTAGTATGATACTTCCAAATTTGTATGAGATGTTTTGAGGAGCATTATAATGACCATAATTATATTATCACCATATATATATATATATGTGTGTGTGTGTGTGTGTGTGTGTCTAGGAGGGTGTTGGTGATCAAGTTAGACTATACAAGATCAAGGAGGATGTGATCAGTGTTGTTGTTGATGCCAATGGAGTTGTATTTTAGTATTTTACTTTGGATACCTTATTTATTTTTGGTATTCACATGAATTATATAGTGAGTATTTTATATTATATGGAGTTGATTGGGAGTATATCTTATGTTACTATGATTATGAGGGTAATGCCTCCAATACATGAGATTTTATGACCACAAAACTAGTATCTATCCTATGGCTTATTAATGGTGGGTTTTATGGTTCACTCCCATCTTTACTGCCCACCTAGGAGGGGTTTCTAGTTGGTTTAGTTCATTATAGAGTGTTATAAGATCTATTCTTGAGAGTTAGGGTGGATATTGGAGATAGGAGTTGGTGGGGACTACATGTGTTTGGTAGGGAAACAATATTCATCAAACATATAATGTAGTTTAGAAAGGGATGTCGAATATGATATAAGTGTTTAGTGCCTCTTGTGATATTATTTAAGGATAATAACCTGACTACATATGCTAATATGACAGTAATTCTGAGGTTGGGACCTATGAAATGCATATGCATTATATATTTTGTGCATGTCTTTGAATAAGAGAGATCTTTTTAAAGTTAAAGTAAATAAAATTAAATGATATTAACTGGATTCCATGTTCCAAATATTAAGAGTTTTTCTCTTATAAATATAGATTCTGGTCATTATACACAAGTGTTTGATGTTGGATAGGTATTCTTGGCTTGACTGGATAACTATAGGAGGGTTGACATAGTTGAGGAAGATGAGTCTTGGGATCGTATGTTGAGAAATATTTATCATTAGAGATTAGAAAATTATGAGGGACCATTATATGATCAGCAGATAGAGATCTATTTGGAAGAGTTAGAGAATTATTTTATCTTAACCTATTCTATGACAGAGTATTGGGTCTCATTTATTATCTTTTTGAACAAATAAGTGTGTTAGTGGTGGTTTTTTTTTCATGGTGACCATCATGAGTTTTTCATCACATGGGATGATTTTTAGAAGTAGTAACAAATAGATTTTATTTCCTAAATTATAAAGGTGATTAGGTGGAAGAAGATTCTTTCTCTTTGGAATGGAATCATGAGAATGAAGGATCTCAAGATTTAGTCCAATAATATTCTTAATTGCATACTAGATGTTTTTAGGGATGAGTAGGCTAGAGAATGATATTGTGAGGATGCAATACATCCCAATATTCATAATTAGGTTACTATATTTATGTTATCTATTTATTTAGAGGTTCTAGATAAGGTATACTTGATTAAGATTATGAATGCATGGTCTAGTTCATCTTGAGAGGGGAGTCATAAAAACTTCTCAAGGAGAAGAGTTGAATATGAAGGATCTCAAAATTTGGGGAAGTCTATATTTCGATCAGTAAGGATCCAGTTCCTAACAAACTTTTCATGGTTATTAAGAGAAGTTAGTTCCAATTCCCCTGTAAATATCTATATTCTGGGGTTCTTTTCTTATAGAGTTCATGGCCATCAGTAATTTTAGTTTTTGTCCATTCTCAATGGTTAGTGTAGAATAAGTGGTCAACTTCTTGTGAAACCTCAGATGTTTTTCCCCTAATATATTATCAGTAGTGTAGTCATTATGAATTCATTATATAGATAAGAGATGGTGTATTAAAAGTATAACCCCATGATGGACCTTATCTATAGGTATATATGGTTGATTGTGGTTATGGAGGCGTTTTTCCGTAGTGTCAGTGAATTGGAGGAAAAGGGCACGGTCAGTTGCATGTCATGGCGATACGAATACCAGGAAAAAAAAAATATCATGAGAGGTATTATATTCTAATCTTATACCTAAGATTTTTATTTGTTTTATTTTGGATGTTTTCATTCATTATTTACACCCTCCTTGGTATGGGTCTTCGATCTCAAGTCATAGAGACTTCCAATGCCCCAAGTGATGATTATGCCCATTGGAGTCCATTCTATTTTGACTGATGTGTTCCAAGGTTACAAGTTGATAATAGGGAAATATCATTTGTTATGGTATTTCATAATATTTAAGATATATCTATGTGATATCATTCCTAGAAAAAATTGGTTGAAATCTATGTGGATGGTCTCCAATTATTTATAGAGGAGATATGGGCTATTTGATGTGGAAGGATAAGATATAATGTTTTTTAGTGAGTAGGATCATCAGATGCATCACGTACATCTATATCCCTTTTCATATCAACTGGAAGAGTTTCTGTTATTCTTGGTGTAAATTTAGGTAGTAGTGCTTCCAAGAGTGGTTTAGAAATTTTATGGTTGTTTTCTCCAAAGAGTTTGTTCTCCACCCACTAAAAATGATATTGAGTTTTTTATTATGTTTCATCTTGGTGGATCTCTAGTTTCAATGCCACTTTATCAGATTTAACCATTTGATTTTTGTAATCCGAGGATTTATCTCTATAATTTGTTGAAGAAGGGTTTCATCCATTCCAATGTGTAACATGGGGTGCTCTGGTGTTATTCTCACAGAATTTGGATGGTTTTTTAGGTTTTTTATAGACTAATGGTGGATAGACCAAGTAATGGCCGAGAAACATTACCATATTCCAAGGATATATTGTCTATTTAATCATTTAAAGAGATCAAACTATATTTTTATGATCGTTTTGTGGTCTAATTATCATCAGATATGGGTAAAGGAGGAAGAAGTGCCTAATACTACCCTCTAGTGTCCTTATGGGAGATTTTGATTTTGTAATTATTCCATTTGGTTTCACAAATTCCCAATTGTAATGCACATCTATCAATGAACAAAATGATATCGATTTGGGTTAACACAACACCTCAATTGAACCTTTCTATCACTAGAGTATGGTAGAAACATTAAGGGTTTGATAGAAAAATGTGGGAGATGGTTTCCCCTATTTATGAATCATACATGGAATTGATACATGAATATACATGCATAACCAAACAATATCCAAATATCCAAAATTTATATAAAAAGGCCATACTAGACAAAAACTATAATTATAGATAACACACTATCCAAACATTGACTAAGTAGCCCCAAAAAATGATTCCACTTGCATACAAGCACAAAAAAACTTCCAAGGATGGCCCTATTAATCTAGATCCAATTCCCCACTAAGAGAACCAAAAAGAAACCACTAGAACTATAAGACTCCACATAGAACTAGCTCCCATACCTAGGTGATTTACCGTTACTTAGATCATGAAATAATGTATTTATACACATCCATTCAAGGAATATGCTGGGTATCAGAAAATCATACTATATAGGCAATCATAACACCACCTCTAAAATCCCATCATACGCAAGGGTGTATGAATAAATAGTAAAAAGAAAGTGATTATTCATATTATAAATAATAGTGAGCAATTTAGATGAATAATTCATAAATATCCCCTTATACCAGGAGTATATATACCCAATTCGAGCCTTGTCATGGTTTTAGAGATTAGTGGGGATAGAAAATCATCTAGGAATTGCCACTAAATAAGAATAAGGTAGTCGAAGTGCAATAACTATCCCATAAATGGGGTAGGTGTTCTTGTATAATCATGTCAAGAAAATATTATATTTCATCCCTTAAAAAAATGTAAAGTATTACCAAGATTCAGGGCATTATGATTCCATCCCATATCATCAATATATCTTTCAAATCATGATACCCCAATGAAAATTTTCTTTCAAAACATATTTACCATTTATTTAGTATTGTCAAATCAAAAGGGAAAAAATTCATATAAGAAATTTATTAAATATAGAGGCATACAGATAAATTTTTTAATCAAACTAAAATAAAAAATAAGCATAGTGAACTGTAGTCATATACAACTGGGAAGCCATTCTAAACGTATATTGATCATAGGTAAAAAGGTAGGAATGATTTGTAAATATTTATAAATAGTATACGACATCAATAATGGTCTAAATTAATTTTTAAACAATGAAGTGAATCAGAAAATACATGACACGTACTTTAATTTCCTATGTCTCTAACATTATCTATTCATTTTACATACTAAGGAATTTTACAACAATAAAAAATATAAAGGAATATCAAATGAGAATATTAATACACCAAATATAAACATAAATTAAAAAATTGGATTTTTATCTTTATAAAGTAATTCATGTAGACTTTTTTTATCTCAAACATCTCTTAAATTATGTTTTCACTTGGACCTAAACTGTCCCAAATCTCTATAAAGTTGAAAGGTAGAAGAGGTTTACTAACCAATTAGTTTTCATATCAGTTCTCCAGGGTCTATAGAAGAGGATTAGGATACCCTATCGATTTAAAAGTCAACCAATATCCATGGAAGGATTAAGACTTTGACTGATCTAGAAACAAAACATGAAACCAAGAAAGTAAAATATAGTGGTAAATTAAGACCTCGCAATCCAACCTTCCATTTTTTCCAAAATAAGAGAATATTGAAATAGCCATGAGGGTCTAGAATACCTAAGGTTATAAGAATTAGTTTTAACTAACATAAATGAAAAAAAGAGAATAAGGGATTATAGGTGAACTATGGATTTTCTTCACTAGAGTAGAGTTATCATAACAAACTAAAAGCACTTAATGTTAGGGAGAAAGGGGAAGAACCTAGGATAAAAGGAAGGGTGTGGAGATCTCCTTGGAAGTGTTATTGGATAAAAATTTGTGTAAAAACTCAAAGAGGGTGATTAAAAGGGTTATATTTTGGTTGTTAAAGGACAATATTTTCATTTATTCAAGGATCTTTTCCCATGAGCCCACCAAGTAATCAGTACTAAGAAACTAGGTACCTAATAGACTTAAGAGGTCCACTTATACCCCAAGTGCTCTATTAGGTACTGATTACTAAGCCATCCAATACTTGAACACTTTTTTTTACCTCTACTCGAATCCTCTTATAACATCAAAACCCCCAATTAAAATAAAAATAAACCAAAAAAAAATTAGAATAGCCAAAAATTAAGGAGGACTGCATGATAGTTTCAATTGGGGCCATTACAACATCCTCAGTATTGGTTTTATTAACCTATAGAATCTTCAATTATATTCCTGAAGAAATAAACTAAGCCATTAAATCATCATTTATATTTAACACTTTTATGTTTCATCCTAGTTTTATCCATGTTATCACATTACTAGAACCAAAGGGGTTGCATTTCCCCATAACAGTTTCTGATTTTAGTCAAAAATGTATATAACATGATTCGTATTGGATGAGTTATCATTGAAATAAATTTCATGAAAATGAATCACAAGTGAAGGGTTGAGAATATACTTATTCAACTAGGGAACATGAAACTTTTAATTAATTGCAATGAATTCGGGTGGAAAAGTTAGATGGTAATTAGTTTTAATGGGTCCTGGTTGGTTGATACCACTGGGGGGGATGAATGGTACACTTTTAGAATTATTTCTTTCGGAATTATATTATATGACAAAATAAAGTTTGGATCCTATCATATTTAATTAAACTTTACCCACCTCATATATAAATCAAATAAACTAATCATAGCACACAAGGATTTACAAGGTTTTACCTTAAATAAAAACTCCTTTCTATGATTGGTTAGTCACCCTAATCATGGATTCTATACTATAAATTCAAGTAGTTTCAAAAATCACATTCCCATCCTTACCTATAAAAATTATCACTTTGATCATCCCCTAGAGTCCCATTATAGAATAAAACTTCCTAATTCTTGATATAAAAGAATGTTCATATTATAATAGTAAAGATCATCACAAGGATCATAGTTTATTCAGCACCACAAGTGAATGGCCATAAATATCAAGCCTTATAGATTAGAAAATTAGGGCATGATCCTTCTTCAAGATATTCAGTAGTCGATGAGTATGATCAAGTCAGACATTCTTTCATTCCTTTTCTAGAAATTCACTAATTTAGATCTTACTCTATCACTCAATTACCCAGGCATGTAGATCCCTTCCTTCTTAAATGGTTCCTATATTTATTATCTTTATTTTCTCCTCAATACATCAATGTATTATGTTCTTTCTCACCTCACCAACAATATTGAGTATCACATATCATTTTTTTCATCCATATTTGGATCACTTAGTCTAATCTCATATCGATGGTTGGACACGCTTGATATTCTTCAACTTAGTATGTGAATATAATTATACATATAGATTTATGATCATATCCTCAACAAAAAAATAAACTCACATTAGACTGGAACCCATATTTAGGAAAATAAAAAATGTAGAACTAAAAATAATTTAAGAAAACTATTTCCAACATATGATACTATAGATATCATTTGATAGATTTATAAACAGTGATCATCCACTTTTACCCATCAAATTAAGCACAAACCAATCACCACAATAACTGAATATTAATTATCTCAATTAACGACTTGTATCCTGTAGATATAAATGTTTTCCATTTTTCTTTATTTCATATAATTTTGAGTTAGTAAAATAAATCTCTTAAGAAAAACATCACAACTTATAATGAAATTGATAATAATTCATAAATGAATATATTTGTGACTTACATAAACAGTTGTATATGATTTATTTATCTCATTCCATTATATCAAATTCAAAATTCTTTATCATCAACCTTGTATCATGAAAAAAAACTCTTATCATGATATATTTTTGAAACTAAACCTCTTGAAAAATTATTTCACATGAAAATTTAGCAAGAATCATCATATGATAAATTTCGAGTGATTTTAAGAACCTTAGAAAATCATAGCTCCATCATAGAAACATTATAGAATCAATTATAGATATTCTCTCAAAACAAAGTGAAATATCAACTCAAACGTCCCAGAATCACTGTTCACTTCATTTGATCTTGTCCTTTAGGGTATTTTAATAATAATCCCATCACACAGCTTGAATCACAATTTAATTTTGATGTTTTAAATATTAAATATCAGTTCAAGCATCAATTTTTAATAGAATAGGTAATTTTGGAAATCCTTATTTTTTAGTCTATAGAATTTTGAAAATTTATTTAACTAATGATAATTATGCATCTAGATTCCAACATAGATTACACTTATGCATATCCCAATTAATCATTATGAAAACTCAATTCATGCTTATACAGCCACTTGATACTTACATTTTCCAGGTATATGTTTAAATAGATAACCCATATGAAGCTCAAATTTCATCCTTATGAAGATCCATAATGACCCTTATGGAGATGTACATTACCTTTACCCAATTTTATTTTACCTTTACATAAATATAAGATATCCTTTTCGAATTTCCAAATTTCCATTATATATATAGAAATATCCTTTACATAGAGTTATATTTACCCGCATACATCTCAGTGTTGACCTTTATACAGGGTGTAAATGACCCTTATATAGCTTCCAATCACTCATAAAAAGTTCTCTCAATGACTTTTATAGATATAATTCATTTTCAAATTATCATATCTACTGAACATCATTCATACATAGATACATGGAATGGATCATATGTAATATGGGATAACTCATACAAATATTTCTAAAAGACACATATGTAGGTCCTTTACTTTTAAAATGACTCATATGCTGATTTTGATGATACATACCCAGGGTAAAAATTATCATTATACATGTAAAATTCATTGAGTTATTTACTAATATCAGTATACTTGAGTCTAAAAATTAACTGAATTGTTTTTATATAAACACAACACTTCAATATTCCATTCAACTAAATTTTAAGACTAATAATAACTAATTATTTAAGTTATACAAATAACAAACCTCTTTAATTATCTAAAATATTTTTATAGAACTATAATCTTTAGAAATTTTCATGCACCTGAAGAATATTTCAACCAATAATTTGATATAAAGGGTTTGATACATTGAAGTTTTCCAGCCATGTTTTTTAAGATGTAGCACACATATTCCATTTTTTCCATTCAACATGGTAACAACTCACTCGTCCAGAATAAAAAACATTGACTTTCATTCATTAAATCCATATTGAAAAAAATAAAACTCACCCATTTTTTAACATCAATCTCCCCCTTTGATGTTGTTAAAAAAATACCTTTCATCTTCACTAAAATCAAGGTAACTCATCTAACCATTATTGAAAATAAATTCAAATGGTATGAAGGTGTATTCTCATTTAATCTACTTCTCCTTAATTGTATTTTTCTCCCTAATTAATTTTGACCGATGTGATTTCATTTATAGACACACAAACACACACACACATATGATATCACACATTATCATAGCAAGGATCCATTAATTAGATAACTCTAAGTCTACATGGTCTATCTTACTGAAGAAAATAAGAGTACATATAAAATGAGATGAATGATTTCCATATGAAAACAAGCATGTTATATCAATCCTTCAATACAAATTTTAGGGTTTATTATAAATAAAAATTCAATAGAATAAATAACATGAACAATATTAAAAAACCCATCAAAATTGTTCAAGTAAAAGGCATGTAACTCCCCCTTTTCTCATATTTATCATCAAACAACACTCCCTATTTATAAATATATATGATACATTCAATAAAAATATATGAAAGTGTGTTTTTCATACCTCTTTTCATATATTTTCACAGTTTTCCATAAATTCAAGATTCCATATATGTTGATAATTTGATAGCTCCAACGCATGTTTTCTAACCATTTAGGGACACACTCACTTTTTCCTTCATATTAGTAGTTTGAAAAATCTATAAAGGATAACTTATTTTTATTATAGTGTATGAAAAACTCACAAAATTACTTTTTTCATCATCTCCTTCAATTCCCTATAAGTAAGTAAAAAATTAATAAAAGTAAGGGAATAAGGATGGACCTCTTAATTTATTAGTAATAATAGAAAGTATGAGTATTTTCTCTCAACGAAGTTATCTCATTACTTCCAATGTCAACATGAGATGATTTTCTAATATCTATTTTTCAATTATAAGTTTTAACAGGTTTCACAATAATTTTATTTTCTAGTACTGCTAAAATGTGTGGATAGGTTTTATTTATTTTAGTTATTAATGAAATAATATTACCTAATTCTTTCACCATCTATCTCATCGCTTATTTTTGGTTTGGTAGGATTTTATATAGTCTTTCATTCCATGCCTGGTCTGTCAACACCTTTCACACATGTTCCCTTGAATCTTCATTTCATGACATATGAATGAATTCTCTTGAAATTTATCCTTTTAATATGATATCACTTTATTTCCTTTATCTTCACCATCCATCTGGGATTTCTCTAATTATTTATCCACATTTAGTTTATTTATCCAAACAGTCAAACACTTATTCTTTGTTTTCAAAAATTTTCATGTTGCTTCACATGATATTTTGGTATTCTCAGTTCAAAATGACTCTCCTTTCATTTTTTCTAATTTATATTCCATTTCAAACCATAGAGAACATTTATTAGTGGGATAGTCATGAGATTCCTTAGAACCATAATGCATCTTCTAGTGCCCAAACACATACTCTTTTATACATAGTCTCTAATTCCAATGAAGTGACCCAAATTAAAAAATTAAAATTAAAACATCAATAACTAATATTGACTGACTACATTCCCAATATATTTTTAGGTCAAGATATTTAGTGAATTTTTAAATTTTAATACATTCCAAAACCCACACTATTTCTTTTAAATGGGTAATTTTATCTTCTATTAATGTATAATCTTTGAATGATACTTTATATTTACTCAGGATAAACCTCATAATAGAGACTTGAATCCATAATAGACCATTCTCATTAATATTATTATTGAAAAAAATGAAAACTTGGAGTGACTAAAAAATCACAGTAATGGGTTTTAAAGATCATGAAATCCTACGATGTTTTTAAAATAATTTAAAACCCATTGAAATCATTTTATTCGAAACAAAATAATTCGATCTTAAAAAAACATTAAACATGAAATCATATTTTTTTGTCAAAATGGTTTTCAGAAAACAAATTTCATAATATTTCATAAGGAAAAATGATACTTTATGAATTCTTTACTTTTAATGAAATAAAATATTAAATACCTCTTTATTTTAAAAAAACCATTAAATCCTCTTAAAATAATGAATTACCTTTCAAATAAAAATTATTAATTTTAACATATACTAAAATATTTCCATATAAAATCAAATCTAATGTTTTTTAGTAAAATTATTTATAAGATTAAGAAAATCCATGAGGAATATTGAAAAATTGAAGGATATATAGGTACCACCTATCAATTAGTAGAGAAATTCCCTTGAGTATTTGAGTTCACTCCCCATCCTTCAGCAACATTTATAATACCCAAGTTCAAAATTTTAACAAAACATTTTGTATCCTAATTTTTAAATTAAAAAAAATCATATAATTTCTTTTCATATCCTTAAAATTAGTGTTAAAATTTAATTCTCAAAAATTAATGTAATATAAATAAATTTATGGTTATTCAATGAAAATTCAATAAATTATTTTTTTGAGAAGTGGACACTTTTAAAGAAATATATGGATAAGTGAAAAGAAATTGAAAATCCATGGAAAAATCCTTTAAATATAAATTAAAATAAAATCTTGACCAGATATAATATTTTATAATAAACATATTTTATTATGATTCCAAAAATAAATGTGGAATATAAGCTGAAAATTTAGACATAAAAATTACCCAATCCTTAAAAGATATTTAGTTCTAATTGTGTGTGGGAAAAAATTATTTTTAAGGGAGGTTCATACTTTAAAATAAATTATAATTGGTTTTATAAGGAACAATAACATTACCTCTTTCAAAAAGGTGATTCTAATAAAACCCTACCAAACTCTCCTTCCACCACAATATCTCTATAACTATAACCTAGGGAAAATATGGGTATTTTAGGTGAAGGGTCTTAGGGGAGCATCATTCCATGTAAAACTAAAAATGGAAAGGTCTTTTTACAATCCAATCTCCACTATGAATCTAATATATTGTAAAATTTTAATTATTTAAAAATTAGTTCACTGTGGATAAATAGACATGTAGTGACCTTCATATAGGATCTCTTCCATATCATAATAAGGCAAGTCCATCAAATCTTATAAATCCTTTAAATGTATTGAATATTTATAGAAAATAATTTATATCTATTAATACTACCATCCTATGTGTTATCCATGTGTCTTATTAATCTTCATACAATCTTGATAGATGTGGTTACGATAATGAAAGATGTGTGTTTTTTTTTTGTGTTTTTTTATATATATCTCACCAAATACCATGAAATAATCATATGTTCGAAGGAAGAAAATGACTTCTTATTTCATTGGATATCATTTAACATTTTATTTCATCCTTCTCTTGATATTACCCCTGTACTCACATCAAAATATATCAATATATTCCCCTCCATATGAGGTGTTTTCTTATTTCTAAAGGAAATGGGGATTCAAGTTTCGTTCGAAATTAATAGCATGAACAGTTTCCTGAAATTTTCATACTATAGGAAACATTATAAATGATGATTGCCATTGTTGAAAATTTAGCATTTTATTTTATCCCACTGACTCAACATACATTATATATATATATATATCATGTTGACAATCCCAATACATTTTTTTTAAAAATGAGGAAAATGATGGATGATGTGGTTCAATTTTAAAGTAATTTTTTTTGTTTTGAGTTGTGAACAATACCCATGTGACATGATCCATCATCAATATTTCTGTCTTTTGAAAGGTTCTATATATATCAGGATGCAGTATTAAATCCCAGTGAAGTAAAATGTTATCCAGTGCTCTCCCGTATCCTATTGTTCCAACTAGAACACTTGGAAACTAATAATCCATCACCGCCACCTTGCATGTGTGATTATATGCAACAAATCACCTAGTATATACCTGCACACCTTTTTAGGCTCACCCATGGTGTGATAAGTTAAAATATCGTAACATTATGCGACATAGTTTTTTATAGACTAATTGAAAACTACAAATATGTGAGGATAGAAACTACCTTTACATGAGGTTGGAAACTACTTTTACATGAGGATAGAGATTACCTTTATGTGAAGATGGAAACTACCTTTACATGAGATGGGAATACTCAGAATGTACATACATTTAAGAGGTCTTAGGTAATTGGCATCACCTTCACGTGAGGACCAATACCATGATTTTAAATCCCTTTAATAAATAAACTAATTTAATAATTATTTTATTTAAAAATTTTATTTATAAATTATATAATCCTATTTCTACATAATAAATAATTTTAAAGCTCATTATATTTATTTTGGACATATTATTTCTCATTAATAATTTATTATTTATTATTTACCCTTTATCATCCTTATCTTATGTATTTAAATTATTATCACATATAAATTAAATATATTTCATTCCATAAATTTACTCGAAAAAATCTACAGATAATTATAATTATATTATATATATTCATTTAAAATAATTAATATATATACATAAAAAATATTATTTTACTATTAAAATTTATAATGATGAATGTATATATATTCATTTCAAATTAATATAATACATCTATAATTGGTATTATTTTATATATATTTATTTCAAATTAATATTTATATTTTTCAATAAATTTTATATTACTATGAAAATTTATATTTATCATTCACTAAAATTTATTATAAAATAAATCCAAATCATGCATAATTAATTTCATTAACATTTACCCATAGGTTCATAAGAAAAATAAATGAAATTAGGGTCAAAGTATAAATTTTTAAATAACATCATATTAAATATAACATCATGTTTAATAAACATTTAGTTATATATTATTTCAAAAATACATGAAAATTCACATAAAGTAGTACTTTTATTTCTTAAATATTTTAAATTAATATATTCTTTATTATAAAAGGTCATAAAATGATTTCCCATGTAATTATAGACCTTTAATTTAATGATGAGTTATTGCATGCTTAGGTTGTTATATTTTCTTGGTAAAATATTGGGTGGTTTGAATTAGTTCTGAAATAAGCTTTTATCACAGTATTAATTTTAATGAAAAATATATATTAAACACTTGGAATATCAAAATTCAGGAAATCCTTTGATTTAAGTCCTTGTAATCATCTTCCATACACTTATACTAAACATCCAAATCTATTTTGCGTGGAATGATTTGATGTATTCTGGATTATAGGTTTCTTTCTTTGAGAATCTGACCTTATCTACTCAACAAAGATCCCCCTTGGTTTATACCACTTCCCTAAAAATGACATTTTATTCCAAAAAGTGTATAAATTGGGTCCATACCTTGACAAAACCATAAAAAACTCGAAAAAATATTATCTTTTTCTTTAATTATAAATTATTCACAGATAATTGGTGTTTTTCCCTCCAAAAACATGAGGCATATGTTATTATAGGGCAGTGGTATTATTAGAATTGTCATCACTTATATTGATGTGAAAGAGTGTTTGTAAGTTTTTATTAGTCTAAATTGGTTTAAACTTGTTTTTGAAATCTGTACTTTGAGAAATTCCAGTTTAATTAAAGATAATCTGGAGGAGAATCAAATTAATTTTATAGACCCATAAGCTTACCATCATGAGAAGTCTCACTCTTAACCTAATATAACTTAGATAATCCTTATCTATTCTTTTCAAAATCATTTTGAGCTATTAGGAATATATTTTACGACTCAAATATGTCTTCCTCTTTCCCATACAGTCTTTTACAATCTCTTATCATATTCTCTGGCCCATCCATATTCAATATATATTTCTTAATCTCAACAATATATGTCATTTATTTTTGACACATTACTCTTTACCTCCAAACGTCATTTATTTATATATATATTTTATTTTTGTATTATACTACTTGAGCTATATATTATTCTCAAGTGAATACTTTAACTCATTATCATGCAATCAATCTTTATTGGTACTCCCTTTTCCCTATCATGACTTAAGGCGTCAAAACCATTTTCAACATGAGACAGAAAATTAACCACATCTTATGATTTGCTACTTTATGAGTCAACCTCTTCTTTATGGATCATTAAATTCTTTCTCTTGGATCTATGGAATTTATTCTTTTGGGGTTTTATATCTTCTTTGTTATATTTAAGTCTCAAAGTCTTATTCTCTAAGAAATTTATAGAAACATGTATAATTCCATAACAATTATAACACCTGGGTAGATTGTTTCCCTTTACTTTACACTTCCCCTTTTAAAACTATTTGAAATAAGTGTAATGATATAACAAACCTAACCATTAATACACATTAATTCATCATTTATTACATAAAATATAACACTTAATACAACCTGAATGATTGATAAGTCTAGTGTCATTGGTAATTAGTTACATTACCGAACAATTCAAAATAGGAATAAAATAGAATCTTTATTTTAAACATACTTCACATGATCGCACTTTAAACTTCATCGGAAAACCCGGGGACATGTATAAGAAAGAGGTGGGCTATGAATCTATGTAAGGGAATAAACACGGTAAAACATGAATAAGGTAGTGTGTTTTAGACAATGGGAATATCAATGGTGTAGAAAAGAGGTGATATTTATTAACATGAACAATAAGACATGATATATCATGATTACATAAATAAAACATGGGAAATGTGGAAAAAACATAAAACAAATTATCATAAACATAGGTCAAGGGTAACTACCAAGAATTCATAAAATAAAATGGGTCATAAAAGAATTGGGTTTACTCCCTATCCCAACATGAAATCTCATGAGACTAAACATTTCCCAATGCATTAGAGCTCTATATAAATTTGGGCACACCCGTCACTTTCATTTCATCCTCATGCTTAATATTTCCACATCGGTCATACAAAATGGATTCATTCAACATCATATTTTATTCCACGATCAAGGACTATGGAATACATACATATAATTCCCAATTAAGTAAATTATAATTATATAAAGTTGAAAATACTTGATAGGATATGGGTATGGTATTCACTACACAATTGTTTTGTCATGGAAAACTGTGGTGAAATTTCAGTAGCATAACACCATTACTCATAAATTTATAAAACAAGTTAATGAGAGAGAAAGTGGTATTTCATAATTTAGAAATAAAATGGGAAATATTAGGGACATATAAATACACATTCCAGTAATATTAATTGGAAATATAAGGAACAATATAATAAATAAACTTGACTAAAGAAGATAAGGTGATGATCCCTTACCAAATTTCTACATGGTGACATGTGTATATAAAGGCTCATGGGAGGGATTAATGAGAGTTAAAGGGGTATATAATCATTTTTAAATTAAATGGATAGAATGTTTTTTGTATTAAAATATAACCAAACAACCAAAAATTGAAACTAAGAATTATAAAATAAAATAGATGCTTGAATAAAAATGAGAAGAGAGAAATCCCTTACTTGAGTGTGTGACTCAAAATACATGATATGGGATTCTTGAGAGCTTGGGGGTGACTTGAGAGGACTCTATAGAGAGTAAGGTAGAGATAGGAGGATTTATAAGGGTTTTAGTGAAGATAAATAGAATATTGTGTGGTTTTATATAGAAAAATTGTGGGGATTTCTTTATTATTTCTCAAACATAGCTTTGGGACTCTATATAAAAAAATAACCAAAACCCCAAACCTTCCCATGATTTTTGCCCATGGTTTCTACCAAATGGGATTTTTTTATTTATTTCATTATTCCCTATTCCAAACATAATAAAATAATTATCTTTCTTATGTGGAGGTGGGTCATACTCTTAAAGAAATCATTTTAAAATCTTAAAATATATTAATGGTTTTGGGGGATTCACAAAGTCTTTAAACAATTGATACATTAAACATAAAATCACATTATTTTATATGTAAAACAAATATTTGCTCATGGATACACTTAATATTATTTATTAAATCACTTTTTGGTCACTATTATGTCATAATACACACCATATATTTATAGGAAATTTTTTTACTCAAAAAATGGACTTTATCATAAAATTATGATAAAATAACCAATGGATAATTTTGAAGATATGATTCCAAAAATAATATTCATTTTAGAGAAATAATTTCCTAAATATGTTCATTTTCACTTTTTAAATAATAATCATAATTTATTGATAAATGCTAGGTTTTATTGGCAATAATAAATTGTTGAACCCTTATAAAAATTACATTTGACTTCATAAAGATTATATGATTATTTATATTTCAAAAAATATTTAACAATAATATTTTATTAGAATATAATTTATTTAAAAAATTAATTAATTCTTAAAAATAAATTCCTCAATGAATTTTGAATATTACCCAAAAATACTATTTTTTTTATTTATCGAAATAAAAAACAATTATAATATAACAATAATAGTTTAAAAATATATTCATTATTCTTTAAAAAATAATTTATATACTCATATTTCTAGGGTATTCATATATATCACTTTAATACACTATCAAATGCCCTTAGAGTAAGGTGTGGGACCTTGAGACTTCCATACGGTTGTCTAATATACATGGTTTGGGTTCTGATCATGATGAGCTTGAAAGTCTCCCATAAATGGTTTTACTCATTATTACGTTGTTGAATATCAACTTGGTCTTTCTCAAGGAAAAATCAAAAAGAAGTTATCTCCCTTATAATTTTTGATAAATATTCTTCATAGGGTATGATCCTATGGTTTGAGGCTATCACTTCCTTTGTATATGTCAATTGGATTTGTTAAACCTCTATATTTATACTAATAATTTGATCAGTGTTAAAGAGATATATTATCAATGGTAATGATACTTAATAGTATTTTTAATCCTATATAATAAAACCAAATAATTTCATGTGTTTTCTATGACCATATTACATAATTATACATTTAATTAAATCATAAGGGAAATTTTATTTATTACAATTTGGGTCATTAAAATCTTCCCCACTTAATAAATTTCTCCCTAAAAATTTTATTTTCAAACAATAAAACAGATGATGGTAACTATGTTTTATCATCTCTTCTAATTCCCATGTTGTATATTTAAACTTGTGTTTTCTCCACAACACATTGACTAGGTTCATTTTTTATTTCGTAGAACTTTGTCTATGCGATCTAGGATCTTCACCAACTGCTCCTCATAAGAAATTTCATTCTCCAATGGTTCTACCTTTGGATTGAGTACATATGAGGGGTTTGTTATGTAATTTTTCAAGAGAGATACATGGAATACAAAATGAACTTTAGATAGGTTAGGTGGGAGTGTTAGTCGATTGACCACCACTCTGAGGCGATTAAGGATCTCAAAGGGGCCAATGTATCTTGGAATAAGCTTTAGATTAGTCCCAAATATCATAAAATTCTTCCATGGAGATAAGTGTAGGAATACCATGTATCCAACATCAAACATTAGGTCTCATCGTGAATTGTCAGCACAACACTTTTGTCGGCTCTAAGCAGCCTTGATGAGTTGTTGAATGGTCTTAACGTTTTCTACCATTTCTTCAACCATTTCTAGACCTATTAGTTTTCATTCCCCAATACAATCCCAACATGAATGTGTTCTGCATCTTTTTATATAAAGGGAATTGTAGGGAGCTATTTGGATGCTTTATTGGAAACTTTTGTTGCAAGAAAACTTGACCAGAAGAATATGTTGATCCCATCCTCCTTTGAATTCAATTGAGCATACTCTCAATAGGTCCTCAAGTGTCTGGATAGGCCTCTCATATTTTCCATCATTTTGAGGGTGGTATGTCATGATTAAGTTAAACTAAATATTCAGAGTGTGTTAGAGACACTTTGAGAACTTAGATATGAATCATGGATGTCTATCAGATACATTCAATAGTAGTACTTCATGCAGCCTCACCACTTCTCTAATTTATATCCTTTCAAGTTGATAGAGTGATAAATCCTCTCAAATCGTAATGAAGTGTGTAGCCTTTGTAAGATGATCCACCATAACCCAAATATCATTGTTTCCACTAAATGTCTTTAGAAGTTCTGTGACAAACTCCATAGTGATGTTTCCCCATTTCTATGTAGGTATGGGTAATGGATGTATCATACCCTTAAATTGTTTCCTTTCTTATTTCAATTGCTGAAATACAAGACATCTTGATGTAGATTCCAAGATCTTCTTCTTAATATTGTTCAACCAAGATTGTTCTTAGAGATCTTGATAAATCTTTGTGCTTCCTTGGTGGATGTATAAGTTTAATATATGTGCATCATCCAACATATCATTCATTAAATCAGGATTTTATGGTACACATAGTCTTGAACCAAATATTACAAATCCTTCTTCATTAACATTGAACTCTAGGGATTTAAATTTTCCTATATCTTCCAGTTCATTCTTAATTCCCACATAAAATCTTTGATAATCCATTAACCTCTCCAGAAGTGACATTTGTGAATTTTTTTTTGAAAGTAATGTTGATGTTCCTTCCTTTATGACTCCCTTATCCATCCTTTGCAAATCTAAGAAGAAGAAATCCCTTTTAGTTCTTATCATTTATAGAAATTTTGGATCATATCTACTTATAGAATCTATCAATTTATTATATTTCCAATAATGGTAGTGAATTGATCATTCATAGTCCACAATCATCTCTAACAATCTTCATTGGTGCATATTCAACTCTTTCTATGTGAATTTATACTTAATGATTTTATGATCTGTATATATTTCAAATTTCTCCCCAAAGAGATTGTTGGTCGGAGTGGAATCACAAGAGGGGGGTGAATTAAGTTCCTATTTAAAAATTTTATTAAAACATTTATGATAAAATCCCACAAATTTGAAACGGCCCTATTAATTAAGGAAGTAGATATATAAATGTTTAGTTTGTCAATTGGTTTCCCAAAGGGTGATTAGTCCTCAGTTGTCTCAGTATAAAACACTTATTCAACTTTTGAAATAAGTGTATTGGACAAAACACATACACACACTAACTTGAACTAACCATCAGAGTTAATTCAACAAACAACTTTCTGTTAATGAAATGATGAGTAGAGGAAAATAGAAAAACTATGTATTACTAAATATAGTACACAGTAGAGTTAAACAAGAGGTTTAGTCTCAAGATGAGACTTAATCCTCTCCACCTGGTGATCACCTTCCACCAAACAGTTTATATAAATAATAAACGTTATAAATAGGTAGTATCAGGATTTAGAATAATTTCCACAAAATATCCAGGGCTCACACACTCTACCATAGTCCTTCATGGGAAAAACAAACAAACCAGACAACACACAATATCTTCTATAGTTACACGTGGGAAACAAGGTGAAAATGAAGTTTGATGTGAGTATTTTCAGTATCCTCCAGTTCAAGAACAGGAGACAGTGTGTGTAATAGACAAACACACACACTTCTCAAAAATATAAAATAAAATAACAGAATAGAGAAAATATTATAAGATTTAGTTTAGAATTATCTATGTGTTTGCAGCTCATCTCTTGACACCTTAGAGTGAATAAATTATAGTTTTAGTCTTTCTCTAGAAGTTTCTCTCAAAACAAAGTGTCGCAACTCAAGGTTTTATCTTTCAGGAATTGAGTGTTCTTCTTATTATGTTGACAGAGAGTTGATGAAACACATAATACAGTATTTAATATTTTCTCCCAAAATGATCTTCTTCAGGCTCTTAGGTTCATAGTGTAAGTGATGGATGGTTCTTCCTTGTTCTCTTTGATCTAGCAACTAAGCTCTCTTCCATGCATTCCTCTCTCTTCAATATTCAACTACACTCTTCTCTTTCTCAGTCTTCTCTTTACTATTTGTGGTCCTACAATAGGAATAAGTAAACCACATGCAGTCTATCTCGTAACTCATACTATCCCTAGATATGGTCTCTTGATATGTCTACAATCATCATTAATTAATGTTAGAAGCATTAAATTTACCAAATACGACCATTAGAATAATCTTAAGAATTTGAAAAAGAATGGAGTAGAAGAATGAGCATTTGTAGATTGGTTACGATAGCCTTCAGCGGTAGCCTTCTTAATGGAATCCTTCAATGGTAACCTTCTCAACGGTAACCTTTATTGGTGACCTTTATATCAGTGACATTTCATCGGTGACCTTTATCAGTGACCTTCATTGGTGACCTTTCATCGGTGACCTTCATCAGTGACCTTACCATCGGTGAACTTTATCGGTGACCTTTCATCGGTGACCTTCATTGGTGACCATCATTGGTGACCTTCATCGGTGACCTTTATATCAGTGACCTTTATCGGTGACCTTTCTATCGGTAAAATTTATCCATGACCTTCATCGGTGACCTTTCTATAAGTGACCTTTATTGGCGTCTATTCATACTTAGATAAAATTTTCACTATAAGCTCAAACAATAGAACATTGATATTAATGATACATTGGTATCACTGGATAGAAACTATAAATATTAATTACAAGATGATTCTACAGTAGAAACATTATTATCACGTAAATGAAACATGATTTGGGATTATCAAAATAGGTGAGTCCAAAAATCTCCCCCTTTTTGATAATCACAAATTATGTCAGGGAAAATTTAGTGTTAAGTATTTTTGAATCAGGTTTAAGCACGTTTTCTAATATCATCAAAGGTATGTTTAAGTAAAATTGAACCATGTTGATTGTAGAAAAAATAGATAGTGTATATATACAAGAACTCCAGTCAACGGAAAACTTCTCCCCCTTTGTGATTAACCAAAAGAATGAAGACAAAAGGAGACAAAAGTGGATTTCATTATTAATGAAGCAAGAGGATGATATAAAAATAGAGTACAAAATATCCCTATCAACTAAGACATGCCACATTTAATCCATATCAGATATGTCCAAGGGAGCTTTGTCATTGGATGTTGAGGAGGCAGGTTCTAAAGATTGGTGGATTGGCCTAGGTATGGCAGTGAGAAGGGTAGGAGGAGCTCATATAGAGGAATTAGTAGACCGATAGTGAGTAGATCTCTGAGGAATCATAGGGGTCAAGATTCTAATGGACCGTGAAGAATTCATAAACAGTCCAAAACTGGTAGATACTGAGGTAGCTGAGGTAGAAGTTAATGCTGGAGGAATAATGATGGGAGTACATTCCACATGGAGGAAGGGTAAATGAATATTTCTGGAATCCATAATAATACATCCTCCTCTTTCCATGGCTGAGATAAAATTAGTCTTATTCTCTATAAATTTCTCTAAGGCATTATTTAACTCTCTAAGACTACTAACTTGATCCTTAAATTCCTGAGTGATGGGTGGGATCCTCAAGTTCTCCAACAATATCTTAAAGTGACCATCCATCCAATGCTTAGTGTACAACCTTTTGTAGAAGAAATAAACTTGATATTTTATGGATTTATGATCTTGAGTAGATTCCCATAAATAATATCCCACTAGTTTATGAATTTTTAGGCTAGTTGAAATGACTTGAGTCATAGACTGAGGGTCTGAGGTATTTGCACCAGAGAACGTATCCACTTCTTCTCTGACAACCAATCCAAAATATTCTAGATCAACAAGAGGAGAGGCTGAAGAGGAAGTAGATGCACACAGAGGTATCATTGTGAAAGACATTTTCTCCTTAAAAGGTATGGTTAGACCACTATTAGACTCTTCACATCATGATCTTATCCACTCACATGTGTCTCCATAGAATTCTTGAAGTCCTCAAGCACAGTGACCATTTGCTGAACAACACTTTTGACATACATAAGGACTTGGTCTACTTGAAACCTTGAAGCCATATAGAAGTCTAAATTAGCAATTGAATATTTATCAGATTCCAAAGACTCTTCCAATTTTTTGATCTGATTTTGACAACATTTCACTTAATATAGAAGATTTGAGTGAGAGGTAGAAATAACTATTTGTAAAGAAGATGCTACAACTTAATTATTTAGAGCCACTATTCTTTCTATCTCAATAGATCTCTCATCAAAGTTCCTTTTCAAATCTGATTTTAAGGATTATAAATCATCCTTAATCACATAGTATTGAGGTAAAAGCACCACTGGCTGTATAATAGTAGTTTCTAAAATAGTATGAATTAGAGGGATTTTTTTAGGCTTGTCATCATCAGAGCCTCCATAGTCTAAGCCCAAGACTACGAATCTAGGGTCTTCTGACCAATCTTCAATTCCATGAGAAACAACAACTAAACCCATGGAAACAGGTTCCTACCTCTCACTTGGACCATTATTATGATCAATTACATCCATCTCTACTATACCTCTTTTATCAAGTGCATCAACAGGAGAGTATAAGGCCACTTCTTCTATAGAATCTTCAACTACCACAACTGCAATTCCAGCTTTAACTAAATTAGCAACATCTTCATCTACACATTCTACCATTCTTGTATATCCTATCAGAGGACTGAGACTTAGAAATTCCTCTTCAGTTTTATTAGAAACTATCTCAAAATCATCATGACTAGATTCATTTTCATCTTCCTCCTATGAGGTATCTCTAATGTATCTTAAGACATTTTCTTCACCTTCTTCTTTATTGGTTTCCTCATCATCACTGTCCTTAAGGATAGTATCTATTCTAGGAAATTATTTTGGTGGGCTAGGATCACTAAAGGATACAATATTGACATGATGATTTGAGGGATAGTCAGGATCCCTCCTGTCATCTATAGGATAATTATCTATTTCTTTCATAATAGGAGCTTCCTCTTCTTCATCTGAGTATATGGGTTCCACTTCATCTATATTTAGACCAGGGTATCTCTTATTCTTAGGCCTAGTAGGATGAGTAATATGGTTGAATTTCTCAGATATATTAGCCTCATCATTTACCCATTTTATTTTCAAAGGCTTCCAGTTTATCTTTATCAACTTGCAAATCATCTTTGTGATGCAAAAGTTGTCCCTTACAATAACTAATTCTTCCTTATTTCCAGCAACTCCTTTAACTTTCAACATCAAGGATATAAATATGTCATGAAACAAAGCATTGGATTTGGAAATGGGATTTTTTATATCCTCTAATTGAATCATCATCAACCTACACTAATTTATCTTTTGTCCATGCATCAATAGATACAAAAAATATGTTATGATACTTTGAGGTAGAAAAGTTCCCTCTCCTGGGACTCAAGACATGTTGAACAAATTTAAATAGTAACTTGTTTTTCGCTTCCATTTTAGAAACAATCACTTTCCTTGGGATCCCATTCCTTGTCTGTTCGGCCAAAGATTCTTCATAATAGAAGAACTCTCTAGTGGGAGGTACCACTCCTGAGTAGTAATCAAAAATCCCTTCATGTGGGACTCTTAAATATTCAGCCCATTCAAAAGAGGAAAATCTCACACTTACCCCATTTTCTATGGAAGACATTATATTCTCATTATCAGGCTACTTTAACTTCAGATATTCATAAAATTCCTTCACTAGATTCGGGTAATAGGGTCCATTGTTATTTGTAAAGCATTCAACCCAACCCTGAGCATCAAGTTCCTTCAACACTATAGACATTATCGAAATCATCCATTCTGATCTTAATTCCTTCTCAAACACTATTTCCATATTTGAAAAATACGTATTCATTACCTTTTCCACTACATGGATTCCACTACTAGACCCATCTCAAGGTCTCTTAGGGTTAGACACATCTCCTTCATCATTGAACAATGGTCTCTTCAATCATTCCATTTCAATCTGGAGTGGTTCGAGGGTTTTAGTAGGAGGTAAGGTTCTAAGATTAGGGAGAAATAGGTTTAGGAGAGGATTTAAGTTGATTTAAATGTGTTGTGTTCTTTATTTTTATCATTTTGGGATTGAAAAAAAATCAAGTAAAAGAAATATGTAATACTAAAAATATTTCTAGTTATGGCCGAAAACATGATGTCCCGGAAAGGTTTACTATCGATAAGGTTCCAATGGTGATGTCCAACGATGAGGTCTTAATGACGAGGTCCAATGGTGAGGTCATAATGGTGATGTCCCAATGGTGAGTTCCAATAGTGAGGTTTTAACAGTGAGGTCCAACAGTGAGGTCCAACGGTGATATCGAATGGTGAGGTCCAATGGTGATGTCCAATGGTGATGTACAACAGTGAGTTCTAACGGTGAGGTCCAATAGTGAGGTCAAATAGTGAGGTCCAACGGTGAGGTCCAACTGTGAGGTACAATGGTGAGGTCCAATGGTGAGGTCTTAATGGTGAGGTTCCAACAGTGAGGTCTAACAGTGAGATTATTGATAGTGAGGTCTGACGGTGACGTCTTAATGGTGAGGTCCAACGGTGAGGTCCGAACATAACAGTTTATCAAACCTAACTCATGTTTGATGTAATTTAACCTCTCATAACTCAAAGGCTTCGTGAATATATCATCCAATTCGTGTCAGTGCCAATGAATTAAATAGTGATATCACCTCTTTGATAAAGATCTCTCAAGAAGTGATGTCTCACATCAATGCTCTTTGTCCTAGAATGAGATACTAGATTTTTTGAGATGTTAATAGCACTTGTATTATAATAGTTTATAGAGACATGTTTGAATTTATGTCCATAGTGTAGTAAAGTGTGTTTCATCCACAATATTTGAGCACAACAACTTACAACAACTATATAATCAGATTTGGTAGTAGACAATGCAACAAAATTCAGTTTCTTACTACACCATGATACTAGTGACTTTACCAAAATGTGACATGTTCTAGAGGTTCCCTTTCTATCTAACTTGCAACCAGCAAAGTCAGCATCTGAATGGATTATTAAATCAAATGATTATCCTCTTGGATAAAATAGTCCTATGTATGTAGTATACTTGAGATATTTAAAAATCATTTTAATAGTAGTTAAATGAGACTCTTTGGGATTGGCTTGAAAATGAGCACACATGTATACACTGAACATAATATCAGGTCAGCTAGCAGTAAGATAGAGTAGACTCCCAATCATACCTCTATAATTGGTTTGATCCACTGGTTTTCCAATTTCACGAACATCCAACTTACATGTGGTACTCAAAGGTGTATCATTACCTCTATTTCTATCCAAACCAAAACATTTCAAAATATCCTTAGTATATTTAATTTGATTTAAAATAATACCATTTTTATTTTGAAAAATTTGAAATCCAAGGAAAAATTTAATTTCCCCCATTAAACTCATTTCAAATTCATCTTTCATCATTTTTGAGAAATCAGTACCTAAATATTTTTAGAGGATCCAAAAATAATGTCATCTACATAAATTTGTACTATTAAAACATCCTTGAAAATCCTTTTAATAAAATTTGTAGGATCAAATATTACTTTATTAAAACCTTTTGAGATATGAAAATAACTAAGTCTATCATACCAAGCTCTTGGAGCTTGGTTTAGACCATATAGATCTTTAGAAAGTTTAAAGAAATGATTTGAAAAATGGGGATTTGTAAAACCTGGGGTTGTTAAAAAATACATCCTCAACTATGTACCCATTTAGAAATTCACTTTTGACATCCATTTGATAAAGTTTGAAATTCAGATGAGATGTATAAGCAAGTAGTATCCTAATGGATTCTCGTCTAGCTACAGCTGCGAAGGTTTTCTCATAGTATATTTATTCTTCCGAACTATATCCTTGTGCAACTAGTCTAGCCTTATTTCTAACTATATTTCTAGATTCATCAAATTTATTCCTAAACACCCATTTAGTGACTATGGTCAAAGTTTCTTTAGGTATTTCTACTAATTCTTAGAACTTGTTTTTTTCAAATTTATTTAATTTTTCTTGAATGGATATCACCCAAAATTTATCATTGATTGCATCATTAATATTTTTGGGTTAAAGATGTGAAAGAAAATGCTGGATGTTCAACATGGTTTCTCAGAGAAGGTCTAGTTTGTGTTACTCTATTTAGATCACCTACTATAACATCTAAAGGATGATTCTTTAGGGTTATAAAACCTATAGAAAGAGTTAAACTAGTCTCCTTATGGTTGTCTATAGAATCAGATTCACTATGTTCAGATTCAAAAAAATTTACAGAACTGGTTGTTTTCACTAAGGGTTCACTGTCTTTATCATTAAGGTCCAGAATTGACAAATATTCCTCAAGATGTGAAACAGAGGTTTTGGGTTCATGTGGATCAGTCTCATAAAATTTTAAATGAACTAATTTTTCAACACATTTGGTTCTCTTATTGAATACTGTATAATCTTTACAATATATTGAGTAACCTATGAAAATTCCTTCATCACTTTTGGAAGAAAACTTGTAAAGATTATCCTTAGTGTTAAGGATAAAGACATTGAAACCAAAAATATAAAGTAATTAACCTTAGGCTTCCTATTATTCCAGAGAACATAACGGGTTTTATTAAGAATATTTATAATTAAGACTCTATTGATGATGTAAAAATATGTATTAACTTCTTCATCCCAAAAATAGATAGGTCGATTATACTCATTTATCATAGTTCAGGCAGTCACTTTAAGTGTCCTATTTCTTCTTTCTATAACACCATTTTGTTGAGGTGTTCTAGGAGCAGAGAAATTGGGATTATATCCATTTTCTGAGAAAAAAGATTCAAATTCTTGATTTTCAAACTCACAACCATAATCAATTCTCGTGGTTTTAATTCTATGTCCACTATGATTTTTTACAGACTTGGAATATTTAATGAAGTAAGAACATGCTTCACTTTTTTGAGCTAGAATGTATACACAAGTATATCTAGAAAAATCATCATCATGAACATAAATTTAGTGGTTCCCATTTAAACATAAAACTCTAGATGGTCCAAAAAAATCCATGAGAACTAACTCAAGCGGTTGAGAAGTGGAAACTTATTTCTTTGGTTTGAAAGAAACTTTGTGTTGTTTTCCTTTTTGATAAGGATTACAAACTTTGTTATGTGGGAATTATAATTTAAGAAAGTCCCTAAATAAACATTTACTAGATAGTTTCTTAAGTGAGTGCACATTATAATGTCTTAATCTTCTATGCCACTACTAGGATTCCTTATGAAACACATTTAAACAAGAAACATTTTTCTTAGCTGAAGAATTTAAATCAAAAGCATATACATTTTCATTTCTAAGAGAAAAAAATATTAAATTATTTTTAGAATAAAAATTATTGATTGCATCATTTTTAAACATAAAATTGAAACCATTATCACACAACTGAAATATACTAAGCATATTTTATTGTAACCCTTCAACAAAAAGAAATTTTAAAATTAATAGTGTATTAGGGTTACCAATCTGGCTTATTCTGGCGATCTTCCCTTTAGAATTATCACCGAATGTGACATGTAAACCATTATATTTCATTGGGATCTTGAAGCATGAATATTATCCTGTCATATGTCTTGATCATCCACTATCAAAGTACCATAGTGTTTTACATGAGATCTTTAAACAATTTTCCTACAAAACAGATTAAGTGTAGGGTAACATTGGTACCTATATTTTCTTGGGTCCAGAGAG
Source organism: Viscum album (assembly GCA_963277665.1). Taxonomy (NCBI): domain Eukaryota; kingdom Viridiplantae; phylum Streptophyta; class Magnoliopsida; order Santalales; family Viscaceae; genus Viscum; species Viscum album. Next base: position 181,720,524 of record OY728130.1, read on the forward strand.
GTTATCAAGTAAATCTCTGGTAACCCTTAATTGTCTCATAGGTTTCCTATAATTGAAAAATAGGTTTTGAGACATGAACACTTTGTTAGGTCCTTTAGAAAATTGTTTTTCAAAAGATGGTCTAGAAGACGAACTTGCAGTAAACTATCTAGATTTTGGAGCAAATTTATTTTTAATAACCCTTCTCTTTCCTTGTTGATATTGTTTCGGTGCGGATGTGCGTCGGGTTACGCTGTTCCGCCAGGACGCGTTCGCGCGTGCACCCGTCAACCCGAGGGGATGGGCGCGCGGCTTGTGGTCCCGCAGTCCCGCTTTCCAAGGGCGGGCGGCATCCGTCCCTTATTCAGGGGCGTCTGCTCCTTGATCGAAACCGGGATGATGGGATGTCGGCTTCTCCTTCCTTGGACGTCTCCTCGGAACTTGTCGCCTAATCCGGGTCTCCCTCATAGACTTAAGAATGTTCGTGAATCTCGTTCCCGGCGCCATATCTTCATGGACACCGGTTAATTACGCTGCTTCCGCCCGGACGTTCCAAGGAGTCTGGGCGGGGCAGCAACCTGCGGTGAGAAGGCCGGGTGGCTCTGGGTGCTGGGGGCGTGTTGTAACACTGCGGCTCTGCACGTCTGTCTTCCGTCCCTAATAGGGCTTCTCGAAGGCACGATGGCCTGAGGCATCCCGTACTAGGTGCGGGGAACTGTGTCACCTGAGGTTTTCCTCAGCTTCCCGTGTTTAACACGGGGTATGCCGCGAGTTTAACGTCCAGCGGGGACGGCATCGGACCGATCAACACGAAAAGTGGATCAGATGACAGAACCCCTTGCGGGGAACCTCCGACGCTGGGGCCAGCACATGGGCGGCTTCCCAAGTAACGTGGAGTGAAGTGAAGTGGCATGACCCCACCGGGATGTGGCGGCCCGGGTAAGGATCAGGGTGGATGATGGAGTAAAGAGCTTGGACCCCAGAGGGGCTTCCTACGTACCGCGCGTTAACACGGATCAAAGTCAACGTAGTTCGGGCATACAGTTTAACGTCATGCTGGACGTCGGCAAGCCGACTCACGAAGAGGTCGAGGCCGCCGGGCGGAGGATTGAACCGAACCACCTCGCACGGAGGGGGATGGAACGGCCGGGTGGATCACAGTTTCACGTCATGCTGGACGATAAAAGGGGAAATGGAAAAGGGGGGCTGTGGGGAGGCACCGTGGAGATACACACGGGCGGTCTCCCACAGGGGCGGATTCATAGGTGAATCAACGCAAGCGTGAACCCTGGAGGGGTCCACTGATGGACGAACCGACGTAAATACGACCGGGACGACCAGGTGGTGGGCTTGGACCTCAGGGAGGCTTCCTACGTACCCTGTATAGAAGACAGGGATCAAAGTCCACGTAGTTCAATCTGTCAGGACTTACGCACTTGGGGCAGCCCGGATACTGCAAAACTCAGTTGGAAGGGACTTGGACCGAAAGCAAAAGACACCTCGATCCCAGTCAGACCCTCTACTGGCTTCGGCAGTGGGGAGGTGCAATGGAGATACACATGTGCAGCCTCCCACGAGAAACTAGGGGTTTGTAATACCCTGCCCCCGTAGGGAAAAGCCACTCCCATTAAATCGTCCCAAAAGGGGGACAATCCCGACATCCCTGCAGAGACGAGCGGGTGGGGGCCACGTCCAAACCGGGGGAGACCCTGCGTGCGGAGCACGGGATCAGGTTGCGGACGGTTTAGCGTCTTGCCAGACGAAGTACAGTTTAACGTCATGTGTTGAGGACGAGGCACTTGGCAGTTTAACGTCTTGCAGCACGGACGATGGGGGCTAGGCAGTTTAACGTCGTGCAGCTTGGACGGGTGTGCAGTTTAACGTCATGCTGGGCATAGGTTGCCGGACGAAGCACTTGGCAGTTTAACGTCTTGCAGCGCGGACGATGTACAGTTTAACGTCGTGCAGGACGTATATGCAGTTTAACGTCATGCTGGACGAGTATGCAGTTTAACGTCATGCTGGACATAGGTGTGTGTCACTTCGCGCAAGCCTGGAGGGCCGCACGGGAAGACAACGCACGGTGCGGGCACCCGGGATGAGAATCATCGGGTTCCACACAGGCGGGTAACCTTAGGAGGTCAACGGGGACGACCCTGGCAGATTGCGCGCAAAAAGGAAGCTTTGCGCGCAATACTGCGGGCCGGCGCGCAATCGGGGCGGCTGACGCGCAATTGGGCCAGCGCCTTGCGCGCGGATGCTTGAGATTGCTCACACCGGGCTTCGGATAGCGCGCGGGGGCAACGGCTCATTCTTTAACGAATGGCCACTTGAAAGAAGGGGGGGTGCGCGCAATCAGGCCGGATTGCGCGCACCCCGGGGGCAATTGCGCGCAAGCGGGTTCTTTTGCGCGCAAAGGCCTTAGGGTGAGTTTTTATTCAAATGAAAGGAGCCAGCGGGGATTGCGCGCGAAGGCGGACCCCGAGGCTTTCTTGCGCGAAAGAAAGGAGGTTACCTGAAGTTCGTCATTGCGCGCGGAAGGGGTTGAATTGCGCGCACGGGAGACGTTTTGACTTCCAGCAACCTTTGAAACGTTGGGGGTCGCCTTGTATTTATAGGCAACCCCGGGCGCGGAATCCAGGGTGCGAGCGCGAAATTCTTCTCGCGGGCGCGTAATCGGGCGCGGCGCGTAAGGGAGGCGCGCGGACCCGCGGCGCGCAGAATTGCGCGCCGAGCCGGCGCATTGCGCGCATCCCGGGGGTTTTCCGCGCGGGACATCACCTTTGCGCGCGGGCCTCTGAAATTCCGCGCACGGCCTCCGGGCCCTCCGAAACATCCTTCCGACTCCAAATATGACCTCGCTTTCCGCATCCGGAGCTTCGTTTGGGAGCAACGGACTTGTCCGGCGTCTACAAAAGCCCCCCCTCGGAATCTGATCGGCGAGAGGTCGCAACGATCGGGTTCCGAGGGAGACGCCGGAATGCCGAAGTCCTGGGCGGCGCGGGACTTAGGCGCGCAAAAAGGGGCACCGGTCGCGAAATTCGCCGCTGCGGTCGCGCAAAGCGCTTTCCGCGCAGCGCGGGCCCGACCTCGCCTATAAATAGGGGCGCTGGGTCCCGCGTTCCGTACTCTGGCCTTCCGCGCGATAAGCTCCCAAGCTCTCGTGCGCGAAATTGCCTCTTCCGGTCGCGAAATTCGCCCGATCGGCGCGCAAAACCGTCCGGATTTCGCCTGCTTTTGCGCGAAAACCCGGAACTTTGCGCGACAGTCTTCCCAATTGCGCGCCGTCCACTTGGATTGCGCGCCAACCTTCAAACTTTTCCACCAGCCTCGTCCGATCCCGCACTCTTCATCCCTTAACCCGCACGACTCCCGAAACTTCTGAGATGGCCGCGCACAGAGGAAATGAGGGGGATGCCGCCACTCGCAGAGCTGAGATGGCGACGAACGAGGAGGTTTACGGAGCCAAGGAGATTGTTTCCAACAATCAATCCTTGTTCGACTTACTAACGCCGGCCCAGAAGACATATCCACTGTCGGACAACCTGCCGCTCTGGAACTTCGGCATCCTCGATGAGGTTCCGGTGCCAGGGTTCGAGATTGATGCGCCGCGAACCTGGGTGACTCGGGAGGACGAGCTTCACCGCTATAACATCACCAACAATGGGCATCCTGCCAGGGAAACCAGGCACTTGGATGTCTACGTCCTGAACCCGAGGACGCGAACCATTGATGGGGGTGAGCCTACAGCGGAGAATTCTCCAGCCCTCTACTCGAGCACATACCGTCAGAGTGTCACTGACGACACCAAGGGCTGGCTGAAGGACTGGGACTTGCGATCCGGGGGCAACTTTACCAGTGAATGGGCCTGGGCGTTCTGGGTACGCCACACTTGCGATCACTTCGCAGAGGAGCTGCGGTACATCGGCCTGTTCGAGGCGGTGTGGACGTCGCAGTTCCACTTCTACCAGCAGTCTGAGCTCGGGCCGGAGCTGTTCACTCGCTGGTCCCCGGATACCAACACCTTCCATCTTCACCATGGGGAGGTCGGCATCGGTCTCTGGGACATCCACTGCATCGGAGGTATCCCGCTGGAGGGCTACCAGTACGATGAGTTCCTGCCACCGAAGAACATCTGGGAGGACAGGTCACGGACTCCCATTCTGACCTGGCATCTTCTTGACCTGGCTACGCAGCGGCTCGGGATCCAAGACTTCCAGAAGGACATAGCCTACAAGGATTGGTTCGGCCAGTTCCTGGAGCATGACCCGGCGGTCAAGATGCCAGGCAGGGGGAAGCGGTGCCCGACCGCAGCTCAGAGGAGCCGGAACGGGTCGTACTGGCGGGTCCTGGAGACGGGCGATTACCGCTCATGGGGGTACCGCGTCATCGAGGCCCGGGACCCGAACGTCCGGTACGCGGCGTTCCTGGCCGCCTTTCTGAGCGGGTGGCTCCTGCCAGTGCGGGATGCGAGGATGGGCGTCCGTCCGGCGACGCTGGCGATGGCGGGCGCCATGGCTGCCAATAAGAGGTACAACCTCGGGGTCCCAGTACTGGCGAGGCTGTATGCCATTCTGGGACGCATCTCACGAGGGGGGTCGCCACGAAGGATCTGTGGGCCCTTTCAGTTCTTCCACGGCTGGGTGGCTGCTCACCTTGGTGGGTATACGTTCCCAAATGCCATCAGTCCTCCGGGCAACGGCCTGCGACCCTCCCTGCTGAACATTGCGGGGGTCGCTCCGATGACCCTCAGTGAGGAGGGCGTGAGGGTTCGGATTGGCAATCATGCCAATTTCAACTTCAGCCCGTTCCCCACTCCCGTCGGCCAGATGATCGACAACGGACAGGGCCCGCTGGAGCAGCATGAATACTTCCTGAACATGCGGGGCGGGGTGCTCGTGGCTCGGATCGACGGGAAGGTGATCTGCGAGCCTTACGTGCCGACCCGGTTCGCCAGGCAGTTCGGGTGCCTTCAGCGGATGCCGAAGAGGGTATTCACTGCTGTCCGGGAGGAGACGAACCCCGGCGTCCTTCGCCAGATGTGGCTGATGTTCGTCGCCTTCGGCTCTGGCGACGTCATCACCCTCCCTCCTACCGGAGTTAACGCAGGCTTGGCAACCGAGTACGCCGAACACTGGGCCATCGCGTACCCTGAGGGGCTCTTGCGGAAGCTAGTTCGGCGGCTCGAGGCTACCCGTGCGGAGACCGGGTGTCAAGGAAGGAGGCGAGGCGCCGCCACACGGGGGAGAACGGAGGCGCGCCAAGCAGCGGGGCCGGCGCGAGCAGGGACTTCGGCGGCGGGCGCATCGCAGGCTGCCGCTACGACCTCAGCGCCCAGAGAGGGGGCACATGCGGCGGTCGAGGAGCGGCCCGGGAAGCAGGTGAGACGTCTGCTCGAACCCTCCCACGATGCAGTCTTCCCGGCGCTGTGGTCGGCCTGGATGACCCTGCGGCAGTCACTGGGGACCGACGTCATCTGGCGAAAGATACTCAGAGAAGGAATCTATCTGCCAGAGGTCGGGCGCCTCCAGATCACCGACAGGGTGGACTTCAACCGGCAATATGCATATCTGACGGCCATGGACGAGTACGCGCGCCAACGTGGTCAGCGTGCGGAGCCATCCCTTCTGGTGAAGGTGATGCTCGGTCTCGATCCCGCTCCGGAACAGATGCCGCCGGAAGAAGATGACAGTAACGACTCCGAGGAGGAGGAGGAGACGGGGGAGGATGAAGGCTCCGAGGGAAGGTCCCATCGGGGGAGCCCACGGGAGAGCGGCGAGGTGGCCGGCTCTGACAACGTTGATGTCACTGAGCTCCTCGAGGTCCGCTTCTATCCCTACTCAACTTGCTTCATCCATTCTCTTATGCAGCTTCTAACCCGTTTCTCCATCCTTCTCAGGAGCACACGGACGTCGGTCAGGCGTCCTCAACAGGAGTAGGAGAGGCGCCAGCAGGACAAGGCGGGGGCCAGGCACCCATTATCGAATTGACAAGCGCTAAGGGGTCCCCTGCTGCAACTGTTCCTGCGGCGACCGGGGTAGCGGAAGATGATGCTCCGAACTCCCGTAAGTCTCCCTACTTTACTGCTGGTGCTTGCCATTGACGATCCGTGACTAACCATGGCATGCCCTGCGCAGTAATCTCAACATCGGAGGCTCGTCGGGTTGCCGAACCCGGGCCATCTACGAGTGGACCAGTGGTGGACATGCCGCCTGCTCCGGAACAGGCTTCCCAAACCGAGCCGGCCCCACCAACTGCTGATCAAGGGGCTGCGGACGTCGGCGGTGCTGCCACCGGAGAGAGGTTGGGGGCTGACGAGGGTGTCAGCGCCGCTGGGGAGAGAGAAGAAGGTTGCCCGGATGTTGGGGAACCTTTCCCTCGTGAGGACCTCCCAGGGGCGGACCCTGCAGCAGACCTGCTGGCTGCCTTCCCTGCCTACCGGCCTGCCGACCCAGAGGAGATGGATGACTCGGACGCGGAGGCGGTCGAGGATAGCCGGGTAACGCGACGCAGGGGGTGGAAGTGCATCCAGCGCTTCCTCAAGCGAGACCCATCGGAATGGCTGGGGCGCATGGGATCACTTCAGACCTGGCTGCGCTTCCTGTGTGCCGGGGGAGCTGATGCTCAACGCCTCCATCTGACGGTCCGTGATTACATGGCCGAGAAGATGCGCGAGAGCCGCCGGCGTGCCGACGTCGCACAAAGTCGGGACATGTCGGAGAGCACGCAGGCGCTCATCGCGGCAGAGCAGGAAGTCCGGCGCCTCGAAGGGCAGGCGGCAGAGAAGGAGACCTTCGTCGCAGCATGTACCGAGCTTGTGGAGCAACTATCGGCACAACTGATCGACGCTCAGGTACAGCTGACGGAGGCGGGCCAACAGATGGTCACACTCCAAGTCGAGCGGGAGCGTGCACAGGCCAGGATTGACGAACTGCGTGCTGCGACCGCCGACGAGGAGAGGGCACGCAGAGAACGAGAAGCAGCCCTGGAGGCCGCCAGCCAAAGGGTAGCGGCATTAGAAAGACTCATTCAGCACGCTAATCCCTAAGGGCTGTTTTTTGCCATTCCCAGAACATTTGCTTCCGCTACTTAATATTTGATCCACTTGTACGAATCGCCATATTTATCTGCGTCTTTTGGTTTAACATGCTCAACCACAAATTGTCTCGTGGGAGCGTTAACCAAGCATCAGGCATCCATAATTGGGCCTGGGTTTCTGGAGAAAAGAGAGAGGTCATTCCTGGGAAAGGAGACCTCAGACCTAACCAATGTATCGTCCCCCAACTTGTTCCAACACACGAGCGGGACAACGCTAGGGGCGTTGAGATTTTATCCGAACATAGGGAAATGAGAAAGGGTGAATCGCGTGTCCCGAATCCAGACATCCACAACGATCGGCCTTCCAGGAAATGCCCAAGACGGTAGGCGGACAGTGGATCGACCATAACAACTGCAATAGACGGACCGAAAAAGGCCATCATTCATATTGCAGGAGGCGGACCACATGTCATCATGAATACCGCTTTGGGGTTCCTTCAGACACAAGGGTGGAAAATCCAGATCAACAGGGCATGCGAAGCGTGGGGCGAAGTGACGATTTGTTCGGACAGAATCCAACGCTCTCAAAATTGCGCCACCGTGGGGAAAGCGTATTGGGCGGATGCACTAATCTGGCCGTGAGTCACCTCAATTCTCAGACAGCACCTCTCTGACGAGGAAACTGTCGCTTCCCATCATTGCGATGGGGCATCCCGAGCTGAATCGGGGAGAATATCACAACTGCACCACTCTACCCGAAGTCAGGCCAGACGGCCGGCGACGAGGAGGGGCGGGACTTATCGATCCCTGAGGCTGGACCCGAGTCGAAATGTCCGGGCGTTCCTACGTACTCCATCAGGCTGGAGATCAAGCCACACGTAGTTCTGTGAGTGCAGTTTAACGTCATGCAGGACGTAGGACCCCATTTGGGGTAGATCTTAGTTTAGGGTCTTAGAGCTCGGACCATAAGGGCTGGATCTTAGTTTAAGGTCTTAGAGCTCGGACCATAAAGGGGGAGGATCTTAGTTTAAGGTCTTAGAGCTCGGACCATAAGGGCTAGAGGATCTTAGTTTAAGGTCTTAGAGCTCGGACCATAAGGGCTAGAGGATCTTAGTTTAAGGTCTTAGAGCTCGGACCATAAGGGCTAGATCTTAGTTTAAGGTCTTAGAGCTCGGACCAGAAGGGGAGATCTTAGTTTAAGGTCTTAGAGCTCGGACCATAAAGGGGGGATCTTAGTTTAAGGTCTTAGAGCTCGGACCATAAGGGGAGATCTTAGTTTAAGGTCTTAGAGCTCGGACCATAAAGGGGGGATCTTAGTTTAAGGTCTTAGAGCTCGGACCATAAGGGGAGATCTTAGTTTAAGGTCTTAGAGCTCGGACCATAAGGGGAGATCTTAGTTTAAGGTCTTAGAGCTCGGACCATAAAGGGGGGATCTTAGTTTAAGGTCTTAGAGCTCGGACCAGAAGGGCTCAAAGCACGCCACATCGTGGTCATATCCCCTGGATATGCGAAGATGCACTGAGGGATAGTGTCAAGAGTGTCGAGGTTTCGCCTGGTCAGAATGGGAGGTGGAAAATGTGAATCATGCGGCCATTCACTCGAGGACCGGGAGCACCGGCGTGACGATATGAGAATACTGCCGACCGTGGCGGAAAAGCAGCATCAACATCGCACCAACCGTTGGTGGAATGAGGCAGCAAACGAGCATCGACCGCTCAATCGCAGGATTTATATCAATTTGCTGCCCGAGGCCATTGGGGGTACCGGCCCGAGTCGGTGGGAGAGCACTGAGGCATTGTGTCCGAACCGTTCACGGGGGCTCCACCCAGGGCGTAGACGATGGGTCCGAATGAAAGGGAGCACGAAGCCTGAAAAGTGGAGGAAACCTGACCAAGCGGATCCTGACCCTCCTGGCAATAAACCAGAGTACTCTTGACACCGGTGGACCACGGCAAGGGGTCGGGGAACACGCCTTGAGGGTGACCTGAAGGCGGCGGATTCCCCAGAGAAGGGGGAATCTCTAAGAGGTGGGGGGCTGGACCCGAAGTTTCAAACATCCGGGCGTTCCTACGTATCCCATAAGGATGGGAATCAAGCCGCACGTAGTTCTTGAAGCGCGGTGCAACACAATCGGGCACCAGCGCGGGGAAGAGTGCGGGTCTGACCCTCGCACACAAAAGGAGCGGCATTTGATATTTCTTGTTTGTCCTTAAAGATGAATGGTTTTTCTTTGTGCGGCGACATGCCCGTGATTGAGAAATCTCTGGCGTCGCCACAATAATCAAGCCATGGAAGGCATTGATGAATGGCGTGGTCATTAACCAGCGCCCAACATGAGTGTCCCCTGAGGAGGACATCACGATGCAGTGCCGTTTCTCGTCGGGCGGCCAAGACGATCACAGTTTACGGTCGTGTGGTAGGACCAGACAACACAGTTTAAGGTCGTGTGGTTCGGACCATGGAGGAACCCGCTTATCGCGGTACGGCGGACACGGCGGAGGTGGGAACATACCCAGCCCTGCGGTCACGCGCGATTCCAGGAAAAGAGTTTTGGGATAGGGGTCTGCGTATGTCCATCACCCGAGGGGCAGAGATGCTAGCCTCCAGATATACTGGGCCCAGAACGCAATTGTTCGGGCGACTCCCTCCTCCTTATGGGGACGAGGGTCCAGCTACGCATGGCCCTTAGGGAGGATATCTGCATATATCCTTGGTGCTCAGATCATGGGAGCCTCGAACGACATCATTACCCTGGTTGGTCTGCCTAACGTGTAGAGGCGTACCGGAGGTCGGTATGAAGAGAGTGTCAAGATCCCACTACAACGCACAAAGGCGGAGTGTGATGAGGACTGCGCAACCAATGTTCAGAGCCCGAGAGAGCTGACATGGCGATCAAGGACGTTGCTGACGCATTCGCAACACAACATCCGATCGCGTCAGCCTAAGACGGGGCAAGCAAACGAGCATCAACCGCTCAATCGCAGGATTCATATCGATTTGCGGCCCAAGACCCGCCGGTAAATCGACCCGGAGCGGTGGGAGAGCACTGAGGCATCGTACCCAAACCGCTAACGAGGATCCCTTTGAGTGAAGGCTCGAACAAGAGGAAGCGCGAGGCCTGACAAGCAACACAGGACTTGTCGGGATTGAATCTGACACTACGAGTCATAGACCGAAGCACCCCAAAACATGTTAACAGATCTCCGGAAAGGGTCGGAGGACTCACCCTGAGAGCAACCGAAGGGGGGCAGGTCCCCGTGATCAACCAAGAGACGGGGCTGGACCTGAGACACAAGCGTCCAGGCGGTCCTACGTATCCCATAAGGATGGGAATCAAGCCATACGTAGTTCTTGAAAGGCAGTTTAACGTCATGCAGGACGATGAGGAAAAAAGAAGGGGGGAGCAGAAGGCATCCCCAAACGTGGAGGGGGGCGTACAGCGTGACGAACAAACCGACGTGAATGAGGGCATAGCCCCGCACTCACACCATACGCCGCACACCCCGGGGCAACTGGGCCAAGGGCCCGAGATGGGATGGAAATTCCCGAAGGATGGGGCTGGGCCTGAAACACAAGCGTCCAGGCGGTCCTACGTATCCCATAAGGATGGGAATCAAGCCGCACGTAGTTCTGGAGAGGCAGTTTAACGTCATGCAGGACGAATGCTGAACAGTTTAACGTCTTGTAGCTCGGACGTAGTGCAGTTTAGCGTCATGCGGGACGAAGCACTTGGCAGTTTAACGTCTTGCAGCGCGGACGAATGCTAAACAGTTTAACGTCTTGTAGCCTGGACGAATGCAGTTTAACGTCGTGCAGGACGTGGTGACACTCAGGCAAAGTATTGCTTGAGGAACCTAGCGTTGGTGGGAGGAGTGACACGCTCACCATCCATAGTCGCTAGGGAGTACGCGCCATTGGGATAGACCTTGTGGACAACAAAAGGTCCCTCCCACTTGGGCTCCAACTTGGGCGGCTTCCTGCCGGGGATCATCGGTGCTCTTAGGGCTAGCACTAGATCACCCTGTAGGAAGGAGCGGAGGCGAACCTTCTTATTGAAAGCTCGAGCCATCCTGCTTTGATGCCTCTCCAAGTTGTGCAAAGCGCGAAGTCTATTCTCATCCAGTGCTTCCAACTCGACTAGACGGGCTTCAGCAACTCTGTCCGGCGCTTGCTGGTCGTAGACCGCAGTGCGCAAGGACGGTAACTGGATCTCGATGGGCAGGACGGCCTCAGCTCCATACACCAGGGAATAAGGGGTCATCTGGGTGGAATTGCGAGTCGTCGTCCGATAAGCCCAGAGGGCGTTGGGGAGCTTGTCCGGCCAACTCTTCTTGTTCTGACCAACCATCTTTTGCAGAATGTTAGAGAGGGTTTTGTTAAACGCCTCGATCTGTCCATTCGCCTGCGCATGATAGCGAGATGTATGGTTCGAGCGGATGTTATACTTGGCGTACAACTTCTTCAACTCGGCTGCTCGGAAATTGGTTCCGTTATCCGTGAGGATAGCGTGAGGCACTCCAAATCGATAGATGATGTTGGAGGTCACGAAGTCAGCGATCGAACAGGATTTGACCTCTCTGAGCGGAATCGCTTCTGCCCATTTGGAGAAGAAGTCTGTGGCGGTCAGAATGAACCGGCACTGGCGAGCTGTCGCCGGCGGGTAAGGTCCCACAACGTCCAGTCCCCAGACTGCAAAGGGCCAGGAATACCTTGTGGTATGGAGAGGCTCCGGCGGCCGATGCACAAAGTTCGCGTGAACCTGGCACGCATGGCACCTCCTGGCGTACTCGATGCAGTCATGGATCATAGAGGGCCAGAAGTATCCCAACCTCCGAATCTGGTGGGACAGCTTCGGCCCAGTTTGGTGGGCGCCGCATGAACCAGCATGAACCTCTTGCATGACTCGTGGGATCTCAACTCCCTGAAGGCAACGGAGGAGAACACCATCAAATCCGCGTTTGTAGAGGATCTGCTCCAGGCCGGGACTGCTCTGGAGGACGAACTGCGATGCGCGGCGTCGAACTCGCTCGCGCTCGGCCTGATCTGACGGAAGAATGCCATGTTGGAGGTACTCAACCAAAGGCGTCCTCCAATCAGGGGCTGATCCGACTGCTATATCTGGGGTACTCGGGGCTCCGGGCATAGGGGCAACCGTGGTGAGATTACTTACCAACGGGCCGCGATCTTCTTCCGGGATAACGGGAGCGATGAGCCTGCGGCGCGTCACGCGGACGATCAGGTTGTCCTGTTCAGGTTCCGCAAGTGACGCAGCCAGGCTGGCCAAAGCATCTGCTCGACCGTTCTGCGACCGGGGAATATGGACAATTTCTGGCCGAGAAGGGAACCGGGCCATCAGAAGGAGGGTGCACTCCAACAATGGCACAAGTTCCGGCTTCCTGACAACATAGTCGCCATTGATCTGCTTAATGACCAGCTCGGAGTCCCCTTTCACACACAGATGGGGCACGTCGATCTCGAGAGCTAACTCGAGGCCGGTGATGAGGGCATGGTATTCCGCCTCATTGTTGGTACAGCCCTCTGACAACAGGAAAGAGTATGGCAGCACGGCTCGCTCCGGGGTAATGAAGACGATGCCCAAGCCCACTCTATTGAGCTTAGGATTATCGAGTCTTCTACCGGTGGGGCTCCGGGAGGCACCGTCAAAGTGCATCTGCCAGCATGGATCGGCTCGATCAACCGAGAGAATGGTCTCATCAGGAAAGCCTAGATCCAGCGGCTGATCCGCGGAGGTCGGGTGAGCGGCCAGAAAGTCTGCCAACGCTTGCCCTTTGATGGCCTTCTGAGACACATACCTGATGTCGAACTGCTGGAGAATCACAGCCCACCGCGCTAGACGGCCAGTCAACATAGGTCGGCTCAGGATATATTTCAACGGGTCTACCCGAGAAACCAACTGTACCTCATGGTGCTGCAAGTAGTGCCGTAATTTCTGTACGGCAAATACGAGCGCCAGGCAGCTCTTCTCGATGGGGGAATACCTAACCTCCGCATCGAGGAGCATGCGACTGAGGTAATAGAGGCTATTCTCTGTTCCCTCGTTGTTCTTCTGGGCGAGAAGGGCACCCAGGGACCGTTCCAGGGCGGTCACATAAAGGACCAGCGGCTTTCCGGATACGGGCGGCATCAGGACCGGAGGTTGAAGCAGGTACTGCTTGATTTCCTCGAAAGCGGTCTGACACTCTTTATCCCATACATAGGTGACACCCTTCTTCATAAGCCGAGAAAAGGGATTACACTTGCCGGCCAGATTCGCGATGAATCGGCGTATATAGGCTAAGTGGCCTTGGAACCCTTGCAGTTCCCGGACGGTACCCGGGGGAGGCATCTGGCTAATCGCCCTGATTTTCTCTGGGTCGATCTCAATACCCCGGTATCTTACCACAAATCCAAGGAACTTTCCGGAGGTGACCCCAAAGGCACACTTCAACGGGTTCATCTTCAGGCAGCGAGACCGGAGGAAGCTGAACACTTTCTCAAGATCTTTGAGATGGTCCTGACGCTGGCGCGATTTGACAACCAAGTCGTCGACGTAGCATTCCACCAGTGTGCCGAGGATTGGCTTGAATATGCGGTGCATCGCCCGCTGGTAGGTGGCACCTGCATTCTTCAGGCCGAAGGGCATGACCCGGTAGCAAAAGGTACCTTGGGGGGCCCTGAAGGCAGTGAACTCCTCATCCTCAGGGGCCATCCGAATTTGGTTGTATCCGGAGTATCCATCCATGAAGGAGAGGGCTTGGAACCCTGCCGTGGCATCAATCAACAGCTCTGTCACTGGAAGGGGAAAATCATCCTTCGGACAGTGGCGGTTGAGATCGCGGAAGTCGATGCAGACTCTAATCTGCCCGTTCTTCTTCCTGACCGGCACAATGTTGGCCAGCCATTTGGGGTACTGAACTTCCCTCACGAAGTTGGCTTTGATAAGCTTGTCAACTTCGGCCTCAACCATGGCACCATGGGATGGGTGCATTTTCCTGGGAGGCTGCTTGAACCCGCGATGGTTCGCCGGGAGACCTAGGCGGTGGACGGCTACCTGAGGATCTAGCCCCGGCATCTCGTCATAGCCCCAAGCGAACACATCACGGTGCTGCCTGAGAAAGTCCACGTACTGCTGCCGCTCCTCAGAGGGCATGGCGGCACTAACCAACGTGGGTCTTGGATCGGCCTCGGTTCCAAGGTTCACCTGTATTAACTCATCGACCGTGGCGGGGACGCCCTCCTCAAAGGCTGGGGGTGCGTCTTCCATACCCTCTCCACTCGGGGAGGGATCATCCACGGGAGAGACTGCGTTGGAAACTGCATTGGGGCTACCAGATCCTGCTGGGCCACTGGTGCTGGCGCGGGCGGTCGCGGCCGTCTCATCAGGAGACTCGCGGACCGTCAAGACCATGGCGACGTCCAACCGGTGAATCGGGAGGACGTAAGCGTCATCCAGACTTGCCCAGGGATCGCTTGCAACAGCGACATGCTCAACCTCACCTGCCAGGATCTGCTTATCCTTGCTCTTGTAATAGTCCGCGTCCAGATAGCGGGCTTCACATGAGGCAAAAGGAGAGGCATCTCCTTGAAGCACGCCTACTCGACCATTAAGGGAGTATTTGAGGCATTGGTGGTATGACGAGGGAACCGCCGCATGAAGGTGAAGCCATGGCCTGCCCATCAATGCGTTATACGCAGTGTCCTGAGAGACTACCATGAATTCGGTGTTGGCAACCAAGTCACCGAACTGGGTCTTCAAACGTATCTTGCCGACCGGGGTTTGCTCGGTGCGGTCGTACCCCTGGATCCTGAGGTCGGAGGGAATCAAGTCATCCTCAGACAACCCCAATCTCCGGAGCGTCCGAGTTGGAATCAGATTAATCCCGGACCCCGTGTCGACAAGACAACGCTGGACTTCAAGGCCATTGAACTGGCCAGTGACATACAGCGGACGGATGTGTCCCTGTATAGGAGGGTCCTCATCCTTACCAGAGAACGAGATAACTGCCTGACATTCGGCGTCCTCGATCGTTTCGGCGTGGAAGGCCTCTGCAGCCGCAACCTCTGTCTCGAACTGGAGGGGGCTCTTCAGGGCTTCAGCGAGTGCCTCGCGCATCTCAGATGACATGCGCAGAGCCTCAAGGATGGAGAGCCTTGCTGGGATGTCGGCCAAGTGCTTCAGGACATCATACTTTTTGGCCAAGCGCGAGCTCCTGGTTGCAGGAGATTGCTCTGCGGTTGGTGGCATGACGGGCCTTACCGGTTGGATCGGCGGCCGACTGGTACTTGGCGCATCTCGCTGTTCACTGGTCGCAGTCCGGGAAATGGTCACCGTACTGGAGTCAGGAGGCCGGGATGGACTTGTGGCAGGGCGGAGCTGGTCGCGACGCGGCTGAGGCGGTTCTGCCCGGTCCCATACCACAAACAGTGGCGGAGGCGAATCCGTCATCCCCGGATGGGGAGCCTGCGTACGTTGAGCTCGATCTTGAGCCTGCCGCCTAGTCTCAGTGGCGTGCACGGCCTGGCCGGAGGTACCGACGGCTGTGCCCCGGCGACTCCTGCTGCTGCGGTTCTTCCGACGGTGGCGACGACCGGGGACGCTAGGGAGGTCCACCTGGTGTTCTTCAACGTCGGGAACCGAAAAGGGATTTACCAGCTCGACGGTGTTAACCGAAGCGTACCCACTACCGTCATCGGACGAATCATCCATCACCGGGCGGATCCGAGGAGGGACCCCCATCTCCGGGGGCATGAAATCGCCGAGAGTACGGGATAGTGGCGGAACTGGCGGGGCGCGCTCTTCCTTCTTGCGCTGCCGCCGTTTGCTCCTCTTGGAGGAGGCAGACTGGGACGACGATGCCGAAGCAGCACCCGCAGGTTCTGGGGGCTCAGGCTGATTCAAGCGCGCACGGATGATTCCCTGGGCGCGAATGGTCGTCTTGCGGGCCATCCAGTTATTATACTTCTGGGACCCGCGGTCGGAGACCAGCTGCCATTCGTCCTCGTTGCCACTATCGTCATCTGATCCCACGAACACGCCCGCTACCTGTGCTGGAGCTGGGCCCAACCTGATTACATTGTTGTTAATCTGGTCTTGGAGCCAGTCCTTGAACACATAGCACCGCTGGATGGTGTGCCCCAGGGCCCGATGGTAGGGGCAGTAGCGGGGGTTATCCGTGAGATGTGCCTCCTCTGGCCTCCAGCACTCAGGCAATCGCACAATCCTCTGCTCCAGGGCGCTCCGGAAATAACCGGGGACCTGATCCTCATGGAATGAGTACGTCAGGTGTCGCGGGCCCCTGGGAGCGCGGTCTTGACGAGGGGCCGGAGGGGCCTGCCGAGGAGGTGGACCCTGATTATCTCGCCGGGGTTGCGGCGGTACATTACGCGGAGGGGCCGGCCGGTTCTGAGGCTGCCGTTGCTGGGCCGGGAACTGAGCCCGTGGAGGCGGATTCCTGTGAGGCTGCGGAGCTGGCCTCACCGGCAGCAGCTCCAACGGCCTGGGAGCCTCTATCTGGGCCACAGCAGCGGGCTCAGCCCTGCTGGCTCTCCTTGCAGGAATCATAGGAGGCAGCGGGTGTGCCTGGCTGGCCTGTTGCAGGGCTTCCTCAAGACGTTGAGCTTTGTCTGAGAAGTCCCTGAACCCTCCGGGGTAATTCTGAGTAATCAGGGAAGGGACCAGCTCGGTCTTGACGTTCCCGACGCACATTGTCAGCAACTGCTCCTGAGTCAATGGCATGTCAAGGGAATACGTGAGACCCTTCCATCGGGCGACGAAGTCCGCGACTCGCTCATCAGGCCTCTGCTTGCACTTGAAGAGGTCTGCGATACTCGTCTTCCGGGTCGTGGAACTGAACTGGTAGAGGAACTGTCTACGGAGGTCCTCCCAGCTGGTTACCGACCCGACGGGGAGCTGGCTGTACCAGACAAATGCTGGCCCTTCCAGTGTCTGGACAAAGCAGCGAAGCTTAGCGGCCTCTTGCTGCGCCGGAGTCCCCAACATAGGCCCGCACCTCGAGTTGAAATGGGCCAAATGTTGTGGCGGATCTCCGGTCCCGTTGAAGGGGGCGAAAGTGGGATTCCCGAATCCCGGAGGCGCCGGCATGTCATCCACCCATGCTGGGTATGGCTTGCCGTCCGGTGGGATCGCCACCTGCCGAGTCTCCAAGGCTTCCAAGCGGGCAATGAGTGCCGCCATCGGATCGTCCGGACATGGGTTCCAGTCCTGGCGAGGATCTCTAACCACGAGCGCATTGCATGGCCCTTCAATCGGGTCGTCGACCGGATCGTCGAACTCGGCAGCTCGTGGGATGGCTGGCGGAGCGGCCCTTGGGGCAGCGGGAGGAATCCGAGCGGGATCTCTCGGGTAGTCGCGCTGCTCGGGAGGGTGTGGCGAAACATACCGCGCCCTCTTGCCGTAGGCAATGGCCTCTCTCCTGTCGGCGAACACGGCGTAATCACGGTTGCCCGGGAGAGTCTCATCGAGGGGTGGTTGTTCCGGTCCCTGCTGCCCTGGCCTGGGATCACCGTAGTCAGGCCGCCGTTCTGCAGCGCGCTCGGCGAGGAGCTGGTCAACCAGCCTCTTCTGTTCGGCGAGCTGCTGACGTAGCGTAGCCTTCTCGGGATCCTCCTCTGCCTTCCGCATGGAGGCAGATGGGTCGGCGGGCCTTATAGCCTCGCTGTGCTCTTTTCCTTTGCTGACGTTTCGGCTCAACGTCAGTGCTTCAGTGGGTGCGGGGAGCCCCAGGAGGTTCCTCTGATGACGAGTAACTCTCACTGATGGGTCTGACGACGGCTTGTCTTCGGGGGGGAAGCCCCTGTCGAGAAGTTCCAAGTCGTTCCCCTCTCCCGACAGGTCAGCCATATTGACTGTTCCTGTCCCTGGGGATATACCCTCAGGGCCACCCAACGAATCGGGCTGTCGGCGAATCACACTGAAGCGTAGGGCAGCGTACTGCCCCCATCCACGGATATACACGTGGGGAGTGGCTTCCTCGATAACTTTGCGGAGTACTTGAAAGCACTCAACGCATCGTTGTTGGAGGGCCTCGTGGTGCCCAAATGACCCGGGGTGCCGAACCGCGGGGAGCATGGCCAGGTCAATTTGACGGCACTGCTCACCAATATCCTCCAGGTGTAGTTGACTCCCGGGGTATGGCATTTGTAGGCAGTGAAGACGGGAGTGAGTCTCCCGGAGAGTTCGGCGGAAGCACTCGAACTCATCCGGGGTGAGCGATTCGGGTGCATCAAAGCCCGGTCCTGCGACTGGCCAAAACTTCTCAGGGAAGTGGCCCTCTGCAAGGACGGTCCAGAAGCTCCACGACTCAAACTCGGGACCCAGATCTCCTCGGTCCTCTTCCATGGCTGGGAACGGACGGGGAACTGGTAGTGGTGCCGAGGCGGGCCGTCGGGCCGACGGGCTGGCCGGCGGTGAATACGGCGAGCAGGCCGATTGGCCTCCATATCCCGGGCCTCCCCCTGAGGGTGGCGGTGCCCCAGCTACCACATCACGATAGGACGGGCCGGCGAGCGAACATCCTGCCGTAGCATCGGTGCTCGCCGAGGGCGCACCAGATCGTGGTTCGACCGTCGGTCCCCAGAAAAAGTCTCCGGCTTCTCTGATCGAGACGGAAGGCACTTCCGGAGGGGCCGGTACCAACCGCAAGTTTGATCCTTGGGGGTCTACCAGGCCCTCGTTACTCCGGATATACCTTCGGAGAGACGCGGGGATCACATCGATCTCGCTCTCGGGGAGCACGAGGCTGACGTGCCGCATTCCTACCCCTGCCCTTGACTGGCGGGATTGGGGAAGGGGATCTGTCGCCGAATCGTACTCTGCCTCTGAGTCAGAGAAGCAAACCGGTCGGATCTCTGTCCGGAACTCCGCAACATTCTTCCCTCGGCGTCGACGCCTTGCCTTCCTGCCCCTGGGTGGTTCTTCGGGGCAGGGCTGATCTCTGTCCTGGCGTCCTCCGGCCGCACTGGTGCTGGGGCCGAGAGGACTGGGAACCAAGGTGCGAGGGGCACCGGGACAGATATCAAAGGGGACGCGGGGAGAGATGATCCCGGGCAGGACTCCGGGCCGGGATCGGGAGGTGGGATGACCCATGCCTCCTGGATCGGCCACACAGAGTAGATCCTGCCGGTGAATAGCGCTACCGCGAGGTGGTCCGCGGTGGCTACTGCCAGTGCCAGCAACCGGGAGAGTCAACCCAACCTGCCTTTGGGGCGGTCGGGGCCTCGATCCGGGTCGGGCATAGGAGTTCCCCCGCTCAGGATGCACAGAGGCCTGGCGACTGGAGCCAGCAGTGGCTTGGGCCAATGCGGCCGCTGTTGCTAGAGCCCCAAGGTGGGCATCCTCTTCCGCTCGTGCCCGACGTTGGCGTCGAGACAGACGAGCCGGGATGAGCGGCGCGGGCAGGTGGAGAGCATGTTCCTCGACTTGAGGGGCCTGGCGGCGATGTCGCCGTGGCCTGGCGGGAGCCCTTATCGTGGATCCCTGGAGCGGACCTCGGATAGGGTGATCCTGGGCATCTTCCACTTCATCCGCATAGGGAAGGGAACTGTCAGAGCGCTCCGGGGATAAGCTCCCGAAGCGGTTGGACGTTGAGGTAGGCGGCGGTGCCTCCCTGCGCGGCCCTCGGGGGCGGCGGTGGTGGCGAGGCGCAGCCTCCTCAAGGTCTAGGCGAGCCATTTCCCTAGTGGGGATGACTCCCTCTTCCTCGTATCTCCGCACCAGGGTGTTGATCACCCTTCTCTGGATGACCTCCGAGGGGGAGAGAGGGCGTGGTCGTCCCGCAATTGCGGCTGCTGGGACGGCTGTGGAACGGGCGGGACCGCGCGGAGTAGCCGCGTCGGTGTTTCCCCTGTCCCTGCGCCAGTGGGCGGGTGGCGTTCGGGCACTAGATCGGGCGACCTGATTTCTGAAAGCAGGGAGAATGACCCATTAATACTGACAGGAAAAAGGAATCGACAACCAACCATTAGCGCCACGACGCCTTCCGTGGGGGGAACCCAGGCCCTCGACGTTGCGAGACGGAGTGCCCGATGTCCCTTCCCCAGCCCCTGGCGGGTAAGACTGAATGCTTGGCCGGGCAACACGCCGGTCTTCCAACACCTCTGAAAGCCATCGGTCTTCGTATCGAGGAGAAGAGATTCACGTCGGGTTCACCATTTTTCTGTTTCGGTGCGGATGTGCGTCGGGTTACGCTGTTCCGCCAGGACGCGTTCGCGCGTGCACCCGTCAACCCGAGGGGATGGGCGCGCGGCTTGTGGTCCCGCAGTCCCGCTTTCCAAGGGCGGGCGGCATCCGTCCCTTATTCAGGGGCGTCTGCTCCTTGATCGAAACCGGGATGATGGGATGTCGGCTTCTCCTTCCTTGGACGTCTCCTCGGAACTTGTCGCCTAATCCGGGTCTCCCTCATAGACTTAAGAATGTTCGTGAATCTCGTTCCCGGCGCCATATCTTCATGGACACCGGTTAATTACGCTGCTTCCGCCCGGACGTTCCAAGGAGTCTGGGCGGGGCAGCAACCTGCGGTGAGAAGGCCGGGTGGCTCTGGGTGCTGGGGGCGTGTTGTAACACTGCGGCTCTGCACGTCTGTCTTCCGTCCCTAATAGGGCTTCTCGAAGGCACGATGGCCTGAGGCATCCCGTACTAGGTGCGGGGAACTGTGTCACCTGAGGTTTTCCTCAGCTTCCCGTGTTTAACACGGGGTATGCCGCGAGTTTAACGTCCAGCGGGGACGGCATCGGACCGATCAACACGAAAAGTGGATCAGATGACAGAACCCCTTGCGGGGAACCTCCGACGCTGGGGCCAGCACATGGGCGGCTTCCCAAGTAACGTGGAGTGAAGTGAAGTGGCATGACCCCACCGGGATGTGGCGGCCCGGGTAAGGATCAGGGTGGATGATGGAGTAAAGATCTTGGACCCCAGAGGGGCTTCCTACGTACCGCGCGTTAACACGGATCAAAGTCAACGTAGTTCGGGCATACAGTTTAACGTCATGCTGGACGTCGGCAAGCCGACTCACGAAGAGGTCGAGGCCGCCGGGCGGAGGATTGAACCGAACCACCTCGCACGGAGGGGGATGGAACGGCCGGGTGGATCACAGTTTCACGTCATGCTGGACGATAAAAGGGGAAATGGAAAAGGGGGGCTGTGGGGAGGCACCGTGGAGATACACACGGGCGGTCTCCCACAGGGGCGGATTCATAGGTGAATCAACGCAAGCGTGAACCCTGGAGGGGTCCACTGATGGACGAACCGACGTAAATACGACCGGGACGACCAGGTGGTGGGCTTGGACCTCAGGGAGGCTTCCTACGTACCCTGTATAGAAGACAGGGATCAAAGTCCACGTAGTTCAATCTGTCAGGACTTACGCACTTGGGGCAGCCCGGATACTGCAAAACTCAGTTGGAAGGGACTTGGACCGAAAGCAAAAGACACCTCGATCCCAGTCAGACCCTCTACTGGCTTCGGCAGTGGGGAGGTGCAATGGAGATACACATGTGCAGCCTCCCACGAGAAACTAGGGGTTTGTAATACCCTGCCCCCGTAGGGAAAAGCCACTCCCATTAAATCGTCCCAAAAGGGGGACAATCCCGACATCCCTGCAGAGACGAGCGGGTGGGGGCCACGTCCAAACCGGGGGAGACCCTGCGTGCGGAGCACGGGATCAGGTTGCGGACGGTTTAGCGTCTTGCCAGACGAAGTACAGTTTAACGTCATGTGTTGAGGACGAGGCACTTGGCAGTTTAACGTCTTGCAGCACGGACGATGGGGGCTAGGCAGTTTAACGTCGTGCAGCTTGGACGGGTGTGCAGTTTAACGTCATGCTGGGCATAGGTTGCCGGACGAAGCACTTGGCAGTTTAACGTCTTGCAGCGCGGACGATGTACAGTTTAACGTCGTGCAGGACGTATATGCAGTTTAACGTCATGCTGGACGAGTATGCAGTTTAACGTCATGCTGGACATAGGTGCGTGTCACTTCGCGCAAGCCTGGAGGGCCGCACGGGAAGACAACGCACGGTGCGGGCACCCGGGATGAGAATCATCGGGTGCCACACAGGCGGGTAACCTTAGGAGGTCAACGGGGACGACCCTGGCAGATTGCGCGCAAAAAGGAAGCTTTGCGCGCAATACTGCGGGCCGGCGCGCAATCGGGGCGGCTGACGCGCAATTGGGCCAGCGCCTTGCGCGCGGATGCTTGAGATTGCTCACACCGGGCTTCGGATAGCGCGCGGGGGCAACGGCTCATTCTTTAACGAATGGCCACTTGAAAGAAGGGGGGGTGCGCGCAATCAGGCCGGATTGCGCGCACCCCGGGGGCAATTGCGCGCAAGCGGGTTCTTTTGCGCGCAAAGGCCTTAGGGTGAGTTTTTATTCAAATGAAAGGAGCCAGCGGGGATTGCGCGCGAAGGCGGACCCCGAGGCTTTCTTGCGCGAAAGAAAGGAGGTTACCTGAAGTTCGTCATTGCGCGCGGAAGGGGTTGAATTGCGCGCACGGGAGACGTTTCGACTTCCAGCAACCTTTGAAACGTTGGGGGTCGCCTTGTATTTATAGGCAACCCCGGGCGCGGAATCCAGGGTGCGAGCGCGAAATTCTTCTCGCGGGCGCGGAATCGGGCGCGGCGCGTAAGGGAGGCGCGCGGACCCGCGGCGCGCAGAATTGCGCGCCGAGCCGGCGCATTGCGCGCATCCCGGGGGTTTTCCGCGCGGGACATCACCTTTGCGCGCGGGCCTCTGAAATTCCGCGCACGGCCTCCGGGCCCTCCGAAACATCCTTCCGACTCCAAATATGACCTCGCTTTCCGCATCCGGAGCTTCGTTTGGGAGCAACGGACTTTTCCGGCGTCTACAGATATCCAAGAGGAGTTATGTATTTTAGAGCAATTGTTTTTCCTAGAAACATAGTCAAGGTATATCTACCTGTATTAAACTCCTCAAGATCCTTTTTTAATTGCTCATTTGATAATTTAAGTTCAGTATTTACTTTTAATATAAGAGGACATTTTTCTTTCTTAATATC
Organism: Viscum album; assembly: GCA_963277665.1. Classification (NCBI taxonomy): domain Eukaryota; kingdom Viridiplantae; phylum Streptophyta; class Magnoliopsida; order Santalales; family Viscaceae; genus Viscum; species Viscum album. The sequence goes on from OY728130.1 coordinate 181,743,577, forward strand.
CAATTCAGACTTATAATTAACATTTAAAGCATGTTGCGTTTTCAATAATTTATATTTATCCTCGAGTTCATTAAATGTATACTCAAGCATTCCACAATATTCAAATAGTTCATCTTTAGTCATATTCTAATCATTATTTGATTCACTTACATTCCCAGAATAGTAAGCATTAGGTAAAAGAGAAATGGGTATTACCTTAGATGTTTCTATCATGAAACACTAGTTTTCATATTTGTTATTTTCAATATTAGAAGTGTTAGATCCACTGGAGTTATCTTCTAAAGCACTCCATGTATCTTTCATAGACTTTTTATATCCCTTTCCATTGTCTTCAAATTTCTTCTTAAATTTCATCTTGGATCAATCAACCATTACATGACCTTTTCATTTACACTGATAGCAGACTATCTCATTTGTGTGGTCATTATATTTTCTGTCCATTACTATCATACCTTCCTTTATAGTTTTATTTTCTAGATAAATTCTTCTTATGTAAGTTCTTGAATCTCCTAGAAAGATGAGCCATCTAATCATCTTTTCCAGAGTCTAAGTCTTCACTTGTGGAAGTGTCTATAGGAGCTTAATCTTTTTCATTATCTTTGCACTTTAAGGTAGAAATCTTGAATGGTACAGATTTATTTCTTGGTTCTTCATTAGATTAGTGATTTACCATAAGTTATTATTTGTATATCATATGTTGTCCAATTAGTTCTTTCACTTGTATATTTCCTATATAACATGATTATCGGATAGAAATAGAAGTTCTTCTCCATCTTTCAGGTAGGCATCGAAGCAACCTCATAATTGATCCTTGCGGTCTACTGTTTTCCCAAGCAGACTCATGGTATTTACTATTTCATTAGACCCAAGATACATTTCAGATATAAGTTCATCAGACATCATTTTAAAATTATCATATTTAATATTATAAGTATTTAATCTCATTTCATTAACATTGGTGGTTCCCTCAGGAGAAATATCCAAAGTATCCCAAAGTTCACATACAGTTATACAGGTAGATATTCTATTTAATTACTGATCACCTAGAGAATAGTACAATTCATTCATTTCTTTATAGTTATTGTTGTATGTAGCTTTAGTCAACTGAGACCATGTGTCCCTATAATTAAGTGGAAAAGCATGTTGTTCTTCTATTGTGTACTAAATTTCAAGACCCATGATTTCTTGAAATATTTTCATTTTTAATTTCCACTGATCATAGTTATTACCATTATAGAAAGGTGGCCTCTTAGTAGTAACACCCTCAACTCTATTATCCATTGTTAATTAGAATTTTAAGGAATTGAAAATTTAGATATGATAGAAGTTATATGATATTTAAGATACAACACAAATCATAGTTGAAAATAATTTGACAATTTGCACAACAGTTCAAATAGTAGATTTAAAAAATAAACTTTTGATACCAAATTTTGGTTAGAGTGGAATCTCAAGAGGGGGGTGAATTGAGTTCCTATATAAAATTTCTATTAAAAAATTTATGACAAAAATCCATCAAATTTGAAATGGCCCAATTAATTATGGAAGTAGAGATATAAATGTTTAGTTTGACAATAGGTTTTTCAAAGGGTGATTAGTCCTCAATTGAATTAGTGTAGAACGCTTCTTTAACTTTTGAAACAAGTTTACTGAATTAAACACATACACACACTAACTAGAACTAACTATTAGAGTTAATTCAACAAACAAATTTATGTTTTTGAAATGATGAACAACGAAAAATAGAAAAAAAAGAGTATTACTAAATATAGTACACAATAGAGTTAAACAAGAGGTTCAGTCTCAATCTGAGACTTAATCCTCTCTACTTAGAGATCAACTACCACCAAGAAGTTTATATAAATAATAAACTTGATACACAGCCTGTATCGATCTTTACAAAAGTTTTCACAAACTATCCAGGGATCACACCATCTACCACAGTTCTTCGTGGGAAAAACAAACAAACCAGACCCCACACAGTCTCTTCTACAGTTACACATGGGAAACAAGGTGAAAGTGAAGTTTGATGTGAGGATTTTTAGTATCCTCTAGATCAAGCATAAAGGACAGTGTGTGTTATAGACAAACACACACACTTCTTAGAAATGTAAAATAAAAGAATACATTATAACTAATTTTATAATATTGAGTTTAGAATACTCTATGTGTTTTTAGTTCAGCTCTTGACTTCTTGGAGTGAAGAAATTGCAGTTCGAGTCTTTCTATGGATGTTTTCCTCAAAATAGACTGTCACAACTTTGGGTTCTAGATTTCAAGAACTGAGTGTTCAACTTCTGGTGTTGATAGGGAGTTGAAGAATCATATAATACAGTCATGAATTTTTTCTCCCAAAAATATATTCTTGGGGCTCTTGGGTTCATAATGTAAGTGTTGGATGGTTCTTCCTTGTTCTCTTTGATCTAAGGAGTAAGAAATTTTCTATGCATTCATCTCTCTTCACTTTTCGACTAAACTATTCTCTTCCTCAGTCTTCTCTTTTATATTTGAGGTCCGACAACATGAATAAGTAAACCACATGTGTTCCTCCTCGTACCTTTTACTGTCCCTAGATATGGTCTCTTGATACGTCTAAAATCAGCATTAATTAATGTCAGAAGCATTAAATTTACAAAATATGACCGTTAGAATAATCATAAGAATTTGACAAAGTATAGAGTAAAGGAATGAGAATTTTTAGACCAGTAATGGTAGCCTTCAATGGTAGCCTTCTCAATGGTAGCCTTCAACAGTAACCTTCTCAATGGTAACCTTTATTGGTGACCTTTCTATCGGTGACCTTTCATCGGTGACCTTCATCAGTGAGCTTCATTAGTGACCTTCTATCAGTCACCTTTCATCAGTGACCTTCATCGATGACCTTTCTATAGGTTACCTTTATCAGTGACCTTTCCTCGGTTACCTTCATCGGTGACATTCATCGGTAACCTTCATCAGTGGCCATTCTATCAGTGACCTTTATTGATGACCTTTCTTACTTAGATGAATTTTTCACTGTAAGCTTAAACAATATAAAATTGATATTAAAGATACATAGGTATCACTATATAGGAACAATAAATATTAATGACATGATTATTCTATAGTAGAAAAATTATTATCACATAAATGAAACATGATTTTGGATTTTCCAAAATGGTGAGTCCAACAGAGATAATTATACCATTTTTTCAATGAAAGAATTACTACATACAACTCAAGATCATTTATTGTGTATTTATATTCATGAATATTCAAATTTCATGAAGCATAGGTTATGAATTTTTCATTATATATTAACACATAGTACAATACCTTCTTTAAAGCATTATTGAATTCCAAAAATAGTTCAACAATTATGGGTAGAGTGTTCATTGGTGTAGTTATAAACATCATTTTCAGCTCCTTGAATCTCTCTTCAAATTCACCATTCCAATAAAACTTGACTAAATTTTGAGTTATCTTAGATTTAGGGTTTTAAAATAATGATAAATTTATCAAAAATTGATGATAATACCCAACTAATTCAAGGAAACTACGAATTTCTATCACAGATGTTGGCTTCATCCATCCATCAATTGATTTTTTCCTTGAAGGGTCCGTAGATGTCACATTTCTTTTGATGATATTCTCTAGGAAAGATACTTCCTTCAACCAAGACTCACATTTTCTGTACTTGGCATAAAGCTTAGCCTTATGCAATGTTATTAGCATAATGCCAAGATGCTCACCGTGTTCCTACTAGGTTTTGGTGTATATTAGAATATAATCTATAAAAACTAACACATATTTGTTGAGGTAATCTCTAAATACTCTATTAATCAAGTACAAGAAAATTTATAGATCAATTGTTATTCCCAATGGAATTACTATGAACTCATAGTGCTCCTACCTTGTATGAAAAGGAGTCTTCGGTATGTCCTCCTTCATCACCCAAACATGGAAATATCCCAACCACAAATCTACCTTAGATAATTATTTTTCTCCACATAGATTATTGAATAATTCAACAATCATATGAATAAGATACTTTTTCTTTATCATGATCTTGTTCATCTCATGATAATTAATTCAAAGATGCATTGACCCATCCTTCTTCTTGATAAAGAGGACTGAGACACCCCCTGGTGAAGCACTTGGGTGTATGAACCCTTTATACAAATTTTTTTATATTTGTTTAGTTCCACAATATCCATTATATGTAGTGTCTTGGATAATGGTAATTTCCCATGTATAATCTCGATTGAAAATTCAACCTCTTGACTAGGAGGAAGACTAGGAAATTACTCGAGAAACACATCATCATATACCCTCACAACATGCATATATTCAAGGATGATTATTTCCTTAGACTTAATAATTTAATCTATATATTCTTTCTAATAAGGAGATAATATTTATGATTAAGATGTTGGTATTGAAGAAGATTCATCCTCCTTGGACTTGTATAGAATCAAATGATGATTGATGATATAGCGAGTGATTTCATTTTCACAGAAATTTATATTGGATCTATATAGGTAAAGCTAATATATGCACCCAATTTCATCACATTACACTAAAGGGAGTATAAAAATGTTTTTTGAGATTTTATACACACAAATTTTGACAGGGGATGTGTTATATACTTGGGATGCAATAATTTCTACATTTCCCATTTTCATCGATAACTCCACTTCCGTGAATTGTGGTTGTCTTTGAATAGTTATACTAAACATTCATGATATTAAGGAATTCATAGAACCAAAATAAAAAAATTATGTTCACTATCCTTGAATAAATTAATAGCACACCTATCAATACTTCATTTTTGGGATCCACTTCAGTAGCTGTGATAGAAAAAGCTCACCCTTGCTACCTTGGAGGTAGTTGTTTGCCTCAAAAACCCTTTTCTTAGTGCATATATTTTAAAATTTCCCTGATTCATTGTATTTTAAGCAATGAACAATGAACTAATGGTTGAATAGAGCATTCCTTTCCTCCATCGCATTAGTGGGTTTCTCCTGTTAGCAATCACTATCAAGGAGCCCTTCCCTCCCGCACATAAATAATTTCCTTTTCCCCTTATACAATTTTTGGGGTTAATATCTCTACCACTTTTATAAGTGGTATGCTGAAATTAATTAGAACCATTAGATTTCTATATAGGAGAAGCAAAATTAAACTCCACTTTCTATTTCATTTCCCCTTGATACCCTTGGTATTCATCAATCATTATTTCAATATTGAGGGAATATCAAAAAAGTTTCTAATAGATATCAAACCCTTAGATCGCCTTGCCTTTTTGTACAATGGTTTTTATCCCACTAATGAAGTGATCAACATTGCATTTGGTAGTAATGTCAAAGTAGTGGGTGGACTGTGAATGTATAGTGATTTTTTCCACATATTTCCTGATAGATTCGTCATATTTCTTCTTAAGGGTAAGGAAATAACTTTCTTTTTTAATGAATATAGTGTGAGGAAAATATTTATCAAAATTTGTTTTCTAAAATTACGTCCACCCCACCACTCAAATCCCTTCCCTAGGATTTGTATTCATGATCAATGTACACCAATAATCAGATTCACCCTCTATATGATAAAAAAATAATATAACCTTATCTTGTTTACAACATTGAAGGATGGATACAATATTCTCAATGGTGTTGATCCATAGTTTTGTGATTAATGGATCAGATGATCTATTGAAATTTGGAGGCCTTTGTCACATAAAGGACTCAATTATAACTTGTTCTCTCTTAGGGGGATTTGGGAGCTCCCCCTAATCTAGGTTTCTATTCAAACCCAAATTTATTTGGGAGATTATAATCATAATTTTCTTAATTGCCACACACATAGAGTTAGGAATCTCATTGGGGAATTCATCACATTACCCGTCGCATTGATTGTTTACCCAGTTCCTCTTATTTGCAGCCACTGGATAGAATAAATGGAAAATTAGGGATGAGAATTTTTAAACTGTTAACCAAATGAACATGAATTTAATGAACTTAAAGGGATAATTTATAACTTAAATTTATTTCCTTACCTTATAAATTTCTGGGATTCAATCTATGTTATCCATGATCTATTTCATAACATATACTCTTATGGGAATTTTTTCTTAATAATGGTTCGTAATGAGGTAATGAATTTATAAAATCACATACATCAAGAGTTTCAAATCTGGTATGTAGTGTGGCTCATTTAATGTACCTATTTATGAAGATTTTGGCCTAAATCCCCTTATTGGAGTTGTTACCCCTAGGTACATCTATTCCAGAACCACATCCACTTTTATTATCTAGATAGAGATGAGTTTTATTGATAAAAAACATACTCTACACTTACAAAAATTTATTGATATTTTCTTAAAGTTATTCTTATCCCTATGTATTACACAAGAGTTTTCTAATCATAATCCCAAAATATCTAATGTTTTCCTTTGATACCATCTTTAACAACCCTTCCCTTTAATACACATTAATTATTGATATATTCCATAAAATATTAAAATTATTAAAACTCAGAAGATCGATAAGTCTAGTGTATTTTTGAAATAGTTACATTACCTAACAATTAAAAATAGTAAAAAACGTCATCTTTATTGAAAATTTCCTTAACATGCTCGTACTTTAAATTCCATGAGATAACCTGGGGACATACCTAAGAAATGGGTGGCATGTAAATCCCAATAAGGGAATAAACATTGAATAACATGAATAAGGTAGTTTATGTAATATAATAGGAATATAAATGGGTCATAAAAGGGGTGTGATTCATAAACTTGAACAATAATAAATAATATAGCATGATAACATAGAGGTAATATGGGAAACATGGAAATAACATAAAAGATATATTTATAAACATAGGTAGTGGATAACTGCTAAGACATAATGATATAAAAAGTCACATAAAGGAATTAGGTTCACTCCCTATCTTAACATGAAATCTCATGAGACTAAACATTACCCAATGAATTGGAGCACTATATAATTTCGGGTGCACCCATCACTTTCATTTTATTGTCATGATTAAGTGTGGTACATAGGTCATACAACATAGATTCATTCATCATCATATTTTATTACATGATAAATTAGTTTGGAATATATACATGTTTGTAAAAATTGAAATAATTATATGTTTATAAAGGTGAACACTCTTTAAATGATATGGGTATGGTACTCACTACACAATTATTTTGGCATGGAAAATCACGGTAAAATTTCAGCAGCATAATGGTGTCACTTATAAATTCATAAAATGGTTTGATGAAGGAGAAAGAGGTAAATAATAATTTTTACATAAAATTGGAATTATTAGGGGCATGGAAATCTATATCAAAATAATATTAATTTAAAATATAATACATAACGTAATAAAAAAGTTGAATAATGAAGAGAAGGTGAGGATCCCTTACTAAATTTCGGCATGATAACCAGTGTACATAATGTTTCTCTAGATGGTTTAATGAAAATTAAAGGGGTATATCATAATTTATAAATCTAATGTATAGTGAGGGGTTATAGTAAAACATACCTAAGAAATCACTATTTAAAACTATGAATCGTAAAATAAATGAGGTGCTTGAATGGAAATGAGAAGAGAGAAATCCATTACTTGAGGGTGTGACACCCATTTCTTGGGAGAGGCTTCTTGATGGATTTGGGTTCCTTATAAGGACTCTAGAGAGGGCATGGAAGAGTAAATATTTTATAAAATTATTTTTAGGGAATATAAATTGGAATTTTTTTGGTTTATATAGGAAATGACTGGGGATTTCTTTAGTATTTCTCAAACATAGGTTTTGGATTCTACATAATAACATAACCAAAACCACAAACCTTACCATGTGTTTTTCCCAAAGTTTCTTCAAAATTTGGTTTTTATATTATTTTATAATTTAATGGGCCGAGCATAATAAAATAATTCGAATTATTATGTGGAGGTGAGTAATACTCATAGAGAAATGATTTTAAATTCATAAAATATATTAATGGTTGAAGAGGATTCACAAAGGATTTATAAAGTTAATAAAATAAACATAAAATAATATTATTTCAATGGTAAAACATAAATTTGGTCTTGGATACACTCTATAGTATTTATTACATCACATTTTGGTCTTTATTATGTCATAATACACATTGTATATTTATACTGTATTTAATTTGTTCCTAAAAATTTGACTATCTCAAAAATTATGAAATATTCATAATTGGATAATTTAAAAATTATTATTCCAAAAATAATATTTATTTTTACAAAATCGTTTTCTAAATACATTCATTTTCACTTTTAAAAGAAGAATCATCATTTATTGATAAATGCTAGGGTTTTTTGACCATAACAGTTTCTTAGCCCCTATAAAATTACGTTTGACTTTATAAAAACTATATGATCATTTATATTTAATAAAAAATATTTAATAATAATATTTTATTAAAATAATATTTATTTAAAAATACCACTAATTTATAAAAATATATTCTTTAATATAATTTTAATATTACCCAAAAAATCTATATGTTTTTTTATTTTATTGAAATAAAAATCAATTATAAAGTAACAATAATAAGATGAAAATATATTAATTATTGTAATGTACATACTCATATTTATTAGGTATTAATATATATCTATTTAATACACCAAAAATTCCCTTAGAGTAAGGTGCGTGATGGTGATAATTTCATGGGGTGGTTCGACATACATAGTTTGGTTCATGATCTCGATGAGAATGAACTTCTCTAGTAAACAGTTTCACTAATGCTTAAGTTATTGGATCTAATCTTGGGATTGGTTAAGGAAAAATCCCATATATGTTATCTACCTAAGAAGCTTTAATAAATATTCTTTATAGGGTACAATCCTACTAGTTTAGGTCATCACTTCTTATTTATGTGTCAATTGGATTTGTTAAAACCCTATATTTATACTAATCATGTGATCATTTAGAAACAACAATATTATCAATGGTAATGATTGTTAATAGTATTTTATATTTGATATAATAAAACCTAATAATTTCAAGTGTTTTCTATAACCATATTACATAATAATACATTTAATTAAACCATAAGGGAAATTTTATTTATAACTGTTCGGGTCATTACAATTGACCATGTTGAAGTCTCCATCAGCTTCCTCACTATCGTAATCAAATGATTTTAGAACTTATCAGTATTTGTTTTTAATCTTTTTCATGACATAAAATTTCATATCATTTTTTTATTTGTTCTTTAAAGATTGATTTTTTCTCATTACATAAAAAATGAGATGATTATGAAGTTAATCTAAAGATAGATCCTCTATATCTTCCAAAGATGAAATATTTGGATCAAACCTCTCTAGAATGTTTTTCATAAGTTTTTTCACAATAATGGAATCATATATCATATCACCAAAACCCAAGTGATAGTAGGTAGGTTAGCATCATATTTTTATAACTATGATAGTTATTGACAATAAATTAGTGACACCTTTATTATTAATAGAGTTTAAATTATATATACTCAATAACTTCCTGGATCTTTTATTGGGATTCTAGATTTGTTCTAATACTAGTTAAAGTACCAATGTCGGATGGTACTATTGATAGGGGTGAATTAGTGGTAAAGTTTAATAATTATTTATATTATAATTAAACTCTATCACTTGATAAAGTATCAATCCTATAAACTTTAATTAACTCAGCCTCACCTTTTATATAACTAAAATAAATCAATCATTTCACATAATGATTTATAAGGTTCAACATTAAAGTCTTGCCCATTATCTTCATTGGTTAGTCACCCCAATCATGGATTATCCACTATAAATGAAAGTGGTTACACTAAGGACATTTCCAATATTATCAAAACATATTCCCATTGTTATTTAGATCCAGAGTCCCATAGAATAATAAAACTTCTTAATTCTCACTACAAAATGGTGTTTTTATTATAACATGAAATATATTCACTTGGATATGGTTTGATTCAACACCACATTAAAATGACTTCCTCCTCAAACTTCCTGGATTAACAAAAAAATGTATGCTTCTTTAAAAAAAATTAACATCTGATGAGTTAAATCAAGTATTCTAGTCTTTATTTTCTTCTATATATCTTCACTAATCCAGGACTTACTATGTCACTTTAATACTCAATCACATAAATAGATTCCTTCTTAAATGTATCCCAACTGTGGTATCCTTATTCTCTCTTTGATATAACAATGGATCATGTTCTTGATTAGATCATGAATAATAGTGAGTATCAAAGTAACTTTTTATCTCCTTCAATTTCAACTCACTCAATATAATGTCATATTGATGCATGACTACTCTTCATATTCTTCAACTTATTATATACTTCTCCTTATACTTAATGTGATGTTCTCATATTCTCAAAATAATAAGAAGCTCAGACTATACTATTACACATATTTACATAACTCAAAATTCCAAAATTAATTTATATATATATAGAAAAAAATTCCAACACATGATTATAGAGATTTCATTTGATAAAATCGTACACCATAATTCTCCTCTATTCCTTATTTAGTTTGGCTCAAAAACATGTTCCATGATCACAAAATATTTTTTCTCTCCATTAACTTCTTGTCAACTATAAATTTACATATCTTCCTTATTTCTTTATTTCCTCACATTTAAACTCGTAAAATAAATCTCCCAAGAAAAACATTACAACATATAATTTAGAAATTAATATATTTTTGAATTCCACAAATATTCATCTATGATTTATTCACCCCATTCCACTAGTTGGTCCTCATCTCACTTCATCTAAAATATAATGGAATCGAGAATATCTCATAGTTTAGAAATTTTTTTAAACATAACCTCCTGAAAAAATATCACATATGAAAACTCATCAAGAATCATTTCATGTTTAATTATGTGTAATTATATGATCTTTAAAAAATCAAATCACAATCACAAAAAAATTCCAAAATTAATTATAGATTTTCTCTCAAAATAGTTTGAAATATAATATTAAACATTCTCTCTATTACTTGTTCACATCAGTTGATATTTTTTTATGAAAGATAGGTCATAATATAATCATGAATCTTGAATCATAATTTAATTGTGATATTTTTTAAATTTATGACATGTTCTAAAATCATCTAGTTTGATTTTCATCAGAATATATAATTATAGAAATCCTTATTTCTCAATCTGCATCATTTTCAGAATTTATCCAAGGAATTATCCTTATGAATCTTGATGCCTATGAATATGATTCTTATATAAGATAAAATTCATAATAATGAACACACAATTTATGGTTACTTATACAGGTCATTATTACACAAGTCAGGTTCATGTTTTTATGGATGACCCATACAAGGATCAAAAATCATAATTACAATGATCAAGAATAAAACTTACCCATATGTAGATCACCTTCACACAATTGTATATTACTTTAAAAAAACTATCATATATCCTTTAAATAACTAAAAATGGCCCTTATGGGGACACAATAATGCCTTTATGTAGAATCAAATTCACCCTCACATAGCTCGGTGATGTCCTTTACGTAGAGTACAAATGGCCCATAGCGGCTTCCAATCAATCTTACGCATTGCTCTCAATAACCTTTATATAGATCATTCCTTTTACAATTCTCATATATGTTGAACATCAATATTAAATAGATGCAAAGAATGATTCGTATACAGTTTTGGATGACTGATACCAAACATTCCAAATGACTCACATGTAGTAACTTAAGAAATGAATCATATGTTGATTATAATGAAACTTATGTGGAGTATAAATAAAATTTATGTAGCTTATCATCCTTGAGTTATTCACTAATAAAATCATGATTTATGTTGGAAAATACCTATATGGTTTTTTCATAAACTCGACACTTCAATATTCCATTCAATTATCTTTTAAGATTGATAATAAGAGCTGCTTTAAGTTACAATTTCATCAAAAAATATCATTTCTCCAAACTATTATTTATAATACTATAAGATTTGTAAGTTTTCATTAACATGAAGAATAGATCAATAAATCATATGATATATATGGGATAATATATTGAATTTTTCCCACCATGTTCATCAAGAAATGTGACACATATTCCATTTTCCATTCAACATGGAAGAAACTCACTCATCTACAATAACACACATTGTATTTCCTTATTTATAGCCTTATTGAAACAAAATAAAAACATTGATTTTGTAAATTAAATATTCTTTAGCACAAAAAAAGATTTCAAAAGGCCCAAAAAATATTTTAGTTAGCTTCCCTTGTCCACTAATTCATTAGTGACCATTCCTTGATGAGCCCCAAACAAATGCATAGTCACCCACATTGAATTATAAAGGTCACCTCTGCAAATGAGTATATGAATTTTTCTAAATTTAAGAATTTGTAAGTTTATTCTATATTAAATACACTTTCTTGGTTATATTTTGATCAATATTAGGTCCAATCACAAATGAATTGTATGTTTATGTTCATTACAGAGGATAATGGAATATCCTTATATATAATTATTTATAGAGAACCATTTGGATAGATGAATAATAACTATTATTGTAAGAGAATTCAATTAGAGAGATACAGTCCTCCAATGAGCCACTATATTCATGAACATAAGTTTGAAATATATCCTATATAATTAAAATAGTATACTCAGATAGGCCATCGGTCTACTAGTGTAAATATTTTCTCTCTAAATACATTTATAGAATCCAGATGTGAATTTATGGTCTCTATCAGAGATGATTCTTATATGTAAAAATTAATGATCTCTTGGAAATATATACTTCCCAATTCATCAAATGATAAAGCCTTCATGATAGGTAGTAAGTTATATTTCTTAATTAGATATCCCACTATTACACATATTGTATCCCAACCTCTAATTGATCAAGGAAGGTTTCTCACAAAGTCAAACATGATCCCATCACATCTTCATACTTGTGGGGGTAGTGGATGAAGAGTACCTACAGGCTTCTAGTGTTCAACATTAACCCATAGACATGTTATATATCTATAAATGAATCGTATAATGTCCTTATTTTACCCAATCTACCAAAATTAAGGACAAATGTCATGATACATTTTGGTGATTCTACAGTGTACTTCCCACCACAAAGCATGAAATTACTTCACAAACACCTCCCTTAAGGTAGTAGGAACTACTTAGCTCTCATATATTAATAAGATGGAATAAGGATCCTGATAATATTCTTTAAGGATCTCCCCACCATCAATCCTTTCTTGAATAATGATTTAATCAATATCAGATACCTAGGATCCCTTGACAAGATCTATAATGGTTGAGAAAGTATTGTTGTGATATAGGTATACACCCATGATTCTCAACCACACACTAGTATAACAATTATTTATCACATCAGAATTTTTTATGTTGGTTATTTATAACCAACGTGAAAATATATATAAATTTATTTATCACATTAGTTATAATATAAGTGACATAAAAAATGAATTATCTTAATTTAACACATAGGTTATATAATAACTGACATGATAAATCCAGTATCTCACTTTATCATGTTTGTTATATTATAAATGATGTGAAAGCGCCCATTTTTTACGTTGGTTATATAATAAATGATGTTATAAATCATTTTATCAGATAGGTTATATAATAACCGACGTGATAAATGTAATAAAAAACCATTTACCATGTTCATTACTAAATAAATGATGTGATAAATCGATTATTTTTTTGAAGTCCTATTTAGATTCATTGTGATGTTTTTGGTCAATTGACAATGACTCAATTATCTCTCGCACGGAAACCCTAGAAATGATTCTTAAACCGCATAGACTTCAAACACATTTTTTAGCTTCGTTAATTATCTTTTTAAATCATTGAATCTATATGATCGACTCGAAACTCTCAAGTAAGTCTCATATGCCTCAATTACGGTTGTTATTTTTCACAGATTCCTTAAATCTATATTTTGTGATTTATGTTACTAAAATATGTCAATATATTTTTCAATTTCCTTATGATATCATCATTGTAAATGATGTTATTTTTTTATTTACATATAATAATTAGACATGAAATTTCCCATTATATTTAATGGTGTTCAATTGATTATTTATTGATGTATCATCCCTAACCCGAGATCCACAAAACCAGTCCTCCAAGCTGGGTAGTTACATGACTTCAAGAATGGCTCCCCGTATTCTAGAGGTTGCCGACTAGCAGTGAGGGTCCAATAGGTCCTGTGGGGAGACTATTCCCTCAATACTAGAGTAAGACACAATAGATAATAATTGAAATAGTGGAAACAAAAGAGACAATCTGTAACATACATAAATAACCAAATCCAAAAACTAGGTATAACTATAAACAACAATAAATATGCCCTACTATTCTATATTTTCAAGTGAACAAAACCGAAAATAAATAAAATAGTAGAATCCCCAAAATAGTCCAGACTCTCTAGAAACTCACCCAAACATGTCCCATGTCTAACGCATCTCCCTAGCATAGGCCACTTGCCCTTATCCAGACCTGCAAGCATGAAATCTTTTCAGGTACCTAATGATGGACCGGGAATGGTGTGATTATAACTCAGTAGGCCACCACTAATGGTATCTAGAAAATAACCATCAAGGAAGATATTGCATGAAAATGATAAATAAAGTAATGTTACTGTAATCAATTAAATAGGATATCTTTATTTTTGTTCCTTTAAGTTAACCTTCCAATTAACCCATGTTTACTACCAAGACATTTCATTTTTCATTTCAACTTTTCTTCATGTGTTCAATGGATTAGGAAGTATCAACATTTTCAACATGTGGGAATCAAACAAGTCCTATATCACTAGGCATCATATCACAACAATTCCCAATATTCTCACCTTGAAGCCTCTATCCAGGTTGAATTCAACTGTTAGGGGAATAAAATTCCATCCCCTTCCATAACTCATTAATTTTTGGGGAGGAGCTATAACAATGGTCCAACTCAACCCGTGGGTGTAGAACCTCAAGTCAATATCCCACTCTACCAATCCTTGTGAACATGTTTATTTATCATTCACCACAAAACACCATATCACAACAATATTACCAACATCATTTACAATCAACACAATAATCTCAATAAATGGGAAATTACATTTTACCTTAATCCATTAACTCATTCATTATTCATGTTACTTAAACCCTTTATCCCTATTACCATTTTCTATGACTATCTAAATATATATATTCCAGTATAAATCTAATGCAAAGCATTTTCCCATTTATCATTTTAATTATATTTCTTTCCAACCAAACAACCCATTATGTAATTACCCAACCTAAGTGTTTTTCTAAACACCAATTGTACATTACTTAAGCATGTTATCATATTCATCATAGCCTCTATGTTTTCACACTATGACCTACACTTACTTAGCTAGCTCTAAGTCCAGTGAATATTGACACGCCCCTCAGGTGCCCCTAATTTTGTTGAGTCATCCTACATGCATCCCATGGGGATAAAGAAGGGTTAAATTAATGATTTATACATCACTACATCACATCATGTAAAAGGCACCAAGAAATATTTAAAAGATCAATGGAAAGAATAAAAACCCTACATGAGAAAATCTACACAATGCCCAAGGGATATAACTTGTATACCACCTACCTTGAATCCGTTGACAAACACACTCACAACTGAATCCTTAGATCTCGATTCAACAAAACCTTGAAGAATTACCATAAAACTCACTGAAAAATAAGGTTTTCAGAGCTTCAAAGGGAGATCTCCATAAATATAATACCTAAACATGAAAAGAGAGGGGATGAGAAGATTAGACTCACCCGGGTCTTCGATTTTCATCCAATGACACACTAAAGAGCCAATAATTAAAGGATATTGATCCTTGCGAGATCTTTATCACTTTGGGTTGTTCATAGGGTTTCAAGGGAGGAGGATGAAAATCCAATGTGATATATAAAATCCTGGAGTGGAAATTTTGTAATTTTTAATGGTTTCTTGGCTGCACGGTTTACCCGCATGGTTTTCCAAACCGTGGGAAAACCGTGTGGATTCCACTATCCAAAAAATCCACATCCTGCATAGTTTACCTAGGATACCCACACGGTTATCACTAACCATGCATAGACCTTGCATCTAGCCAAGAAAACTTATTTTCCCCTTTTTTGTGTTCTGACCCCCAGAACTCCCTTGAGACTTCTTAAAGAATTAGGAAAGAACTTAATTTACTAAAAAAAGGCCTAAAATTAAATGTAAGTAAAACATACCTGATGGTGAAATCCAGTATCTTATAATAGAAATATGAGGCATGACATTTCTCATTATTGGAATTGGGTTTTCTTATTCTTTATTAGAAATTTTTGGGCTTTAAGCTCCATGTTACTTTGTTTATATTCTCAGGTTGATGCCTTATTTAAATATGAAATACCTATATAGATATCCCTAGTCATGGAGAAATTGGATACATGCCATAGATTCTTTTTCAATTTATATAACACATTAAATTTTCATTTATTCTATGTTAGGAAAAAGTAGGTTTACTTGTCTAGGTGTTTGGTAATGAATATGTACTCAGTATTCCTATAGGAGTTGGGCCATTTTTTTATTTAAATATTTCCCTATATGGTCAGGATGTTTGTAGTACATATTTTATGCTAACTAATAGTATTATAATATAGTATGTTGATGTATGGTTTCTTATTTAATTATTACTACATTAGTTAACTATTTATAATTATATCATAGTTTTTGTTACATTCCACTACTTTTCATTTATTATTATTATACTATATTTAGTACTTATCCAAAGGGTAAACTCATCCAACCAAAATTTTATTAAATTGTAGCTGCTAGTCACCAATCTCTAGCATACATATATGGGGAGTCTATCTTGGTGCCTTACTACCAACCATATTGGTTACTATTTATAATGTGAAGTAGTTCAAGGAATTCCATGGTGAAGGGTTCATGATCCATTGGCTACATCATGCTTTGGAAGTGGTACATTGGTTGGATTGTTGTGGTCTCTGTGAGCATGTTTAATGTCAGTGACATAGTTTGTGGTGCTAAAAATTTCATTGATGATTTTCTGAGCGGTGTCGACATCATTGGGGTCTAGCTTTTATTCCAACATCTGTTCAGGGTGATTTCACGATAGATTCAGGGTGGAGGAAAAAGTTTCTTACTGTGAAGTTTTTTTAGTGTTGAATATCATAGAATGAGTTGGTTGAATCGGTGAATTGGTGGTATCAGATATTCTTTTTGTCTTGCGGTCTGTAGTTCAAGGGTTCATGTTTCTAGATTATCTTCAGATATTGCTCCAGAATAGGTTTAGAGCTAACTGTTTTCACCAGACTTGTACGATTCAGATTTGGATGTTTGAGAGGTTATGGGATTCACCATCGGTATTATCCCATCTTGGTATGGGATAACTTTTCATTCATCATTGGAAAGGAGGAAGATAGAATTAATGTTGTTTATGATGTGGTAGGGCATTCCTTTGTGGTTTGATATAGTTTTTTGGCTTTTGGTCCGTAACAGCATGGTTTGATGTCTTAAGTCATTGAACTCGTGTTTGGTTCCCCCTCACCCCTTAAAAAGGGATATTCAATAATAAAATATTAATTTTTAGTCAATCATATATTTTCACCACCTTTTTAATATAATCTCAGTTCCTCTCAAGGCCCATAATTTGAGTCTAATATAAATCCATTTCAAAAAGTTGCTCAGAACCTAAAAATATCAACTTACCACTCACAAATCAATTACAACCATACACAAGACCATTTTACACAACAAACTCAATAAGAATGTTAAAACCAATAAGCGTGACCATCAAAATTATGTGAAATAAAAAAATATTTTAATTCAATACAATACTAAGACCTATTAATTTCATATTTTTGATAATTAGGATAAAAAATTAAGTAATAAAACTCATGCTATGATGGGTTAATAATACATCACACTAGTGGATGTTGATTTTTTTTGAAAAAGTGTTTTTTATATTATTGATCAATAAATATATCATTATAATTTTCAAATATCCATATATTTTGTTATATTTCAAAATTTTGTGACTTTAAAATTATTTCATATTTCATATAAATACAAAATTGGATTATATAACTATATATTATTTTGAAAATTGTTTCCATTCATATATTTTTATAATTTATCATTTATAATTAAACATATCTTCCATTATTGTGTATAATTTTTAATTATATTTTTCAAAATCTAATATATTTGTTCTATATTTTGAAAATTTAATTACATTCAAATTATGAAATATTTCATATTAATATAAAATTAAATTATCTTAAAAAGATATATAATTTTTATATTTTTATAGGTAATAGTGAGTCGATGTTGGATCACGACACATCGAATGAGTGATTAATATGAGGTAGGTGTTGATACATTTTTGGATTTTTCTAAATGAAATGTTCCAAAGAAAGACATATTTTTTAATCCATGATTGAAATTTTTAAATATGAAAATTTTGAAAAGTATAGAGATCAAATATCATATAATTTGTCATGGTTTTAATCTGATTTACATCTCTTGGATTTGTTATGGTGAAACTGGGCCGACTTTCAGATCTACTAATGATGATGCTTTGCAAGATAGTAACTCTGATGAAATTAAATAAATTATTCATGATATTGATGCAGAAAAAATTGAGAAATAAAGTACAACTGAGCATCTATATAGTGATTCTGAAAAACCATTATATCCTGGTTGTACATACTTTATGGTTTTATTGTCGGAGTTTTGATTGATTAACCTAAAGGCGAAACATGGATGGAGTGAAAGATTTTTAAAGAGTTGCTACAATTTCTGAAACACATTCTTTCTAAAGAAAATGATCTTCCATATTCAAATTATAAGTCTAAGAAAATATTATACCTAATGGGATAGAGGTACATGAAAATACATGTTTTTCTAAATGATTTTGGGATATATAAGAAGGAATGTGAATTTTGGTTAGAGTATCCTAAATGAGGTACATCAAAATATATTTTGAAAGAAAAATAACAAGATGATATTAAGATTACAAAGATCCATGCCATGTTATTTTGGAATCTTGCAATAATTCATCATTTGAAAAGTTTATTTTCTAATTCACATGATGTAAAAAGTTTAAGATGGAAATCTGATGAGAAAATATGTGATGGTAAAAAATATTTCATCCAACTGATTGTACACATTGGAAGAAAATCGATCACCAATTTCTCAAGTTCATAAATGAAGTTAGAAATATCATTCTTGGGTTGTGCATGGATGGAATGAATCCTGATTTAAGAATTAGTATCACACATAGTTCATGGCCTATTTTATTCCTAATTAATAACCTATCTCTTAAATTTTTTATGAATCACAAATATGTCATGTTGAGTTTAATGATATTTGGAAGAAAGAAACATGGAAATTATATTGATGCCTTCTTATCACCGTTAATTTATGAATTAAAACTCTTATGGAGGGATGGTATTAGGGTGTATGATTCTTATTAAATAGAACATTTTCAATTTCATGAAATGATTATGTTCACTATAAATGGCGTTCCATCATATGGAAACTTAACTGGATACATTGTTAGAGGAATAAAGCATATCAAATTTTCAAACAAAAAACTTCATATTGTCAATTGCATCATGTGATTAGAATGAAAAAATAGATGTATATGGATTGATGGACCTGCAGCTGATTTCAACTGAAGCACACACATTGACCGAGGAACAGAGAACAATTTATATTGTTGAAATATTTGAGGAGATTATAATTTTGAAGTGCTCGATGTTTCATTATATTGATAGGTATAAAACATATATCTCACAAATTTTTATTTATCTTTTAACATAATAACCACTAGCATTAAATTTTCTTTTACATAGTGACCATTTTATGTTTGGTGTTTTTTGTAAGGGAGAATAATCTTTATTAGATATTCCCTATACATGGAGATGTGTGAGGAAATTTTAGAAACATTTTGGAAATGTAAGTTTTAATTTATTAATATTTATTTATATGATAATGAATTTTAAATTTATTTCATTTATATTATTTTATAACAGGGAATGAGATTTCTTTCGAAAAACCATAAAAAAAGAACGCCAAGATCAAATATAAAAATTTAAAGGTGAATTTCCATTTATAATTTGTACATTTTGGATTTATTATATAAAAATATTATTTTAAATTGAAAAACTTATTTAATCATCAATTTCATAAACAAAATGGCATCAAAGAATGCGTATATGATGTGTTAAGATTTATGTATGAAACAACTACAATAGGAACATTTAAAAAGTTCAACAGACTTATATTTCCTTATAAACTATTCCTTAATATTTCATTTGTTTTATTCATTATAGATGTTAACTACTTTCCTTTTAATTTTATTATTTTTTATGAAAGAGCCAACACATTTACAGTGTAATTGGAAAATCATTTTAAAATTTTGATTAGATTTTAGTTTGTTTTTAGTGAATATCGTAATTTTTAATGTTGTAATTGTAAATGTGTATTCGGTAGTTGTTTTGGTTGGATTTAGGTTTTTTAGTTAATATTTTAATTTTTGAATGTTGTAACTATAAATGTGTAATTTTGCTTCCATTTAAACTTCTTTCTACTTCTTTCTTTATTTTTTTGGTTTGATCAATAGTAGAGAGGAAGGGTTATATAAAATGTTTTAATTTTTTTAACATCGGTTATTTTGTAACTGATATTAAAAAATATATTCTGTTTTTTATTTTAAATCATTTCTATAAGAACTGATGTGGTATAATGTTTTTTACATTCATTATAAAATAACCGATGTAAAAACCCTTCCTCGCAAATCCCTGTCACATCAGTTATTAATTAACCGAAGTGAAAGGGCTTCATGAGGAATGGTTTTTACATTGGGTTTTATATGACCAATGTGTTATATTATGTTTTACATCATTTATTTCATAACTGATGTAAAAAACATTCATCTTGAATAATTTTTTACATCGTTCATATAAACAACCGACTTAATATATGATATTTTACATAAGTTATTTAGTAACTCATATAAAAATATATTCCATTATATATTTACAACAAAAGTTTTCTGACTGATGTTAAAGACATTTTTACAATGTCTCATTTAATAACTACTGTTAAAATTAAATGTAAAATATATAAAAAAAAACCCAACGTAGTAAAGAATTTTTTCACTTATGACATCCATGTGGAGTATATCTACTAGGGACATCAACCTCCACTCCACATTTTACTCTAGTTCCCATTGAGGGTGAATCATATGAATAAGAGACACTACTGGAAAGTGACCCTATACCCACAATTTTAAACTATGTATATAGACCCTAAAACCATGGGTATAGGCCATACCCATGGATTTCAGAATCTTGCCTGATTGAGGTGTCGTTATAGACCTATACCCAAAGTTTCTAGATAAACTATGGGTATATGCTTATTAGATTTTATGATACCCATAGATTAATAAAATTATGGAGATATACCAATACCCATGGTCTAAAAACCCATGGGTATAACCTCACCTTGTAATGAAACTATACCCACAGTTTTGAGTAAACTGAGTAACCACTTTTAGATATTGGAGAATGAAGGGCCTGATCAAGTGGAAAACTAGATTTAAATCTTCAATGTGGAGTAGGTTATTCCAAGGGAGGAGTTTGGTGATGATTCATCTAGTCAGTTTTTAGGAGAAAGTGCTCAACAATTTCATAGTAGTGATGTCTACAGTCCGAGGAGGAGGAAGGGCCAGTGAGGCAGTAAGAAAGGCTGAAAGAATTATTCATATCTGCCTTCCCCAATAGGGACATGATCTGGCAGGAATTTGAAGTCCCAAGTGATGGAAGGTGTTCTTAACATTAATGGAAATTTTGTTCAAGCAAAGGCTATGGACTAAATGGTTGATCTAATTCGGAATGTCCCGCAGAAGATAGGCATGGATGTTGTGCAACCATTGGAGCTTTTACTACATTCTGGAGAAGAAATGGAGGAGGAATCCTTTGTGATTAATTCTTCTACTGAATATGGTGATAAAATGATGGAAAAGACCATTCAGTTGGACACTAATAAATCACCAAGTGATTGGACTTACAGGAAGAATATTATCTTGGTAAGAGGTTTTAATGCAGGAAAAATCAACCAAGAGGAGTATATGCAAACATGGGACAGACTCGTGTGTCGTTTTGAAGACATTATAAAGGATGATCAAGAAACATTATTAACTTCTATCTCTTGGTAAATTATTAAGGATAAGTAGGTCAATAAGCTTATATTTTCTTTTGATAAGTATGTATTCTCTTGAGGTTTATCACTTTTTCCTTAAAAGTGTTTTTCTGGATAATAAAATGAAAGTAATGGTGGGTGTTTGTACTTGCCTACATTTGGCAACAAAATTAGCTACAAATCTTCACTACTAGAAAATTAGGATATAGACACGGTAAAAAAACATGGCTATAAGGTTTACAATAATGGATATAAGTTATAGACATGATTCCAGCTGGTCGTGGTATGTATTGGCATGTCAATATCTAAAAGCTATAGCCATATTTTTGAACTAATGCTATAGACCCCATAACTATCCACCATATCAATTGGTCTATAACCATAGTTTTCCATCGTGGAAATAGGTCTATAGTCATGGTTTTCAACCGTTTCTATAGCCCAAGTAAACTATTGCTATAGCACAAAAATAATGTGTGCACTCCCAGATTCGATATTTGTACCTCTACTATGTGCACCAGCCACCTTTCTACTACACCACAGACAAATTTTGGTATATATATAAATATATATTGTTATATATATTGTTATAAACCATGGCTATTGTATATAAACTATGGATATAACCCTTCCCGCCATCTTTTAGAAGGTTAATGTTTTTTCCACGGAAGGGACGGAACCTATTGCCATTTTTTAGGAACCTTGGCCATATAAAATGAAAACAATACTATATATCCATGGTTTTACACAAACTGTGGCTATAGACCATGAAACAAATACTCTATAGCAACGTTTTTACTGAAACCATGGCTATAGCCCATGGAAAAAGAGCCTATAGACATGGTTTTAACCAAAATGTGGCTATAACCCTTGTAAAATGAACCTATAGCCACATTGTACCCAAATAATGGCTATATATCTCGAAAAAAATCATATAGCCTGGTTTTAGTGAAACTGTGTCTATATCCTTTGAAAGTACAACCTTTAGGCATGGTTTTATATAAATATGTGGCTATAGCCTTTCTTTAAAAACCTATAGCCACGATTTTGGAAAACCATGGATATAGGTCCATGGCTATAGCCCAGTTTTCTAGTTGTGATTCCACCACCAAAAGAACCTATAAATCAAATAAAACACACAATATACATCCAATGTAGAAAGAATATTCTATATTTAACATTCAACTAACTGATTTTAATAAATTTCAATCCTTATACAATAATAAAACATACAAATACATTTATACAAGAAATCAATTCAATTCACTAAAAAATGTCCACATTTCTCATTCCTACTAAGTCAAAAATTGAGGGGATCAATATCTCCCACAACACTTACATCATAATCATCAGAGACATCATCCTAACCATCAGGAACACCATATTCACTAACAACATCATATGAAGCATCAAATGTGTCATATGGAGTAGTAAAATCATTAACAACATCACCAATATCATCAACGCCACCACCATCATCTCCACTGACACTAGGACCATCATTGGAATCACTCGAGGCATTATTTAAAGTGGTAATTGATTCCATATATGAATCAATAGTTGTAGTATCCTCTAGTGGAAGTTATATAATTAGAACTATAAAAGATTTCAAGAAGTATTTTGTGATCATATTACTTATTTTATGCTCATATTTACTATTTTTATGTTCTTGTAAAGATATTTTTTTTGCCTCAAATACTTCTACATTAGCACTTTATAACTCAGGGTTTTGAGAGTTTGAAGAGGAGACTGATGAGGATGAATACCTAGAGGGGATAATGTTTTTCCCTGATCTACATCAGACTCTCCCCTAGTTCTCTATACAAAATACTTGACTTAAATGATATTTTGGCCCAATGTTTTCATCTTCTTTAGCAACAAGGGATTCAAAGGAATAATATTGAAAATAAAAACAATATAATAAATTATTAATTACATATAAATATTTGAAATATAAATTAAAATACTTATAATATTTTCTTTTTTTTGTGCATTTACTGAACTTCCAACCCTTTTCTTCCTACTTGAGAAACATTGTTTTTCTCATGGTACATGACCATCAATTACAAATACCAATTTTTTAAAGTTACCTTGATTAGTGTAATAATATTCAAAATATAAAAAATTTATAATATTGAATAATAATGAAAGGGAATAACTTTTAAATGAATTAACAATTCATAAATTTCAACATGTGATAAACAATGATGAAAACGTCATATATAAAAGCTAATGATAAAAATTTTATAATTTCATATACTTATTATGAACAATACATAAATATCATATATTATTTATTGCTAAAAATTGAAATAAAATCCAATTGAACACTACCAAAATTCATTGAAAATGAATATTACCATAGTAGAAAAATAAACAAGAGGCTTTCTAAATCACATATGGTAAGAAAGGTTCTTGGAGGAGGAATTAACTGGCATTTCTCATGATCAGGTATTGTAGTGTGCCCCAATGTGTGTAGATACTTCATTGACACTTTATCCGTTTTTACTGGAAGCTTTTTAAAAATAGAAATTCAACACAATTAGTAAGAATTAAATTCTATGAGAAAACTATTAAATATTTTTAATACCTTAAACTCATCATTAATACAATATGGAATCATTTTTTTATTTTGAGTTTTTTGATAGTTAGGGAATATTTGAAAATCCACTACATCAGAACCAACTCTACTCCTCCAACTAATATTTAACTCATGCTTGTAATATCTTCATAACTCCCCAGGATCTATGAGCCTTGAAACCTTAGAAACTTCACCATAGGTAAAGTTAAATTTACTCTGCAACAAACATTGTTAATTCATATCAATATAATATTAATATAGATATAAATTTATAAAATTTTCTTACCCATATCTGTGACCATTCTTTTTTTCTTTATTTTATTACTAATATGACTCTATGAGACTTGTTCAGGTGAAACTATATTGTGGTACTTAACTAAAGTATCCATGAAACTTATACACTGCCTGAAATTTGTACTCCACAATATGATTTTCTTGACTATAATTGTTTATTATTTTGGTTTTATGATTCCAAGATTCATACATATGGTTTCACCCATATCAACTACTAGATGATCCTACTGAATAAAATAAAATGGAGAAAAAAGATAATTAAGCAACGATACAATAGGAAAATAATGAAGTGATATAATTTCACATGGTTATAATGAAAAACCTAATGCATTCTTCTTAATAGGTTCTGATAGATCCATGGGTCTTCCGGGATTAGTATCCTCTAAATGATGTGTCTATTTCAATGCATGTTTTGTGTGATCATCATGAACTTTAGTGGGAGATAAAGGAAAAGAATAATCAGATCTTGGATTGATAAAAGGAAATGGATATGACAAAGACATGCCAAGATATGGGTAGTAGGGTTGGGGATACATAAATGGACATGGAAATGGTATAGGTGGAACCATCCCTGTAGGCGGTGTAGAAATGTAATGGGAATAAGAGGTAAAATGAGATGATAAAGGAGTAATGGGTAGGAACATTCCTCTAGGCAATGTAGAAATGGTTTTGAAATAATATTCCAATTGATATTATGATGGAGTCATGTGTTGGAACATCCCTGCAACTGGTGTAGACATGGTATGGGAAGAAGAGTCTAAATGCGATGATGATGTAGGCATGTATGGGAACATCCCTAGAGGCTGAAGTGAAGGATATAAAGTTGTGGTAGATGGGGTGTTTGCTAGTGGGTCTGTATGGGAATGTGTATGACAGGTACTCCATCTAGGTCTTGTAGCATACTCACTCAGACCCATGTTGGTAGGATGAGGTGAATTTAAATATAGTGAAACTTATTTTCCCTAAAACAAATTTGATAAAGAATATGAACACTTCATTATATTTAATGAAGAAGAAAAATATTAAAATTATTATACTCACTGAGGGAACTAGAGAAGCTAACTATTTCTCACACATCTGTTGATCAAAATCAAATTTTCACTTCCTTATAACTTCATTCATAATCTAAATAAGAAGTAAATGTAAAATTTTTGGAATCCATTTTTTAAAAACATGTATACAACATAGAAGTCAAAGAAATATAAACAACATGACAACATGTTTTAGTAAAAAAAATTAAAACCAAGTTATACATTTTTTAACAACTGCTTTTAAATAGGATTTGATGAATTGAAATAAGACTAATTAAATGTAACAAAACCAAAAAATACTAAACATATATATTATTACAAACTAAAATAAAATAAAAGTAATTATAGTAATACCAACCTAAGAAACTCTTGTTAAGATAAACTAAATGAACTATGAATAATCAATCAATTACAAAGATCAAGTATAAACTATTTTAAATGACACTTGCCTCACCTCCCATATCCTCACAAATAAGAATAACTATTTATTTCAAAACACAAGTAGAATATAAATATTTATCAATAATAAACATCTCCACATGATATCACAAGTAATCATGGGAATACAAGACTAAAAACGGGCACAAGAGAGTCTCACACATTTTATAAAAAACCATTATCCATAAAATAGAAAATATTCCTTCTCTTTAATGAAACATGATTTCAATTCCATGTTTTCCCTCCATTTTAAAAGAAATAACAATTTACTTTTGAGATTATTTTTATTAAAACACTTCATGAAACTCAATAGGAACCCAAAATTCCCTTTACACCTCCATTGAAAACATTGACACCCACTAACTAGTTTCAAAACATATTCCACATGGGATAGCTCACACTTTGGAAATCAAAAAACCCATTTTTTATTTTTTTTAAAAGTTTTAATCATCCAACAATTCTGTTTTTGAAATCAACCAAGACTGAAAATCGGTTTCTAATATAGAGCATATGGGTTTAAAAATTCTTTTTAAAATCAAGCAACCCATGTTAAACACATAAAACACTTTTAAAACACACATTCACTGGGTTTGAAATACATTTAAAGCAACAACTCTTTTCAAAACCTAAAGCTAGTTATCACTAATAAATCATTAAATAAAAATATTCATTAAAATCCATTTATGAGTTTTTACAAACACTTGAAATGGAATATCATCCCATTCCAAGGTTTAAATCAACATTTAAATAAACTTTACTATTAATGCGTCACACATATAAGAATAATTTAAAAATTTTATAAACTCCACAAATGTGGTACCCAATAAATGACTTGATTAGACTCCCTTAGGCCAAATTTGACGTAAACACAATGATTATAATCCCAAAAAATGGGATGTCATCCAAAAGAGAAAAAAATACAAAAACTAAAGTGGAAAATAATGCCTCTATAATGTAGAAACACTTAAAAAATATTACAAAACTATAGAGAAGAAATAATTGTAGGGGATAAAATTTTACCTCTTAAATATCGCAATAAAAAATCGCCATAATAGAGGAAGACAACTTTGTATGGGTGAAATGATTCATGGGGTCTGTTAAATTCTCTTGAAGATGGTAGTGGGTGGCCTAAATATCTTGAGGAGGTGAAGGGGAATGCCAAATCCACATGAGGAGGGTATGGAGGAGGCCAAAATCACCGAAGGGGAGGGGTGGCACATAGTTGGATTAAAGGAACTAGGGTTTTAATGAGTAGGATCCTTAGTGGGCCTCGCTATCTAAATATCTACACCTATGGTTTTTAAAAAACTGTTGGTATATACCATTCTACACCAATGTTTTTTAAAAACATTGGTATAGGTTTGGTGATAACCTCTATATACACATTTTTTCTAAACCATGGGTATAGCTCTGTTGGTTTAGGGTCACTTTCTAGTAGTGATAATTGGAAACTTCTTTTCCTTTTATAGGTGTATAGTAAATGTGAAAGTCAAAAGATTAGAGATATTCAACCAAGTTTCAATTCCTCGGATTTAAATATGGATTCGATAAAATATAATTTTGGATCTTATGGTCAGTTAAATACATAAAGTGATCACTTAAAAGATAGTTCCTCTAATATTTTAGTGCATAAACAACATAATCCAACTCTAGAACATGGGTAGGGTGGTTTTGTTCATTATGTCCCAGCTAATTATAACCATATTCTATTACCCACTGGTCCAATTTAAGAATATAGGTATGTAAAATGGAATAATAATCATAGTATTCCATAAACTCCTCACTTGGATAAGCGAGTATTAGAACTAGATCAATAGTTATCCTCTTCTTCACCACATAGAATGCCTCATCACACCGGTAGACCATAAAAATTTAACCGTTTTCTTAGTAAATGATGTCATGTGGGTAACAATATTAAATAATTCTTGAATTTAGTTTTGGTAATATCATGTGATATCAATAATTCTCCAAATCTAAAACACATTAGTGGGGACCAACTAGGATATGACAAACTCTACCTTTTTGAGATCCATAAAAAGTTCAACTTCTAATATCATATACCTGAAAAATTTTACTTTCATAATCCAAAATGAACATATTCATATATTTTAACAAATAAGATATTCTAATAATATATCCAAGATAATATAGATATGTTACTCATTATCTTATTGAGAACCTAAGTATACTAAAATTTCATCCACAAAAATTACAACAAAATAGTTTTAAAAATAATAAAATATTTTCTTCAATAATGCCTTAAAAAGGTTGGGAATTGTTCAATCCAAAAGGCATACCCAGATAGTCAAAATATTCATAATAGATTCAAAAGGTCATATTTATAATATACTGAGGCGACAATTAAATCAGATGATAACCTTAGAAAAGATTAGTTTTAGAAAAACACATTTCCCCCTTTAATTGGTCAAAAGATCATTTATCCTAGGCAAGGGGTAACAATTATTGACCATAATTTGACTCAATTTTCAATAGCATGCATAGAATCACATAATACCATCATCCTATCTATTAAAAAGAATTATAAAACGATTTAGATGAGTGTTCAACTTGATAAACCCTTTTTCTCCGAGCTCCTCCAAGTTGATTTCCAACTCGCACAGATCAGTTAGAGACACACATTAAGGAGGATAGGATATAATTTAAATTCTAGGTAAGATATTAATATCTAATTAAACTTCATTTTTGGGAGGTAAACCTAAAAAATCATAAAGGAAAAAAATAGGTAAATATCAACAATAGGTGGTAAAACTGGACACTCCTTATATGTCACTACTCCGAGAACATGGGTTTTAATAATTGATTTTGTAGAACTAATTTATCCGTGGTTGGGGCCCTCTCAACAATATCAAAATTCACACTCTCCATGTAGTATATAATTACAACCTTATGGATAAAAGAACATCAAACTTTTATGATAAAAATCTATAGAGGATAAAAATCAGTTAAGTAATATATACCCAAATTGGTGTCAAAATAGTTCATAAACAACACCTTGATATCCCAAAAATGTCAAAAAATACTACCACTAAATTGAAATGTGGGAAATTTTTGATCTACTTGATTCTCTTCCCCAAAGGGGTATCAAGACTCATATAAGAGGACAATACTTTGACTTTAAGATTATGATAAGAAACCAATCTCTCTAGTATAAAATAATATCATTCCCATGTATCTAATAAGGTTTAATCCAAGGTTAAAGATAATAAAATAATACCTATAGTAGTATAAGGCCATATGATCACATAAGTAGAGAATGGTACCATATGTGGTGTCCTACAAGAACCGTCAAACTAACTTTGAGTAAGAAATCACTACTCAATAGCCCATGAAGAAACCAACTAGCTCGGACTACCATTAAGGCCTTCTCAACTTGCCCTTCCTAATGTAGGTCAACTTCCACCAGTAGAATGTGTAACTACTTTATCACATGATACTTTGTTCATATTAGGTTTTTTTCTGACACTCTCTAATGCACTATTCCAGAAAAACCATTGAAGATGACCGTACTGTCTATAAGAATGGAGTTGATCCACCTTAAAGGTACATTATAGCTTGACATGACCCTAATATTGGCCCTTGTGACAGTTAATGGACTATACTATTGAATTGGGAGGTGAAGACACACTTCCCTAGCTACCTTGGAATGAGATGCACCAAATTTATTCCTTCTATCGTTGTTTCTATATATTAGATGATGTATCTCTTGTGGACTATCCATGAATTGGTCCACCGGTACTCTTTTCTCATCCATACCCTACCTCAACTAGAATTAATTTCTTTACCACATCATATAAGGTAAACTTATTGAGGAGTATGACCTGTGTCTGTAGTGACTCCTTAAATTCCATCTCAAATTGGAGTGCCTTCAAATATTAATTCCCACCCATATAATGTGTTGAGCGTATAAGATCTATAATGGTGTCATAATACTCTATTACTAACATAGAAACATTCATTATGATCATGAAATCCATATCCTTAACCTATAACATGGTATCTAGATATAATTATTCTGAGAAAATATCTTGAAACCGTTTCCAAGTGATGCTCTGGTCTTACATATCTTATAGAATCATGTCTCACCACCAACATGTTTCCCCTTATAACATGAAGGTGGTTATCTAATACCATTTCTTCCAAGGTTTTTTTTATTTTTTAAAAGATTTCGTGTAGAGGATTAATCCAATCTTGTCCTCCTATAGAGACACATCACACTAAAATAAGAAATCATAATTAAAGTGAAAATTCTTCTTAACATCAGTGGTTATAGGATTATTCCATAGGGATTCCTAACCTATTGATTGAAGAAAATGACTAAGCCCCTCCAAAATTAGTTATTCAACTGGATTTTGAATAGGTGGATCATACTAATCTTCCCCATTCTGGTCAGTAGGAGGTAGTCTTCTTAGTGGAATCATCTACATTTATATAATAAATAACCCCAAGCATGTAATTGCATCCTATAAGCTAGGTTTAAGTCATAGCTCTCTCCCTCGCTTCCATTAAAAAGCAGTTTTCATTATTAAACATCTTATAAATAATTTTAAAATATTTTTCATTCTCAAAGAATCATGTAAAAAGGAATAAATTCATACTTTTGATATAACATAAAATAATTCATATACCATTATCATATAAAGGTTATATCAATTATAGGAATCAATTTTTATACCATATTCGTATACTTATTAACAATAAATATACAAGAAAACATTATTTATTTATTTTTTGGGTTTAAGTTAATATGAGTTATAAACTAGTTCTAATAGTGATATAATAACCAAAGACATCCAATCATATATCATGAAATGAAATCCCACTTGTTCCTACCTATAGACATCTACTATGATTCATGATACCTAAGAACATAGAATAAACATGAAGGATAAAAGGGAAGGATAAACCTTGGATTTCACCTTATGACTTGAGATTCCAACAAAATTAGGTTTTCCAAGCATATTTATGGGTAACTACCTGAGTTCGAACAATCATATACTCATGATACTTTTATCTCCAATACCTGAAAACTATTAAAGTGGGATTTGGTACCATTTTTTAATTAGTTTTACCTAATAGCCTAAATGGTATTAGGTTAGGTCTCCATAACACATCAAGTACACATGTCAGTTTCTAGAGGCTGGTGTGAACTTTAAGGCTATGATAGGACAATGTGGGAGACAATTTACCCAATTTATGAATTATATAAAACACCTAGTGGAATTAATATATGAACATAAATTTATCACCAAACATTGTCAAAATATTCACAAGTGATAAAAAAAGGTAAAATTAAACAAAAACAATAAGTTCACATAATATAGTATCCAAAAATTACTGAAGTATCCCCAAAAGATGATGCCTCATTAATAAAATCACTTCCATAACTTTCCATGTGGACACTATACTAAATTTCCACCAAAAGGACTGAAACGTTACCCCCAAAATCCAAGACTCCATATATAACTATCTCCCATGCTTGGTCACTTTACCATTGCTTGAATTGCATAGTAAAGTATTTTCACACATCTAAACAAGTCACATGTTGGGTGTGAGTAAATAATACCTAGTATAATATTGCCACACTACCCCTTTTAGACTATCATAATCTAGAGTATATATAATAAAAGTCTAAATTTATTGAGTCATTAGTCATAAATAACCCCCCCCCCTATACTAAGTGGAACCATACCAGTCATACCAACTTTGATTTAGGGATTGGGCTCTAATATTATTATGTAAAGGAAATATTTTATTCTCCCCACTAAATAACTCTAAATTAGTATAGGTTCAATACTAATTCCATATAAGGGATAGGGGTTCATGTATACTCAATTTAATGAAATATTGTAATTCTTCCCTTCAGGAATCAGGTAAGTGGTTTAACTGATTCGGCACACTATGATCTCATCTCGTATAATCAATATATTTTTTTAAAAATAGATTTTACCTAGGAGCCATTTATTTTAACACATATTACCCCTTTCTAACATACTTTATAACCAAGAGATAATGATTTCATATAAGAAAGTTATTAAAAATATATCCATGCTTATATAAATTTCTACTAAGATGAAATAGAATCTAAACATAGTTAAAAAAAGTCATTTAAGACTATGATTTCACAACAACACCATGTTTATCATTGGGAGTAATATATCCATGCTTTAAAAATAATCTTCATTAGTATACCACATCAAGAAAGGTATGAATTAATTTAAAAACAATAAATTATATTAGAAAATTCATGCCACATGATTTCATTTCATATATCTCAAACATTATATATTTATTTTACATATTAAGGAATTAATATAATAATAAAAGGTCTGATGGTGTATCACATGAGAATGTAAACATGGAAAATATAAAAATAAATTAGTAAAGTAGTATTTGTTCTTTATAAATTAAGAAATAAAGGACTTTATTAATCTCAAACACAACATTTATTAAGTTTTCAACCATACCCAAATCATTTCTATCTAAAATCTCTAACAATTTGAGATGTATAAAATGTTAACCAACTAATTACATTTCATATTTCTTCCTCGATGTCCAGGGATGATGATTAGACAAGCACTTGGATCTAAGATTCAACATAAAACCATGAATGAATTAGGGCCCATACTGATCTAGACATGAAATATAAAATGAGGGAAGGAAACTATGATAATA
Organism: Viscum album; assembly: GCA_963277665.1. Taxonomy (NCBI): domain Eukaryota; kingdom Viridiplantae; phylum Streptophyta; class Magnoliopsida; order Santalales; family Viscaceae; genus Viscum; species Viscum album. The sequence continues at coordinate 181,776,861 of OY728130.1, forward strand.
ACTTAATATATCACAATATAACCTTTTAATATTTCAAAAATATATATAATATTGTAATATGAAAGAAATTTAATAATCATTAAGGCTGGAAGAAGGAATTTTAACTCACTTTTATGTAAAATAAAGAAAAGAAGGGATTTAAATGTTATATAGGGGTTTTGCTCACCATATTAGAGTTATTACAACCAATTAAAATAACATTAAGTGTTGAGGAATGAGGTTAGACCTAGGATGGGATTAACGGTGAGAGGATCTCTGTAGAAGTGTTCCCAGCTATATGTGGGAGTAAAAACGATAATATGGTTATTAAATTAGTTAAATTTAGGTTGTGAAAAGAAACAAAATCATTTGTTAAGGGAACTTTTCCAAGGTGGTGATTAGGTTCTTGGTATTAATCCATTAGGTACCGAGTGGCCCTAATATATCTACTAATACACCAATGGCTTAACTAGAAACTTGATACTAATCCCCCATGTACCTAGTGCTTATTTCAACACACCCCTTCCCTTTTTTCCTTCCAACTCTACCAGAAGCATCCCGTAATCTCTCAAACATACCTTACACTAAAAATAGACTAGAAAATAATTAAAATGGACTGAAATTGGGTAATATTTCCAACTCATTGGTTTTGGGGCCATTTCCCTTGATAATTTCATGAAAATCATTAATTCCTTGTTTCGTGAGTTCCTAGATTAGTTCATGGTAGTTTTCCTTGATGAAATTATTATGTACTCAATGTTAAAGGAAGTTCACATTGAGCATCTATGTAATATTATAAAACTCCTTCTATATCATCATATCTATATAAATCCATCCATATAAAATTTCTTGATGTCATAGGTTTATTTACATGTGTATGTCATGTCTCAGAACAGAGTAGTGATTGATCCTTCAATGATCAAATCAATAACTTCTTGGTAATCACCTAATAATATCATAGATGTTTATAGTTTACTTGGTATGTTTGGCTATTATCTAAGGTTCACATCCCATTTCTCTCACATCTCTTCCCCTTGGTACCCTTGACTAGGAACGACTATTCATTTTTCTGACAAATGATCGTCAGGATGATTTCAACTACCTTAAGGATAATCAATTCAGCTCTCTTGTCCTTTGGATTCTCAAGGAGGGAGTCATTTATGAGTTTTTAGGATTATTTTCACCTCTTTTTCATTGAATCATGATAAATTAAAGGGAAGTGGAATCATATAGGTCTTGTAAATTACTTCCTCATGAGATTAAATATTTCACCCATGATCTTGAATTGAAAGTTGTGGTGATTTATCTGAATATTTTGTGGCATTACCTCATCGTTGAACATTTTATAGTATTCACATATGAAAAAATCATTAATTTCATCTTATATTAGTGGTATTTGAATCTATATTAGCATAGGTGTATGGGGTTGTTATAGGATTATCACTATGATACCTCTTACACCTTATGGAAAGGGAATTCAGTTGTGAATGTGTTGATTAGTAATTCATTGGTATATGTTGATTGAGATCCTATAAATTCTTAGAGAGTGATAGAGTATATTTAAAGAATTTATATTGTTATAAATAAGTTTGATGGTAGAGGTTCCCTATACTAAATGATAGTGTGGTCATCCTTGTTGTACTTTTTGGATTAGTCTAAATGGGGAAACTCATATTTTTTGGTGTTGTAAGATCATGTTTTCCATGGTGACGATCTTGAGGAATTTTCAGAAGATTATAAACATTGAATTTTGTATCAAGGGGGTATTTATGTTCCATTAATGATGTGAGATTTCATTATTTATGAGTTTCATAGCTCAACCATAGTTATTCAATCTAGGTATATACAAGATTTATCATACCTTGGAGAGTAAATTTTTTTGGTCGGGGATAAAGTGGTCAGTGGTGGAGTTTGAGTAGCGGTTTTTATTATTTTAGCAAGTGAAGGCAGAGCATCATATTACTAGATGTTTACTTTATCCATTTGATATTCATGAATAGAATTGGGAGTATATATTGATATATTGTTTCATTGTTTTACCTAAAACTCATGGTAGATGTGATATAATTTAGGTGATCCTATATTGGTTGATGAAACAAGGCATTTCTTAGTGATCTAGGATGATATAATAAAGCCTCATGTTTTTGTGGATGATCATCTATGATCATGATCCTTATTTTACCTCATCATTTGGGGATGATTTCTGCTTGATTTGGGATCTTAGCTACACCTTAGAAATTATTTTCATCTTTAGAAATAGAGTTAGGTAGAGTGAACACATCAAACATCAGATAATATGATATGTTCATGTGTTTTAGATTCTAGTGGTTCCTGGGTAATGCACCTTCCTTTGGATGATGTAAAAACCTAGACTCTAGAAAACTATATTTTGTAGTTATATTACATTATTAGTACATAATAAAATTGTTCTTGAAGGATCCAATAGCTTATATTCTTGTAATAATAGATACATACATGTTTTTCACATTACACTTTAGAATATAAAATTTATCATAAATAATCAGTGAGGACATTATTATGAATTCTATAAAATCCTTAAAAATTACACATAGTTCACTTCCAGGTTTCCTAGGAAAAGGAAAACAAGATAATGGTGAGAACAGATGCTTGGTAAGGAGTAGTATATAACAGAACTATCATAACATAAGCATGGCATAAATAGTATGGAAAAATAAATAAATCATAATAATAATTCCATAATCAAGTGAAACCGAGCGAATACTATTTATATCTAAATAAATAATAACATGGATAAAAATTAATAATATCATATTGGTTTAATTAATAATGTAGAACATCATAAACATACCATTAAATCCTTATGCCAAGACATTATACATAAATGGGTAATGTATATTCCAATAACCTAAATATTTTGTCTCATGAGACCTACCAATGTTGTCACATCCATGATTTTGTTTTGTGGTATTCTTCAATTTATTTTCAATCATTAATTTAACCCTTGGTTTCCTCATGAGTTTTTTGAGAAAAATTGAGAGTTTGGGCTTGACAGTAGGTGGCGAACTATTAGCGCACAGTTGGCGCATAGATAGGGGAAATTGTGCTCCCTCCTCTAGGTAATCATGTCTCCCATTTCCATTTTGTACAGTTGTTACCGCATAGTTGGTGCACTGTTTGGGAAACCATATAATACAATCATGTGGCCTATCCCTCTTGGATAGTGAGGTGTTAATGGTTTTTGGACTAGGTCCAGGAAGGTACAAGGTTCAGGAGTTCCTCAAGAACTAGCATCCTTATTTCTGAGTTAGCATAGAACCTTAAGAAGAAGATGATTGGCTTTAGAAAATATAAGTAATTTTGTAATTTTATGATACTCCAGAGGTTTTTAGAGTTAAATGTCCTTTTTTTCATGTCAAAAGGTCCCAGTTGGATGTGGTGGGAGTAACCAGTACAAGCTAGAAAGCACAAGCTGATGGGTTGGAAAGACATCAAAGACGTTTTCAATGAGTTGTGTTTTCCTATGATTTTGGACTTTTCCATGTCCTGGGGTTTTTTTGAGCTTTTCCAAGGAGATCATACTGTGATGGAATATGATAAATTATTTGTAGAGATATTTCGTTACACACCCAAGATCATATCCAATGAGCAGATGATGGCACATAAGTTCAAGATGGGGTTGCGGCAAAAAATTAGATCTCAGGTTTTCTTATTCAATATGAAAACTTATTCTGATGTGGTTGATCACTCTATAATGGGGGAAATTTATTGTTAAAGAAATTATGGTTTCTATGGAGCAATAAATCAATGGATAATGATAGTTATTTTGAGAAGCAGAGGAAGTGAGATGAGCAGAGGAAGATGGGAGGTGGTAGTTCAGGCCATCCTTCCTGGTTATCCTCATTTGTGGCCTCTGATGTGAGTTCATTTGTGTGCCAGAAGTGTGGGAAAATAGGTCAAATGTGACCAATTTTTCCATCTCCACCTTGGCCTTATAACTAGTGAAGAGTTATGGGGAACTTGCATCAATTTTTCAAAGTGGCATGCCCATACCAGAGTGGTGTAGGATCTATAGCTTCCAAAGTGATGACAGCCCAACCAAAACCCTCCAGGACAATGGGTCCTTTGTTTGGTGATTGTGGAACCAAGGTTAGACCATATTCTTGGAAGATTTATTTCAAGGTAGATTTATAGGCTAGGGTTCATTCTTAGGAATATTCCAAGATGATGAAAGTTTATGTGGTGGATCGTGCACTAGGGAAATTGGATTTAGGGCCTTGGATAGTTCAATGTACCATTTTTCTTACATCATCTTTATTTATTGTTCACTTTGATACTGGCACTTTAGTTTATTTTATTTCTTCAATTCTTGTGTATGTGTTATTGTTTACAACTAAGCTTTTGTTGTATGTGATGGAGTCAGTATTGCTTCTTGGTAAGAAGCAAGAGCAGGGTTTAATGTGTCCATATTGTGCACTCTCCATGTAAGGGGTCATGTTGGAATGAGATTTTCTGGTTTTGGATATGGTTCTATTTAAAGTGATCCTTGGTATAGATTATACGATTCCTTTTCTAGTGTACATCGATCGTTATAGGCAGCGTGTGAGTTTTATGGGACCTAATGGAATTATTAATGTTTTTTAAGGTGAATGGGATTCCCAGGCAAGAGTTAATGGACTTCTACTTCCAGAATTGGGAAACCCTATTTATCAAATCTCATTTCAAACATTGGAGGATTATAACGGTGCTTCTACAGGTGAATTTTCTCTTGTGGTGTATGAGTTCCCAAAAGGTTTTCCTGTGGATTTTTCTGGTTTTACTCTTGATAAGTATGTGAAGTTATTCATTTATTTGGAACTAGGAATACAACTAAAATCTCATCCCTTGTACCATATATCCCCCACTGAATTAAGGAAATCAAACATATAGCTGGATGATTTGGAATCTAAATCATTCATTCACCCGAGCATCTCACCTTGGGCTACCCTAGTTCGGTTTACAAAATTGGCATATGGATCTCTTTAGTTGTGAATTGATTACAAAAATCTAAATAAGGTGAAAATCAAGAACAAGTACCCATTTTCCCATGTTGATGACCATTTTGATCATTTTAATGGGGATTGGTGGGTTTTCAAGAATTAATTGTGTTCCAGGTATCACCAAGTAATAGTTATAGAGTCATATATTCCTAAAATAGACTTCTAAATAAAGTACAACCATTTTTAGTACTTGGAAATTCCTTTCGGGTTAAAAAATGATCGATAGTTCTTTATGGTGATCATGAATATGTTGTTCCACTAGTACCATGATTCATTTTTTTGGTATTTTTGGATGACATACAAGTCTATTCTGGGACCGAGGAGTATCATGAATGACACTTGAGGAAAGTTCTATGCACCCTTTGGGATCATCGCCTCTATGAAAAGTTTTCTATGTGCACCTGATTGATCAGGGAGGTGACGTTTCTGGGCCATGATATCTCTTAACAAGGGGTTTGGGTGCACCCTGAGAAGAACATTATAGTGATTACATGGGAACAACAAAATAATGTGTTTGAAATCAGAATCCTTTTGGGCTTGGTATGGTATTATAGGTGGTTCATTTGATAATTCTCAAGGCTTGCCTTGTCCATGATAGTTGTAACCCAAAAATGGGTAATGTTTTAATGGATCTTAGAGTTTAAGAATCTTGGAGGAGATAAAAATTTGGTTGACCATAACAAATATTTTTATCTTTATGGAGTCTAGAAAATAAATACGTGGTGTATTGTGATGCCTTCGGTATGGGTCTTGGGTATGTGTAGATGTATGATGACCATCTGGTGTCTTATGGCTCACACCAACTTTAACTACATGAATATAATTACCCAAATCATGAACTAGAGTTTGAAGAGGTAATGTACACCTTAAATATAGAGAGCCATTGTCTTTTGGATAGAATTTTGTAGTTTATTTGGATCAAAAGAGTTTGACCTGAATATTCTCCAAGAACTATTTGAATTTGAGGCAACATCATTGGGTTATATACATTCAAGAGTTTGATTCTGATATCATGTATACCCTAGGTAAAGGAACGGTGGTTTTTGATTCCTTGAGCAGGAAAGTTCTAATGAAAGTGTTGAAAGATTCTAGTGATGAGTGAAGTTTTAGGTAACAATTTGTTTAGATTCATCTCACAGCCAAGGAATATAGTGAAGGTGTGTTCTTGGCTAGTGTTTAGCAGATACCTTTCCTTCTAGAGTTGATTCAGTGAGAGAAGCCGAATGATGAGCTATGAAATCATTCTATATAGTTCTTAAATGTTGGGGAGGTGCCTTATGAATGGTCGTTGTCTCCGAAGGGTGTTTTTCTCTTCAAGGGTCATTTTTTGGTGTTGTTGTTATTGAGGAAGGTGGTTATGTCGGATATCCACCAGTCTTAGTGGACCATTCATTATGGTACTACCAAGATGTTCTAGGATGTGCATTTATAGTTCTGGTGGCCAGGTATGAGGTGATATGTATCTGAATTTGTATCACAATGTTATAAATGTCAGCATGTTAAAGTAGAGAAAAAAGGACCTCCAGTTTTATTCATCCAATAACAATTCCTACCTAGAAGTGGGATGATATTTCCATTTATTTTGTTATTTTTTTATGTCACACACCCTAGGGGGGAAATTCCATTTGGGTAGTGATGGAAAATTTGACCAAATCAACCCATTTCATTCCAATCAGAGATTCATCCAAAGTGGATGAGTTGGGTTGGTTGTATGTTCTGGAGGTTGTGATTCATCATGGTGTGTCATAGGTAATTGTTTCACATAGGTAATCTTGTTTTACCATGTAGTTTTGGTAAGTACTCAAAAAGAAAAGGGGTCATAGGTCAAGTTGATCCCAACATACCACTCTCAAATAGATGGCCAAATGGTGTGGTCAAAATATATTTTGGAAGACATTCTTTGGGAATTTGTTTTGTATTTCAGGGGTTTATGGGTAACAATTTTGGATTAGTTGAGTTTTCATATAAAAATAATTACCAATCCTCGATTTTAATGGATCCTTTTGAGGCACTTTATGGTCAACCATTTCAGTCACCTTTTTGTTGGGATGACAAGGGTGAGGCCTTGTTGTTGGGACCAATCCTTGTGTAAGAGACTTATGATAAAGTGATGTTGATAAGGAAGTGGTTGTTGATAGTGTACAGTTATCACAAGTCTTATTTCGATTAGAGGCTTCGATCATTGGGGTTTTCTGTGGGTGGCTGGGTGTTTCTGAAAGTGTCACCTTTCTTGGGTCATCATCGTTTCAGTAAGAAAGGGAAGCTAACACAGAGGTAAGTCAAACCTTTTGAAATTTCCTAGAGATTTGGTAATGTGGTGGTCACGTTTTCATGGCATGTCAAATTTATAGTGAATTAAAGTAGATTTTGTATTCTAAGGTAGACCCTAGGTCGTCTCTCAAGGATCGTTAGTGGTTTTATTGTTTGAATTTTTAAAAAGAAGAACTAAAGAGGGGGCAGTTTGAAAATAGTTTTAAGAAAATGACTTGATTTAAAGAGTATAATAGTTGATAAATAAAAGTCATATTTTAGAATTATGAGATAAGTATATCACTTCAAGTTCACTACAAATATTGGATAGCTCATTGTTCTGAAAATTTCACACTATTTTGTTCAATTCTTCAGTTGAGTGTTGTCAAGATCTTGATTCCTTTATTTCCTCTCAAAAAGATGCATTGAGTACCAAAACATGACCCAAAAATCGTATTTTCATGGTTTGGACATCAAGAATATATTAATGGATACAAAATTGTACAAATATCTTTTTTTATGTGTGAGAGAAATAGGATCCTTGTGTTTCCCAATCGGAACAACCCATGTTTCCCGCTTAAAATTTCAACCTAATCGGTATGAAATGAAAAGCAGCTCACTTAATTAAACCCACGAAATAAATTTATAGGTGAATCATGTTTATATAAAACATAATTGAAATAATCCATATACAAATTATACAAAACCATTAGTATATCATTTTCTGGAACTCCCTCACAAGTAAGTGTAGCTCCCTCGAAATGATCGTCCCCTATTTAGCTCGCCATCAAGGGGAGGAGAAGGCTCGGGTGGAACCCCTTCTTAATTGTTTATCCACATATGATGATAGGATCCTCTAGAACTTCTTGGATGAGGATAGTACTCCTTTGGGTCTCAAAAATACAAAAGTTTTGACTCCTGGTCGAACATACAAATGGGGAGCCCAAGGTGCCATTTTATATGAAAATGGGAAGGTGGTTTTTAGCACACAGATTTATTACAACCACTTGTCACATGGGTTTCGACCACCATACCACCTTATCTCGATTTTATGAAACTGAAAAAGTTGTATCCTTACCAATTGGATATCTCCACCAAAGGTTTGGCATAATTTGGACAACTAGAGCCAGAGATATGGACAGATCACAACACACCACTTTTGACTTCATACAGATTCGGTGTGTTGGATAGATATGGTAGGTTGGGCCACCAGATGGGCATATGAGTTTCGGGTCCCTTCAGATGAAATGTATCCAAATCAATTTTCGACAAGAAAACAAAATTTCATCGCATTTGGATGCACGGTTCATGATTAGTGTAAGGATTAGTCCACTGGTGTGCATGGATCTTGTGCATTTTGGTCTATTTTTCTTTGACATCATCATGGGTTCTCTAAATCAACGCCTCCTACAATGGAATCATCGAAAAAAGTAAAATTTCCCTTTTTAACAGTGATAAAAACAAAATAAATGATTCAAAAATGGAATTAAATTTTTTATTATTTTTATAATTTTCAATATAAAACATGTTTAGCATAGTAGTGTAAGGGTGGAAATGAAACAATGAATCACGGTGTGATCACACCCCCACACCTAAACATTTTCACTCTTGGGTGAAGTCATAATTCCAAATATTATGCATGTAGATATTTCCAACTTCATAATGATTTAACATTCAATGAAAATTCAATTCCTAATAGAAATGTGATCAAAGCAAAAATCACACTGAGGAGTTATTCTCAATGATCATTGAAAAAGACTTCTCAAAAATTGTATCCAAATGAAATTCCAAGAGATGCATGATTCCAATCAAATAAAATAATTCAAAAGTTAATCATGTCACTAATTCTCCACATGTATGTGTGACCACTATTTCATGAAATTCTTTCCACTTTTTATTGAGTAAATATAAGTTATTTTAATAATTGTATACTTACAAGATCCTTTCCACTGAACACGCTCCACATCCTTTGTAATCAAATTTCAAGACCCACTTACTTAAGCATTCCAACAAGTCAAACCATATGCTCTCGACATATATATCCCCATATGTTTTTCATTTCTCCACTCAACTTATTTTTTAATTTTTAAAAATTTACACTTGGAACAAATCTCACACTCTTCTTCCAACCCATGTTTGGTCTCCTCATGACACTAATTGTAATAGTTATAACAAGATCAAAGGTTGAGGAAGTGTGGTTTTTGACCTTCCCAATATACAACCCATTTTTTTAATTTTTTTATTTTTTTTAGGGCGTACAATAGTTGGATAATAGGTACACACACATAGGTCAATCTGGTACAGTAATGAAATATATTAGATAAGGAACTAACGAATGGGAAAATGATTTGAAAGTAGAGAGAAATCGACCTAACATATATTTACCTTCCATTAAGTAAAAAAGTTTCACACATCATGGTTGGGTGAAAATAATTTGTGGAGATATTATGTGACATAATTATCCTTTATAATATTCATAGAAAGGGCACCATTCTTCTCAAAGGTTTCAAAATGATACAACCATTTATATCTTCGAAAAAGAACTAAATTTTAAAAGAAAGTAACACCATAGTATTGAATTCTTGCTGAAATGCACATTTCATCAGCTTTATTTTTGAATGTTAAAAGAATATGAAATATAGATATTCCACATTCATTTTTAATATATTCCATGATTAAACAGGCATCATTTTTCATGATAAAGTGGGCATTAAAAATAAATATTCTGGGAGGGAAGGGGGAAGTAAATAAACAATTCAGAAAGCTAAAAAGAGAAAAATAAGAAAGATAATGAAAATTCCTAACTAACCCAGGTATATACCTGTCCCCACACACCTAAATTGTGTATTGTACTCACTATAAGAAAATAGAATGTGGAAAGGAAGGATAAAACATGCTAAGATTCATTCATAGATTGCTTCTTTAACATGGAGTTCCCCCATTAGGGACTTTAGAATGGATTCATGGAAGTGCTTCAGGCACAACCCATTCACAGTGAAGGTTTTCTTAGTTTCTTCATTTTGAAATTGGACAAAACCAAATGGAGAGACATCAGTAACATTTTATGGTACAAACCTGCAGGAATAAAGCTTAAATGGATGAAACTTAATCCTTGCATTGTAGAGGAGGACCTTTTCCCAATGCGGAACTTATGATTATGGCTGAGACGGTCGTGGGAAGCCTTGGTTTGCTCCTTATAAATCATTGAGTTCTCATATGCATCTATTAACATCTCCTCCAGCTTCTGAATCTGCAATTTCCTTTGTTCACCTACACAAAAAAGATAATAATTTCATTTTTTGATGGCCTAGTAGGTCTGTAGATCAATCTCAACAGGCTGGTGACAACTATTTCCAATCACAAGCCAATAGGGTGACATTCCAATGAGAGTTTTGAAAGCAATACGATACACCCATAAAGAGTCAACAATTTGAAGACTCCAATCATTTTTATTGGGTTGACCTATTTTTTCCATAATATGTTTTAATTCCTTATTTGACAACTTATCTTGACCATTGGTTTGTGGGTTATATGCAGTATACAATCAATGACCAACCCTATATAGATGCAAAAGTGATTGCATTGTTTGGTTGAATAAATGAGAACCCTGGTCGCTGATGATGAACCTAGTTTATCCAAACCTACCAAATATTTGGGTTCTCAAAAACTCTAAAACTACCTTAGAATCATCAGTTCATGTAGCTCATGTCTCAACCCATTTTGATACATAATCAACTGCCAGAATAATTTACATGTTGCTAAAGGAATTTGGAAATGGCCCCATAAAGTCAATACCCAAAACATCAAAAATGTCATGAAAGAGCATTAGATTTTGTAGAATTTCATTTATTTTAGTGACATTACCCATTATTTGACAATGAGTGAAAGATTTACCAAAATCATGAGCATCCTAAAAAAGTGTTGGCCAAAAGAGACCCGAATCAAGGATTTTGCGAGTAGTCCATTGGGGACCAAAGTGGCCACGACAAGCAAGAATGTTGCAGAATCTAAGGACATAATGAAAATCATTATTAGGGAAACAACACCTAAGGACTTGATCACTACATGTGCGCCAGAGGTAGGGGTCATCCCAAATTTACCCAAAAAACTAATGTTTTAGATGACTAGCTTGGTTTTTATTGAAATTAGTAGGAAATTCAAGATGCTACCAAACAATTTACAATTTCAGCATACCAAGGAATAACATCTTACACTCAGTACAATTGCTCATCGTGAAACATGTTGTTTATAGGAATACAGGTGGATGAGTCAATGTCTGAGGGTGGGGGAATCCTAATCATATCATCAGCCATCACATTTTCTTCTCCTTTTTTATCTCTTATTTCTAGATTGAATTCTTGAAGGAGGAGAATCTAGTGAATGCGACATGGTTTGGCTTCCAGTTTCTTAAGGAGTCACCGAAGGGATTCAGGGTATGAGAACAAAATGACTTTGGACCCTAAAAGAGATAACCTAAATTAATCCAAGGAAAATACAATGGAAATGAATTTTTTTCAATTGTGGTGTATTTTTCTTTGGTAGGATACAATGTATGTGAGGCGTAGGCAATGACATGTGGAGATAGATCGACCCTTTGTGACAAGACTACCCCAACTGCATAGTTATAGGTGTCACACATGATCTCAAATGGTAAATACCATTGAGGTAGTTGGATTACTGAGGGTGAAGTGAGACTCCATTTTAACTTATTAAACGATTCCTCAAATTCTTTATCAAAAACAAATTCTTTATCAAAAACATATTCTTTTTCTTTTTTGGAGTAATCGGGAGATGGGGGTGCAATTTTACTAATTTCATGAAATAAATGATGGTAAAATACAACATGACCAAGAAAAGACCACACATACAATAAATATTTTGGGAATGGTAGGGAAGAAATGATATCCACTTTGGATTTATCTACTTGGATACCATCCCTAGGAATGACATGTCCCAAAATTATACCTTGTCGCACCATAAAAGTGAATTTCTCATAATTTAATATGATATTCTTTTCAATACAGTGATGTAGGACTGAAGAAATACTACTTAAACATTAATAAAAAGTGGATCTATAAACAGTGAAATCATCCATGAATACTTCCATGCAATTCTCCAGCTAATCTAAAATAATACTAACCATGCATTGCTGGAAAGTACCCGTAGCATTGCACAGACAAAATGGGATCTTCTTATTAAAAATGGTCCAAAGGGGAAAGTGATGGTTGTCTTTTCCTGATCCTCAAGGGAAATATGGATCTATAAGTATCCAGAATACCCATCAAGGAAATAGTACTAGGACTTACCCACTATCCTCCCTAGCATTTAGTCAATGAATGGAAAAAGGATATGGTCCTTCCTAGTGTATTGGTTTAATCGGCAATAGTTTATACATACACACCAACTATTCTACACAATAGTTGGAACTAGTTCATTGTTTTCATTTTTAATTACTATAAGGATAGTTTTTTTAGGAACCACTTAAATGGGACTGACCCATTGGCTGTCAGAGATGGGGTAAATTATTCCAATAGCCAATAATTTTGTTAATTCTTTTTTCATAACTACTAAGAAGTTTGGGTTCAATAAATGTTGAACATACCTCACTGGTTTAGCATCATTATTTAACAAAATATGATGTGTATAAATTTATGGGATAATACTAGGAATATCAGCAATTTTACATCCCAAATATTGTTTACACTCCCTCAAAAGTTCGAGCAGTCACAATTCTGGCTCAAGAGGGAGTAAAATTTCAATGATGACCGGAAAATTGTTTACATTATCCATATATGAATATTTTAAATCTCGAGGTAGTTTTTAGTTCCAATTTAGGTGTATTTTGGATTAATGGGAGTGTGTGTGAAAGTGAGAGATCATTGATCTCATATAACTGCTCAATGGTATCATCCTCAGAAGAGGAATGAGATTTTACAAGCTTAGCAGTATCATAGATGGTCATTGGATCCTCAATGTTCAATAAATCATCAATTAACAAACATGCATGACACTTTTCTAGGCCACTACAACAATCAATGCATGAATCATTACCATGAAATACAATCAAGGGTAAAAACTCAGAAAGGGGATCAAGGTAATGAAATGATGTTTTTTCAAGGGAAGGGAGTACATCTATATAATGAACAGAGAGAGAGATGAATTTTATTCTAAGGGGTACATAATGGCATCAAGGATATTGAAGTGGATAATGTCACCACCAAACTCCATAGAAAATGTACCATTTTGGACATTAATTATGGTTTCGGCAGTTTTCAAGAATGGTCTCCCCAATATAATTGGGGCATGTCTATTCAACCTATCATCCTCCATTTTATGAACATAAAAGTCAGCAAGAAAAAATAAATTTGGAACCCTCACAAGAACATCCTCTAACACACCAGAGGGATGTGTGGTACTCCAGTTATCCAATTGAACAACAATTCCAGAGGGATTTAGTCCTCCGACCTATAATGTAGAGTAAATAGAGTGAGTCATCACATTTATAGAAGAACCTAAATCAATCATAGCATTAGAAAAAGAATACTCCCCTATGGTGCATGGAATTGAGAATGTTCCGGGATCATTTCACTTGTTGGAAAGTGATGGATCTATCAATGCTGAAACATTCCTACCCAATCTCACCTTCTCATCACCTTGAAGTCGCCTTTAGTGTGTACACATCTCATTTATAAACTTGTAATATCTTGGAATTTTTTTCACAACATCAATCAAGGGAATGCTTACCCGCACTTTTTTGAAAGTCTCCAAAATTTCCTTATCTAGTTCAGTTTCCTTTTGTTTTCTAGGTTGGGTGGCCCATTGTGGAAATGGAAGAGGGATTGTTGGGATAGGTGACTCATCAATATACACACACTTTACTTTGATGGGGATTCTCTAAGGACAAGGTTTTACCTCATTTGGATCATTTCCAGTAGTTGGGATGGTAGTTTCCTTAGTAGGGGATGACACTAGTAGAGGGGTCATTTGGATTTTTACTTTTCTTCCACTCTGAAGAGTGATGACACTGACATTTCTTTTATCTCTAGTGTTAAATACTGGTTGAGAATGTAGTTTACCAGACCCATGTCTCTAGATTTCCCCCACCGAGTTGGCAATTTCTCCTAATTGTGTTTTTATGTATTATGTGGAAGCTTGGGTGGTTTTTTGTAATTGGATATTGTTGGTAGCCATTTGTTTCATCATGTCGTCTATGTAGGCTCGGGTTTTGGAGGGGTTTGATGGAAAGACCATTGTTGTGGTTGAGGATTTCTGGGTGGTGGTGGTCGATTACAATGCCCTAGTTGGTTCCATGGTTGTTGAGGTTTTTTGAATACCCCCCTTTCCTATAGGATTGGTTATATTTCTCCTCGAGATTGGATGAATAGTATGGTTCTTTCCTAAAGGGTTGGTTATATGGGCGGCCTAGAAATATTGCCTCAAAACTCTCAGAAATTTCTCTTAGTTGGGGGAATTGATCAGCATATTGGGTTTCATAAGAACATATGCCACAGTGGATGGGAGGAGGATATTGAGATTTCCCTTGGTAATGAATAAGTTGTTGAAGAAGGGTACTTACCTCTTCAAACTTCATGTCCACCTTCCTCTCAAATTTAGTACTTTGCACCTCATAGACACCTTAAATGGGTACATTGGACCTTGAACAAAATTTTTGAGTGTTCTTTTCCATGTTCTCAATTATGTTCCTTGCAGCAATTGTGGTTTTATCAACTAGTGCACCACCTGTAGTAGCATCAATCATATTTTGGTAAATAAGAATTAAACCTTCATAAAAATACTAAATTAAAAGTTTATCACTTATTTGGTGGTGTGGACAACTTGAAAATAATCTTTTTAAGTGTTCCCAATATTCATGTAATGTTTCCCCTTTATATTTCCTTATACCACATATTTCTTTCTTTATAGTTTCAATTTGAGAGGCTGGGAAATATTTTTCTAGAGAAAGGTTCTTCATATCCGCCCAGTCTCTAATTGGTGAATTAACTTAGTAAATCTAGTCTTATATAGTGTCTTCTAATGAAAATGGAAATTCATGGAGCTTTACCTATTCTTTATCCACATTTGTAGGTTCTAATGTAGAACACACAGTATGAAATTCTTGTATGTGTTTATGTGGATCTTCTCCATGAAGTCCATGGAATCATGGAAATAAATGAATTAGATCGGATTTTAGTTCAAAATTGGGTTCATTGCCTTGCATTTGAATGTAAGTGGGTTGGATATCAACATCAGGCAAGGTTAGTTCGTTTAATGTCTGGTTATTTTCAGCCATATTATGTAAGTTTATTTTAGTTTTTATATTGGTTCTAGAAGAAGAATAGGAAAGATCAGAAATAGTGTTGATGTTTTGTGTGTCCTCCTTTGATGGGATCTCTTGTGCGTCTTGATGTCGATGACATTGGAACCTCTTTGGTTTTGGTTTAAAAAGAGGTAAAACTCCCAAATTCGAATACATCATGAACCAAACATAATCCAGAATTAAATCAGAAAAAATAGGAGAATGTATAATATAAAACAAATAAATATTCACAAAAATTACAAAAATCTTATCAAAAATACGTAATAAAACCAAAGCGCTCCCCAGAAACGATGCCAAAATTTACCACGTTGTCATGAAATTTTAAATTTATAGCAATTTAAAAATGATTTTGTAGTATAAGGTAGACCATAGGTCATCTCTCAAGGTGAATTGGTGGTTTTATAGTGTGAATTTTTAATAACAAGAACAAAATATGGGGTGGTTTGAAAACAGTTTTAAGAAAATGACTTGATTTAAAGAGTTTAATAATTGATAAATAAAAGTGGTATTTTAGAATTATGAGATAAGGATATCACTTAATTTTCACTACATATATTGGATAGTTCATTGTTATGAAAATTTCACATGGTTTTTTTAATTGTTTGGTTGAGGGTTGTCAAGATCTTGATTCCCCTCTGGCCTATCAAAAAGTATCACAAAGTGCCAACCCTTGAAATAATAATAATGTTGTCAAGGTTTGGAATTCAAGAAGAGATTAATGGATACCAAATCATAATAATATCTTTTGTATGTGTGAGATAATGAGGATCCTTGTGTTTCCCAATCGGAACAACCCGAGTTTCCCACTTGAAATTTCAACCTAATCGGTGTTGAAATGAAAGGAAGCTCCCATAATTAAATCCACGAAATGAACTCAAAGGAGAAAAATGTTTAGATAAAAAATAAGAGAAATAATCCACACACAAATTATACAAAACCAGTAGATTATCAAGTTCTGGAACTCCATCCCAATTATGTGTAGCTCCATCGAAATAATTGTCCACTTTTTAGCTTGCCATCGAGAGGAGGAGAAGACTCGGGTGGGACTCCTTCTTAATTTTTGACCCCCATATGAAGATAGGAGCCTCCAGAACTTTTTGGATGAGGATAGGACTCATTTAGGTTGCAAAAATATTAGTGAATTTCTCCTGGTCTAACTTACAAATGGGGAGCCCACAGTGCCATTTTATAGGAAAATGGTAAGGTGTGTTTGAGCACAAAAATTTCGTATTAGAACTTGTCACATGGTTTTCAACCTTCAAAAAGAATTATCTCACTTTGGGTAAAATACATTTTTTTTATCTCCTCCACTTGGCTATTTCCAAACAATGTTTGGAAAAATTTGGACAACTAGAGCCTGAGATATGGACAGATCACAACACACCACTTTTGACTAAGTGCAGATTCAGTGTGCATTACAGATCATGTCATTTTGGACACTATATGGCCGAATATGTCTTGGGTTACTTCTGATGAAATGTAGAAAAATGGATTTTTTGACCTGTATACAAACATTCATCCCATTTTGATGCACGGTTCATGAGTAGTGTGTGGATGAGTCCATTGGTGTGCATGGATCTTGTGCGGTTTGGACCATTTTTCATAGACATCATCATGTGTTCTCAAAATCACATCTTCCAACAATAGAATCATCAAAAAAGTAAAAGTTATCTTTTTAACAGTGATAAATACAAAATAAATGATTCAAACATGGAATTTAATTTGTTATTATTTTTCTACTTTTTAATATAAAACTAGTTTAGCACATTGGTGTAAGGGTGAAAATGAAACAGTGAATCGTGGTGCGATCTTGTGGCATAAATGTTTTTTTCCATATCAGTTTATGTCAATTCATAATGATTTCCATGTCTCTCAATTGAAAAATTATAACCCAGTTGGGTCTCATGTCTTGAATTTGGAAGAGTTTGAATGTGAGCCTAATTTTTCTAAGTTTGAATGGATGGTATGAATTATGGATTCTCAGGAGAAATTTCTTCATGGAAAATCTATTCTGTTAGTTCAAGTTCTTGGGAATCATTGTAATGATGTACATGAGTCTTGGGAGTGAAGGTCATGGGTTGATGAGCAGTATCCTTTTTTTATGATCAAGCATCAAGTTAACGTTTCGAGGGATGATAGTTTTATTGGTGGGGAGAATGTTCACATTCATTATTTTGTTTTGTTATATTATTATATTTATTTTCATTATTAAATTTACTGCTTGGGTTTCCCATTATTTGTTTGAGAAAAATGGAGAGTTTGGAATTGATAGTTGGTGGCATACGGTTGGCACATAGTTAGGGGAAACAGTGTGCCCTCCTCCAGGTAAGCTTGCAGCCAATTGCCATTGTCTAAAGTGGTGACCTCATAGTTGGTACATGGTTTGGGAAGCTTTGTGGGATAATCATGTGGCCTTTACCTCTTGGATAGTGAGGGGTTCATGGTTTCTATACAGTTTGAAAAAACTACGCTGGATAACCATGTGACTTGCCCAGGTCATTAAAAAGTGGGAATTTCCCTTCTTTCCCTCTTCACGTTTTAACTCTAAAACACCTCTAATCCATCCCATTTAATATTTAAAACCATTGGATCCTCCTAAAATATTTAGTTGATCTCCTGAGTCTCATTACTTGGGTGGTGTTGACCCCTTCTCTTCAATGAATCATCATGTAAGTCTTTTTCCTATGTATTTGTCCCTCTTTCTAGGGTTCATCTCCCCTCTTTATTGAGTTCTTATTTTCCACGAAGGTTTTTGACCTAACAATGGTCTGATCTTGTGATTTTGGGATAAATCATTATGATTATTGTTCAAATGTTTCTTTATATGGTCTTATCGGGGTGTGGATGTGGTTTCACACTGATTTATGGAATTTTTCAAGTGTGAGGTAAGTGGTTCCACAATTTTACATTATTAGATGAGTTTGGATTACTTTCTTGGTTGTTTAAATATTTTATATGAATTATTTTTTTGGAAAACTATATGTTTTTAATGGGGTTTGAGATGCACATGTGGTAAAAATAAGTTTTATAAAGAAAAGTGGTTATTTTTAATGTGTGATTTGTTGTGGTGCTTCTTAGAAATGTTATATTCCTTGTGTGGAGGGTGAGAAATATATTTTAAATGATATTTAATGTTTCAAAATGTGTTGAATGAGGATTTTTCAAGAGAAATGGGTTTTTTCCTTCTTGAATTCCTTTTTCTTCACCTTAAATGTGTCTTTAAATTGTGAAGCATGTTATAAAATGATTTTTTCTGTGAATATGGTTTGGAAAGTGAATTTCCCATGAAAATGGTGGGATTCCATATGCGTTCTTCTTATTTTTTTTGAAATGAGCTTCATAAATTTTGAAAGTGGTGAAAAATGTATTTCCAAATGGTTTTGGTGTGTGTGGAAAATTTAAAGTGGCTTTTTTATGGAAAGGGTTGGTTCCTATGTGAGTCTTGATCATTGGATCAATGCGAAAATTTAAAAATGGTGATTTCCTTGTGTGATTATGATTCATGGAATGTGTATGTGGAAGTGTTGATTTATGTGACATGTGAAAAGGAATGTGCACACAAAGGTAATCTCGGGTATCTAGGTTAGTGGACTAGAACAAGTACACTAGCTGATTCATAAATGGATAAGGCATGGATTTATCTAGAAGGATTCATGACTACAACACTAACTAAACATATGATATTATTGGAGACCACTGGATATTAGGATGTGTTACCCTCTAGTGGCTCGTACATGGGAACATTGTTGGTACTGGATTATGTTTTAGAGACTATTAGACCTTGGTATGTGTTCTCCTCTAGTATCTCATGCAAGATAATATTGTTGGTATTTGAGTTGGAGGATTTAGATCGCCGAGTTTTGAGGTTTATATGGTCCCACTTGTTCTAGTTCCCTATAATAATTTTCCCATGGCTACCTCTATTGACATGATGCATTTGTGATGTGGATATATACATAGGTATATGGTAGAAATCATGTAAAGTTTTATTTCAATAAAAATTATTTGTAAAATGATTTTTATTTTAAAAGTGTTTCTGGAGATGGTTTTCTATAAAAATGTTTCCAAGAAATGTTTCGAATATTATTATGGATATTTGAATGTTTATTTTTATTTTTATGTTATAGGATGGAATCTCTATTTTGGGTGGAATCCTACTATGATTTGGAATACACACTACACACACATTTGGGTGTAATTAGTCTCTAAAATGTATTTCCCAGGTAAAGAGAAGATGTATCACGGTGGGGATGGTGGATCCAGTTGCTAGTTCTCCACTTGTTGCAGGTGTTGATGGTGGTAAATTGAGGGTTATTCTCATCTTGTTTCATGGAGGATTCCAGGATATATTTTTTATTACCATTCTATTGTAGTACTATTTGGTTTTGGTTAAAGTTGTAAAACATTGAATTTGAAAAATGTTTTACATTGTTAGGTTATTCTTATAAGTTATTGTGAATGGAATCCTTAGTCGAGACTTGATGGAAGTACCCACATTTTTTAAGGTGAATGGAATCCTTATTCAGGAATTATTGGGCCTCCACTTATAGAATTGGGTAACCATGTTTATTATATCTCATCGCTCATATTTGATAATGATGATGGTTCTCCTAAGGGTGAATTGACTCTTGTGGTGGATGAGTTCCCATGGGATTTTTTATGGTTTCCTCTAGAGCGAGGTGTGGAGTTTGATATGGCATTAGGAAAATAACTAATATCTCTTCCCTCATAAAGTATGGACCCCACTGAGTTAAAGGCATTAAAGGTAAAACTGGATGATTTGGAACCCAAAGGATTAATTCTCCTACGCTTCACACCTTGGGCCACCCCACTTCTATTTGGGAAAAGTCTAATGGATATCTCTGATTGTGCATTGATTATAAGATGTTGAATGAGATGAAAATCAAGAATAAATACCCTTTTACACATATTGAATTTTCAATCAGCTTAATGTGATAAGAGGTTTTCCAAGATTTACTTGTCTTCTTGGTATCACCAAGTCAAAGTTAAAGAGGAGTATGTTTTGAAAACATCCCTGTGAAGCAGGTACAACCATCTTGAGTACTTATTCATGCCTTTTAGGTTGAGAAATTCTCCATTATTCTTTATGGTGCTCATGAATAGGGTATCCCACTAGTATATCAATTGATTATTCATGATATTTTTGGTTTCTATCCCAGTCTATTCTGAGATAGAGGAGGAGCATGAGTGGAACATCAGGATTATGCTAGGTACCATTAAGTATAATTATCTCTATGAAATGTTTATTAATATCACATTATAGATTTGGGAGGTGACATTTTTTGGCCATGTGATCTCTGAACAAGGGGTCTTGGTGGTCCCTACAAAGACCAATGCTGTGATTTCATGGGAATAACCTTAGAATTTGTTGGAAATTAGAATCTTTTTGGGCATGGTAGGGTATTATAGGTTGTTCTTTCAAGAATTATTTTAGATTTCTTCATCCATGAAATCACTTACCCAAAAAGGGATAAAGTTCTCATGGATGCTGGAGTTTAATTTTTCATTGAGGAACTAAAGTGGCGGTTTGCCAAAACCCCTATTTTGATAATTCTAGAGTCTATTAAATGATATGTGGTCTATTTTTATGGATCTTGTATGGGTATTGGGTGTGTGTTGATATAGTTTTACCATGTGGTGGCATAAAGATTGCACCAAATTCGACTGTATGAAATGAATTACCTAACTGATGACTTGGAGTTAGAAGTGGTGATGCATTCATGAATTACATGGAACCATTATATTTTTGGAGAGAGTTTTGTAGATTATTTGGATCATAATAATTTTTCTAATGTTTATTCCCAGAAAGATTTGAATTTGATGCAACATCATTAGTTTGAGGTTTTATTTTGATATCATGTATAACTCGGGTAAAGGAAATGTGGTTGTAGATTCATTGAGTATAAAATTTCTAGTGTAAGAATTGAGAGAGTCCAGTGATGAGGGAAATTTGATGGGACACTTTTCTCATTTGCATCTCGAGACCAAGGAATGCAATAGAGGTGTGTTCTTGGATATTGTTCAGATGAAACCTTTTCTTCTAGAGTTGATTCAATGAGAGAAACCAAGTGATGATCTATGTCGTCATTCTATACAGTTCCTAAATGGTTGGGAGGTTCTTGGTGAATGGTCAATATCTTCTGAGTGATTTTTTTTGCTTCAAGGGTTCCATTATTGTATTGTTGTTATTAAGGAAGGTGGTGATGTAGGATAGCCTCTGGTCTTAGTGGTTCGTTCATCCTAGTGCTATTAGGATGTACTACGAAGTTCGTCAGTAATTCCAGTTGCTAGGTTTGAGGGAATACATATCTTAATTTCTATCGCGGTGTTATACATGTCAGCAGGTTAAAGAAGAAAACTAAATTCCCTCTGTTTTACATCATCCACTACCTATTCCTACCTAGAAGGGGGATGACATCACCCTTGATTTTGTTGTTGGAATACCTTTTATACCCCATGGGAGGAATTACATTTGGGCAGTGATTGACTATTTGTCCAAATAATCCCATTTCATTCCATTCAAAGATTTACCCAAAGTGGATGAGTTGGGTCAGTTTTATGTTGAGGAGGTTTTGAATACTCATGGCGTTCCATTGGAAATTGTTTTAGATAGGGAAACCTATTTTACCTCACAGTTTTGGGAAGTCCCTTACAAGGTAATGGGGTCATAGGTCAAGTTGAGCAAGAAATACCACCCTTAATAGATGGTCATATGGTGTGGGGAAATCATATTTTGGAAGAAATGCTTTGGGCATGTGTTTTGGATTGTAATGGTTCATGGGATATCAATTTTATATTGGTTTAGTTTTCATATAACAATAATTACCAATCATTGATTAGAATGTCTCCTTTTAAGGTGCTTTATAGTTGGTCGTTTCATTCCCCTTTGTGTTGGGATGAAGTGGGTGAGACCACATTGTTGGGATCGAGCCTTGTGAAAGATAATTATGATAAATTGAAGTTGATCATGTAGTGGTTTTTATGGAACATAGTCATCACATGTATTATTTCAATCATAGGTTCCGAGCATTGGAGTTTTATGTGGGTGACCTGGTGTTCCTAAACGTGGCACCTTGCTCAGTTTTTCATCATTTGGGTAAGAAAGGGAAGCTAATGATGAGGTATGTCAGAAATATTGAAATTACAAATAGAGTTGGTAAGGTGGAATATAGGTTATTTTTTCTCTCTCAATTGATGTAAATTCATGAAGATTTCCGCATCTCCCAGTTGAAAACGAATATCCCAGATCTGTCTCAAGTTTGGAATTGGTAAGAGTTTGAATTGGAGCCTAATTTGTCTATGTCTGAATGGCTGGTATGAATATTGGACTATCAGTAGAAATTTATTTATGGGAAATCTATTCTGATGGTCGAAGTTTTTTTGAACCATTATAAAGATGTGCATGAGACTTGGGATTGGAAGTCATTAGTCGACGAGGAGTATGATTTTTTGTTCATTGATCAAGATTCTAGTCGACTCTTCATGGGAGAAATGTTTTTGTGTTGGGGATAATTGTCACATATATGTTTTTAGGTACTATTCTATTTATTTTCATTCTTTAATTTTCCCCTTGGGTTCCCTATGAGTTTTTTGAGAAAAATTCAGAGTTTTTCCTCGGCCGCAGGTGGTACATGGTTAGCATACAGTTAGGGGAAGTTGTGTTCCCTATTTCAGGTAAGCGTATGAACGATTTCTTTTTTTAATAGTAGAGAGCACAGGGTTAACACACAGTTTGGAAAACTATTTGGGGGTAATTGTGAGGCTTGTCCATATTTGACAGTGAGGGGTGCATGTTTTCCACATGGTTTGGAATACTATGCAGGCTAACCGTGAAACTTGTCCAGATCATTAAAAAGTTGGAATTTAATATATTACCCTCTATGATATTTACCCCTAAAACACCTCCCATCCAGCCTGTTCATAATTTTCAACCATAGGAACCTCCCCAAGGTTTTTTGGACCCCTTGAGCCTCAATCATTGGGTGTTTTGACCACAATTCTCCAAAGAATCATCATGTAAGTCCTATTCCTCTTTATTTCTCCCTCTTTCTAGGTTTTATCTTCCCAATTTCTTAAGTTCCAATTTTTAGTAGGTTATTTGACCTAATAAGGGTCTATTTTTGTGATTTCCAGTGAAATCATGATTATTATTGTTCAATATTTCTGTTATATGGTCTTGTGTTGGTTTTATTTTGGTTTCACACCGATTTCTAGAAGTTTTCAAGTGTGAGGTAAGTGCTTCCATGATTTTTGATTATTGGATGAGTTTGAATTTATTTATTTGTTGCTTAAATCTGTTTTATGTATTATTTTTGTGGTGATTAATATGTTTGTAAAGTTTTTTGAGATGTACATGTGGTAAAAATAGTTTTTCTAAAGAAAAGTGGTTATTTATCATGTGTGATTCATTTTAGTGTTTCTTAGAAATGTGTTATGCCTTTAGTGGAAGGTAAAAAATATGTTTTAAAAGATATATAAAGGTGATAATGTGTTGAATGAGGTTTTTTCAAGATAATTTTCTTTTTTCCCATGTTTTCTTATGAGTTTTTGTACCTTAAATGCTTCTTAAAATTGTGAATCATGTTTTAAAATTATATTGTTGGGAATATTATTTGGAAACAATATTCTTCCATAGGAACTATGGGATTCCATATGTTTTATTCTTATATTGTATTCCAAAATAGTTTAAAAAATTCATGTAGTTCTAAATGTATTTTTAATGGTTTTGGTGTGTGTGGAAAATGGAAAGTGGGTTTTTTTGGAATGGGGTGGTTCCCATGGGTGTTTTTATTGTTGGATCAATGTGAATATGTAAAATGGTGATTTCCTTATGTATTATGATGATTGGATTATGTATTTGAATGTGTTGATTTATGTGATATGTGAAGTGGAATGTAGGAACGAACGGAGTCCTAGGTATCGGGGTGGGAATACAAGAACTAGTAATCCAATTGGTTCGAAAGTGGAAGAGGCTCAGATTCATCAAACAGGATTGACAATTACAACACTAGCTAAACATGTGATATGAATGGAGACCACTAGACCTTGGGATGTGTTTAACTCTTGTGTATCATGCACATGAACACTGTTAGTATTGGATTATGTTTTGGTGTCCAATTCACCTTGGGATGCATTCCCCACAAGTGGTTCATGCACTAGAATGATGTTGGTAGTAGAGTAAGAGGATTTTGTTCACCGAGGTGTAAATTTTATAGGGTCCCACTTTTTTTAGTCCCCTATAAGGATTTTACCATGGTTATATCTATTATATGATTCATATGAGATGTTGTTCTAGCTATTAGTATATAGTAGACCACATGTACATTTTTATTTCAGGAAAGATTATTTGTAAAAAGTGTTTTCTTTTAAAAGTGTTTCTTGAGAAGTTTTTCCTTAAATTGATTTACAATAAAATTTTAAAATATTCTTATTGAAATATGAATATTTATTTTTCATCTAATGTAATATCATGGAATCATTATTTTGGGTGAAATCCTACTAGGATCTGTCTTACACCTTACATACACCTTTGGGTGTATGTAGACTCTACTATGTATGACCTCGGTAAAGGAAAGATGTGTCACAATGGTGATTTTGGATCTTATAGATAGTGTTCCACTTCTTAAAGTTATTGATGGTGGTGTCTTGAGGGTGATGAAACTATTTTTACATTGAGGTTCTTGGGATAATTTTGTTATTCCCATTCTATTGTTGAATCATTTGGGTTTGGTTAAAGTTGTAAAACATTGAATCGAAAAATTGTTTTAACTTGTTTGGTTAGGGTTATTAGTTATTTTTATGTTTTTTATTATTGTTTATTATGATTAAATAAATGGTTGAAATCATTTAAAAAGTATATTTTTGTTACCCCAGAACTAGTTTCTAGCTTGTGGGGATCAGTAATGCCCTTGAGGCCATACCATGGACTGCGTTAGGTGTCAGGTTGGATGGAACACTAGTGTGGTTCATGAAAAATTCATCAAGGGGAAATATATACTAGGCCCCACCCATAACTAATTAAGCCTAATGCATTCATAGTATGAGTTAAAAAGACATTTCATAACATTCCATAAGTAACTACTTATTTCGTCAGGGAAAAAATATAACAATGGTTATCCATATGATGGAAATATAGAAAACAAATATTTCCCCATTCAATACAATAATGTGGATCTCTATAAGAATATCCTGAAAATATTCTTAGAAACTTTTTCATAATCTCAATGTAGTAGGAAGTACCCCTTTCTAAGAAATAAGGATAAGTTGATAGAGAGATTGATTTTAAATAATTGGGTTATCAATAGTAGATAATAATGGAGTTTAGTTGTTTTCAATGGTAGGAGTCCAAAGAAATGGTAGGAAAATCCACCATTGAGGTTTGTAAAGATCATGTGAATTATCCAAATCATTTTATTCATGAGTGTCAAGTAGGGTGTACAGTCTTAGGCCTACTCATCATGCACCGAGTGATGATAGATTTCATACTCATCAAAACATTTTTAGGGTGATTAGACCAAGGTGCATCCACTCTACTGCCTCTCCAATTTACAATATCTAGTGAAGGATGTAATTTTTTCAGAAAACAATGCACATTTTACATTCCAAAATTTAGGAGTTTTGGGCATTATGATGGCTTAGGTGACATTTCAATCAAACCCCTTTGAAATATTAATCTTATAAATAAACTTAAAATACCATGAATAAAAGAAAATTTAGGATATAATTAAACAAATAGGAAGTATTAAAACCATACAATTTAAATTAGGTGCACAATATAATACATGTCCCAAGAAAAGTAATTTGAGTTGAAAAGTCCCTTATATTAAATCATGATTTCAACTAAAGCAATTTTATCTCCTATAAGAAAAAATAACTATCTTAATTGAATATTTTAGGACATTATTCATATCTATAATCTTTTAAAAAAATCCATTTATAATTATTCTCTACATGTGTATTAGTTAGTTAATATCTATTCTTGATATCATGTGTGAGTAACCTTGCTCAAATTTAACTAGATTCTTAATAGCAGAGTTATTCTTTATTCTTCTCCCAAATTTCATCATTAATAGATAATGTAAGGTACTAAAATAGATAAATTATACTTATTAATAAATCTCTTATCTCATTCCCTAATTTTTTAGTTATGTTGTGTGAAAATGAAATTGGTTCCGGATTATTTTAGTAATTTTAGTAGTCATACATGATATTTTAATAAGAAGATAAATAATTAATATAACCATTAAATAATTATAAAAAAATCATGATTTAATTATTAAATTATAACAATAATAGTATTTATTTCATAACCTAACCTCCTCAAGCCATGAACCAAGTCAATTGGCCTCATGGGTCTCCTATAATACATTGGTTACCTTCCCAACGCACCATAGGATATTACCCACTAGGGAAACTTATAATACTAATGACCATCCTCATAGGAAAATACATGTTTTTTAAATGTGATTTATCAGCACTCACAAACACCCTAGGAATCTTATTAGGGGGTCACATATCCTAGCACTACTCTATGCCAAGTCTCGCTTAATTGGCCCTCCATAAGACTTGACACATGTTCCTGGTCGACACAGGTTGGAGACAAGAACCTGGGTAACATACAATGAAATATGGTGATGATTTCATGCTCAAAATATATATAATAATATATAAATAAATAGAGTATCATGGATATATCATATATCAAAAGTAGCCAAACCAAAAAGGACACATCTCAAAATTTGATAACAAGGTCGAGATGAAACGAACTAAAGATTATAAACATGAAAGATAAAGATAATATTAGATCTATATCCATGGTACCATAATTCACCACCATACCATACCACTGGTAGGTAACATTAAAAAATAGATTCATCCTCAACATAATGTTCTTCCCATCACCTGTATCCTACAAACCCATGGTTGTAAACACCGAATGGAAAACTTTAGGGTTTACTCGGTAGAATAAAAAAATGAATCTATAAATTTTATAACAATTTTGA
Source organism: Viscum album (assembly GCA_963277665.1). NCBI lineage: Eukaryota > Viridiplantae > Streptophyta > Magnoliopsida > Santalales > Viscaceae > Viscum > Viscum album. The sequence continues at coordinate 181,804,448 of OY728130.1, forward strand.
TACATCATTTAATTTAAAAATATATATTTCTAAAACATTTCATAATAAATCATTTTCTTTATAAAAAAAATCCTTTTTTTCAATAACATTTCATATTCAAATAAAAAATAAATATGAATTTACATTTATCCATGGTGCATAAGTCCATGTATAAAATACTTTTCAAGAATCAATATCAGCATACCGTGGTAAAATAATCATAACAAAACATTGTTCAAGAAAATGAATCCATACAACACAAAGGGGACATTCCAAACTCAAGGGTGTACAAAACTCAAACAAACTAAGACCACTAGCCAATATAAGTGACTCAAATTGTCTGAGAACCTTAGTCACTTGAAAACGATATCCCCTAGAATAATAGATTCAATATAAACTCCCTTATTCATAAGTAACTCCACTTAGACATTAATATGTTTAGTTTTTTCAATACACCATGGTATTCCCAATTTTCTCATGCATTTCCATTCCATTGAAGAATCCATGTTTTCATTTCACAAAACATTTTCTATAGAGAATCAATCTCATTTTATGCCAATATTTTCATAAAAATTTATAGAAATACCATATCGCTTCTAGGATTTACAAACCATTTCCTTTTCAAAATCATCTTTGAGGAAATTTTCAAACACATCATGTGCATAAAAATAGATTCCATAAAAAACCTCTTTTTAGAAAACATATTCATATCCAAAAAAGATAAAAATAGATATCATGGATTTTAAATCGTCATTTAAAAAAACAAATGGAATCAGTATAATACAAGAACACAAAGCATGTCATGGGATAGATCATTTGATAAATATACATAGCTTGAGAATAATGAAAAATGTTTTAGTTTTGAAAATAGTGAGGGTAAAAGAGTAGATCCAATCTTAAAAATCCTTGATATTCAATTAGAAATCCATAGATTAATAGGAACTCTGATGATGATGTTGGATGATAGAGGAACACTCAAAAAATCTTCCTATAATGTGATCAATCTAAAATCTAAGCAAAAGGGGACTGGACAATTAGTTTAATAGAGGAAACCCAAATCAAGATGTGAATTAAAACCCACCATTGTGTTTGAGCTCAGATATAATAACTTCTTTTAGAAGATCATGTGAAAAAAGTCATTTCAAATTATAATATTGCAACCACCAATCCCTAGTTCTTCCCAATACAATGTGGTATTCTTTCCCAGGAGACTGACTATGGCCTGGTGCGGAAATCAAATATGTTTTTTCCTAGTCATTTGCTCCACCATGCCTGTGGTGAGTCTTGTTTTCCATTCCACACAACATGATTCAAATAATGTCACACTTAGAGAATAATACCTAGCATAAAGACCATGTATGTTTTTTCCTTGTTATAGGTTCCACCATAACTGTGGTGATCCTTTTAGGTTGTGGTGCATATGGAGACCACCAACAGGACAGTCCCTAGACCATTCCTAGACCAAAATATTTTGGCACTCACTATTTTTCATAGGAGTCCCAAATGTACACCAAAACCACCACCATGGTCATAGTATTGTCCTTATTGAACTAGAAAGCCAAAAAAGTCACTTCATAAGCCACTAAGCACCTCCAGAATTTAAAAAAATGAAATTATAAATATTTAAGAGGCTATATACCTAATTCCACAAGTAAGGATGTGAAAATTATCAACATCATAAAATATTTTTTCCCTAAAAAGGATCATGATCATGAATCCAAAAATATATAAGGCCATTACTACATCATTAAGGCCTCATGCTCCCCTATTTCAGGGTTGTCCCTACCACAATATTATCTCACTCGAACCAATGGGATCATATTTCCACATAAAAATTTATACTTTTAGTCCAATATTGATATAGGACTTAGAACCACTGATGTATCTCATTGAATCTCAACATCTTCCCACTCAAACATATGGAGAAGATCTGGTTGATACTTATTTAGTTAGGAAACATGGAACAGTTTATAGATAAAATTAAAATGATTAGGTAAGTCTAAATGATAATTTACCTTCCAAAGTATCTTTATAATCTCAAATGGGATGATATAATGAGGTTTTAACTTACCATTATTCCCAAAATTTGTATGTACCAACTGATGTGAAACTATGAGGAAAACCCTATCACCTTCCTTAAAATCCAATGAATGAAGAAGCCAAACATCATAGGATATTTGAAAACTATGAGTTATCACTAACCACTTCTTAATAAAAGTAATTATATTTTTCTTCTCTTTGATGAAACTCGGTCCAACCAAGGTATGTTATTCAACCTCTTCCCAACAAAGAGGTAATTTAAAAAAACCTCCCATACAACACCTAAAATGGTGCCATATTTATCGATTCTTATTAACTATTGTTAGAGGAAAACTTCACTAAATGCATATATTTGTCCCAAAAATCATTGAAGTTAAGAACTCTTTCTTAAATCATGTCTTCAATAATCTATATTTCTTTCTCAATCTATCCATCCATTAAGGGATGATAATTCATGATCGACTTCAACTGATAACCCATCAGTGACTAAAATCCACTCTAGAAATGAGATCTAAAGAAAGGGTCCATATCTGAAATGATAACCAAAGGTACACCGTGAAGTATGATAATATCACACATATACAAGCTCTCAAGATCCTAAACCATTATCGACTCCCTTATAGGTAGGAATTTCACTAATTATATGATTCTATCAATAATATCCCATATTTCATAATAACCACTTGGATTCAAAGGCATCCAAATCAAAAATTAAATGGATATATTATCCCACTTCCATACTAAATTAGGAAAGGGTTTTAGAAAACCAGTCGACCTCTGATATTCCACCATAATTTTCTAACAAGTAAGGAACCAAGGCATAAAATTCACAATCAGCTGTCTCATAACAATCCACTAGTAATTAACTCTTAGGCCATGATATATCTTGGTAGCTCTAGGGTGAATGGTCCTATTGGATCGGTGTCAACTATCCTTCAATTCATGTCACAAATACATTGGATCTATCATCCTACATTGGAATCACAACGCTCCATCAGGATACCAAGACCACTCACTCATGGTCTCCTCACCATAAAGGATTCTACCAAAGCACTCACACACTACATTATCTATCTTTCCATGTTATATTTGATTGTACACAAGTGATATAGACCTATTATAATCTAAGAATAATTGTGTCTAATCTCTCTCTTCATTGAAGTGAATCTCAGCAAAAAATCACATCAGGAACCACTCTTCTACTAATTCAATCATTGTATGAGTCAAAAAATTATACTCAAAGAATCTGCGACCACATTCCATTTTCTAAGGGTATAGAAATATCAAAATAAATGCTTCGAATATACTCTAACCAAAATATTTGTTTCAGGTTTTCATCCTTATGAGTAAAAATATAATTCAGACTCATATAGTCTGAAAAATTGTAAACAACTCCATGAAGAGGAAGTGGAACCATATATTAAGAGTTTGTATCACTACTTCCAACTCATGATCATGAATGGGATCGTTCTTATCGAGAAGGGACAACTAATGAGATCCATATGCTAATAACTATCTCCACAAAATAATAACAATACCAAAAAACATACCCGAGTCTTCATTGTATACATCATAACTAATACCCAAATCAGAAAGAATAAAGACTAAATCTAAATTCAATATCAATTTCAACTCCCAAAAATATTCCCGACACTTAACTCTCAAAAAAACATTACATCTTTATGGGTTAACTCCATAAAAAAATATGAAGTCCAAGAGAAGTATTAAACAAATAACCTATAATAACCAACCATTCCCAAGAATATTTTTATCTCAAACACCTTTCAAGTCTTCTCCCAAGGCAAAACATATGAATCTTTTTAGGATCCACTGAGTCACCCTTCTCAGAAATCACAATTCCTAGAAATTTAACCTCTTGAATCCAAAACTAACATCTAGATATCTTCCCATAAAGACGATGTTCTATAAAGATTCCAAGGATGATATTCAATTTCTCATAATGATCATGTTCTTATCTAGAATAAATAGTGATATCATCTATAAGAACTGTCGTGAAGGAATATAAGAACTGATGGAAGATTCAATTCGTTATTTCCATAAACACCACAAGAGTGATAGAAAAACCAAATGGCATAACCAAATACTCATAATTACCATTCCTATTATGGAATTATATTTTGGTAATATCTTCCCCTCAGATACTCAGCTGATGGTACCCCAATCTCTGATTAATTTTCGAAAACCACAAAGATCCCTTAAGATGGTCAAAAAGTTCATCAGTCCTAGAAAAGGGATATTTATTACAGGGTTAGTAGAATCCTAGATAGGGGAGAGTATTTCCCTTTATTTCTAATGATGATACAATATTATGCCTATTGTTCATATATTTTGAAGGTAAATATATGGGCTCCATCCCAAAAATAATGTATATAAAGAAATCAACTTCCCTCTATAGTGTAAACAATGATAAATCATCTATAAAAACATTAGGATACTCACTCACCATCACTGGAATATGACCACTAAGACGGGGATCAACAACATCAAGAATCATATGTAACAATAGGCATAATATTGTATCATCATTAGAAATAAAGGGACATACTCTCCCCTGTCTAGGATTCTACTAACCCTGTAATAAATGAGTGACTCCATAAGAAAAAATAAATTATACCTAAAAAAGATAGCAACCGATATGATATTTATAATTAATCATCAAATCCATGAAGAGGATAAGATAAGAGGTTTCAAGATCAATAAATAGATTATATCATAGTCTTATGGCCATAAATAACCACCTAACACTCAAGACATTTAAACCACTAATCTTACATATTTTCTATAGGATTGGAAAAAGTTATCTTGAATGGCACAAGAACTGATTGTAATCTCAAAACATCGATAATATTTTATGGGATAAAGGATTGAGTTGTACCCGTATCAAAAAACACTATAACAATATAAGATAGAATAAAAATTATACCCCTAATGGTAAATTTTCATCCCGCTAACTTTCCTGGGGAATACTCTATTTCATAGATAAGTCCATCTTTATCCTGTAATTTTTTCAAAACCTAAGAGTCTTAAATGGAATTAGGTTGAGAGCCCAAAATTTTTTCTATTTTAGATATAAATTGAGATCCCATGGTGAAGTTGTATCTATATATACATTCCAAGGTTTTTCTCTAAAAAAAATTCTAAAGATAAAAAAATTTCCAACATGTGTATCATACCTTGGGTGCTTCCATACAATCAGGTCAGAGGTTTCCCCTTTTTCCACACTAGTAACAAACTATATGACTCTATCTTGATTATTGTTGTGCACTCCTACACCAACTTCAGTGTCAGTAACCGCTCTTCCAATTCTATCCAGAAAACAAAATCTGGCTACCTCCTACTATCACTAGTTCTATAAAGATTCATATTTTCCTAGATATTCTATCCTCATCCATATTTTTATTGTCGATAACCTATGTGAAGTAATGTAGGCACATAAGAAACAGCATAAACAAAATATCGACCCTCATTACTATCGTGAACCTCCACACCATGATATATTAATTGGAATCAAGATCTTGTGATAGTTTTACCAACTCGTAAAAATGATTAGTATGCTTCATAACAGAATGATCACCCTACTCCAAAGAAACAAACTCATATGCCTTCACCTTTATTAGTATATTAGGATAAAACTGTTGATTAAAGTATTTCTTAAAAGTGTTCTAGGTGAGAGATTTGTGAAACTTGGATTTTATAATAGATTACCACCAATTTCTTACCATACCTTCAAACATATAAGTGGTAAAACCAACCTTGGATCCTTCTTGAGTTTTTAGAAAGTGGAAAAACTTTTCAATACTCTTGATTCATTTTTCCAATTCGTGGGTTCCCTTGTTAACATGAAAGATTTGTGGATGAATCTTAGTGAATTTTGTAGCATGGTTCACACTATATTTGGGTTCAACATTGGTGAATTATCCCATGGACAAGATTATTTATACTATATTTCCTAAGAAGTTCAAATAAACTGAAAGATTATCTTATGGGGATTTTACTATATATTCCTCACTATCATTCATAAATATTCTTCTTGAAGGAGACATAATATATAAAACAAGAGTATATAAACCATTTATAATATAATTCAATTACTTCAACATAAATTGAATTTATAAAACTGAATCCAAAAGGCTAAAACTATAACAAGGATTCTAGAAAAACCTAAACTTTCCAATGTAACTTGAAGATTTTCATGAAAGTGATATGGCCAAGTACACCCCCTAGATGCCTATCAAGTTCCGAATATCTTATATTAAATCTATAAACAACACCCAAACATGAGAGGGTGATATGAAAACATGATTATAGGAATTAATAATTACCTAAACCTTTGATTCTAATTTGTAGTAGACCTACTCTGGCCAACCCATAATGTCACAAAAATTCTCCCACCACATGGGCCGAAGTTTGTTCCCAATCACCAAGGGCTGGTGACAATAACCAAGTTAACATACAAAGGAATGTGGGAATAATTTCTACCTCATAATATATATGATATGATATAAATAAGTTGAGTATCAAAGATATATCATATATCAAATGTAACCAACCAAAAAAGGTCATATCAAAAAACTAGATAACATGGCCTAGATTAAACAAAATGAAAAAAATTGATATAGAACTCAATGAAACGCGCGTGTCAATATTTAAAAGACTACAACTAAACACTATATCATCCTATCAGTAAGTGATGTGAGTAAGGATAGTCATTCTCTACATGATGCTCTTCCCTTTAACTACATATTATAAAACCATGGCTATAAACTCCCAAAGGAAAAAAATTAGTGTGTGAGTACTAAAACTCAATAGGATACCCCAAATTAATATATAAAATCTCTAACCACACACATTTATTTGTTATTTTTTTGGATGATTTTAAAAAAATCAAATGATATCATTTTTCATATAAAAATACATATGTGGTTTTATTTTCAAAAACATTCCTTATTCAAATAAGAAAAGTAATATGACATATCATTTATCCATGAGGCATAAGAAAATATATAACTAGTTTCAAGAATTGATTTCCATACCAAGTGGGAAAATCATTATATAAAAATATCATTCAGGAAAATGCATCCATATAATACCAAGGGTACAATCACAACTCAAGGGTGTACACGATTTAAACAAACCAAGGATTCTAGCTCGAATAAGGGTCTCCAAATTTATGGAAACCATGATCCCTCAAAAAGGATACCCGCTAGAAAACATAGAATCAAAGAAAATTATACTAGTCATATATAACTCTACTAAGGCTCACATATCTCTAGTTTTTTCCCATACCCTAAGGTATTCATCATGTGTTTATACATTTTCATTCTATTTTAGAAATTATGTTCTCATTTTATAAAATATTTATTATGGAAATTCCATTTCATTTCTGGCCCACATTTTCTTAAAAAAATATCTATAGCTATACCATACCACTTCCATGATTTAAAAAACATTTCCTTTTTAAAATCATCTTTGAGGAATTTTATCGATCATGTCATGTTCATAAAAAAACTTCCATAAAAAACCCCCATCCTAGAAAACATTTCCATATCTAAAAAAGATGAAAAATACCTCTCGTTGATTTTAAATCACTATTTTCACAAATTAAAACAAAAGGAATAAAAATAACATTAAAAAACAAAGCCTTCCAAGGGATAGATCATGAAATTAAGACACCTACCACAAGAATAAGAAAAACCATGTAGCCTTTGAAACTTGTTATAGAAAACAAGTATATATGGTATTCATGAGCCTATATATATAAATATAAATATAAGGAGAAATAGGAACACCCAAGATATTGATGTATGAAATATGAATGATCAAAAAAATATTTCTAGAATGCGCTTGATCTAAAATCTGAACCAGGGGTAAATTAATTTTATAGAGTAAAATTGAGTAAAAGGGTTCATTAAAACCATGCATCAATGTTTCATGTGGTTGGAGTAACTTCTCCAAAAATATGAGGTGAAAAAAAGGTAATTTAAAATTTTAAAATTATCACTACTACACCATAGTATTACCCAAAATGGTATGGTGGTCTCACTTTGGAGACTCAGCATGAGCACTGTCTATGGCTTGATGTTAAAATCCAAGATGTTTTGGTCGATACATGGGATCCTCCATGCATGTGGTGAGTATTATCATCTATTTCACATAGTGTTCTCTAACCGAGGCCATGCCCAGTGAATATGACTTGGACCCAAGATACTACCCATTTTCTCCCAGTCATGGGTTCCACCATGCCTATGGTGATACTTATATGTCATATAACACTGGGTGACCATTAGTAGGACATTCCCTAAACCATAACCATACCTATATAATTTTGCACTAGTCGTTTTACACAAGAGGTTCAAAGTCACCCAATAATCACCGCCACAGCTGTAGTCCTAGCTCTTTTGAACCAGAATTCCCAAAACCCATTTTTTAAGCCACCAAGAGCCTGCAAATATTTTAAAACCAAAAATAATAACATTGAAGGGGATATTTACCTAGTTCCACATGTTAGGGTTTGAAAATTTAATTTCTAATAGTTATACATGATATAGTTTTATATAATTTTTCAATTTGATGGTTAGACTTACCCAAACATAAACATTCCATAATTAAATGGGTGATTATGATTAAGATATTGTTTATTTGCACATTATATCACTATAAAATAATAATTATGATTTTATTTATTTGTTTGTAAGGTTTTTATTTTGATTTTATGTTTTTGTAACAATATTTTAAATCATTATGAAAATATAAAAACATTACTTCATGGAGGCATCCATCCACACAATGTGTAGTTAATGTTTTTATTCTTGATGAATGAGAAGAAATGAAGGTGGATTATAAATTATATCTTCATATTCATAATTTTATTATATATTTTACATTTATTCTCCAATTCTATACTTATACCCAGAAACCAGAGGTGGTATTGAGAAACATAAGTTGTCGCTTTGTGGAGGTGGTAGTCATCATAACACATGATTTCTATTCTTCTTATTTTTTGAAGTGTATAGAAAAAATAAATAATATTTTTATATTAATATAATAATATCCACCATTGTCTCACTCGAGATAGGGTCACAACCAGACCTCTTCCCACTCTTAGGGTGGATCTCATAATCAGATGTGGACCAATACCCTATCACTCAGAATGATCCCTGCTAGTATCCTCCCACTCAAGGTAATACCATACATTAAGACTACTTCCATATCACACATGGAATATTTTCATACATATGTACCACTACCCATTCACTCAGGTTAGGTTATACCACATCATCCACTACTCTCACTGAACATGTGATATTATCTCAATCACACAATCACAATATAGGAATGAAACTCATATAAAAAACTCACTATCTCATCACTGAGGTGTTAGTCACTCAAAAACTATCAACACACCACAACATATATCATCTTCCATTTCTCCCCTCAGATTAAACTTATCAATACCATATTTATCTATTCTTATCAATACCAACACCTACCTATCACCCCACATTGACCTCACAACCCATAAGAATTTCCTGATTTAGGACTCAACATTACAGTTCAAACCTCATCAAAATACTACTTCATACTGAAACCCGCTAACCAATGACCATCCTGAGATAACCACTCCAAACCACATTCATCATGATTCCAATTTTTCCAACAATTCCCCCAACACATGCACGGGTCCTAACTCACATATTTCTTAGGGGAGATCTCATCCCATCAACTATAGAAAAAATAATTTTATCACACCTAATTTTTTTCTATAGGTCTCATACCTTCCATGGTGCTTTAAAACTCTCAATACACCCTTAGGAAGGTTCTCATCACCATGTGTGAGATATAAATCATCTCACCTATCCAACTAGGACTAAGAATTTCGTGCCTACTAACAATCCCTAGGGAACCAACCTAGTCTACCTATTACTCATCTCTCATATGGAGACCTACCTAAGGTATCCCATCAATTTAGCCAAAGTCCTATCCCATGAGTGATGTAGTCTCCCATAATCTCTATTTTACATAATGTGCTACTGAGAACTTGTTCTAACCCAGGGAGGCTCAATATGACCTTCTCTATTTTTCTAGGGTGATAACTGTCCCTATCCCTTTAACCAATCTCTATCAGTTTACCCACACCTATATAACATGAATGCAAGAGAGTAATCATGGATAATAGGCATATAGGTTTTATTATAAGTACCATCTACCACTATATCAGAGATACCACATAAGAAAAGATCCACTCTCCCTCATCTAATCATTTATATGCCTCATCCAAGATCGTACAACCACCCAAACTCCTATCTCACACCACATTATTCAAAAAATTAATTATAAAAAATTATATTTGATTATTCAAATTAAATAAAAGATTATTATTTGATAAAAATACTCTCTAGGTATCCCTACATCACTAATACTACACCCAACCCTGAGTGTTCATCTTTCTAGGACCACCTCTATCCGATTTGGGAAAAATACCCATCAAAATATGATGATCTCACCATGAATCAGTGAAATCATCACTAAAACCCTAAGAAAAATTGAAAAAATTATACGTTCAATGAAGGAAAGTCAAAAATAGAATGAGCTGATGAATAAAACACCTTAAACTACCTCAAAAAACACCCAAAATATCCATATCCAAGGAGGAAAAATTGAGGAAGTAGGAGGGGATGATCCAACCATAATGGCTCTATTTCATCCCTTGTTAATCCTAAGTCATGAGGAATCTAATCACAAAATGATGGGTCCTCCACCATTAAAGAATGTGTTTATGAGTGGGTCATGGTGCAACTGTTGAGGTAACAGTGTGACATCTCACTTTCCCAACTTAGTCACAACATGACCATAGAGTTTGTTGAATGACAATCCCATTAGAGGAATCAACACCCCTACCAATCTAGTCATAATACATCCCCTCCCTAGGTCATTACATGAACGCCCCTAAGAAGAAAGTACATCACTTGACCAGACACCACCATGGTGTAACCCTCATTGTTCATGGTGTCATGCGCCATTCCCTAGGTAGGTCCATGCCACTTGGGCACTACCTCCCCACTCACTATGTGGTATCCTTACACACTAGTCATGATGCACCTCATATAATAGGCCATCATAGTGTGACCTATACATCATGGTGTGACTTAATACAATAAAAATATATTATAAATCTCACCAAAACATTCTGTAACATGCACTTAAGAACCTGAGTCACTCTATATACCTCAATCCACATCAAAAAACATCTGTTAGATATGTTCCAATACTCATAATAACAATTTTATTCCCAATTTTTGAAGCGACCAATTCTTTCGGAAAAAAAATTAAAATTACCTCAGGAAAAGTGACCCATAAAAATTTTGGGTCATTAAAAACTCCCCACTATAATGATTCCCATCATCAAGAATTCATGGCATTCCTATAAGCATTGACCTCAATATACCATGGTTTTGAATTCACTTTCAACTGATTGTGTTCTATTCCCAAACCCAAATTCACTTATTCTACACAAGTATAAACAACAGGTTCATTATTCACTTAAATGTAAGCCAAACACTCCCTATCACCACCAATATTGATATGGAACTCAACCACACCCATATCTCCTAAAAGACTAATGTATCACCAGTAAATTCATTTCTATTCACATGGTTCTCCAAACTAAATACTCCACTCCAAAAATGGACAATTATGAAAAATGGTGGTCCATGATATAGGAATCATTTACTAAGATCTCACTTTCAATGGTCCATAGATATAATTGATGTGATTTTCACCTTAACATGCTCAATTAAATACAAAACATGAGTCAATATTACTCTAGTTAACCTCTCATGAAAATACTTAATTGCACTTGCCAAGGCACGGTCACACTACCCAATCCTAATGAATTATCATTTGGAGGAAACACATGTCCATATCCACATCCTCACTAAAGTACAAACCTCACTCTTGGTATAATTACATGGTTGATTCCATATACACCTACACTGACCATTGTAATCTCACCACAAGCATCAACACACCTCTAACCCAACTCACTATTGGATAACACATTTCCATCCTAAGATCACTTCCAATGATTAGACTAATTCAAACCCATATCTAAACCACAGATCTAGTATTTCGTAAGGAATTAGATAAAATTGGATTTACCCACACAATGGTTGCCAAAAGTTTCCTAGACCTTCCTTCAACCATTCTCACAACACCAATGACACAATCAACACAAGGGTTTCACATTCATTACTAATATGAAACCCTTCAATAAAAGAGTATCCTTATTATTTCTCAGTAAAAATAGACTCCCAATCACTATATCCCATGCTTTATATATTACCACATGTAATGATTAGATGTGTTTGTCCTGCTATACCCAAGCGCCAATGTAATACATCCATCACCACGCATTTCGGGCTTAGCAAGAACACCATATGAAATGATAAATAAAACTCCCCAAAAATGAAGGTTGCATACTCAATCATTCGATGGTTTAATTCACACTAAATATCTTCCCATAAAAATTTATTCAAGAAAAACAACAAGAAAAAATTAAAATAACATATGCATGTTGCTCCTCCTGAGCCACGTTCACCTATCCCCGACAACCAATGTCAAGAAACAACCCATATTGACCATAACATGTACATAGATATATTATAAATTTGACCCCTTAACATAGAGGGACACCTACCATTCTCACCAAAACCATTAACCACCTTTCATGTAGAAATTTCACTAATACATCAGTTCTTGGCCTGCACACAACCACTCACTGATCCAAAACAGAAATAGGTGTCACATGTAACCAATGTTCACTCACCCTTACACATACTAACTTTTTCCAATAAAAGTGACACCAACCCTCACTCTCCTTCAATGAATATTCATCCTCTAAAGAGCCCTCTCATAAGTTTTTACCACCCATATATCCTAGTCTCATTCAAACCTAATAGGTGTATACTCCCATAAATCCTTATCATGAAACCTGAATCATGATCTCATGACTCATGTCTTATCAAACATTGGATCACATTATTGCCCCATTATCTATGTTCCTCTCATGGTTCAATCTCATACCACAAACCTCGGGTATCTCAACTATTCCAAGGATAATAGTATGATCACCTACCACCCATGGGTCATTCCAAAACCATGATTTTCTATACATGCTCTCTCTATCCATGATCGAACTACCTAGAATCTTGATTTATAAGGATATGAATACAAATTATCCTTACATCCAAAACCCTTCCTATATATCAATCATAAGTAATTTCACATGTATTTCCTAAACCCCTCATAGTATGAACACACCCAACCAATTTACTTAAATAGAGTGACATTATGGAGAAATATGGGGAAACAATATATGTTGATGATGAAAAATTATGTAATATAACCACATCATAATCTCCCTCACATGGGTATAACACTAAAGAATCCAATGACTATATTGACCCACAAAGGCCCACTATATATCCCTTTTACAAAGGGACTGTATAACCCCCACAAAAGAATGTATCACCATAAAATCCATATGAACTATCATTAGAAAACTGCACTTTTGTGAAAATCATGGTCTAGTTTATTTGAATGAAATTAATAATTTATTTGTGAAAATAATTAATATGTTATTGTTAACACTTTATATAGATTAATCTATCTTTAATAAAAAAACACACATAAGAACACATATATCATGTGAATACTATAGTCCAAATATGACATGTGAAGATGATTATCACTATGATAGGCCAGAATCCAAACCAAAAATAATAATAGTGATTTTAAAAGACATCATATTTGAATAAACATATCAACCATAGTAGTGAAAACTAGGCAGAACAAGTTGGTACCCCAAATATATTGTACTTCCCACATAAAAAGGTATTTTCAATCACTATTCTAATGTCTATCACAAGCTTTGAAATGTCTTTATTATCTATCTACCATACACCAAATAGTAAAACATCAAAAAAAACACTCTAATACTACTTTGGGAAGACTTGGCTAAAGACCACTCACCCAGTGTCCTAATTGAGGATCCACATGACCTCTGGTGTACCTCCTAGAATTCTTTAGGATACTGACTAGTTGAAAGGCCCTAAATAATACATTGATAAGACTATTACCAATAACTAGTGTGAAAAAAATGAAAATAACTAAAAAATATCCATAAAAATAAATGAAGTATGCATAATCAATAGAAGAAAATGTTATAATAAATTTCACCATGAGAAATTCTAATAACATCAATCAACTAATTTCCCAATCAATTGATCATATATATAAAATAAATTAAATAAAAAAAATACACATATACTCTACTATAATCCCCATGAATCACCTCAATCTTAGTCTTTGATACTCTTCAAGATGCCCCATCCTGATCCATTTTGAATCCTATGCTTTTACCTGAAGGTATACATAAGGTCTGCACATTCACCCGAGTGCCTATGGAGGGTATGAGAAATATATCATAGTAGGATCTCACAATTTCCCCTAGTATACACCAACATTTAAATATATACATGAGAAAATTAAATAAATAAAAATGCCACACAAGAACCTCAGAATTCATGTTCTAACCATGCCACTACAACTCTATAGGAATTAGGTAATTATGTACTAACTAAGGCATAATAACACTTGATTATACCTTCTTTATCCAAATATAGAAACTATTCTCCTCATACCATCACACCCATGACCCATCCCATACCCAATGATTCAAGGCAGTGAACCTAACTAAGACCTTGACCACTACTCAAATGTGTGGGGGTAGGGTCCTTCATCTATATCCTTAACTCACCTTATCCCTCAATGTAGTTCGGATAATAACTTATCACTAAGGGTGTGGACAACATCCAAGTCTCATCCACTACCCTTTCACTCCGGGTGGTGTCAATTATAAGTACTATTGCTAGTTCCTTAATTAGTGGAGGTCTCTATATAAATATCTAGATTATCATGTATCTCTCAAGGAAGGTCACACATTAAATCCACCACCCCATCACATTGTAAGGGAACACAACCTAATAGCTTCTTTCTCCTAGGGTGGGTCTCACATGCATAGGTGGACTAATAGCCACTCACTCAAAGTATTCACTGCCAATACCCTTTCACTCAAGGTAATAAATTACATTTTAATTACTACCCTCTCACTCAAGGTTGAGTATCATACTTCTTTACCACTACCCACTCACTCTAGGAAGGGTCTACCACATCATCCACCTACGACACACTCAATACGGGGCCACAACCAGCTCACATATGAAACAAAAACCAAGACATAGAGAGTTTTTTCAAAACATAAATGATCATTACTAAGGTTCTAGCACCTTGATGTACCCTATCAACCATCTATCCCCACAAGATAAACTCCTCAAGACCATAACAAAATCTACTCATTGACAACAACATGCAATAATCGCCCCATGGTGACCTTATACCCCGTAGTCTCTTCCCAATAAAATCCTAAATAGTTTAGTCAAAACCTCATCAAAATCCCACTTTATACCTGGTCTTTCTAACCAAGGACCAACTTGGGATAACTCACTTCATGCCTCTTAGATCATAATGTTAACCTATCCGAAAAATCTCATAACTTATGCATAGGTCTTAACTCACATCTCCCATAAGAGATATATCATCCAAACACTTAGAGGATAAACCTATTTTTCACACCTTTTCTAGTCCTAGAGGACTCATCCTACCCATGGTGCATACCAAATCTCAATCCACCATTAATAGGGTGATTCTCACCAAAAGTGAGAGGTATAACAATATCACTAGGGTTATACCTATCATTCCTTCTAACTAGACCTTCAGAACCAACCTAGAATACCCATTTCTCATCTCAAATCCTAAGACCTACCCAAGGTCTCTAGTTAACTCAACCAACATCCTCACCCCTCTTTGATGTAGTCTTCAAGTGTATTTATTTTACCCAAAAAAACTAAAGAGAACCTATTCTAACTAGAAGGTGCTCAATACCACCCTCCCTCTCTCTCTCTTGGGAACTCTTAGTACTTATCCCGTTACGATATCCGAGTAAACATTCATGCTAGAAAGTAATAAAGCATAAAATATATATGTGTTTGTATTATAAGGACCACCTACCTCTATATAGATGTTTCCTCCTAATAAAATCTCTAGTAACCCTCATCCAAGAATTTTCATGCCTCATACAAGATTTTACCCCCACCCAATATCCTATATCATGGAAAAACATCCAAATAATTGATTATAATAATTCATAGTTAATTATTAAATTTGAACCAAATAGGATTATTAAACAAAAAACCCACTAGGCATTTACACATCACTAAAACCACACAAAACCTCAAGTTTTTATCCTTCCAAGACCTCTATTAGCAAAAATGGAAAACAAATATCCATTCAATTATGATGATTTCTCCATTAACTATTTAATTTTCATTAAAAACGAAGCCCAAATCACACAAATCAAGGTTCTAGGGAAGGTGAGCTAAAAATGAAAGGAAGAGGGGAAGAACACACCTCAAACAACTATAAAAACACCAAAATACCAACCAATTATAAGGGTTATTTGATGGGGTAGGGAGGAGGGATTAAACCATAATGGTTTTATCATAATGATCATTTAACCTAAATCATGAGGGAGTCAGTCTTGAAATGATGGGACTACCGCCATTGATAAAAATAGTTCTATGGGTGGGTCGTGGAGTGACCATGGAGGCTACAGTGTGGAATCTCTCTTGCTCAACTGGTTCTTGATGTAAACATGGAGTTCACAATATTTACATCTAGGTAAAATGTCAAAAACCCATTCATGGATCATCACAATGCGGACACTCCATAGTTTATAGTGCAACCAGCCATATGCAGAGGGACCATCCCTTACCTAAACCCCATCACGATGTGACCCCTATAGTTTTTGGTGAGTCATACCCTTCATCTGGGTGGTCCAACACTCTAATTCAGTTCCACCCCACTCATGGTGTAGAACCCTAATGACCTAGTGTAAACACTCCCCTCATAATAGGCTATCATGGTGCAATTTGAGCATTACATTATGACCTTCTGCACATTCATAACATTATAATGGCCACCCGACCTTGACCTAACTCTCACTTGAGAACATGAGACACCCATGGGCCTTTTTCACATCTTAAATCATCTTCTTCAGATGTTACAAAACTTAAAATATTTATTCATGTCCTAAATCCTGAATCAACCCTCAATCTAGGATAAAAATTTAAATCCCCTTAGGAACAATGAATCGTAAAATTTATAGGTCATTATAGAAAATGGAATCCAATATGGCCCTCATGTACTAAATATGGTTAGATGGATATAATGATTATCATAGTTATGATTCAATATAAAAAAAGATATATTCACACATCTCAATTTTTTAACCTCACCATCCATGTTCTCTTTTTTTGAAAACTACAACATTAATAATACGGGGAAGAAATTTTCATATATTTTAGTTATAGATTTATATATTGATAAATACATGCATAAAGATATATCTTCAAATCATATGGTAAATAAGGATGATTAAATGCTAAAGGGGTTAATGGATGGATTAAAAATAAAGGTACCCACACAATTTTCTCTTAAAATCCTATAATTAAGCGGGAAAGAAATAATTATGGGGTTTTCTAGTTTTAATGTGATGAGAAAGTACAATGAAAAATGAATTGAAAAAAGTAAAGAATAATTCTAGAGAATATTATTCTTCAGGTACATTTTTTATTGTATGTAATATCCTAATATTAGTATATTAGGTATTTAATATATCTTTTGCAATAAACATTTTTATTCAAATACAAGAACTAATAATATTTAGTAACATTGTAAGATATGGTTTATATATTAGATTTTTTGATGGGGTAATATGTGTTACATAATATAATAAATATTTTCAACTCATATTGTTTTCTATATTGGTTCTTCTATTGAATTGTTATTGTTTACATAACTTTAATAGAAAAATCATTATGTCATGTTTAGACACAAATTTATTTAGTTTATCGAATGGAATGTCAAATAATGTCTTATATAAATACTCAAATCAATAGGTCCAATATTGAAAATCAATTATGAATTAAAAACTACATGAATCATATTACACCCTATACTAGCTTTATCCACTTGGTCATGTAAACTAGAAACTTTGTACAAAGATATATCAAGAATCATATTTATACTCTTGAGTTAAAACCCTTGGATAAATGTTATTATTGTTTACAAATCCAATATATGAGCCATGGAGCTTATAAAATTAGTTTAAAATGGAACTTAATTGTGAATTGTAGAATTACCATGGTAATAAGATAAATAAACTCTGATCAGATCAATGCGTAGAATATATTAACCACGAAGTCAATAATTAAATTAAGGAGTGCGGGTTGATATCCCAAATCTTATAGTGATATAAATGATCATTAATAAAAATTAGTAAATAATATATATATATATATATATATGAATCTGGATTGAAAATAATGAAATTCAGACCTAACCAAGTGTTCAAAATAAGGTAACAAATAGAATCTTGTAAGATTTGTAGTATGGAATGAATCTCCCCTATCAAATAGTCATATATGTAGATTTGAACTTCTTTTTAAGGTCAATACAATAAATAAACATGCATCAAGAGACACCAAGATCATCTATGTAAATTATGCTGAAGTAATAAAAGGGATATTCCATATCAGATTCAATATACAAAATAGTAATAGTAAAATGATAGGAAATATTTCTAGAAAGGGAGAATATATCCAAATAATATATTTGGATAAATAGATAATTTTCTAAATTCAAAACTCAATATTTACAAGATTTTACATTGAAACAAGATTTACAAGACCCCAAGGAATAAAATATTCTAGAGATACAAATATTGTGTAGGAAAATTAAATTAGTTTAAGAACCAAAAACACATGTTCTTACTACCATTAAGAAATATAACATATTTTATGTTGTGAATGATAAAATATTATCCTAAAAGAAAGTAGTAAAAAATATCATTCCATGGTTATAATATTTGGTATATGAAATTCATAGTTTCATTCATAAATGTAATTTTTTAGAACATGCCCATATGAAAAAACCCTGATGGATTGTGATACAAAAAAATCCAATAAAGTATAAAAATATTAATAGCTTTATTTATAGATTGATAAATGAATATGGATCATGGAATGTTAATTTTTATGAAAACTTATAAGAATTTTATTTCATTATAATTAAAAGTGATACTTGTGTCTATAAAAGGTTTGTGAGAGTTATATGATTTTTCTAGTGATATATAGAAAATAGATAGTAGTATTATAGTTTTTAAAACATTGTTAATTAAATTATTCTCCAAGAATGATTTATATTAGATTCATATATTATAAGGGTCCAAATTGATAAAGTTAGATCAAACAATCTTCTTAAACTAAGTCATAATATATACATTCATAGGGTACATAAAAGTGAAAAATTGGATAATAAAAGAGAATGTTGTTAATTTGCAAAATGGAATAAGTATTTCGAGTATATTTGTCTTTGAAAACATGATGGGAAAGAAAAAAATGAATAAAATCATTTAAAATCATGTGATTTGATATTTTAAATATTCCATATTTTGTAATAATATAGATCATGTAAATAAAATTCCATGAAAACTATAAGGGGTAGTAGTTAAAAATGTCGTTACGAGTACAAAGGATATTTTCCTAGAATATAAAGATGATATGAGACTTTTTAACAAATCATTATCTAATTACTAGCAGTATAGATCCTATCATTGTGTAATGTGATGATGTAATGGGAGTGATTCTTGTTAAAGAGTCTAAATCACCGCAATAAATAAATTATATACTCTAAATGGATCATATTTTGAGGGGATTTACTCAGATAGAAGAAGTGATAGTTACCAAAGTTTCTACAGAAGGAATTATATAATAATTTTTAACTAAATCCATAAATAAATAAAATCATGAATATCACATGATACCTAATTGGTTGAATAATTATCAGTTGGGTATAGTGGATGTGGGAGTATGTTGGAGTTGGTACCCTAAAACATACTTTATCATGTACCTTAGTTACCACATCATGTATATTGTTAGATATATAAATATATATGTTTTATTTTTATTAAATATTATTTACTCCTCTATATGTTTTATATAATAATGAACTATGAATATTTATCAAATTGGTGGGTTGTAATATACCTTGATATAATGTGAAACCAGGAATACCATAATAATTTTCTAAAATTAATTTTTTATAGTCAAGGTGAAGCAGTTTTATGGGAAACATACAATGTTTCTGTCACGACCCATCCCCCGGGGTCCACTCCATGACTACCCCAAGCCCGCCTTCCTTAGGCTAGGGGATGTCGACTAGGAACAAAGGTGTGATTCCCTAGAAATGGGAAGGTATTGATCAAGTAAACTGAATAATAAAAAGATTGAGTACAATAAGTAAAAAGAGGCTAGAATACAAGCCCAACTGGAAAGTACAAGGAAAACAGGAAAGTACAAGACAACTAAATGTACAAGTAAATGGAACAGCTCCTGTGATCACCCGCCAAAGGATCCCACCTGAAGGGTAGGTAGTGCTCTCGATCGGTCTTCTCTGCACTACGCCTCATCTAGGTCCACCTCTGAGCTACCTCGTGTCCTGGTACCCTTGTCCTTATTTAGTGTTGTCCGTCGTCTGCATCCAAAACAAAAAGGTGCTGACATAGCCCGTGCAGGGGTGAGTATAACGAAACTTAGTAGGGACCCCAAGACCCTCAAGGTCTCACAAAATCCTCAAAGGATCAATCATAAAAGGAGAAAACAACTGATAACCCTACTTAGGTATCAGCCCATACATATACTTAAGTTATCAAGTAAACACATCTCAATCAGGAAGAAACATAGAGGTTTTCACTTAGATCACACCATGATTTATTCTATGGGTAGTAACAAGTAAAATCCCTAGTCACATTGTCGAACACCTTGACTGCCGGATATCCCCTTCTCTATCAAGTATAGTGGGCCTGCCGCGTCACACAGAGGCGCTTCCCACAATCCTTGGACTACCGAGGTACTCCTCGTATCAAGTACGTTGGTCTTCCATTTCACATAGAGGTGCTGCCCACCATGGGTATACTGCATCACATAGTGGTGCTCCCCCTCGTGACTTTCTGAGGTACTCCTCCTGTTGAGTACTGTGGGTCATCCGCGTTACGTAGAGGCGCTCCCAACCGTGGCATGTTGAGGTACTCCTCCTATCATGTACTGTGGGTCAACCACATCACACAGAGGCACTCCCCAATGTGGGTATGCCGCGTCACAAAGAGGCGCTCCCCACTGGGCATGTCAAGTCACTCCAAGTAAAAAAAAGGTCAGCAGTCATCAAGTCTCAGCCAACAAGTGGGTTCCCGCACTATGCTCGCTCATATCCAAGAGGATGTGCTCCATGAGACACTTTTTGATACTCCAACTTCCACTATGTCCCACAAATAAGCATCTCAAAGCTCTTCCACATCATAAGGGTCTCAAAGCAACATATGGCACGTCAATTGGACACCCTATCTGTGAGTTATTAACCTTTTAGTCCCAGGGCCCGGTTGGATTCATGCTCGATTCAACCTGACCGTTCCCAATAATAATCCAAAACTCCAGTGGGGTATACTCAAAGGGACCGACTCTTTATAAGATTTCCAGCGTCGCAGATGGTTCATCAAACGGACGTCTGGTGCCAATGTTTTGGCCCAAAGAAAGAAAGTGGGTCGTAGTGGGCGCAAGTCGAGTCTAACCAGGTCACACCGACCTGGCCTAACCCAGGTTGAGTAGACTCATTTCGATTTGACCTGGAATGACCTGTTAGCTTTAGGCCGGCCTGCTAGGCGGCCCATCCCATTGGTTTTGGCATGGCCCACTGGGTGGATCATCCTGCTGGGCCCGGCCCGGAAGGGCGTGAGGGTTCTGTGAGGGCAGCTCAGCTAGGGAGGGTGCTGCGAGGGTGGCTCAGCCGTAGAGGGGCTTGGTCGTGGGCTGGATTAACTGCGGATGGCATGAGGCCTTGGGGCGGCTTGGCCGAGGCGGCTCGCAGGGCTGTGGGTGGCGCAGCTATGGCGGCTTAGAGGGGCGCGATGAGGGCGGCTCAGCCCAGGGCAGCGCGATGAGGGCGGTTCATCCCAAGGCGGCGCGGAGAGGGCGGTTTTCCCCGGAGCGGCGTGGCGAGGGACGTTCAGCCGGAGTAGCGCGACAAGGGGTGATTCGGCCTAGGGAAGCCTGGTGAGGGCAGTTCGGCCCGGAGTAGCCTGGGGTGCGGAGGTCGCAGGCAGCGGCGTCATGGCCTTCATCACCTTCATCACGTTTAACACCATAAATCATCACAAGATTTGTAGAGGGGTTGTTCCATGTTTGTTTGGCCCGTACCCTCCACGTTAGGGTGGTATCTAGTAGCTCATCAAGAACACAAACATTGAACGTCAAATCCAATCCTCCCTGTAATGATTGTTCCAATCCCACAAAAGAAATCATCCGCTTTCTTTGTTATAAAAAGGGAAGAACATGGGAATATAATCATACACAAATTAAAACCCTACCTTGGATTGTTCGTTGATGTTGGCGTGAGAAGAAAGTAGAATTTTTCAACATTTGTCTCATCCTCCACACACCTCCAATCTAGGGCTCATGCGTGGGTTCATCGTAGTCGAAGGCATTCCTTGTTGGAGGGTTTCCTGAGGAAGAATCCAAAGTCATAGATCTTCATTGGAGGATCATTCTTTGTGGATGAAGTGTAATCCACCAAGGGTTCTCCTCTCTGAAGAAGAAATTATGTTGGCACACCCAAGCTAGCATAATTAATTTATCACGTTGGCACAATTAATTAGCTCAATTAATTGTCCCAATTTAATGGATCAATTTAATGGGAGGGGTGGAATATTGGGGGGTTGGGAGGTTTATCCCCATTAAGAGGGGTCAGGTGGTCCCCGCCTCTAAAATTAAAAATGGGGGTTTAGCTTCAGGTGGTCCCCAGCCCATAACCTCACAAGGGAGGTTTAGATCTGGTGGACCCCACCTCTTAACCTTCAAACGTTGGTTTAGTTCTGGTGGTCCCCACATCCCAACATCCACATGGGTGATTACAACAAAAATAAAATGTGATAATATTATTTTATTATTTCCAAGAAGACCCCCAAATTTAACTTTCATCATCGACCAACTATCATCGAGGTGAAAGTCTTCTTAAGAGAATATCAGTGCTATGAGTTCAATGGTGCCTTCAGATTTCAATTCTGAGCACTGATTCAAAAGTTAGAAAAACCTGATCGTACGTTTAATAAATGTACCCAAACAAAAGTTTAGAAATTCATTCCAGGCACTCAGGGTCTTGGAATAACATGCCATCAATTTTTGCGGACTTGTAAAATTACCATATATTTTAAATAAAATTACATTAAAATTCTAGGTCTTTACATTCTCCCCATGTCAAGGATTTACGTCCCCTTAAGACACAACTCAAACTAAGGGAACAAGTGAGGGTACTGAGCATGCATCTGAGCCTCTCGTTCCCATGTGCTCTCCTAGAGGTTCCCATGCTTCCAGCAAACGTGCACCAGAGGTATCGACTATCCCCGAAGGACCCGCTCCTATAGATCATCAATCTCTACTGGAACCTCTGTAAAAGTCACCCCTTCAGCAACGTCCAACTCTCCATGACCGATGATATGAGAATTGTCATGCACGTATCCCCTCAGCTAGGATACATGGAAGATGTTGTGCACCCGGTGCAATTGAGGTGGAAGAGCTAAGCGGTAAGCCACCTCACCAACTCTACTGGGGACCTGAAATGGTCTGATGAACCTCGGATATAACTTGCCACCTCAGCCAAATCTCTATAAACCTCATCGTGGTGAGACCCGTAGAAAGATGTGGTCACCATCCTTGACCTCCAGAGGTCTCCGTGTCCTGTCGGCATACGATTTCTGCCTACTCTGTGTAGTCTTCATCTGCTCCATGATGATCTGAACCTTCTCTATGGTAGCCTGTACTATCTCTGGTCCCACTAGTGCTGACTCCCCTTGGTCAATACAACATAAAGGTGATCTACAAGGTCTCCCGTACAATGACTCGAAGGGTGTCATCCCAATGGTGGAGTGATAGCTTTTGTTGTATGAAAACTCCACCAAAGATAAGTCATTCTACCAGCTGTGACCGAAGTCGAGGACACAAGCACACAAAATGTCCTCAAGGGTCTAAATCGTCCATTTAGTCTGTCCATCCATCTGATGACGGAAGGCGGTGCTCAAACGAAGCTGCGTCCTGAAAGCCTCCTGCAAAACCTTCCATAGTTGGGTATTAAAACACGAATCATGATCAGAGACAATCTTCGAGGGTACTCCATGTATCCATACAATCTTCTTCACATAGACGCATCCCAAGATCTCTACTGAACCCCACTCTCTGATTGGTAGGAAGTGGGCCGACTTGGTGAGTCAGTCGATGATCACCCAAATCGAGTCATGAAATCCTAATGTACGTGGATGTCCTTTCATGAAGTCCATGGATATCCCATCCCAATTGCACTCTGGGACCTCCAAATCTTGAACCAAGCCTTCCAGTACCTGATGCTCCGCCTTCACTTGCTGACAAGTGAGGCACCGTGAAACAAACTCTTCTACTGCTTTCTTCATTCCTGACCACTAGTGTGGTAATCAGATATCATGGTACATCTTCGCCAGTCCTGGATGTACCACTAGAGAGGAAGTGTATAACACCCTCCACACATTCTTCTGAAGTTATATTGGTACCATGGTACGTCCTCTAAATAGGATGATGTGCTCCCCACCTTAAGAAAATCTATCACGTTCTTGCCCTGTGGATATCTGAGCACATCGAGCCTCGAAGTCAGCGTCTCCACGTTGTGCCTCCCTCACTCACTGAGGAAGTGGGGGAGTGAATATAAGAGAAAGAATGAAGGCTTCTCCATCTCTATCCACAAAAGATATATGTAATATTGCTAACTGCTCTATCGCATCTCCTAGTAGTTGTATACCAGATCTACTACTGAGTGCATCTGCAACAATGTTCCACTTATTAGGAGTATAGAATATCTGAAAGATACAGTCTTAGAGGAACTCAAGCCAACATCACTATCTCAGGTTCAGGTCCTTCTAAGAGAATATTTACCTGAGAATCTTGTGATCGGAGTAGACGGAAAAACATTCTCCCATCAAATAGTGTCGCCACATATTCAAGGCGAAGACCACTACTGCTAACTCCAAGTGATGAGTATTATAGTTCTGCTCATGTTGTCTCTACTTTTGAGAACCATATGCAATAACTGCTCGGTCCTACATTAGGACACATCCAAGACGGGTCCCTGATGTGTCACAGTAGACTATGTATCCTACGCCCACCTCTAGAAGCCTCGGGATGGGGGCACTTGTCAGCCTCTACCTCAGGTCCTGAAAACTCTACTGGCATCTCTCCGACCACACGAAGGGTTTTCCCTTATTCTTCAGGGATGATAGTGGTGTTGTAACTCCTGAGAAATCTCTCACAAATATATGGTAGTATCCATCCAATACCAGGAAACTCCTTACCGCTATCACACTACTGGGTGGATCCCAAGAAAGTACCACCACAATATTTGCTAGATCCACTGCAACTCCAGCCTTCGATATGACATGTCCTAGAAAGTGAACCTCTTGGATACAGAACTGTAACATCGAGAGCTTACCATAAAGATGGTGCTCTCAAAGTGTGTCTTGTACTACCCACAAATGATAAGCATGTTCCTCCTCAGTAGTCGACTAGATCACAATGTCATCGATGAAGACTACTATAAAGCGATCAAGTTTTGGCTAAAAGATCCTTTTAATGAGTCCCATGAACACTAATGGAGCATTGGTCATGCAGAATGGAATAAACAAGAACTCGTAATGGCCATACCGACACTTTAAGTTCGGCTTCTACACATCCTCATCTCATACTCTGGGCTGGTTATAGCCTGATATGAGGTCTATCTTCAAGAAACATCGTTCTCCCTTTAGCTAATCAAAGAGGTCGTCAATCCTCTGGAGTTGGTACTTGTTCATTATGGTCACCTAGTTTAGGCACCGATAGTCGACACAAAGCCTCAAATTCCCATCACCCTTCTTGGAGAAAAAAATAGTGTTGCCCATGGTCAAACACTTGGCCGGATGAATCCCTTCCCCTACAAGTCCTCTAGTTGTATTCGCAGCTTGCGATGCTCCATGGGAGGTATCTGATACGCTAGTGCATATATCGATGTCATCCCGGGGTATAAGTCAATGTAAAAGTCAACCTCTCTGTGAGGAGGTAGACCCGAAACATCATCAGGGAAGACATCCGCATACTATTCCACCACTATAGGATAGCTCATACTCTCCACATCAAATGATTCAAGGGTAAGGTTAGCCAACTAATGTGTAATCGGCTGCACCCTCCTTCGGGTAAGTCCATCCTACACTACAAAGGCTCCATTTTTGCTCATTAAGGCAAACCTAGTCCCATCCATGAGGACACACTGCACTTTGTGCCTAATATAGTCAATCTAAGAATGGATATTAGACAACCAGTTCATACCCAAGATGAAGTCGTAAGGCCTTGACACTGCTACTAGGAGATCCCAGACGAAGCTCTCACCTCCTAGTGTAAGCTCACAATACTGGCACCAGTTTATAATCATCGAATATGCTCCTGTAAGAGTTTCTAGCCGTTAGGATCGAGCCAACAACTCCATCGTAATCTCCATGCTCCGAACGAGGGTAGTGGCAATAAAAGTAGGACTAGAACTTCTGTTTATAATTTATGCACCTATGATGGAGTAGACATAGATCATACCTCATATCTTCTCTGGAGCACCATGATCATAAGCCTCAGCTTCTTGGATCAGATCTCTCCCCTGTCCACCTGATTCCTACAGTCGGGGTGGATCTCCTGGTGGTGGTAGCGGTAACATCTCGAATCGTCGCCCACCGCCAACTGCACGACCAACTCCTCTGCCACGTCCGCCTGCTCCCGGCAGACCTCCTTGGTTGAATCTATGTCTCTACCTAGAAGGTCCTTCGACCATCTTCTGATAATCTGTATGATGGGTCGGACCATCACGAGCCATGTGACCCTGCCTGGCACATCAGTAACACTGCATGATCCTTGCCTGACTGGTTCCGCCTCGGGTTCCTTGGACAAAAGATCCTGAGTCATGCAGTCGTCCACCTGTAGGTCTGCTTCTCTTGGACCTCTATGATGTCTGTTTGCTGCATGCTATAGAATAATCAACTACTTGACAACTGGTGTGGTTTCTTGCTGCTGGTGACTACTCAGCAAGGAAACACTCCACTAAGAGGGATCCATCTAATACCCCCACCTGCGTCGGGACGCTAAGTGAAATCATTGAAGCCCTGATCTCCTGCCTGGGCCCCTACTCAAAGGTCTGGGCCCTGAAGAATGGGTCCCACACCATATCTGTGGAGTAGCATGAGAGGTTAGTGAACATCACTGAGTACTGAGCCACAGTCATGTTTCCCTACCGTAGATGAAGTATCCCCTGTATGCGCACTGCGCGAAGAGTCACTGTGACAAACTCTGCCTGAAATAGGCTCTCTAAGTCTGCCAAGAGAAGTGCCACCTTGTTGTGATCTTGGAGCATCAAGCTCCACCATCTTACTATTGCTGCATTTATAAGGCTGGTGGAAAGGATCAACATGAGATCAGATGGTGTCCTTACCAGTCGGAAGACTCTCACTACAGCCTCCAGCCCACCCTTAGCCGCCTGTGGTCTATATCTCCCCTGAACCTGGGTGGCCTCTGACACTGGAACTTGTGAAACATGTTCAAGAAACATGCACCATCTACTGTTATGGCAGGTGGCATCGGTGGCCTAACGGGTAATGGTATCGCTGGTGCCTTCGCATGTGCCTCTACTAGAAGAGGGCCCTGCACTAAGGCCTCATCACTCGGTGGGCTATCAGCGTGTACACCTCTCAAAACCCTAGATGTAGGTCTGTGTGGAGGCATAAAAAAACAGGTGTGCCACTATCAATAAATTATACCTGGTAATATGACTCAAAAGATCACAAAGAAAACTCTTCAAAACACACACTCAATCTGTGTTTTCGTGCACTGAGACAGAAATCTGAAGTCAGGTCCCTGGTGTATGGATACGTCGGTTGTTGCACCAACACTAGATTCACTAAAAAAACAACCAAACTCACTATACTTAACACTATTTATATTTAAAAAGAAAGATCATAGTCCTATGTTTTTTGGTCGAACCTACTCCTTTGATACCAGTTTGTCACGACCCATCCCCCGAGGCCCGTGTCGTGACTACCCCAAGCCCACCTTCCTTAGGCCAGGTCTTGGAGACTAGCACCAAATATGTAATTCCCTAGAACAAGGAAGGAATTTCCTTTATATCTTATAAACACACAACCATGAACACAATAAGATAAGAGCTGAGGAAAACTGAATAATAAACAGAGTTAGTACAATAAGTAAAAAGGGGACAAAATACAAGCCCAACTGGAAAGCACATTGAAAATTGGAAAGTACAAGACAACTGAAAGTAAAAGTAACAGGAATAGATCCTATGATCACCTGCCAAAGGATCCTAATTGAAGGGTAGGTACAGCTCTCGATCGGTCGTCTCTATGGTACGCCTCATCTAGGTCCACCTCCGAGCTACGTTTAGTCTTGGTACCCTCGTCCTCAATCAGCGTTGTCCGTTATCTGCATCCAACACAACAAGGATTGGGCATAGCTCGTGCAGGGGTGAGTATAACTATACTCAATAGGGACCCCGAGACCCTCAAGGTCTTAAAAAATCCTCCAAGGATCAATCACAAAAGGAGAAAACAACTGATAACCCTACTTAGGTATATGCCCATACGTATACCTATGTTATCAAGTAAACATATCTCAATAAAGAACAAACACATAGGTTCTGACTTAGATCACACCAGGATTTATTCTAGGGGTGGTAACAAGTAACATCCCATGTCACATCTCCTTTCACCTCAGCTGCCAGAGACCCTCTCCTCTATCGAGTATAGTGGGCCTACCACATCACATAAAGGTACTTCCCACAAACCTTGGACTGCTTAGTTACTCCTCCTGTCGAGTACCATGGGTATGCCGTGTCACATAAAGGTGCTACCCACCATGGGTCTTCCACGTCACACATAGGCGCTCCCCCTCGTGACTTGATGAGGTACTCCTCCCATCGAGTACCATGGGTCTGTCGCGTCACACAGAGGTTGTCTCCACCATGTCATACAGAGATACTCCTCCTGTTGTGTACCATAGGTATACCACATCACACAGAGGCGCTCCCCACTATGGGTCTACCATATCACACAGAGGCGGTCCCCACTGGGCCTGTCAAGTCACTCTAAGTCCAAAAAGGTCAATAGTCATCAAGTCTCAGCTAGCTACTGGGTTCCTGCACTATGCTCGCTCGTCTCCAGAAGGATCCGCTCCACGAGATACTGGTCAATATTCTGAAACTGCCATGATGTCCCATGAAGAAGCATCTCAAAGGCCCGCCATGTCATTGGGGTCTCAATGCAATAGACGTCGAGTCAATCGGACGCCCGGTCTGTGAGTTATTAATATTTTAGTCCCGGGGGCCCGGTTGGATTCGTGCTCGATCCAACCCGACTGTTCCCCATCTTAATCCAAAACTTCAGTGGGGTATACTCACCGGGACTGACTCGCTCTAAGATTTCCAGCGCCGCTGAAGGTTCGTCAAATGGACCTCTAGTGCAAAAGTTATGGCCAAAAGAAAGTAAGTGGGTCATAGTGGGCCCGGGTCCGGTCCTACTTGGTCGGACTAACCAGGCCCGAACCAGCTTGGTACTAACATTTTCGGGTTGACCCGACTTGAATCGCTGGGTCCGGCCCTACCTGTTGGGTTCGGCCCATCCCAGCAGGCTGCGACGGTGCCGCGATGGTGGATCCACCGCGGAGGGTGCCTCAGGGGCGGCCCGACTGCAGAGGGGCTTGGTCGTGGGCTGGCTTGGCCACAGACGGTGTGAGGCCGCGGTGCGGCTCAGCTGGGGCAGCTTGCAGGGCCGCGGGTGGTGTGGCCAGGGAGGCTCGGAATGGCGCGTCGATGGCGGCTCGGCCCGGGGGGGGGGGCGTGGGGAGGGAGGTTCGGCCTGTGGTGGCGCAGTGAGGACGGTTCAGCCCGAGGCGATGCGGTGAGGGAGGTTTTTCCAGAGTAGCGCGGTGAGGGGCGGATCAGCCCGGGGTGGCGCCGCGAGGGGAAGTTCGGTCTGGAGTGGCACAGCGAGGGCGGTTCGGTCGGAGCGACACAACGTGGGGCGGTTCGGCCGGAGCGGTGCATGGAGGGGAATTTTGTGATTGGGTTGGGGCGACAAGGGAAGTTTATGCAGAGCAGCACGATGAGGGGTGGTTCTGCTCGGGGCGGCATGATGAGGGCGGTTTGGCCCGGAGCGACTCGGGGCACGGAGGCCGCGAGCGGTGGCACTATTTCCTTCATCACCTGCATCATGTTCAACACCACAAATCATCCCAAGATTCGTGAAGGGGTTGGGACATGATTGTTTAGCCAGTACCCTCCACATTAGGGTGGTAGCAAGCGACTCGTCAATAACATGAACATTGAATGTCCAATCCTATCCTCCCTGTAATGATTGTTCCCAACCCACAAAAGAAATCATCTGCGTTCTTTGTTTTAAAAAGGGATGAACATGGGAATATAATCATACACAAATTAAACCCCTACCTTGGATTGTTCGTTGACATTGGTGCAAGAAGGAAGTTGAAGTTGTCAACATTCATCTCGTCTTCCACACACATCCAATCCCAGACTCGTGCATCAGTCCGTCTTAGTCGAAGACGTTCCTCGTTGGAGGGTGTCCTGAGGAAGAAGTCTAAGTCGGCATTCTTCATTGGAGGAGCGTTCTTTATGGATGAAGTGTAATCTTACAAGGGTTCTCCCCTCTCAATTCCATCCAACAAAATGAAAGAGGTTCCAATATAATTAACTTAAGAAGAAATTATGTTGGCACACCCAAGTTGGCGTATTTAATATACCGCATTGGAACAATTAATTAGCTCAATTAATTGGCCCAATTTAATGGATCCATTTAATGGGAGGGGTGGAATATTGGGGAGTTGGGAGGTTTTGTCCCATTAAGAGGGGTCGTGTGGTCCCCACCTCTAAAATTCAAAATGGGGGTTCAGATTCGAGTGGTCCCCACCACCATAACCTCACAAGGGTGGTTTTGTTCTGGTGAATCCCACCTCTTAACCTTCAAAGCATGGTTTAGTTCTGGGGGTCCCCACCTCCCAACATCCACATGGGTGATTACAAAAAAAAATGATATAATTTTATTTTATTATTTCCACGAAAAACCCCCTAAATTAACTTTCACCTGTGACCAACTACCATCGAGGTGAAAGTCTTCTTATGTGAATACCAGCATTGCGAGTTCAAAAGTGCCCTCAGATTTAAATTCTGAGAACAAGTTAAAAAGTTATAAAATCCCACTTGCACGTTTGCTAAACGTAACCGAAAAAAAGTTCAGAAATTCATTCTGGACACTCCGGGCCTCAAAATCATGCACCGTCAATTTTCAAGGACTCGTAAAATTCCCATATATTTAAAACAATTACATGGAAATTACAGGTCTTTACAGTTTGAATATCTAGTGTTGGTGACACATAAGCATTAGGTTTTTGTCTTATGAAGTTCACACTTGGTGATCTACAATAGGAGTAGTTCATACTGAAATATCCAATAGTAGTAATTCCATATACAATATGTCATTGGAAATTCCTGTTTACAAATGTACTAAATTTTCCTTATTCTAGAGATCATTATTAATATATATCACAAACCACATACATATGTTTACAATGAAAACTATAATTTATATTATCATATACCTTTGGATTCTGTCAGATTCATTATAAGTGTTATGATATTGATTTAATGATAAAAACGTATTCATCCCTTCCATGTTATAGAATAAGATAACATTGTCCCCTTGATTGATATAAAAAATAATTACATAAATCCATATTAATTGAGATCACAAAAATGTTCATCTTGGTAAGTTAAAGAAAGATAGATCAAATAATTAATGAATAAGGAAACATTTATGTTTCAATATTTATCAGATATTGGATGAAAAATGGATTATATTTGATAATCAATGTTCATAAAAATGTTTTCATCTCTTTGACTTTTCTTTTCCTCTGTAGGATTTATGTTGTGTTGCAAGATACCACTACTGATCGATGAATTAGGCTCAATGCCTCTATGAAATGGACCTAAAGGATTACATAGTATGGGTATCCGAAATATTATTAAATTTGTTCAAAATTATTGGATAGAATATCATTAATGTTATATTAGGGATTAATTTCTATTTAATTTATGTCAACTATGACCCAATATTAAGTTATTCTCTACAAATAATTGAGTTACTTGGATTTGTGAATGTTATATCCTGAAATAACAAATTAATAACTATTTTTAGATTTAATTTTATAGGATATAGGATCACAATAAAGGCTAAAAGAGAGGGTGAATTATATTTTCTATGGATCAGAACTAGAAAAAACCAATACCTATTTTTTCATTGGTCCAATGGAATATTTTTCTGATATTTTCAATGTTTTAAATGGATTCCTTTATTTTGATAAAATTTATATAAATATATTCATAATAAAAGTTTATAAAAAAGTAAAATTTTCATTATAAAAATGCATATTGGAAAATAACAACTAGTATAAAAAGAAAAATAAACTTTATTATGTTCTAAATTAAAACTTACAAAAACATAATAAAATAATAACAACACTTCATCCTTTTGTATAAAGTATGTAAAAACCATTACTTAAGGTGTCCATGCTCTAATTAAAAATTAAAGCTATGAATTTATTTAAGAATAAAGACATTGATCACAAATATCATAATAACTCTTTCTTCCTAGCTCTGAAGTCCATTAATCACAAAGATCAGACCTTGTAGTCTTCCAATCCATAGATTTTATCAATCAAACCATATTAGACATAGTGAATAAAATCATAGAATTTTTTTAAGGAATTTAAAATCCTAAAATGGATTACTTAAACCTGTAACTCTCAAAAGATTAAAATGGGAGTACTAATAACAATATATTAAAAAATCCATAAATAATCTACAAGGAAATTGAGTCCAAAAATTATCAGATCCATCCTCATTGAATGCACCTCTATTTATAGGTGGAGATCAAATGGTAATATTCCATAATTCATAGAGTTGGTAAAAATGACCTTGAGTGAAATCGATCCTAAAAACCCAACATGTTTTGTACATACATTCTATAATGGTTTTTATGGTAGCATCATCAAAATTCTACAACATTTTCCATCTTATATAGTAAAATTTTTTATATGAAAAGAAAAAACTTTAATCACCCAATATAACAAAAATCTCCATCCATTGGTTTTTACAAGGATTTATCTAGAGGGTATTACTACTCTTTCCAATGAATATATGTCCAATTAACAAAGTGGCAATTTTTATAGTGATACTTAGTTATAATTTTCTGGTTGGAAAATATAAAAACATTATTTGATAAAATTTGAAATTGTTTATCCAATGTAAAAAAGTAAATTTCCTTATGATTATAAATATTTTCCAATATTGTTGGTCTTCCAATTGAAAATATTTTTTCCAATTAAAAAGATCATATGATTATAAATTACTGTCTGATTAACAAATATTTTCTGATTAAGTATTTTTTGAATGTTTGTTAAAACAAATAAGTTTTCTACAAAACATTCTAGAAACTTTTTGAAATATATAAAGTTAGAAACGTAATGCATTTTAAGGAAGTGGTTTTTGATTTTAAAAACAAAGGTTAGAAAGTTTTGAAAGTAGATATTTCAACTCAACAATATCCCAATTTTTAAAAAGAAAAAAAAACCAACCCTTAAATAGAAAAGAAAAGTTCAAAATACTTGTAAAAATATACATTCCATTTTAATACTTATGTGCTTAAAATCATTAATATTTAACCCTTCCTATGAGATAAATAATTATTCTTTATTTTTCTGTCTATATGTATATCACTCCCATTTTTTATTAATATTTTTCAAAAATAATTGTTTGAAAATTTAGTTTTTTTTAAATTCTTAAGATAGTTACTAATCAATATTTCTCCCCCTTTTTTATTTTCAATAATATTCGGAGGAAGAATGTGTACTTGAAATGTTTGATAAAAAAATTTAATGAAAAAAATGGTATTAATGAACATTCATCCAAAAAATATATAAATAATATTTATCCAAAAAATATTTGGAATACATTCAACCAAAATGATATGGAATGACACTATTTCAAATATTTCGTTAAATGTTGAGATTGATTGTTACAAAATCATCAAGATTTCAGAGAAAAATTATTCTATCATTTCTAACTTCATCAAAATGGCATTCATATTCTTAAATTCATCATGGAATTTATCGAAGTCATCTAAAAAGGACTCCATATTAGTAATATTATCTTCTAGAACTTGAATCTTACTATTTTCATATTTCAATATCAAAACCTTTTCTTCTAGAAACCAGCCTTTTTTATTATCCACCTTTAACTTAGGAACTTCATTAAGAAATAGATAATTCTATATCTATGTTCTAAAATTTTTTCTTCTTGATAGAATGAAATTTTCTTCAAAATATCATCTACCTTTTTATTTTTATAATTTTTATAAGATAGATATTTGAATGTATTAATTACACATTAGGAATATTTTCTAAAGCCTTAATA
This sequence comes from Viscum album, assembly GCA_963277665.1. Taxonomy (NCBI): domain Eukaryota; kingdom Viridiplantae; phylum Streptophyta; class Magnoliopsida; order Santalales; family Viscaceae; genus Viscum; species Viscum album. The sequence goes on from OY728130.1 coordinate 181,839,299, forward strand.
TGGTCATCATGATAATTTATATCACTTTTAGTTTTTTTGATCTATCTTATTATTTGATTCAACCATCTTCTATTAAATTTATAACTATATCTAAAGGTATTTAAATCTTCTTCATTCAGAAAAAAATTCTCCAAAAGTTTGTTTAAATCATTTTAATTTTCTAGGGCATCCATCCTCCCTTGAATATACTTACAAGAAAATTCAATGTCTTGGAAATAATGAAGTTCAAATTTTATTTTCATCAAAAATTAATTAAAATTTGTCATCCTCATCCCCAATATTGGATTTTAATCACATACGACAAAATTAGTTGAATCTAATTAAACATTTAGAATCTTATTTTTAGAAGTTCCTACATTATCTTTATCTTTATCTTTTAGTGAGTTCAAAACATTGATAACTTCCAAAAAAATTCAGAATTGGCTTTTTTGAATGATTGGTATGAGACTATTGATCATGTTATTCATAAAAACATTATTATTTGTGGGATTAATCCAAATTAGAATCTTTCTCAAATTGATAATAGAAAGATGATTTATTCAAACTCTTTTACTAAAAAGTAGAAAGCTTCTTATTAGACACAATTTCTACATTTCTAATATTTTTTAAAGTATTCAAAATATATTATTATTCAGTAAAATCAAATGGAGATTTTTATTTAATAAACATTTTTTCTTTAATTTATTAATGGGATTAGAATTATTTGAAGTTCAAACTTTCTATCCTTTAGGTTGAATAGACTGATGAATATTGATTAGAGGTAGAACTGACTGATGGACTATGTTTGGAAGTCGAAAAAACATAAGAACTATCTAGAGATCAAGAAAATGAGGTATCAATTGAAAAATAGATAATTGAGAAATTGAAAGAGGTCCTTTATGTTCAAAAACTCTGAAATATCCATGTGTTATCTCTACACTTTTGATAAGGTTTTCCCTATCTTTATACTCATATAATATTTTCATCTGCCTCTACCTATATTCTTATTAAATTTGTTTTTTATAATCTTTGTCTTTTAAGGATAAGGATTATTCCTTATCCAGAACAAAATTCGGATCTTATAGTTTTCTCTATTCTTTCAATTTAATTAACTCTTTAAATGTTTCATCCAATATGGCCTTCACCTTATTCTTCAGATGATGTGTAGAAGAACCACATTTCCTTTTATTTTGGAAATTTTCTTTTAAATATTGAGCAATATCCTCAAATGTATCCCTATCTAATCAATCTACAAACATTTTTATCTTGGAAACATATTCGCACTTTATCTTATTGATTTTATCTTCTCTAATGAATGATCATTTCTCCTATAAATCTTTCACTATATTCTTGACGTTTTGAACATTCATAAGATTCACCAACATTCTATTTATGAAACATGGAAAAATAATAATCTTTAACTAGATGTTTTCTCTATTTACTATTTCAAAATATAAATACACACCCTTTACCAAATTTAACATATACATGTTACATAGAAAATGTATAATGTATATATCCTAAGGCTTTAAATTTTATCTGTCATATTTCCTAGGAATAAGATAGTTTTTATCCATAGGTAAATTACGCTTTGATCCGGTGAATCATAAAAAAACATCCTCCCTTTTTAATAATAAGTAAATAAATATATTAATTCTTTTCAATCCTCAAAACTTTATAACTTCTCTAGTAGTTTTTGAGTAACAAAATTTTATTCATCTTCTAGTGAAACTCCAACTAATTCAAAAAAATTATGAATTGTTAAATTTTAGTGATCATCTAATAAGTTTAAAGTTATAACTTTCATTCAATATTATTTAATAAAATATACTAAAGAATAAAAATAACTTAATAGAGATGGATAATGAAGATCAAAATCATCATTTTCAATGAATATGTCTTCCCAAACTGGAAATATTATAATATTCAATCGAAAATAATATATTCCAAAAAACAATGACTTTTCTATCAATCTATCCTACAAAACATATCTCTTCAAAAAAATATTTGGAATAATCCATCTTTCTGGATCATACTGAGAATATAGAATGGACAAATCAAAAAAAACTAGATAGTGAGAGAACTCAGTGTCGAGAGTTGATAACAAAGGGTGAAAGTGATGTGGAAAATGAATACCCACACTTTTATTCAAAGGCATGGAGAGATGACCTTTCAACTTCCATAAATCTAACAAATTAAAAAAACCCTTTTCCATATCCAATGTTTGAAAATAACTTTGAAATATTTAATATATTTTCTAACATTTAAGGGTTTTTTTTAAAAAATAATTATCAAAAAAGATATAAAAAAGAATTATTAAGGTTTGTAAAAAAATTTATGGATTAAAAATGTAAATAGTTATAAATAGAAAAATATAGAATGAAACGAGTTATAGTAAATACTAAAGATAAAAAATCTCTTGTTGGAATAAAATTTGAACTTTCTATTGGAATGTTTGTCTGGTAATTGTTCTTCTTGTTTTTCTAGATAAAATTCTGTTCGATACAATTTTTAGAAAATTTTTACCAACAAACTTTTTAGAAAATAATTTTTTTATAAATGTTTTATAAATTTATTTCTGATAAAATTTTTAGAAAAAAATTAAATAATTGTTTTTGAAAAGATTTTCTTATAAATTTTTTGAGTCATTATTACGTTAAACTTTTTTGAAAAGTTTGTCAGATAAATATTTTGGGAAAATTGATGTTTTTATAAAAATGATAATTTTTAGAAAAACTAAATATTTTTTGAACACTGAATTGTTTATAAAATTGAAAAAATATGTACTCCCCCTTTGAATATGAGTTTATTACTGTAAGGATTTTGATAGATAAGAAGTAAATATGAATTTTCATTTTGAATCGACCACTCCAAGATCCGGTTTAATATTTTCAAATCCATCAGAATTTTGTGGTTTTGTAAATATATAATTTTTTTTATTACATTATGATTAATTATAAAATTATATCTCCTTTTTTTTATGTGATCCCAAAGAAACATGTGTCTTATATTATTGTTCTTAGATCATGATTGATGTGTGGGGTTTTTAAATAAAGATATGGAACCGGTGTTATCACAAAATTTTTTATATTTAATAAATATGAAGCTAAAGTATTAAGATGTGTATTGGATCCACAATACTTGATCATAGCAACTTTCAAATACAACATAATGTACATTAGCAATAGAAAGTGCTACCGACTTTTGTTTCATACAAGACTCAGAATCTAAATCCTATCCTAGAAAATGGAAAGTTCCATATGTACTTTTTTTTACCCATTTTACATCCACTAAAATAATCATCTTATAAAATTATAAGTTCAAATTAATATCTAGAAGAATAAAATAGTCCATGATCCATTGTTACCTTAAAATAATTAAAAATTCATTCTACAACGTTAATAAGTAACTCTTTATGATAGGTTGATATCTTCCACACAAGAATATATAAAAGTTTAAATTTGGATGAATAGTTATAAGATAAATTATACTACCAATCATTCCTCTAGAAATATTTTGATCAAATATTTTTCTATATTCATCTAGATCTAAAGTATTTATGTATCTGGTATGTGTACTTATAATTTTAGTGATGTCATATCCAAATATATTATTAATATATTTTATAGAATTTTATTAATATCTAAAAGTTCCTATTGGTTTTTGGGAAATTTGAAAACAAAGAAGCTAAGTAAGTTCACCCATCATGATTATCATAAACTCATATTTCATAAATCTGAAAAGTAATCTATAATATATTTTTGAGCTATAAAAATATAATTTAATCAACAAAAATTTGAACATAGATGGTGTCCTTAATTTTTTTTAACAAAAGGTGTTGAATCTGGAGCTCCCTTAACACATTTTTTTTACTAAAATATATGGTTAATATATCATACCATGCTCTATGGGCTTTTTTAATTGCATAAAGATCTGTAGAAAGTATTAATACAAGGTCTAGAGATTATTTATTTTCAAAACTAGGTGCTTCTCTATATAAACATCCTCATGTATATATCCATTAAGAAAATCACACTTCACATCCATTCAAAAAATATTAAAATTTTGAAATGATATATATGCTATAAGTATATAAATAGAATTAATCCTAGATACTAGATCATAAGTTTCTTCTTATTATATACCTTCTTGTTGATTATAACCCTTTGAAAAAATTATATGTTTATTTGTAACTATGACCCAATTTTCAATACATTTATTTCAAAAAAATCATTTTACACAAATTATAGGTTAATCATATAGTTGTTCAACCAAATTCTAAACTTGATAGCTTTAAAATTACTTGATTACAACTTTTACATCTCTCATCCAATATTCTACACTTAAAGCCTCATCAAAATTATTTGGTTTGGATTGAGATAAAAATGCACAATGATCAATTTCATTTCATAAGGAACTTATAGTTATATCTTGTTGATCTACATCACCAATGATATTTTAAATAGGATGATTTCTAAGTTTTAACTGATTATATGGGGTTTTAAAAAAAATTTCTTCAAAAAGAAATCGAATTTCATCATGAGTTAGAACTTCTAAAAAAAATCATCATTTGTTATCTATTAAGAAGAACCATTAATCATTGGTTGAAAATCTATTTTAGAAATAACATCTAAAGATGTTGGAAGAGATTGTTTTAAGAAAAAGGATTTGTTTCATCAAATTTAACATGCACGATTTCCTCCAGAGTACTTTTATTTTTATTCAAAACATTATAAGCCTTACTTGGGGTAAAATAGCTTAAATATATATCATCCTTGTATTTTTAAGAAAATTTATGGAAATTATATTTAATATTCAGAATTAATACATTTATTCCAAAAACATTTAAGTATGAATGTTTTTGATTTATCCCAACTGAAAAATCATAAGTATTTTTATTAATAAATGGTCTTATTAAAACATGATTTATAGTATATAAGTAATTACTAACTACCTTAGCTCAAAAAATTGCTAATTGAGTATTCAATCCACATGGTTCTAATAAAATCCTGAATAATTATATTTATTATTTCACCTAAACCATTTTTTTTGGATTTTTAGGTGTAGCGAATTTTGGTATTATACATTTTTTACTACGAAAATTTTCAAATTCAAGATTTAAACATTCCCCAATATGATCATTTTGAATAGTTACCCAAGGTATATTTTTCTCATTTTTAACACAATCTAAAAATGTTTTTAAACAGAAAAATGCTTCAGACTTATTTCTAAAAAATATACCCATGTATATCTAGTGTATTCTTCAACTAAAATTTTAACATTACAGTTTCCTATCCTTCTTTGTCATAACTATGACTAATCTTCCATTTCACTAAGCTACGGTAGATCTTGGATCTTAAGGTCCTCTATCTTAAGTCTGAATACATTATCATTCCTATTATTTGAAATAATAGACTTATCTTACGAACAATGAAAAGAACATTTATCATTCCTAAAGTCCTGAAGATAACATTAATCACACAATTGACTTATTCTAATAAGGTGGTTGTTAAATCATATGACAAATAAAAAATTTAAAATTAAATCATTGTCAAGAAGAAAAATATTTCTCATTCTAATAATTTCTCCTTAATCATTTCCACCAAAAGTGATTTGTCCACCATTCATTTTAATAATATTATTGAAAAAAACCATATTCCTAATCATATGTATAGAAAATACACCATCCATGTACCAAATGTTATATCTATTGGAAAACCTATTATTTTCTTGTTATTAATAAGATTAGTATTTTGTAACTAAAACCTTCTTATGTCTAGTATTATTAGAACATTGTTTATTCAAAATCTATATTTTTCTAACATTATTTTGTTGATAAATTGTAAATTATTTATAAAAATAATCTTTTTAAAATCTTAAATATTTCACTTTATTTAATGAATATATTTTTTTTTTCATTTCCTCTACTTTAAAATTTAGTGAATAATGGTGAACGTTTTGGAATAAAGTAGTTATTTTGAAATTTTGGTTTAGTCTTAATAAAACCAATTCCAGATACATGCTGATGAGGTTTAATCTTCCTATACATTTTACAAAAACTTTCTTTACCTGCCGTAAATTTTGATGGGAACATTTTCATACATGATATTTAAAAATTTAGTTCTACAACTAAAATTTTATCATCGATAGATGTATCACTAGAATTAAATTTTTATAACACTTGAAAAAATAATTTTCCCACGATTGTATTTCAAGAAATTATTTTGAAATATTGGACATTTTAGTATTAAGTTTCAAAATTCTAAAATTTTCATTATCAATTTTTTCCATAACTAAATATTTTTAGAAAATTTTAAAAAAAATTAATGTTTATGAAAATTATAAACTTCCTCAAAGTTAGGTAGTGTATTATTCTTCTATGAAGAATATTCTTGATCAGGAGATTTACAATTATTTTTATTTTATGAATTAAGATATTTTAAATTCAAAGTAATATTGGTTAAGGTTTCATTAGATACATTATCCATGAATTAGTTGTTACTCTTTATAATTATAGGAAAGAACTTATATTCTTATGATATTTACTTTCACTGTCAGATTAATTATCTGAAGAACTATCACCTCCACGTGCACTCCAATTATCTGATGCTTTAAAAAAAAAATTAATCTTATTTTTATAAAACATATTATTATTCCTCTAAAAATTTCAATAATTCTTATCATTTATTTAAATATTTGGAAAATCTAGTTTTATATGACTAGGTTTCTTACACTCATAACATAAAATATTAGAATAATCTTTCTTTTCACTCTTTCCCTTAAAATTATTTTATACTTATATATGAAATCACCCTTCCCAAAAATCTTGTTCATTATCTTAGAATGATTAGCTAACCCATTCTCATATATTTTATAAGAACTGATCTAAATTTAAAATTGATATTTATTTTTATTTTAAGACATAGAAAATTTCTATTTCGATCTCAATTTCATAAAAATAAATGAATTAGAAGAAAAATATGCTCCATTTTTTTATATTGCAGTATCTCTATTCAATATTCCCCAGTACTACATAGAAGTGATTATAAAATCATCTGGGATCAAATTATTAATCCTCATTTTACCATCAAGAGATGTTCTCTTGGATTATCACTCTCTTGGTATAATCTCAATGATTTTTTTGAAACAAAACCTAATCAGTATGATCTGTATCACCCATAGACTGTAATATATTAATAATTTTCATGAATCTCTAATTCATTTATGAAATAGATTCTCCTGGTATGAAATAAAATAATTATAATCATCTGTAAGCTATTTTCTTCTAGAATATATTACTTTGGAAGTACCAAAATTAATAATTTCCAAATTCTTCTTAATACAATTCATTGCATCACAAGAATAACTTTTATTATATATATTCCTTTTTATAAAACATATAAAAGTGTTTATAACTGGATAGTTAAGTTTATATTCCAACTTATCGTGATTATTAATCTTATAATTCCATGTTTTCATAATATTATAGTTACCAGTTAACATGAAAAAATTATCAACTTCATTGTTGATATCAAATGTTTTTGTATGATCTCTCTAATATTCATAATCAGGCCCATCAAAAATCAATGGAATTTTTGGATTAATATTTCCAAGAGTTTAAAAAATAAAACCAACCATCTTTATAAATAATAAATATAATCTTTCTATAAGTACACATTAGTTTAAAAATAATTAATAAAATACATAAAAACATCTGTTTATTGAAAAGTTTATAAAATATTAGAAAATTTATTAATATTAAAAAAGTGATAACAAAATATTTAAGTAGTAAAACATTCTTTGATACAAAATTTAGGATCAAATATGATAACAAAGGCAATAATAAAGGGGTGATTTGTAATTTCTAAAAATTATAAATTACAAAAACCTTTACTTCTGTTTTCCTTTATCAGAGGGAATCTTTGTTTGATCCTTTTGAAGTTATAATTAGATGAACTTCGTTTTGATATAATTTATTTAAAAATATTTACAAGAAAAGTTTATTATAAATTAAAATATTTCTTATATAAATAAACAGTGGAAAATATCAAATTTTAAAAATAAGAAAAATTAACTTTACAAATTTCTAAATTAAAACTTATAGATACTTTATAAAAGAATACAAAAACATTGAACATTAGTGTAAATGAAGTTAAAAATAATTTAATAAAGGTATCCACATTTAAACTAGATCATAATGTTTTGTATTTTTTTAAGAAGAAGTCCCTCGATTACAATGATCAGAATAAATAGTCTAACTATCCCTAGAATCCCTCAATCAAACCATATTTTACATAATGAATACAATCATAGAGATTTTTATAAGGAATTTACAATCCTTAGATGGAATATTTCAAACTGAGAACTCTCAAAAGTTTAAAATGAGTTTAATATTAAGAAGATGTTAGAAAAATAAAAAATAATCATCAGATCAATTTAGTATAAAATATATTAGATCCCTCCCCCTCTAATACACCTCTATTTATAGATGAATCTACAATGGTCATATTCTATGATTCTTAGAGTTGGATTCAATGGACTTGGGTGAAATATGTCATGAAAACTCAGTATGTTCTCTACATACTTCATTTGATGGTTTTTATGGTAGCATAATAACCATAATATCATTTTTTCCATCTAATAGAGTAAACTTTGTTTATCTGATAGGATAAAATATTAATCATCTTATAGAACAAAAATTCTCATTCGATAGTTTTCAAAATGATTCATCTGGAAAGAATGTCTAACACTCTCCAATGAATATTTTTTTTAATTAATAATGTGAGACATATTCCAGTGATACTCTGTTATACTTTGTAGTATGACATTAAAAAACACAATTTTATTAAATATTAAATTATCTGTATGATGTAAAAAGTACTTTTACATATGATTATAAATTCATTTTGGATTATAAGATCATACAACACTACTGGTCATCCAATTTTAAAGATGCATCCAATTAAAAAGGATTATATGATTTTAAATTATCTTCAAGTTAACAAATATTTTTTGATGAACAAATTTTTTTAATTTTTTTAAAACATATATTTTTTCTACAAAAAATTCTAAAAGCCTTACGAAATATATAAAGTGAGTAAAATAAAATATTTTTAGAAAGTATGTTTTTATTTTCAAAAAAATGATATAATTTGTTGAAATTAGAAATTTCAACTCAGCATATATATAGTATTGGGAAGACCCTATCTCATCATTCAAGGTTTATTTAAGGTTTTAGAGTGAGAATTTTCAATAATTTCTATAAAAAAAAGAAGTGGGAGGTTTTAAAATAATTTAATGTGAAACTAATAATGAAAAAAATATTTCAATTTTATAAAATGAACTGGGTTTTGAAATATCTAAAATAATGTGATCATTGAAATTTTACTACACATAATTGAAAGTTTTTTATTATGATAATTATATTTGGATTAATGATATTCATTGGTAGAGGGTGATCAATGTATTGATTCCCCTCTTTTCCCTTTTGAATGGTGTACCTAGAACCAACCTATGACCCCAAAAGCACTTTTTCAAGTTTTGTTATAATAAATGGACTTTGGGATGATATATAATACTAATAAATTTATTAAATGTGAGAAAATAAGGACCCTTTAGTTGTCATATCAGGACAACAAAATATTCCAATGCAAAACCTCAAGCTAATCAATTATGAAATTAAAAGTGTTCATTCAATCACTACCAAAAAATGCATTTAAAGTTGAATCATGTAAAAATATAACTAATAAAATTGTTTCAAACAATTATTACATAAAAATGGTATAAACAAAGTTTCATGTATCACTCACTAAGTGTATATAACCCATGCAATGATCTCTCACCATTTTGATTTCCATTGAGAGGAGAATGGGGCTCTAGTGGACCTAATTCTTTGTCTTTTCTTTCCCTATGACTATGGGGAGATATAAAAGTTATATAATGATGATATAAATCCTATAAATCTCTAAAATAGTATAAAATTAACCCTTTATAAAATTTAAAAATGAAGTTCCCAATGGTTCAATTTATATATCAATAGGCGGAAAGCGCTCTGCATAGACTTCCCTCGAAACCTAGACGGTGGTGATGGTTGATCCATCTCCCCATCCCCCCATGGGGGTGGGGCACTCACCGCCCTCATATGGAATCTACAATCAATTTCATCCCTTCTCAAACCTGAACTATATCCCATCGTTTCTTGGAATTTCTATCATCCCTAAAGAGTCTAATCTTTTACAAGGGTGACCGCAGCTCTCCCTTTCTCTTTTGGTGTTCAATGATGATTCCTCTCTTATCTGATGGAATTTAATTTCCATATTCAAGTACTAAAGCCACTTAGTGGATAAGTTTGATAGGTTTGTTTTCGGGTCATGGAACTGTCAGGATCGAGTGGTGGTGGGTCTCCTGGATGGTCATCACTTCATGATTCACTTTTCCTCCCAAGAGGATTTGATTAAAGCCTGGTCTTCGGCACCCCGCAATTTCAACGAACTCCGATTATTTCTTCTTTGATGGAACTACGACTTCCACATGAAATGTGATTCTCTCACGACAACCATTTGGGTATGATTACCAGAACATCTCTCACCTTCCAAAACCCATCCATTATATTCATGTCATGAAACTTGGTAGGAATATTTCTCTTCTCGTACAGTAAAACTAGATCGACACTCCATCCGATCGCACTCGGTTATGTGTTGAAGTTGATGTATCACTTATATTAGTTTATTTTTTATGGAATTCTATTGGAGAAGAATTTCAATACAAGAATTACATCATCTATGAATCATGGGTAAGTTTTTATGACTCTTGTAAGAAGCTTGGGTATGAACTTGTGAACTGTAGGTGTGGATATATGAGCAAGGAAAGTATGTTGAAGGAGCGGGTGGTGGATATTACACTAAGGTCGAAGGATGTGGCACCTGGAGAGGAGGTAGGCCTTCAAAACAATGTCGTTTGGGCTTCTAGCAGTGTGGTATTACAAATGTTGAACTAGTATAGAAACCAGAAGTGGTGACACCTTCTAATCCAAAGGTCAATGATATTCTTAACATACTGAAGCTTGATTGGGAAAGTCCTTTAGGGGACACTGAGACTGTAGGTGCTATTGTCTAGGAGCAATGGGAAGTGGAGGAGGAGAAGGAAGCTGGAGGTGAAAATTCATGTTATGGGGATTGTAATGGTGATAAAGAGAAGGCATATACTATAAAGGAACCACGGGAGGATTCCAAACAAGGTTATTCAGTGAAGATAGAGGGAGAAATAGAAAACTGATTCTAGGCAGCAACAGGGTTAGGAAGGGATCACAAGTGATACATGTAGAATGTTGGTTATAGAGAATACATCTGAGGGTGGAATAAGGATTTTGACTAAGAAGGGCCCAACACAGGGGTTGGTGTGACATTGGGATGAAGGCCAGATACATATACAAGAGAACATACAGACCAGTAATCATTTTTTCAGTCTGGAGGGATTGACTCAAGATCAACAGATTGACAATGAAGTTGAAATAATAGGTTGGACAGATAAAATGTTATTGTCAATAGGGAAGAAAAGAAAAGGGTGCAAGGATTACTTGTACCTACCAAAACCAATAGAGACCGGGTCAGGTAAAAAGATGAAATCCAGAATGAAGGAATGCATGCCGATATCTAGTGTTAACCTACAAAGGAATCCTGAAGATGTGATGGAAAATGTTGTTGAGGTTGGGGAGGGAAAATTGGGTTGGAGGAAGTAGCTAAACTAAATGCACACTCTGATGAAGAAATGGTGGAGAAATTTATCAACATTAATGGTACATAAGAAAAGGTAGACAAGATGATGGGCAGAACACTTCTGGTGGATGGCAATAGTGATCAAGTGGCATGGATTGACAAACATGACCATATATTGATAAGGGGGTTTAATGAAGGAAAGCTATGTAATGAATATTACTCTAAAGCATGGGAAAATCTAGTGGATTTCTTCGAAGACTTCATCCTCAACGAGCCGGATCTACAGGTGCACTCTATCTTCTTGAAACTCTTAAGGGGGAATCTTCTAATAGACTTTAGTTCTATTTCAATAAAATTGGGATATGTTTTGAGGGCTTCCCTCCTGGTTCAACTTATGTGGTTTAACACTTTTCCTTAAAAGTGATTTATAATAAAAAAAATTAATTTTCAGTCAGTCAGTTTAATGGAAATGGGAGGTAGTGTTTTTTGAACAATGATTTCAAAATACCACTTTTTCTCATATTTGGACAAGTAAATGGTCTTATATTGAATTTTAAAAAACTAAAGAGTTATTTTGTATCCTCTTAAATATATCCCTAAAAACTTTAATATAAAATTTTATTCTATAATGTGAGATATTATCCAAATGTTGAGTTATACTCTTAACTTTGATTAGTTTAATTATTATAGAGATATCTATTAATTTGGGCCACTAGATAGATGAAGTAGACTTATATTTCTAATAAATATTTATCAAACCCATGGTTAGGTATTTTTAAACCAAATTTTTTCCTATTTTGTGGGACAAATGTTTTGGAATAAGAAAATCAATGAACATGTGTGCTCAGGATCCCATGTTGTTTGGCCCATTTTTCTACAAAATTATCATGTTCTCTCCAAGTAACATCCACCTATGATGAAAACATCAAAACAAGAGAAATTGTCATTTTTAATAGTATTTAAAATTTATTAGTTAAATAAAATGACATATTCAATTGATTATTATATTTTTGGAATTTACTATTTGAAATCAGTTTAAAAAGTGGTACGAGGGTTGAATAAAATAGAAAATCACAATGTGATCACACCTATACGCTAGAATATTTTTATCACAATGAAAAATTACATTTTATAAAATGGTAAATGGATATATTTCATAGTTCATGAATATTTAAAATTCATATAAAATTTAATTCATGATATAAATGTTATCAATGTAATAACTACACCAAGGAGTAAATCATAGTTAGCATGGATATGAGTGTAACAAAAATTTTATCATAACAAAAGATAAGAAGATGCATGCTATTATTCCTATAAAGGGAATATTGTTGGTCAAAGTATGATTTCACATCCTTGTTTCAAAAATAAAAATACACTCAAGATGCATTTGACTAAATATTAGGGAAATTATTTATGTTTCTCTATGTGTAAAATGAATTATTCCTTTTTCAGGTTCTGATGAACTAAATCAAAAAATATTTCTACCATAAAATAAAAGTTAGTTGTAATGGTGTGTATAGGATAAACATATTAGATAATAAAATTGGATCTAAATCCATCATATGATGGATTACAGAGTATGATGTTATCACAACTGAACATTAAGAAATTGAAATCTGGCCTGGAGTTTGATACAACAAATGTATATAAATTAAACGTGAGGCTTCGAGGATCTAGAGTGATTTAATTTTTTTTATAAAGTTTATTTCTAGTGAATCCATGATAACATCTAATTACTTATGATTTATCTCTCTTGTAATATTTTTTTGAGTGTGCTAAGAGATACCACCGATAATATTTTCTTTATAATGATCTTTTATTTCTTTATTATAATCACTATTTGTCTAATAATTAAGATCAAAGGGATTTTAGGGCTAGAAGATAGTTTATCTGATCACTAAGGTGGAGGTATTTCAGATATAGGTAGATATTTCCCTTTTGATAGTGATACAGTCATCAAAGAATTGGGTGTTTCAACTTAATGAATCTAATCAATGTAATCAAGGTATTTTGTAGAGAATAAGATAGATATCATCCAATGGTTTTGCAGTCAAGGATGTTGTAGATTTTCAATAGGGATACCAAGGATTAGGTTTGTAGACCCTTATACTTATTTAGATAAAACTAAATGTTTCTTATAGATTGGATAAATTTTTTAATAATATTCTATAGGAATATTTGATTTGGTACTCAATAGTTTTCAATTTTTTACATTTCATTTTATTTTTAATTTACACTATGTTTTTTGGTTTTTTTCATATATATTTTTTAACTACTGATAGATTTCTATCCCACTATATTCATTTCAATAACTCTGATATATTCATATTTAATCAAATGATTATATTCTGTGGTAAACTTAAACAGAGAGTGGGATGAAAACTATTAATCCATTTTAGACTAAAATTCACCCCCTCGTGAATTTCTAGATCACCGAACTATTTATAAAAACACATGGTATCAAATAAATTATCTTAAAATATTAGCTTAACTCTGCTTATATTTTATCCTTTTAATTTTTTATTTTCCATTTGATTTATTAAATCTTAAAATATTTTACTTACACTAACATGGATAATAGAAGAGATATTCCATTTTGTTCATACAAATAAAGAATACATATTGATTCAATTGAAAATGTAAATACCAACTAACCACCAATATTTGATGGTGGACATTATCAGTATATGGTCATCATTTCACTCAAGGTATGTTATCAGTGTCCAAAACTATTTTACCCTAATGAGTATAGTACCAGTAAGGGGTTTATCTATTGGGAAAAGAAATTATTTTTGTCTTTATTATCTAGTTTGTATTTTAATTAGTGAAGTGTATTGAATTTAGCGTTGATTTTTAATGTTTTTATGAAGAAGTGATTGAATTGTAATTTCTTAAGAAAATACATTAAGGATATAGAAAAATAAAGAAATTTAGTTTTGATGTAAATATGGAGGGAAATGTGTTGGGGCTGTTTATTTATAAGAGGTTGTTTATTAAATCAAATTTCAATTGAGTTTGTGTTGTTCATGAAAACACAACACTTTGGGTTTCAATTGTAACAAGGTTTCCTTGGTCCAGTAAGCTTATGTCTAGAGCTAAGGAAACTGACTCCTTGGTCTGGTAGTCAGTGTTTCACAATTATTTATTTATATTTTTCTATTCTTGGGTCGATGAATACTCCCAATGATCATGAAAGTATTCATCGTTATTCTTCTTTTGAGTCCCTGAAAATTCTGCCCTTGGTCTGGATCATAAATTTCAGTGATATAATGATGTAATTAAAGAATAATAAGATGAGTTAAATAGACCAAACAAAATCATAACAACTAGTCCAAATTAAAACTCTTTCATCATCCACAACCCCAACACACTGGGTGTTTAGTTACACATAGTAGAAAAAGCTGAAAATAGGACCCTTGATACCTGATGTGGTCATCACAAAAACTTAAAGGAGAGATGAGTTCTATGGTAGAATGGAATAATAACAGAGTAATGGAATGACGATAGCACAATAGCTGGGCAGCAGGGTAGAGGAACCTCTTTCCTTTGGATATTCACTCATCCTTTTGAACCAGAGGCCAATGCCTTTATTTATATAAAATACAATTACATGACATGTGGCAAAAGTACATGCCATATACTCTTGCCAACACTAATTTGTCATATTTTTCTTCGCCGGTGGGTGGAATAATACGCCATCTTCTACTTGGAACATAGTACCTCATGGTAGGTGGAGATGCACGGCGTGTAGAGATGCCATACATGGCATATACTCTCATTTATCGGCCACCAACTGCTTCTAGAAGGGGCGACATAACATTTAGATGATGTACAAAGTGTGTAAACGTCAGTCAACACATGGGCGTGTAGACTTCTTCTCAGCCACTAACCACTTCTAGAAGACTATAAATGGTGTATATCATATGTACATGACATTTATATTATTTATGGTAACTTGGGCATGTACTTTTCCAAACCAAACTATGTCTGAGTCTGAATGTACATGGTGTGTATATATGTACACACTGTGTAGTTATAGATTTTTATTATTTTTCCCCTGAATTGTGTGTTTGGCCAAAAATCACTGGAAAATAAACAAGATAACCAAAATCATTTTTTCCCACTAATTAGTAGTTATTTTCTGAGAACAACTTATTATTTTAAATAAATTATGTGGAAATGAATACACAAATCAAGTACATCAAACTCCCCTACACTTATTCATTTTCTTGTCCTCAAGAAAAATCTCAACATCCAATCAATAATATTCATATTCCAAATCGTGAAGCATGCAACATAAATTATAATTATAAATATTATAGTCATAACAAAGGATTTTATAAAGTCTCAAAAAAAATTCAATTTTATATAATATTCTAATCATGCCTCCTATATAGTTTAATTACAAAACTTCCATTCTCTTTTATGCACATCATTCAACATTTCACAACTACACAAGACACTTGTTGAATTTCCTCACCATAAAATAATACTCTCATCACTCAATATCATTTTATTAGTGTTGAGCTCAATCTTAAGTATATTCTATGCATAGGTTTTTATGTTTTCTCATTCTCTACTTTATAAATTTTAAATCACAAAAATCATGAGGGCTTTCATCAACGTTAAAATGTTTCTAAGGATAATGGTTTGTAGGTAATAATGTGAAAAATTATCATAGAGGATTGAAAAGGGAGGCTAAATTCTTAAACAAAAAAGCATGATATTCAAATATTATAGGTCATTGAAAAACAAATCCTCAACAAGCTCTATAAAATGATCTCATCAACACCATTTCACTTAGATAGGTAGGGTTCACAAACCAACAAGTGAGTATAAGGTCCCTTTGTCTATATCATTTTTGTTTTTTTATACAGATAGGGCCACTTAGAAATTCCACAAAAAGGGGTTTGGAACCATTTCTGCCCCAAATGAACAAGAGGATCTCCCCCATACGACATTTCATGCTGATTCACAACAATGTGATATGTTCTACCAATTCCCACTTTTAGGCTCAACTGAATAATCATTTAAAATTGTAATAGAATTAGGATAGGAGGGGAAAATAGGCTTGTAATATGGATTCCTATCAGGGTTGTTCATGGTTTCTAGGGGCTTCACAAAGATCAAATGTAGGATAGGTCTGAAAATAAAAGGGGTTGAAACAATCTAATTCTTTAATCATATTAATTTAATTTTAAAATTATTCATGTTATGAAATAAAACTTTCAAATTCTGGTAGTCATTTATATCCTAAGAATCTCTCAAGAAAAAGGGTATATAAGAAATAATATGTCATAATTTTTTATAATACCTTTCATGAATGAGGAAAAAATAAAGGGTCAATCAAGTCAGGTCATGAATAAAAATGAATAGTTTAATAAATGTACATAAAAAATAATTTAAGTTAGAAAATCAACCATATCTGTAATCATTTTAAAATAATTTATCAAAGTTTTAAAAAAATCATGTAACATCTAAAATTCTTAAATATACCTTTATTATTTAAAATTATAATTAACCGATAATTTTTCATATTTTACAAATATTTCATATATTAATGATGTCTCCTGGATTAGTTCGAGGGAAAACGAGTAGTGTAGGTTAGAGATGCACCACCACACTAAATAAGGAATGTTGTCCCCCAAGTGCCACAAAAATATGGAGAAGGTAATGTGGTGACACAACAACAGACCAGGATGAGGTGAAGTAATGGAAGAAGTAAAATGTGAATGAAAAAGAAATCAATGAAAAACTGAAAAACAATACTCCTCACATGTCCAAGTAAAGAATGATGGGAAGTGGCAGAGAAGTACAACCTATAGGATGCCAGAGTACCTGTGACAGTCTTGGAGAGAGAAAATTGCAAGCATACACAATATAGTAAAGGAACAAGAAAGATTAAAAATATAAATAGATAATTGAAGAAATGTGCCCAAAAACCATTCAAGGGATCACCTTAGAATAGGCATCATCCTTTTCCGAAGAATCTGTCACAAGAAGGATCATCAACCATGGAAGCGGGAGGCTCTGAAGCTGTAGTCAGAAGAGAAGTTGTTGTAGACGGAGCTAAAGGAGTGGGACTCAGGAAAGAAGGTGTGGCAGAAATCTTCAGACCGAGAACAGGAGTAGGAGTAGGTGGGCCAGTAGTAGAGAGGAGAACTGAATCTATGACCTCGGTAGCAAACGGTGGTGGATCCACTAAAGAAGGTCCAGGATATGAAGAAGGAGAAAGAGCTAGAGTTAGTGGGACACCATGATGCTGAATAAGAATCCCCAAAATCTGCTCAAGCCACCGAAGAGTCTGATTGGTAGTATCCTAGCGGCGCTCTATCTCCGCTAGGCAGAGTGTAAAGGAGAGATTTACCGAGGATGTGGAGGGAGGTGAGGTGGTAAAAGGAATGGAAGAATAAGGGATGGAGAAAGAAGAAGGAAGGTCAGAATAAGGGGGTAGGGTGGGGAAGGAGGGGCAGGGGCAGCCTCGAGGGTAGGAGGGTTGGCAATGGGTGGTGGTGGGGCATGGGAAGTATGTTAGTGCCCCATGATTTCGGACCTATCCCATGAAAATAATCATGAGATAATCATTCTATTTAATGGGGGGACATAATCGGTCATGTGGAAGAGAAGGCTCAAAACGCCAAGGTGGTGGGAAAGACGAGTGGCATAAAACCCACCATTCAGGTTTCCCTGACAACCGGTGAACATGGAATAGAAATAGGAGGTGGTAAGGTAAGGGAGGTCTGGGTAGTCTTGCCAGATAACACAGGTGAAGAGCCCCATATCAGTACTAGTCATAACCCCATATCATCATGGCAGGGAAAAAGGATGGCGCTAAATCAGCAGTGGGTGAAGTGGAGGATAAGGTCAGCGATGACGGTACTCTTCTGGGAAGTGGGGGTGTAGCGGTGGTTAGGCCCAGAAATTTCCTGCCACATGGAAATGATATCAGAACGCTTGGTCCTAGTTAGGGTGGAGATAGGGGGTGGGGTGATAGGATGACGAAGAAACCAGACCCTTGGAAAACATCATCCATAGTAAGGGAGAAAGGTCGACTGCTTAGCAGAAATCAGACAACCGGGACCACATTGCTAGGAATCTCACGGTACTCAAACACCATCGAACTTGATGGAAGAAGAAAACTCCAAAAATAAATCCTTGAAAATATGAGTACTTCCCTTGATGATTGTGAGTAATAGTGTGTGACCGAGTAGATCCTCCAACTATCTCCAAATACCGAGCTGCTGAGGTATGCTGTTGTCGAGATTACAGCTTCTCAACGGGATCAGGTGGCAAGAGAAGTTCCAGAATCGGTCATTCCCTAAGTCTATGATCAGGAACACTATGAATGGATAGGGATTACCCGTAGGGTCCGGCTCAGGGGGTACAATAGTAGGGGTTGCCTCTGGTGGAAGATCAGCTGTAGTAAATGAAGGCCTGTTAGATGGGGCAGAAAATGATGGATCAGCTGTGACTGAGGAGGGCTCAGGATGTGTGACACTGGGACCAACCTCTACTAAGGTGGTGAGTGTTGGCATGATGGCCAGTGGAGGAGGCTGGTATTTCGGGAAGTCCAGAGCTGGTGTTGCCGCGGGCCGGAGTCATATCTTGAAAAAATTGGGCCTCTTTTCCTCAATAGGAGAGGTGGGAAGCTTCCCACATGATGGGTCTCTATAATATAAATCCTAAAAAATAATTTAAAACAAAACAAAAAGAAAAAGGAAAGAAAATAATAATGTGTGAAAAAAATCAGAAATGGAAAAGAACACGACATGTATATCAAGAGTACACGGCATGTAGTGGAAGAAGGTTTGCATACCCTGTCCTCTAGATAGACACGCCGAGTGGGAAGAGAAGAGACCCAGGAAGGATATACGGCTTGTAAAAAACATACATGCAGTGTACATGTATAGTGCTCCTGGTTGGGTCTTTTCAAAGACACAGTCACTGTCAGAGTAGAGCAAAAAATGCATTACACGCCATGTGAAGATACAACACAATGTGTGTAAGAACAGATTTCATATGGCTGTCTGGAGTGCAATACATGGGCTAGCATAGAGAAATGGTGTACATGGCGTGTACCAAACATACATGTCGTGTACACAAACATGGTGTGTGAGTGTTCATGTGAAGAAGGTACCCAGGTAGGATTCTTGATGGTACATGGTGTGTAACGAACATACACATCGTTTACATTCAAATTTCGAATGAGCCAATGTGTGGCCATGTACAAGAGTACATGATGTGTGTTCTTGGTGTTGTTCCCATGTACCGTGGAATCTGGACGGTTGATTGATTTGAAAATCTACCTAAATTCCTATGAAAACTTGAAATAATGGATGTTGAACTACATACCTAGTATGAGGATCATAATGGGGAAGAAATTCAGAACTAAAATGTATGAAATCCCTATATTTGGAATCAAGTGGCAGGACAACGTATGGGGGAAGAAAATGGGGAGAGGGGGAGTCTGCGGGACATGGGCTCAAGCTGGTTGGGGTGCGGCCTTTAAATCCATGGTACACAACACGTATAAGTGGTATACACGCCGTGAACCACTATATATATATGTTTTTTTATTTTTTTTGTTTTTTTAACATATAAATTTTTATATATATATTTATTATAATAAACTATATAATAATTACTATTAAAAATTAAAATAAAAGAAATATATATATATATATATATATAATTTATCAAAAATAAAACAATACATGTAATGTATTAGAAAATACACATCACGAGTTTTAAAATTAGAAAAAAAAAAGAAGTACTACCTTTGTTCTGGTGCTTGAGGCGAGGATCGAACAGGCGATCAACCGTTCTGAATGGAAGCCCACAACCACTGGAGAAAAGGTTGTACTGATGCTTTTATATATTACACACACACACACACACACACACATATATATATATATATATAATTTACAAGGCCCATACTACACGAGAGGAAGGAAATACATGGTGTGTGGTTTTTAATTAGATAAAAGGGATGAAGTTTGGAGATTAGCCGAGTTCGAAATTGGGTCTTTTGGATCTAGGGCTGAAACTCTACCAATCTTCCAACTTCACCCGCATTTATTTCTTTATTTAGAAAATATTTTCAGTTCATTAATGAAAACACGGCACACACGACATATATCGAATGGCATGTTGTGTGGTTTTATTAAAAATAGGACAAAATGATGGAAATGGGATGACTATTAGGATTCGAACCCGGGTCTTTTGGTAACCAGGTTATGACCCGGGCCAACTGATTTATCCCCATCATGGGTTTTATTATAAGAATATATATATATATAATATGAAAAATACTATACACACAGTATAAGAAAACCTGAGAATATAAAGGAGGAACCCTATGCCTAAGGTAGGTCAGGAGGGATTCGAACCGGTGATAGCTCAGATACAATCCAGTGACCTTACCATAGACACCAACATCATCCCTATTTTATTACATAGTTAATCTATATATTTGTAATAGTTAGAAGATAAACAGAAGTCAATACATACACTCCATGCATATAGGTGGTACATAGTGTGTATCCGCTGGGTTTCCCCCAGGAAGAGACTTTGTTTTAGGTTGTTGACTCAACTAGCTTACCTCTGCTTACATGAGATGGTTGGTGGATAGAGTCCCCACCATGTCTTCCATGTGATGGTAAGTCTTCATCCGATGTCTGTTCACTTTGAACGGTTTACCATTCTCTCCAGAAATTTCAACCGCCCCATGATGGAATACTCGTATGACTTGGAATGGTCTCAACCATCTTGACTTTAACATCCCTGGGAATAATCAAAGAAGGGAGTTAAAAAGAAGTACCTGATCACCGAGTTGTAAGGATTTTCGTGAAATCATCTGGTCGTGAATTTCTATCGTGTTCTCCTTTTATAGGTTGGCATTCTCATACGCCTCTAATCGGATTTCGTTAAGTTTTGAAAGTTGAAAATTACGCTTCTCTTCAGTTTCCTTCATATCAAAATTCAGGGCCTTGATGGTCCTGTAGGATTTTTTCTCCATCCCTACTAGTATAAGGCATGGCTTTCCATAGATGAGGTGGAACAGGTACATCCCCAATGGTGTTTTCAAAGTCTTCTGATATGCCCAAAAAGCAATGTCCAGCTTCTTTGACCAGTCTTTCCTCGAAGTGTTCACTATTTTCTCTATAATTTTCTTGAGATCATGATTAGATAGATCAACATGTCCACTAGACTGGGGATGATATGGCGTCCCCATATGATGCTTCACTCCATACATCGATAGTACTCTTTTCATCAATGTGTTGTCGAAGTGGGTCCCTTTATCGCTGATCAGTACATGGGGAATGCCAAACCAGCTAAAAATGTGTTTCTTTAAAAATCCCATGACCACCTTGGCCATTTTGTGTGCTGTAGAAGTGGCTTCCACCCATTTGGAGCCATAGTAGACGCATATCATGATTTAAGTGTTCTCGAAGTATGGGGGGAATGGTCCCATGAAATCTATGCCCCAAACATCGAAGATCCCAACCTCCAGGATGGGGTGTTGGGGCATATCATCTCTACATCACACATTACATATTCTTTGGCATCGATCACAATGAGAAACAAAGGATAGAGTATCTCTATGAATGGTTGTCTAGAAAAACCCACACTACATGATCTTTGTTGTAGTATGGTCAGGACCATGATGTCCCCAAACTAGCGAGGTTTGATAGAATTCAAGGACTCCATGAACATTAGTTTCTGGGATGCAATGGTAGATCACCCCATCCCCACAGTATTGAAAAAGAAGAGGATATTCCAAGAAGTACCTCTTGACATCAGAGAGAAACATATTCCTCTATTAGAAGGAGAGGTCGGGGTGAACGGAAACTATAACCAGATAATTAGAAATATCATCATACCAGGTTCTAGGTGGTTTTTTGACTGAAAATAGGTGCTCATCAAGGAAATCCACCTTGATATCTTGATCTTCCTCCTTCTCTAAATGAGGCAGGTCAAGGTTGGAGAGATTATCAGAAACAATGTTCTCGCTCCCTTTTATGTCTTGGATTTCCATATCAAATTCTTGTTGGAGGAGGGAGTACCCATCAGATCAGTCATGGCTTCACATCTTTCATGTTCATTAGGAACTTTAGTGCTTTATGGTCAGTATAAAGAATAACATTAGACAAGACTAAGTAAGAAGACAACTTATCAAATGCGAACACCACTGACAAAAACTCCTTTTCTGTGGTTGTGTAGTTCATCTGTGCCTCGTTGAGCATCCTGCTGGCATAATATATGGGTCATAAAATTCAATAATGATGATGTCCCATGACTGTTCCCACTGCGTAGTCACTGACATCGCACATCACTTAAAATTGTTCCTCCCAGTTGGGAGCAATCGTCACTGGAGCTTCAACCAAGCACTGCTTCAGGTGCTCAAAAGCTATGGTGCAAGGCTCATCAAACACAAAAACAAAATCCTTGATTAGAAGGTTGTTGAGGGGATGATCTATCATTTATAAGTTGTGGATAATCTTCTTGTAGAAACCTACATTCCCTAGGAAGTTGCAGATGGCTCTGATGGAAGTCTGAATAGGAAATTGTGAAATGACTTCTATCTTTGTCAAGTCTATATATATCTTTTTTTTTGAGATTATGTGGCCACGGATGATCCCACTCTGCACAAAAAAAAGACACTTTTCCAAGTTCAAAACCTGGTTGGTGTTCTCACATCTTTCCAGAACCTGCTCCTGGTGCCACAAGAAAGTGGTGAATGATTTTCTGTAAATGAAAAAAACATCCATGAATACCTCTGGGATTTGTTCCACCAGGTCATGGAATATAGATAGAATATAGTGCTAAAAGTTAGAGAGAGAATTTCACATGCCAAGGGACATCATTTTATATGAAAACATACCATAGGGGTAAGTGAATGTGCTCTTCTCTTTATCCTCTAGAGCAATGGAAATCTGTTTGTAGCCATAATAGCCATTGAGGAAGAAATAAAAGTTGTGCCCTGCTGGTCTCTCTAACATATGATCCATGAAGGGTAGGGGAAATGATCCTACCTCACGGCGTCATTCAACTTTGTATTGTCTACACAGAATCTACAACCCATTAAAGTGCATGTAGGGATAAGCTCGTTCTTGTTATTTGAAATCACAGAGATACCACCCTTTTTGGGTACCAAATTCAGAGGACTTACCCACAAACTATCTATGATGGGGTAAATAATTCCTATATAAAGCAACTTGATTAACCCCTCCTTCACGACTTCCTTCAAGGGGGGGGGGGGGGGGTTCAGGCGTCATTACAGTAACCAAGATTGCTTTGCACCTTCTTAGAGAAGCACCTTGTATGTGAAAATGGTTGTGCAGATTCCCTTCAAATATGCAATTGTCCACCCAATAGCATGCTTTTTCTATTTCAAAACATGAAGAAGTGCATCCTCCTACTCCTGTGATAGTGTTTCAATATGTATGACAGGAAATGTTTGATGGTTTCCCAAATACTCTTACTTTAGAGAAGACGTAGGAGGCTTCGTTTCCAGTTCAGTTGCCTTTAGAATTGAAGGTACAAGTGGTTTCACATTTTCCCTCTTGAGAATATCAGGTATAAAAACACATTTCCAATAGTTTCCACCCAGGCCTTCTAGGAATTAAAGGTCCTCTAGTAATGTATAAACCGGAATTTCTAAAAAAAAATCTGTCATCTGAGGTGAAATAACATACCAGATCATCCCCTTCTCTGCTTAATTGAACATCCATGCTGGTCACAACATAACATCCATCATTCTCTGACAATGATGCATGTTTGATGGATTTGAGGACATTACAGGAAATTATTTTTTCTCCTACTCTAAAAATAATCTCCCCTTGGTGTACGTCAATCAATACCTTCCTAGTGGCTCGGAAGGGCCTTCCCAAAATGAGTGGAAACTCCTAGTCTTCCTCCATGTTTAGGATGATGAAATATATAGAGAGGATTAGCCTACCTACATTGACCATCACATCCTCCAGTAGAACCTTCAAATATTTGATTGATTGGTCAGAAAGATGAAGGGCTACTTAGGTAGGATTCAGGTCGTTGAGCCCTAGATTCATAAAAACTCTAAGGGGCTTGAGTTTGACACTGGCCCCTAAGTCACAGAGGGCCTTCCCAAACTCACATGGTCCAGTAGTGAATGGGATAGTGAAGCTACCTAGATCCTGGAGCTTAGGAGGAATATAATGGTGTATGACTACTGAGCACTCCTTGGTTAGCGCAATGGTGGCCAGATCCCCCATCTTTCTTTTTTTGGAGAGGATATCATTCATAAATTTAACATATGTGGGAATCTACATTATTTCCTTTCCAAAAGGTATGTAGATGTGAAACTTCTGGAATATTTCCATAAACTTTCTGAACGGGTGGTCCATCATTCTCTGATTCATTCTCTCTAGGAAAGGTAAGGTAGGATCGAAGGGTTTGACAAACTCCTTTCCTTTATTAGGTGAAGCCTCATTCAGAGGGCCTTTGGATGAGGAGGAGTCTGTAATTGTACCTTCTTCATCCGTAGGGGGGTGTAGGTTCACCTGGAAGTGCTGGTTTCTTCTATTGTAGCTCCCTTTCACTTCATAGTGTGATGGAATGGGCCTCCTCCCTCAGGTTCTTCTCAATGTTACCTGGTAGTGTACCAGGATTCCTTATTGAGAGTTGGGTTTCTAGCTGTTCAATTTTGTTCTTTAGGCCTCTAATGGAAGCCTCCTAATTCTGGAATCTAGTCTTCACATTAAATATAAACATGTTTCTGAGATCCTCTAACCTTGATGTGTTCTCCTCCCGAAGTGGTTGTGCAACTAGTAGAGGCGGTGGCTGCCGCGACTGCTGTGGGCGTGAGATTTGATAATATTTCTGCTGATAAGATCCCTGATGGTCCTGTTGTTGTCTCATGTACTAGACCTGATACTGAGGTTTACTGTAGTCTGGAGGTCACTAGGGTGGAGGATTATTCTGATTTTGGACTGAACCTATGTTCTTTTGATGATGCCATTCCGGGTTCTGGTATTGATGATACCTATTTGGACTTTTTTTTGATAAATATTGCTCATCTCGCACGTCGAAGGCATGATTTTAAGTCCTTGGAATTCTCCCATGACATGGTTATCACTAGATTCATTGGACGCTAGATGGTTTGTCATAGGTACCGGAGACACACCCTTTAAATTCAGTGCGTCGATCTTTTTGGACACAACGTCCAATTGGGCAGCTTTTATAGTAGTGGCATTGAGATTATCCATACCTCATTTTTGTGTTCCCTACCTAGAATGCCACTGGAAGATGTTGGCATACATGTCTTCCAGTAGTTCTAAAAAATCTTCAGGGGACTTCCTCATAATTGTACCCCCAACAACAGCATGCAGCACAGACATTGTATTCATCATCAGTCTTATGTATAAGGGTTGGAACTTAATCCAATGTGGGAGTCCATGGTGCTGGAATTTGTGCAAAATCTCCTTGATGTTCTCCCATTACTGGTACAATGACACCAAGTCATGTTGCTAGATGTTGTGTATTTCATTCTGCAAAGTCACCGTCTTTGAGGGTGGGAAGTATTTTGAGAAGAATTCCTGGGATATCTCCTCCCAGGTGAGGATAGATCACTGTAGAAAACCATTAATCCAGTCTTTCACCTTATCCCTTAGAGTAAAGTGGAAGAGGTGATGAAAAATGACATCCGTGGAAACTCCCTGGTAGCGGAACGTGTCACAGATCTCAAGAAATTTAGAGAGATGGTCATTGTGGTACTCACTGGGTAGGCTTCCAAACTGAATGGTGTTTTCGATCAGCTATTTAATTGATGGATTGATCTCAAAGTGTTGGTCCGGAGCCAGTGGACGATTGATACCCATGTTGGCTCCATGAATAGATGGAAGGTTGTACTCCATGAGAGTACAGTGTGGAGGTGGATACTGAAGGAGTGGAGGTAGCATGTATGGCTATTCCTAAGGGGAGAAGTACGACCCCAAACCTGGCTATAAAAATGGAATATGCTATGGATGGAACTGTTCGAGCTCCTCTAGTCCATACCCTAGAGTAAGTGGAGCTTGCTGGTTTCAATTTCCATTTGGACAAAATGGCTACCCAACTCCTTGTACAACAGCTATATTTCCTTCTTCATTATTCTCTATGGGATTATTTTGTTTGTTATTTTCCATGAGTGCCTTTCATCACCTCAAAAGTGTCCGTTTGATTTCTGGGTAAACTAGGAGAAACCCCGTTGACTCAATCTTCTTGGAGTGAGTGAGGTTACTGCCCATACACCTATGGATCGGAAAAATACTAAACACAAAAATCGTAAATGAGGAATAAGAATGATAAATATAAATGAGATTAGAAAATAGTTTTTTGGGAATTAATAATTGTCATTTCCACTAATCTTTTATACAAACTTAATTAAAACAAGGAAAAATTTAACTTTTTTATTTCCCCAACAATGATGCCAAAATTTGGTCGTCGTTTCACCAAAGTTTTGTTATCACTGTCCAAAATTGTTCTAACCTAAATATTATAGCAGCATTAAGGGGTAGATCCATAGGGAAAAGAAATTATTTTTGTCTTGCATATCTTGTTTTTATTTGACTTAGTGAAGTGTGATGGATTTAGAGTTTATTTTTATTGTTTTGATGAAAAAGTGATTTGATTTTAATTTCTTAAAAAAATACTCTAAGGATAAATAAAAACACTGAAATTTGGTTTTGATGTAAATATGGAGGGAAATGATTCAGGGTGGTGGATTTTTAAGAGGTTTTCTATTCAATAAAATTGATTTTGAGGTTGTGTAGTTCATGATAACCCAACACTCTAGGTTTCAATTGTAATTAGGTTTCCTTGTTCTAGTAAACTTATTTCTAGAGCTGAGGAAACTGAATCCTTGGTCTGGTAGTCAATGTTTCACTGTTCTTTATTTAGATTTTTCCTTTTTGAATAGTTGAATACTCCCAATGATCATGAATGTATTCATCGTTATTCTTATTCTATGTCCCTGAAAATTCATCCCTTGGTCAGGCTTAGAATTTTATGTGATATAATGAAGTGATTAATGAAAAATAAGAAGAGTTAACCAGAACAAACACACTCATAATAACTAGTCCAAATTACAAATATCTCATTAACCACAACCCCAACACACTAGGTTTTTAGTTATACATTGAATAAAAGATGAAAACAAGACCCTTAATACCTTATGTGGTCATCGCAGAAACTTTGAGGAGAGATGATTTCTATGTTAGAATGGGGAAATGGAGGAGTAGTGGAATAATGGTAGCATGATATCAAGGAACCAGAACCTCTTTCATTTGGATCTTCACTTCTACTTTTGAACCAGAGGCCAAGACCTATATTTATAGAAAATAAAATTACATGGCATGTGGAAAAATTACATGTTGTGTAGACTTGGAAACACACATCTATCATCTTTTTCTTCACCGGTGGGTGGCCAAACACGCTATATTTGATTGGAACATGGCGCTTCCTGGTAGGTGGAGATACACAGCATGTAGAACCGCTATAAATGGTGTGTAATATCTTTTATATTCCACTAACCACTTCTAGAAGGGGAGAAACATCGTATAGATGATGTACACGATGTGTAAACCTCATCCAGCCACATGGGTGTATAGACTTCTTATAAAAGACTTTACACGTTGTATATTCTCTGTACATTGTGTGTACATGCTTTTGGTAACTTTGGCATGTACTTGTCCAATCCTAACTGCATCAAATTTTGAATGTACACAGTGTGAATATATGTACACACCGTGTGGTTATAGATTTTTCTCAGTTTTCCCCCAGTTTGTGTGTTTGGGTAGAAATCACATAAAAATGAACAAGATCACCAAAATCAAAGTTTTTTCCACTAAGTAGTGGGTATTTACTGAAAACATGTTATTATTTTCAATAAATTATGTAGAAATGTATAAAACAATTAGGTACATCAGTATCAGATAGATCATATAGCAATACACATTATCAATATTGGAGTTGAATAATGTCTTATTTTAAGTAAAAGTTACAATATTATGAAAAAACGTAATTATAATCAAGATCATTTGACTAAGTTTTAACTCAACCTTCATGTTTGGAATACCATACTCTATGTTATCCAACTAAATATTCATAGTCAAGTTTTTATTTTAGATCAAATTGTAGTGTTTTAAAAAATCTAGAAATAACTCACTTTGGAACATCTAAATTTCAAGAAACCAAATTAGAAATGTTACATGATTATTATCATGTTTTTGATTTACTACTAGGATAATAAGTCACTTGGATGCATTATAGGTTTTTAAATCTCATCAAAAGTATTCAATCCATTGGGGGTAAATAATTTTATAACAATGATCTTGTGGAGAAGGTCATTGAAATTTTACCTAAATAATGGGAGACCAAGAAAACAGCTGTGGAAAATACGAATCATATCAGTAGTCTCAATATTAATGATTTTATTAGTAGTTTAATTCAATATGAAAATCATTTAAAGAGAGATGCAGTAATAGAGAATAAGGGTACTCAGGTAGCATTTGTTGTAACTTATAGAGCTGTAAATTTGAGAGACTGTGATTATAAGCCTAGTGCTTCTATAAGTACCTCTAAAAATTATTCAAATGATAGTTTTACAGAAAATATAAAATATGAATTTGACATGTGGAAAGAAATTTCAAAAGAGGTAACTTTGTGAGTGACTAACAAATCGTCAAAATAGATAGGGAAGGAATATGAGAAAAAAGTAATCTTAAAAAACCATTTTTTATGAATATAATAATTCCAAACACATTTAACCAAATTTTATGAGATTTAAAACAAAATATAATGAATCTTAGAGAAACACTTCAATGATTAAAGAAATAAGTAACAAAATATATGTGGATTATGGTTATGAAATCCCAAATAATATTTGGTTTTATGTAAATTTTAAAGTAAAAAAATGTAAAATGCTTTATAGGAAATAATATTAGTGTAGAGAATTTATTTGAATATTATTGACACAATAATTTGGAATACTTATCACATGATGATTAAGATAGTTATGATGAAAGTTCATCATATAATGATGATAAGAGAGTAAAATCCATTAAATAGTACATTTCAAAATTTGAAGAGCCTTATAAGAGGTTATATATATTATACACAAAACTGAAAAATCTAAAGAAAATGTGAAAATATAAAATTTATCTCTAAATTTGGTAAAATCAAAGAATAAATTTTCTGATCTAACATAATATTTTTCTAAGATAAATAATAGAGTTTATTAGCATTCTTTTATGTTAAAAATTAGAGATATTAAAATTTATGAGTTGAATAGGGGGAAATAAAACTATCAATTATTTGAATGAATTTGAAAGATAAAATCTTAATTTCACTATTGAATAGAATAATAAAATAGTCTCAGTTATAACTTATTATTATAGGAATGAAAATATTAAACTAAATTCTAAATTTGATAGTCTGAAGAAGTTTTTGAATAACCTTACTATGGGAAGAAATTATTTCTAGAAGATATAAAATTTTTTGAACATATAAAGATAACTTCAAGACTTAAACATAAATCCACCAAAAGAAATCATTTTTTTCTAAAACATTTCTGATGATCCATGCTTCATTCTGCGCAAAATGTCATAAAAATGAACATTGTGAGAAGTATTATTTCTTAAAAAATTAATCCTTTGGATAGAACATAGATTATATTTCAAAGGATCTTAATTCTATGAGAGACCAAATGGATCAGAAGATTTGGGTTTTAAAAGAAGTATTTTATAATACTACTGGACTAAAGTAGTTCAGGCTTCCTCAAATGAATTTTCATACCAAATTAAGATGTGGTGTATCGATAATTAAAACATTAATATATGGTATCTAGAAACATTCTTTAAAGTTTATCAGAATTTATATGTTATACTTAATTTTAACCATAATTTTTTCAATTTTTTCTTTATATTTTAATTTTTTTCATGGGGTGGATTTTTTTCAAACTTTTATATATTCTAATATTTTATCAACTGTTTGACTAAATGAAAGATATTGTTTTTTAATGAGTCCAAAATCGTATTTTACGAAAGATGATCATACCAAATCGATGTAAGATAGCTTCTGGAAGGTTAATTCCCTTTAGATTCTTATACTATGAAACAATCTTTTGAATGGTAGTTTAGATTAACTTTTCATACTATGTAAAATTCTTACATGTTTATGTTTATATTCAAAAACTTATCTTACCAAAAGCATCAATATTTGAATTCTAACTTCTTAATTCATCATAATTTTAGGAAAATAAGTTTTTTATTCATGTAGTCTTTTATAATTAACTTGTTTGTCTTTATGACAGATTAAAATTTCTCTTTTTGAAAATTAATAAATCATTTTTTTAGATATTGAAGAAGCATATTTATTAAATTTGATAACATCATTTTATATTATATGGCATCTTAATTTGTTTTCAAAATCGTGAATTTAATTTATTCTTTTTAACTTGATTTTTTAACTAAATCCTTAGGAAAAGTAAGCGATTTTTATTTTTCGTCCTTTTTATAAATGTTTTTTCGTATATTTATTGGATCATACTCAATATATGACAGTATTGGATGATAATGGGAGAGATATTTCATTCAAAAGATGAATATACTGCTTCATTTTTCTTTAAATATCTTAATACTTTTAAAGAAATAA
This sequence comes from Viscum album, assembly GCA_963277665.1. Classification (NCBI taxonomy): domain Eukaryota; kingdom Viridiplantae; phylum Streptophyta; class Magnoliopsida; order Santalales; family Viscaceae; genus Viscum; species Viscum album. The sequence continues at coordinate 181,870,669 of OY728130.1, forward strand.
ATATTTGTTTCTTATCACGATGTTTGGTTAAGTTGTGTCTAAAAAGCAGAACTTAACCAGTTAGAAACTACACCTAGAATTTAAATTCACAAAAGTCAACAAGAAGTTTCTTTTAATAATTTTATACTATTATATGAACTCTATATTATTGAATATTTTAATCTATTCTGATAAATGAATTTATTATTGTTAGAGTATCAGAATGTGAATGGAATATTACTATTTATTTTTCATTTAATTATAAAATGTTACTATGTTTTAGTAGATTTAATAACTCTAATATATTTTAAACATAATATTAGTTTCATATAAAATTATTACTAGGGGAGAAAATAAAAGTTATACAGATATCTAAGGGGTATATTTCCAAACATCATAGGGAATTTTCCATTTCCTTGTTTATTTTACATCTTATCTGAAGGGTTTTTTACATCTTATATAAAGTATAGGAGTTAGATGGTGATAATTATTTCTCTCCTAAGGGGAATTTTTGTTAATAAATTTAATTTTAAAATGGGAGAAATGTAATTCCTTAGGGGAGGAGTTTTAAGAACTTTAGAAGATAAATGGTCATATTACAAGAGATAACCTCATAAGGAGTTTTGAAAATGGAAATTATACCATCTTACACCAAAGGGAATAAAATATCTTATTTATTATTATTTTCATTTTGACCATGTTATATCTCTAGTAATTTTATGATTATTTTTGACTATCACAATGGGGGGAAGTTTTGAGGGCTTAGGTAAGTTTAAATCATTTATATTTCTAAGGAGAGATTTTCTTTCAAAGGGGTAAATTCTAAGTAATATATTACAATATTTCCAAACATTATATGGAAAATTATATTATATTACATTCATGATTACCTCATTTTATTCATGTATTATTAGTATTAAAAATGGTGATATTATTAGGTCAAAAACTGATTTTTTAACCCCATTTTGAAAATAATAATACACTCATGATGTATTTGATTAAGTATAAGGAATTTTTTTGTTTCATAGTGGACAGAAATAATTATCTATCTATCATGTTATGATAAATTTAACTAAGGTATACATTTATCAAAACATGCTAGTTAATTGTAATGATGGATACAAGATGAACACATCAAATGATTTTATTATAACAATATCTATCAGATAATGAATTGTTGCTTCTGATGACATTGTAACTAAACCCAATAACTTAGAATCTCACCATTATTTTTTATTATAGTAGAATTATATCCATTAAACCTACAGATTTTAGGGTGAGGATCAATTTTACAAGATATATAAATTTTATCTGTAAGGAGGCCATGCCAAAATCTCATTACTTTTGAGTGTTGTAACTCATAATCTTTATATAATTGTTATAAGATCTACCAATAATGAATTTTTCTTTGTAAGGCTCTTATATATCCTTATATTAATAATTATTTATCTAATAATTGAGATTAATGATATTCTAAAGCTAGATCCTAGTTTTTATAATCATAGAGATTGAGGGCTCATAGTAATAGGAATACAGAACCCTTTTGATAAGGTTATAGTTTAATAAGTTTAGGGTTTTTGAAATTTTCTAGTTAAATAGTATGGGGTTATAGGTATGGGGGGAATGATTACATCTAATGTGTAACATATGGAACTAGGATCCACTTAATCGTTGTCCTGATCCGGTGGGTCACATGGCCTCAAGTGAACCACCCCATATTCTAGAGGTAGAAGACTAGAAAAAAGGGTATAAACTGGTATATTGGAGAGACTATACCCTCATATCATATTGGAATAATATATACAACCATAAATATACAACTACAGAAGAAAATATAAACTTACATAAAATATAATATGAGAAATAATAGATAATTAAACAATTAAATAATAATATCAAAATCCACTAGGTAGTGTCTTATATATGGATACATGGCATGATGGTATAATAAAGGAGAACATGGGATAATCATATACATTCATGATTTAAAAAAATACAAAAAAGAACAAAATAATACTCCACTTGAATCTCAAGTATATTCTCGGTTCTCTTCTCCTATACTCTATCCATAGTTAAATCTTATTAAGAATATATAGCACGGTGCTTACCCTTATCCAAACCTACAAACAAGTAATCTTCTTAGGTACCAAAGGCATCCCTAGTATGGTGGGATTTAAAATCCTAGTAGGTCACAACCAATGGTGTCAATAAGTAATCCCATAAGTGTTCATAGATAAACTATTAGCTAGTATAAATAAATAAAAAGCAATATTAAACAATTAAATACTAGCCTACTCAATTTACTAAAGGACACATGTTGGCTCAACCTGCTTCGGCTCATGGCCGAAATGAGTGTTTGATAAGAAACTATATATATAGTAATAATATATATATATATAGTTATATATTGCATCCACCTATATATACCATGTATATGTAGACGTAAGTGGTCATATACCTAGAATACAAGGTGCTGGATGGACTGGGGTGTAACTCAGACATCCATAACCAATCTAAATGAGCCAATAAGATGAAGAAATAGGTTACATTCCATACATATCAAAATGAGTGGGAGATGTCATGCTATTCATTTGATATGGTGGATGTGTCATCATACCAACATCCATATTAAGGGATGTGGTGTGACATGCCCACGGTCCAAATAGTTTCAATGGTGTGAGAATTCATGCTCAATGCCCAATGTAAGGGAGCATGAATCACTATTCCCAATATAACTGTTACCATCATTACATAGCCTATATCAAATTCATAGTCATATTTATAATAATAGGCATGATTTATTACATCTCATTCATTTTATTAGTCAATCTCAAATATAAACAAGGCATTACAATTCAATTAATCTTTTAATAATGATACAAGAAGTGGCATAATCTTTCCACCCTTTTATCATTTAATCAATTAATCCTTTCATTTATTTAGGCAAGGCCAACCATCCTAAAATAGGCTATCCAATTTAATACATTCCATTTATATAACCAAAACATGGTTATTTATCTAACAAGGAAAAAAGGGTATTTAGAAGGTTCCATATTAAAATAGGGCAATTAACTACATGGGAAAATACTTTTATAATATGGGATATGAACTTAAGAGGTGACTTGGGTTAAATAAACAATTTTATAAAAGAGTAAATTCCATTTATAATCTAACTCGAAGTCTTAGAAAGATTTATAGGCATTTAAACAATTAACTATAAAGGGGAATTCATGTCAAAAAACCTAAGGGGTGTCCATAAATTAGGTAAACATCCTATGATTTACCAGACAATGATCCTTTGGAGTTAAACAGGGTGCGTATATTAAATTAGAATCAAGATATTAATTTTAGGGGGACGCACGACAAAGGTTTCCATGTGGAACAATGATTCAGATTTTAGAACACCAAAAATATTAAGGAAAATAATGATACCACATACGATAGGGCCATTAAATACTCCTCGTCTGATGGTGTCCTTTGATTCGAAGTAGGTTAGACGAAATCAAAGAAATGGTCCAACACCCTAAAAACATGACAAAATAGCTTGAACCTAAATTGCACACCAGATCTGAAGATAATAAAGATTAGGATGAGATAGGAAGGTAAATAACACCACTAGCTATCAAATGCCTTTGAAGGATCTTGATTTGGGAAACATATGAAGGGATTATGTCAATACCTAAGTTAGGCTAGAGGGAGAGCTACGGGGTGACATGGATGAGTTACATCCACTATAATGAGGAGAGGGGAAAAAAATAGGAAAATATATTAATTAAAGGATATTTAGTCATTTTAACCTCATATATAGGGACACATAGTTTGGCCACATTGTTTGGAATATCATTCACAAATTTTGATCCCCTTACTATGAAATGGAAACACATGCATAGTTAAGGCACATGGTTCCCCTAAAGATACGCTGACCCTGAAAAAATCTAATTTGAAAAAATATAAGTGGATAGAACATCCGTTTGTCCCCTACTATCCCTTTGTCTCTCCCTACATGGTTAATAGAAACTATGCAAGTTGGGATGCACAATTTTTACTAACCATGTCTCCAAGTTTCTTTTTCAAAACTATGGGGTATTGAGATCCAAAAAAGCCCAAGACACCCTCATGAACATTTTTACTTCATTAGGTGACATTATAAGGGCCATTTAAATGAATTTAAACTCAAAAAATGATTCATACCATCATGAAAAGATGGATCATTACACCCTTCTATTCTTAAAGAAAATTGACCCCATGTTTTCCTTTTGAGGGTAAAGAGGTATCATCATCAAAGAGTTCTGACCACTAAGCTCGCATATCAACTTCTCATTTTCAGGCCTCATCTTGTACTTAGTTGTTCTTCCATATTACCAATACCAAAAAAACTGACCTTCCTCAAGCTATAATTATGCTCTGATACATGTTATCAACGAGGTACTCCATGAAAGAACCAGACACATCCAACTCAACATTATCAGGATGAACGACATCTGACGGGTCAAGATAATATCGGATAATATAATATGTATAAAATAACTCATGAATAGACCAATATCTATAAAGAATTTCTATCAAGTAAGACACTAGTATGGTCAATTCCACAATCTTGAAGGGTCCAAAAAACCACGGTGAGAGCTTAACCATCCCTTGAATACATCTATGGCCCTGTCTGGGCGAGACTTGTAATAAAACATGATCTCTAACCTCGAACTCAAGAGGTCACTAGTGATTATTCGAATATGAATGTTGTATAGACTGAGCAGTAATCATGTTCTTTCTAATAAATTGAACCTACTCTATAGTTTCCTTCATGAGATTTGGTCCAGGTATATCTACCTCCCTTGCCTTTAGGTTTCATGTAAGTGATCAGTAAGGCCTATCATATGAGGATACATAAGGATCCATCTCAATGGCATCCTGAAAGATATTACTATAAGTGAAATCAATGAGGGGATTTTGTTTCTCCTAATAACCCCCAAAATCAAGGACACGCGCATTTAGCATGTCCTCAAAAACTTAAATCCTACACTCTATTTTTCCATCAGTATAAGGGTGGTAGGGTGTGCTTAGATGAACTTGTATACTCAAGGCCTTCTTCAAACCCTACTAGAATTGTGATGCAAAGTTATTGTCTCTTTTTAAAATTATTGAACAGGGATATCCAAGAGGAATTATGACCTCCCTGATGTATATCCTCCCTATATCATCTTCTAAGAAGGTCTTTTATATAGGTAAGAAGTGTGTGACCATCATTAAAAAATCAATGAAAACTCACATTGTATCATTTCCATGAGGTGATATAGGTAAACCAGTCATGAAATCCATTAAAGCATCATCCTATTTACACTCACGAATGGAAAATGGTTGTAAAATACCCATCAAAAAATGATGTTCCACATTCACGTATTGATAGGTATAACACTAAGTGATGAAGTTGAAAATATCTCATTTCATACCATGCAACCATTACCGATGCTATAAATCCTGATACCTCTTGGTGACACCAAGATAAACATCCCATGGTAGTGAATGAAATTACCACATCAACTCCTCTCTAATGTCTACTGAGACCCATACTTTCCCATGTAATAGTAGATAATTATCCCCATTCATGTCCAACTTGAAGATATATCATTATCTGAGACACTTTTCCTTGAGATAAGGCCATCAGGATCTAAAATCTGCCTCATTCTCACCCATTACATAAGAGTAGAAGTTATGTTAAGGGTACGATTATATCCTAACCATGATCCTCATTAACCTCAGTTTGTATATTTGAGAATAAATTTTTGAGCTGATATTCACTATTGGCCTCTTGAACCACCCGATTCTATGACTTTAGGCATAGAGAATCTGCTACATTATTTCCTTTACCAGGCATGTAGGTAGGCTCAAAATTAAACAACTATAGGTACTCAACCAACCCACATTTCCTAATATTTAGCTCCCACTATATAAAGGAATATTTTTTTATTTTTTTATTCGTGAATATCGAAACATACTCTCTATGTAGATAGTTTCTCTAAAAACATAAGGCATGAATGATTGTAGCTAGCTCAAGGTCATGCGTCGGGTAATTCCACTAGCGAGGCTTCAATTATTCACACCCGTATACAATGAATCACTCATCTTGAATCAATATAGCTTCAATAACAATACATGATTTTTCATAGTAGTCTTTATAAATCCTTCCTAGATTTGGTAGAATCAATATCAGTGTTGATGTCAAAAATACCATGAAATCTTAAAAGGTTGCTTCACAAGCTTCTAAATATATGAATTTCACACCCTTTATTTTCAATCCCATAACTAGTACTACAAGGAATGATAATTCCTAGATGAAACATCTATAATACATGTAAAGTCGCAAGAAAATCTGAATTTCAATGAATTTCTTAGGGTGCTCTAAGAAAACTACCACACCCACTTTCTATGGATCCACTAAAACTATTGACTCTTAGATAATTTGACCTAGGAAGTGGACCTTTTCAATAAAAAAGTGTCCTTTACTGATCATAGTATAGAATTTGATTATCTCTTAGTGTATTCAACATGATATCAAGATGATTATCATGGTCGTGTATATAGAAATATTACAATATGATTTTTTTAAAAATACAACCATGAATGAAACCAAATATGAGTGGAAAAAACGATTCGTAAGATCCATAAAAATGTAAGGTGTGTTCATGAGTTTTAGTGGAATAACTAGGTAGTAGTATCGACCATATATACTCCTAAAAGTTGTCTGAGGTATGTCTGATGACCTGACATGCACCTAATGATAGACCGACCTCAAATATAACTTTGAAAACACACTCTCTCTTCATAGCTTGTCAAATAGTTCAACTATTAAAGGTAATGGATACCTATTATTTACTATGAGGTGGTTCAAACAATGATAATCCACACAAATACTAAGGTTTAAATCCACCTTCTTGGAAAAAAGGACTGGTGAACTACAAGTAGAAGTGTTGGTGTGTATGAATCTTTTTTCCTCTAGGTCCTCCAATTGATTCTCAATATCTAGAAGCTCTATAGGTTTTAACCTATAAAGAGTAATGGTCATTAGTGCTTCTCCTAGAACAATATCAATTGTAAATTCTACCACTCACATTGGAGGAGGATTATAGAAGTAATTAGGAGAGACATATTGTAAATGATCCACTATAAGATGAAAAATAAAGGGTTGTAACACCTTATCATCTAAGAAACTACTAATGATATGAGGCGTAACATGAACTTTCTTGTTATTCTCTGTCCCATCTCTAAACGCATAGATAGCCTATTATCCCTTATGCACATTCCTAGCACCCTCTAGTGATGTAAAGTTCCCCCCTAAGAAAATAGAATTTAATATGTTCGTGATAGGGAACTAGCCAGCACATCTCGATGATTACATAAAATCTCATCATGTTGAGGATAAAAATATTACATATGAAGAGGTATCTACCTATCTCAAGGGGAAAATCTATACAATGGAATACTCCTAGTGATTGGATACCTAACGGGGTATCAAGCATCATAAAACCATAGAAGTGTTTGATCTCAAGGATAAGAATCTCCACAATATTCTCATATATAAAAAACTGAGACACACTTATTTTAAATAAAGAAGACACTAAAGAAAAGGCTGATAGAATAGTACCTCAAACTATAGAAGGTCTGGTGATCTGATCCTTTAGAATATGGTATACTGCATGTAACTGTCATGTAGCATGGTCCTGATTCAAAGTCTAACTATCCTGAGAAATCTTGCTCTACTGGTGATAAGAATCATGAGTTTGGCTTCCTCTTCCTAATTTTCCACCTCAGCCTGAGCAACCAATTGTATTCTAGCTACCTGTCTAGTATGACGCAACTCTCCCTGCTCCTAAATGTGGGGTAGGAGTATATCCATACTTTCTAGGAGATGATGGAAAAGTCTATCAGAAGTGTTGAATATGGAATATCGTGTGGTACCCTCTACTTAGAAAGCACCAAGGCTTTGTGGGTCTTGGATTCCCACACTGGTGACATATTAAAAATCTTTCAGCACGCAAATCCTAACTTCTATTACCTCTATGGGTATCCTTAAAACACATCTTTATCCTAGATGAATAAACAAAGATATATCTAGTTATCGAGCCTACCTAACTCGTACCATAAAATTCCATCATATTCAACTCTATAATATGGGGTGGATTGATTATTTCTGAAATTCTAGTCAACCTAATTACATTTTCCGATGATCCAATGGCATATAATAGCCCATACTTAAGTTTTTTGGTGATCATAAGATCATCACTATCTATATTAGGATGGAACTAGTTAAACTCTTTAAAATGAGTTGAGTATTCTAAAATAGACATACCTCCCTATAGTAGGTTCATAAATTATCTAGCTCTTTGATCCCTCAGGGTCTGGGGAAAGAAACAGTAATAAAACATTGTCTGTAAATATGTCCAAGCCATATCTCTATACTGATCTTCCTTTGTAATAATATCCCACCATCACTAAGTATAATTTTATAACATATAATCATAATGTTTGATCCTCCAATGTGGAGGCGTCTGCAACTTCCAGAATACTGAAAGAATATCTTCATGCTAAGACTCAGCAGTATGAGGTCTACCATCCCACAAGAAGGTGGGAGGATGCTACTATGGGATCTATTGAGTCAAATATACTATATTTTGGGAAGGTTATACAACGCCTTTCATACTCTAAAACATACATAGGAATCCATCTCAAAACTATGCATCAGTACACATATCAAGAATAGTAATAGGTGTCATAGGTGGAACTATAGGAGGAATCACTGGTGGGTAAAGGACCTCCACCTAAGGTGCATGGTCATCAACACCTTCAGGGCTTACATCTTGAGGTCTTCAGGGCATCATGATACTAAAATTCAAAATTCACACCTCATAAAAGATCTTAACATTTGAAAATAATGTAGATAGAAAACTAGGATAGGTATATAGACTTTCTATAGATAGATCATACCCCTCTTCCTGGTCCTAAAGTCAGGACTAGGAAACATATAAAGATGATATCAAGGTATAAAAATGTAATAATAACACAAACTACCCACTACTACGGTCAGGTTCAGGTATAGGTCTCTATTTCTCATATTCAACATGGTCATTCTTACTTTAAAATTCATATTCACTTAAAATTTATGATCATTCAAATATTTAAATCTCTTTTCAATGGTTGAATTTGATCGATAACCTCTTCAAATCCATAAGTTTCTATACTCATTATGAACCAAAATATGGAATCCAATTAATCCATACCATAACATGTTCTAGCCCCTGCAACCAATGGTCCATGGCTAAAAATTCCATATTTAACTTCTTAAGGTGTCTTCTTTTACCTGTGTAGTAAAAAATTGTTAGGTTTGGGAAGACACTTTAAGTGTCGATTATGTTTTCAAATACTATAATAAATTTCATAACATTTCAATATAATAATAAAGGAAAATATAATATTCAGTGGGAAAATTCATTCTAAAAATTGATGTGACATGTAAAAATGCATGGAATATTATTCCTATTGTGCCTATAAGTATTCAGGTAGTGCAATGTCCTCATTTCATCTAGTCAAGTAATGTAAATAATCATTTTAGTAATACCAATAATAATAACACCATAAAATAAGTGTGTCATCCAATGGTGAAGTTGTATACACCATAATAGGAAAAAACAATAACTGTAATTTCCCATCCTAGTTAATCTGGATTTCATTTGTATATGGGTTAGCTACATCCAAGAACAGGGTCATTTCTGAATTACTTTAACATTGGATCCCCAATATAATATCAAAATAATAATATAAAGGAAAAATCCCACTCTAATACCACTTTATAACATCCAAATCTAGGATCCACTTAATTTATGTCCTGAGACAGTGGTTCACATGGTCTCAAGTGTGCCTCCCTATATGCTAGTGGCTATCGACTAGCATCAATGGTGTAAAAATGGTATAATGGGGAGACTATACCATCATATCATAGTGTCACAATGGATATAACCATAAAAATTAAACAATAGAATCATATATAAATAAACATAATAAATAAATAGTGTAAGAATAGATAACTGAACAATTGAATAATAATATCAAAAGCCACTATGCAGTATCATATACATGGATGAATGGCATGTTGATATACAAAAGGGGAACAAGGTACAAGCATATACATTTATTCTATTCAAAAAATATAAAAATAATAAAAGTCTGTTGTACTTGTATATTGATCATATCCCTGTCATCTTCTCATATGCTCCATCTATAGGTAAATCATATCATGAATCTGTAGCAGGGTGCTTTCCCTTTTCCATACATGTAGACAACTAATATTCTCAGGTACCAAAGTCATCACAAGTAGGATGTGAGATAAAATCCCAGCAGGCCACCATCGATGGTGTCTAGATGTAATCCAAGTAGTTCTCATAGATAAAAAGTATGCATGTATAAGAAAATAATAAACAATACTGAACAAATAAATACCAGCCTGCTCCAGTTCCTAAAAGACACCTAGGGGCTCTACCTACTTCAACTCATGGTTGGAATGAATTTCTTATCAGTAATGATATATATTTAGTAATATATATATATATATTTAAATAGTTATATATGTCATCCACCTATATGGACTATGTATGTTCGGATGTAAATGGTCTTATACATGAAATACTATGTAATCGTTGGATCAGGGTGTAACTTAGATATCCATAACCAGTCTAAATGAGCCTATAATTTCAAGAAATAGGGTACATGGCCTACATCTCATAATTAGTGGGAGACTCCATGCTCATCACTTGAGATGATGGGTGTGTTATCATTCCATCATCTGAATCAAGGGATTTGCTTCATCATGCCTACCATCCAAATAGTGTAAATAGCATCAGATGCCTTGCTCAACACCCAATGTAAGAGAGAATGAATCTTCATTCCCAACAGGAACACTTACCATCATTTCACAACCTATATCAAAGTAATAGTCACAATTATAATAATAGGAATGAGACATTACCTAGCATGCATTTTATTAATCAAGACCAAATACAAATAATGGATTAAAAATAAATTAAGAATCTAATAAAGATATAACATGCAGTGTGGACTTTACACCCTTTAATAATTTAATCAATTAAAGCCTTCAATTATTTAGGCAAGGAAGACCATAATGAATTAGGTCATCCAATTTAATACATGTCATTTATTTAACCAAAGCATCACTATTTATCTTGCAAGGAGAAAAGGGCAATTAAAAGGTGTTATAGTTCAATAGGGAAATTAAATACATGGGAAATCCTTTTATATGTTGGTTTAGGAACTTATGAGGTTCTTTGATTTCAATAAAAAACTATATAGCAGAGGAAATTCCATTTCTAATCCGAGATGAATGCTTAGAAGATATTCTAGGCATTTAAACAATTAACTATAAAGGGAAATTCAAGCTAGAAGACCCATGGGGTGTCCATAACTGAGGTCAATATCCTATAATTTAATATACAACGATATTTGGTATTTAAATAAGGTGTTTATATTAAATTGGAATCAAGAAATGCATTTTAGGGTGAATCGTGGAAAAATTCAGGGTACGACAGAATAGTGTAGATCTGAAGACACCAAAACATTTGGGTAAAATGATTAGACCACCTACCTTAAAGACATTGATTACTCCTCATATGATGGTGGCCTCTGATTCAACGAAGGTTGTGATGAATCATTGAAATGGTCCAATACCCTAGAAAAAGGGTAAAATAGCATGAACATTAATAGAAAAAAGGATCCTAATACAAGATGAATTATGAAGGGAGGTGAAGGTAGACTGTACCTATAGATGTCCAATGACTTTTATGAATATTGATTCGGGAAACAGATGAAGGAGTTATCTCAATAAATTGGTTAGGATTGAGGAAGAGTTATAGAAAGATATGGATGAGTTTCACCCACTACAATGAGGAGAGGAGAAAAAATAGGTAAATAGATTTATTAAGGGAATTTTAGTCATTTCACCCTTAAATAAATGGGTGAACAATTTGGTTACATGGTTTGGCTAAACCATGCGCAAACCATTATCTGAATACTATCTAAGGGAAATCCTTACATGGTTAAGGTTCACAGTTTCCCTAACTATGTGCTAACTATGAAAAAATAAACTATCAAAAACTGCAGGTGTATTGCATGTATATGCACCTATGGTTGCATGGTTATAGACAAATAGTGTGCCCTAGGATTCTCCTTTATATCTCTCTACATGGTTAGTAGAAACCCTATGGGTTGGGGTGCATGGTTTCTACTAACTGTACAGTCTAGTATATTTTCTAAAACTCTCGGTTTCTGGGCTTTGAACAGGCCCTAGACACCCTCATGACCCCTGTGACTCCATATGGTAACATTATATGGGACTTGTAGAGGAATTGTAACTATGAAAAAAATACCTTCATGAAAATATGGGTCATTACATGAAACGTTTACAGTTGAAGACATTCTGAGTTTGGAATGAAGATTCATATAATCAGTTTTATAAATCCACATTTTTATTTGGATAAAAGTGAGTTCTCTTTATGGATTGAAAACACTTCAGTAATAATATCCTTTATAAGTTTTTGAGTTTTTACTCAATACCCCACATGTTTTTTATATTAAATTTTATTTTTAATTTCTAATGTGTTTTAGTATTTACCAAATAATTTTTTAACTATAAATAGATTTTTATTCTACTACATTTATTTTGTGAACATTTAAATATTATTATTTGATTGGAATATTATATTATCTAATAAACTTACACTTAAATTGGGATTAAAATTATTATTCATGTTTTAGACTACAATTTACCCCCTCTTGTATTTTAATATCACAACACCATCTAAGCCAATAAATTTATAGTTCCACCTTACCACTAAATCCCCATTTGTGTATAGGAGAACTATATCATGCTAATACTTCTGATCTCTATCTAGTAAATATAAAAAAATTATCCTAATGGATTATTTTCACTAAATGTTCCATTTAACCTTTGCAATAAAATTTCCAAACCCAGTCACTTAATAATTCATAGAAGTCAAAAAAAATCTTCCTATATGTTGTAATATATTATTTAATTTTAATTTAATTTTTTTTTTATTTTTTCATCAATAATAATAGTCATCAACCATAGTTTAATATACTACATTAATAAAACTAATCAGATAAAAAATGAACATATAGAAAAATCATTATGGAAAGTTGAATAATATTATCTAAACTATAAATACATTTAATTCAGAAGGAAAACCTCACATTTTCTAGTTCCGTACAGTGATGTGTGGAGATGTTAAATGATTTAATTAACCTATAAACTACTCCCATAGAAGGTATCAATATGTCAATGTTTTTATAGAGATACAACTAATCATATCATTGAAAAAAAACCAATTATACTAAAATCACCCATCAATGTTAAATCCATACTCATACTCACAGGGCATCAATGAAATAAATTTTAATTAAATGTAAAAACTACCTGAAATGGGGAAGTTTGACATGAATTTTAAATAAATTACCTGATTATTTGAGAATTTAATATTATTATTATAGAAATAAAAGTGAAAAAATAAGTATAATAAAAAAACATAAAATTACCATGTGGCAAGAAAAAATAGAGAAAAATAAGAAACGTATTAAAATCCTTAACTAACTTAGGAAAGTATCACCCCACACACACACTATGACATACCATGTTTTTATTACACATTATTTCATGATTTATTTTCTAATGATACAGTTAATACTACCCTTGAAGATCAGGGGCCTAGTGTATTCAGGTAATTACATACATATCATAACAACTTGAAATAGAAATACCAAGACATAAATTGAAACTCTATAACATGCCCTTAAATTACCATGATATTCTAAAATTGCATGGGATAAGATGGGAATATACATAAGAAAGGGGTGATATATAAATCCTTATAAGGGGGTAATAAAATCATAACATTAAGAAAATTATACAAGTGTGTTAATAGGAATATCATGGTTAGATAATAGGGATTAGAATCATAAAATTGAACATCAAAGAATGATATAAGATGAAAACATAACGACAACATGAAAATGTAAAAATAATATAAAAACATGAAATCCTAAGCATACGTGAAGGATAAATTCCAATATATCATAAAATAGTGTTCTTAGGATAACCTTCAATTCATTATACATGGTATCTCTCGAGTTAAAAACATTATTTAATGCATTGGAGGGCTATATAATTTCAACAACACATGTCACATTCATTTCATGTACATAAAGAAGTGTTCAAAATAGGTCATACACCATAATTATGTATATAAAAACTTTAAATCCAACTATTAATGTAATACCACAATAATTTTATGATTTTTTTCAAATAAATTTATTTTCTTCGATAGCTTGTGTAATAAGTGATAACAAGTTTTAAGGAACTGCAACAAACTATTAGTATTATTATCTAAACATGACCGTTATTACCTAGAGGTTAAAATCAGTGGAATTAATAGGAATTACCAAATTTTAAAAATTAATTATAATCGTTTTATATAAATAAATCATATTGATAAAAAATTACTTAATATTTAGTAAATGCTTTATATGCTTCAAAAAATATTTTTTTTCTCAAGAAATGATAAGTATTGGGTTATGTGAAAAAATAAAAAATTAATATTTGATACTTTTAGAAAATTAATTTTAAAAAAATAACTTTTTTTTTGAATCAACATTTCCATTTTATCTTAGGGATGATTTTTTTTATTTTTTATGAAAAATTAATTTTTTGGTGAATTGTGAAGAATACTAGTTTTTATGGAAAACCGCCCTTTCATTTAAAGAGTTTATAAGCATCCATTTTTTTAAAATGGTTTAAAAAGTAAAATTATATAAATTATATTATGATTTATCTCATATATGTTGTTTTAATAATTTTCATAATAAATATTGATAAAAAACATTTTAAACTTTTGAAAAGTTTCTCTTTGGAAAATCGTTTTTTCATCGTTTCTGCGAGTTAAATTTCAAATAAAAATTTTCCATTTGTGTAAATGGATTTTAGAAAAATTGATTCCATGTGTATAATAATTATAATTAATATTATATAACAATTTCAACATAATTTTTGGTCAAAATTAATAGTAAAAAGAATAAAAATTAATGATAATGGTTAAGGTTAAAATGGGTTTATTGAGGGTTAAACTAAAAGGATATGGTGTAAAATGACCTAGATTCATTTCCAACGAAAATATTTTGGTCTTATGTAGAACGTATAACCTATAAAGATCTATAATGACCCATTTTTTGTGCCATTTGGAATAAGAAAACATGGGTACACTTTATTCTTTTCAAAATATCCATGAGTGTGTTGTCCCCTACTTACAAAAGGCCACCCCCTCTCGTCTCATATTAACACTTAGAAAACCATTTGTTTCAGCCAATAATTTCCCAAATATCTTAATTAATTTACTAACTATATCCTAGAGTCATTATTTTTATTAGGAAACACTCTTGAAAAGGCTTTAGGTATAAACCGAAAGAGGTTCTCTAAAGAAGAGATAAAATTATTAAACTTATATTTTTGTTTTATTTCTTCTACCACATCCATAGAATCTTATTCAACTATGATAATATAATAAAAATATTATCTAAAAACAATTATATGTTATTATGTTAATCTAATGAGCTAAATCTATCTCCAATACTATCAAATGGAAAATGAAACTTTCTTGCGAACCGATTTATTCATTTTCCATCCTCATCTTTCACTAATTGATATCATGATGGATTTCATATTTATTTATGATATTTATGATATTGTTATAATTTTTTAATAATAATATCACGTATTCCTTCTTACTTTGCATTCCGCGGGAATATTATAACATTACTCGTGTGTATGGTGGACTACCACCACGCGAAGTGATGTGATTAATTTTTCACTTATTATTTACATGGAAGGTAATAAGGGTAAATTTAATGAATATATGTTATATATATGAAATAAATATTATTCAATAAACGTAATATATTTTTTACCACATGACCTACCATCTCCATGAATAGTGTAATTTATTTTTATTCACTGACTTTAATGGTCTACTATAAATAATTATATATTTGATATATATGAAATTTATTTAATGTTAAAAAATTTAGTGATTATGTAACCATGATCAAAACGAAATGACCTAATATAAAAGAACAAAACATACACAAAAAAATCATTTATTACATGGAACGTGATTTTAACAAGGAATTGTTAATAAACGGGTAATAAAAGGTTATAATTGAATCGTATATGGAATTATACATATGAATATATTTCAATAATAGATGAATAATAAACCTATATTTATTATATAGGGGGTTATAATGTGTTTTAAGGAATTTGAGACTTAAGGTAAGGGATTCTCATCTCAATTTCATTTCTGTGGGACACATTATATTTTCACCACTCATTTCATTTGTGTGGTGTATATACGGCCCAAAAATGTCTTTTATGATTATTATCATGATATTTTGGGATCTAAATATCCATATAATTTTCTTTATTTAATGGGTATTAAGATTCAAAAGATACTAAATTGGTAAAAATTTTATGTTATAATCTTATTATTTAGTGAAATTGTTTATGATTAGGTTTCTGATTATGAAATACTATGACCTATCTCTCAAGAAACTCATGAATTTTCCTCTTTTATATTTATTTCATGAAAATACATGATTCACTTTCATTTTCTTCGATGTATTTACTAAATAGTTCAAAATAATGTTTTTAATAAAAATATATAATTTCTCTCTTCGATCAGAAACCCTTTTTCTACCATGTCCATGATTTCAAAAAATTTACTAAATAAAATGTTTTCTAATATACCAAGATTATTTAAAATAATTTTTACCCTTTTTTACTTTTAAAAAAAAATTAATGAATCTTCATGTCATTTTCCAAAAATGATCATTTTAATTTTACTAAAAATGTGAAAGGAATCATTGTTTTAACATGTACAACATGAATGGAATATAATATTGTCTTTACCACTCAATGTTTTAATATTACTTTATAAGTTTTCAATGTTATATTCAAAGAAATGTATTTTCATAATTATTTATAAAATTTTAGTATTAAAAAGGTGATTTTAAAAGTGAAAATCTTATTTTCCTCAAGATGTGTTCTAAGTGATCTTTCAAAATCAATTTCTAAGAAGATGCCCTTTGATGTTACTAAAACATTACATAGGATATAATCCAATTATACCATCCTTATTATTTCTCTAGATGTATTATGTCTATGATGAAAAAAATTATGAAACTTGTTCCTTTATAAGAGTTATGCTATGATGAAATGGTGAAATGTTTATGAAACTCATTTCTTTTTCATTGGGTATGCTATGATAAAATGTTTAAGAAACCCATTTATTTTTCATGATCTATAACAGTACAAGAAAACAGTGTTTTAGCGGTGGTTTTTTCAGGACAGTTTTAAAAAACACCGCAATTTTTTTTAATTTTTTTTAAAATATCATCCACAAATATTTCGATTTTTTTTAACTGAGGTTTTTTTAAAAAACCTCAGTGAAATATTATCATTTTTTTAAATCTGCCACAAAATTTAAGATTTTTTTTATGAAAATTGTTTTAAAAAATATTTATTTATTTTTCAATAATTTTTTTATATTATTTATAATCAAATAAAGTTTATTATTTATAATTTTATATATTTATAATATGTAAAAAAAATTAATATTTATTATAATTAGCAAATAATATATTTAAAATGAAAACTAATCTTTAATATGTAGAAGAACAGACTTCGGCATCAAATAACCATAACATCTGATCCAAGACTCCATTTAATATCCAAAACCAGTCAAATCAAAGTTTATCAAATTAGAAAAGACTAAGTGAGTTTAAAATCATGCGATAATCAAAGGAAGGAAATATATTCAAAATTGAAAAGTCAAAAATCGAACTCGAACTTCAAACAACCATAACTTTTAATCCGAGTGTCCGTTTGGGCTATTCCTCATATCAAATCGAAACCTCTGACGATATCTATGCTGCATAGGTTTGGTACAAACTTTTTGTGTTTTTTAACCCTTTTTAATCTGCAAGAAAGACCCATAAGGCTTCCGAAAGAGAGGTTTTAGTTACAGAAACCTATTTCTTAAAATTCAAGTGATTATAACTTTTCATCGAGGTGTCTGTTCGGCCTGTACCACATGTCACATTGAAGATCATTTCACAATTTTTGATTTGACTAGTTGTGGCACTGAAAAAGGAGCCTCAGATCATAATTTATGTCCATTTCAGTATTTTTAGGGTTTTCGGAGGTTCTTAACGTTTTATAATTTATTTATTTATTAATTTATATAGTTATTTAATAATAATTAATTAGTAAACAAATTACTAATTAATTATTATTTATTTATCTATTATTTATTTATTTATTTATTTTTTTATTATTGAGTTCTTATGTACACATTAATTATTAATTTAATTTTAATTAATTTATAAATTAATTATAAATTAATTATTATTAGTTTATTATCCATTATTTATTTATTTATTATTTATTTATTTATTTATTTTTTATTCATTTTTTATTTATTAATTAATAATTATTAATTAATTAATTATTATTATTTACTAATTATAAATTATAAATTTTTAGTTATTATAAATTATTAATTTTTTATTTATGTATTTATGTATTTTTTATTCATTATTTATTATATATTTTTTATTTTTCATTTTTTTTTTGTTTTTTATTAATTTATTTTTAATTTATTAAATATTTATTTATTATTAGTTTATTATTCATTTATTATTTTTTGATTATTGATTATTTGTTATTTATTAGTTATTTATTAATTATTTATTAAATATTAAATATTTCATTTTCAATTTAAATATTAAAATTTAAATATCAATTATTAGTTAATAATTATTAATTTCATAAATATCAATTATTAATTATTAGTAATTAGTAATTATTAATTATTAATTGCTTATTTATCTATTTATTTATGTAGGACTTCATTTATTTATTTATTTATTATTTATCAATTATCAATTATTTATTATTTATTATTTATTATTTGTTATTTGTTATTTGTTATTTGTTATTTGTTATTTTATTTTTAATTTACTAAATATTAATTTATTATTAATTTATTATTAATTTATTATTAATTTATTAATTTATTTATTAATTTATTCAATATTCTATATTTATAAATTATCTATTAATTATTTATTAACTATTTATTAATTATTTTTAAATTTGTAAATATAAATTATAAATTCTTAATTCTTAATTCTTAATGATCAATTATTAGTTATTAGTTATTATTAATTCTTTATTCTTTATTCATTACTACTTATTTATTTATTTATTTATATATTATTTATTATAAATTATTTATTATTTACAATCTATTATTTATTATGTATTAGTATTTATTTATTTATTTATCTATTATTTGTTAATTTATTATTAATTTTTTATTTATTTATAATATATTAAATTATTTGTTGATTAATTTATTATTTAAACATTACTTATAGATATTATATGTTATATTTTACATATTATATATTATATACTATATACTATCCATTATATATTATGTATTATATATTATATATTATCTAATATATATTATATATCATATATTATATATTATATATTATATATTATATATTATATATTATTTATTATATATTAGCTATTATATATTATGTATTATATATTATGTCTTTATAATATATGTTATATATTATACATTATATATTATATATTATAAATTATAAATTATACCTTATAAATTATAAATTATTGTTTATTGATTATTGATTATTGATTATTGATTAATAATTATTTAGTGTGTAACTATTTGTTATGTATTACTTGTTTTCCCAATTAATATATATATATATATGTATAAGTATATTAAATTTGATTTATTGACCACATAAAGAGTCTGCTGGAGTGGTAATGTCTTTAGAGAATAAGCCAGATTTTGGCAGTGGTTTTCCAAAAATCGCCGCTAAATACAAATTTTGGCATATTGTGATATGATGACTGTTTTAAGATCTTATTGAAGACACATGTATTGTTTATATGAAAGGTAGGACATATATCTCCCTCCAATTCATTGGGTAATGATTAATGTTATATGAGTTAAAAAAGTACACGGGAAGTTATGCCAAGCCTGAAAGAGGGTACACATGAGGTTATCTAAAGCCCGAATGATTGTACATGGGAGGTTAGACAAATCCTGAAGTAGGTACATAGGTGGATATCCTATTCCTAACATGTTATTAATGTCTTGGTGCATATCCTTGATATAATAATTTATATTCTTATGTGTATTCCAAAAATCTATATCTTATGCCAATGTTATGATCTCATGAATCATGTAATTTGATTCCTTTATGACCCATGTCTTATGAACTTCCAATATTTATGAATTGAATTGAGTTTATAATCTATGATATGTATTGTATGCTTTTCAATTCTTATTCTCATGTTCTCTTACCCTTATTCTCATGTTATGTTTATATCTCCCTTGTTTACCCTTATTGGGCATCTGAGATCACTCTTTTATATGTTTCTTTTCCCCTAGTTATTAAGATATATATTAAATTTTATATGTATAAA
Organism: Viscum album; assembly: GCA_963277665.1. Classification (NCBI taxonomy): domain Eukaryota; kingdom Viridiplantae; phylum Streptophyta; class Magnoliopsida; order Santalales; family Viscaceae; genus Viscum; species Viscum album. The sequence goes on from OY728130.1 coordinate 181,891,310, forward strand.
AGGGTTATAGTTGTGAGGAACTAAGTGGTAGATGATTTAGAACCCTTATGAACCATTGTTTTATGTTTCCATGTTTCTAAATGCACTAGACCTATATGATCTTTGCATAGATCATTATGTTATGTAATGAATATTCATCTATTAAGATGTAATATCTATGTATGATAATGTTGGGTCATTATAATTAATGTGTGTGGGTTAAGTATATATAATTCTCGGATAAATGATATATGGGTACAACTAAGGGAATACCCTTGAGTGGAAATGGGTTTGGGTATTCACTAAACAAATGTTTGGCATGAAAACTTATATGATAATTTCAACAAAATAATGGGTGTATATAAATGTATATTGAAGGGTTAAATGAGAGTGAAAAGTGGTATCTCATCACATTTACATCATAAATATAGTAAAGGGATATTGAAAACACATTACATTATAGAAAATTAGAAACAAAAAGGGTCTTCGTACAAGGAAAATACGTGAAATAAAAAGAAAGAGGAGAGAGTCTCTTAACTTGAGATGGAACTTCAAAAATCTTGGGAATGTCTTGTTAAGAGATTGGTGGAACCTTGGGAAGGATATAGAGAGGTAGGGTTAGAGTAAATTCATTCTCTAAGGGTTTTTAGTGAACATTAATTAGAGGTTGGGTTGGTTTTTATATCAAAAGAGAGGATTATTTATTAATTTCTAAAAATACATTTTGGAATCTATATGATAAATCAATCCAAACCATAAACCATTCCGCAGTTTCTTCCAAAGAGTAGAGTATTTCATTATTGTATAAGTATATGAATCAAAATCTTAAAAATAATACCCTTGGTGTTGTGGAATTGATTCATGTTTATAAAGAATTTATTTTAGAACCATAAAATATATTATAGGGTTTTGAGGAATCATTAAGGGTTTATAAAATTTAAAAAATAACTCAAAAAATAAACCATTTTAAGTAGAAAATAATTTTTCGTTCACATATACTCTTTATTATATTTATTATAACACATTTGGGATTTTATTATGTTATTATACATACCATATAATTAAATCATATTTAATTTTTACCCCAAGATTTGATAGTCTCTCAAAAGTATGTAAAATTCACCATTTGATAATTTCAACATTCTTTTTTCAATAATTATTAGTATTTTATCAAATTTTTTATCAATATGATAATTTACACTTTTGAATTAAAAATCCCCATTTATTGAAAAATATTGGGGTGTTTTTACAATAACATTTCCTAACCCTTATACAAATTATATTTGAAATCATAAAATTATATTATCATTTATATTTAAAAAATAGAATTTAATAATATTATTTTATAAAAATATAATTTATTTAAAAAATTCTATGTTTGTCTTGATTGAAAATATATATTTCTAAAAAATACAATTTGTGTTTCATCGTATCAAAATATCTTTTTTTATAAAAATTATTGTTTAATCATTATAAATTAATAAAATAAAAATATAATAATAATTTTTTTAAAACTAAAAATTTAAAAATTCAAACTATTAAGGTCTAGATATATATCTCTTTATTAAACTAGAAAATTCCCTAAGGGGAAGATGTGTGATGGTGACACTTTCTTGGGGTGGTTCGATGAATAGAGTTTGGGCTAGTATCTCAATGAGTTTGAGTTGCGCCCATAATCATTTTTTTCACATACTTTGATTATTAAATCTTGTCTTGTTATAGCTTGAGGTAAAATCCCAGTGATACCATATCCCTCATAATATTTTATAAATGAGATTCATAGGGTATGATCTTACTAGTCTAGGTTATCACTTCCTTTGTCTCTTGGAAATTGTTTAATCATAACCCAATTTATATTCAAATCATACAATCAATGTATAATGGATATACTATAAATTGTTATGATTCTTAATTCTCTATAAATTCAAAAAGATATAACACATAATGGTCCAGAATAACCAAATTAGTGCATGTGTTTTATATAATTTCATTTCTTAAAATCGAATTTACTCATTTTAAGAAAGGGAATTCCATTTACAAATGTTCAGTTCATTATATTGTTACCCCCTTTAAAAATTTACCCCTAAAAAATTCATTTATAAACTAAAATAGTTGAGGGAACTTATTTTTCATCACCTCTTCTGGTTCCAAAGTTGCTTACTAAAAATTGTGGTTCTACCAGAGCACTTTGACTATGTGACTTTTCTTATTTCATAGAATATTGTCTCTATAATCTAATATCTTCACCAACTTCTCCTCATTATCATTATCTAATGGTACCAAAACTAGATTCAATACATGTTAGAGGTTTGGTACGCACCACCTCAATATAGATAGATAGAAAACAACATGTACTTGAGATAGGTTAGGTGGGACTGTTATTCCATAGGACAATGCTCTAAAGTGATAAAGGATCTCAAAAGGGATGATGTATCTTGGATTAAGCTTTCCATTATTCCCAAACCTCATTAAATTATTCCACGGTCATATATGAATGAATACATTATCTCAAACATCAAACTTAAAGACACATAAATTATTTTTGTCATAGATTTTTATCGATATTGTGAATATATTATTTAATAATTAATGGCTTAAATCTTCTCTATCATGTCTTTTATAAGGTTAGGTCACATCATCTTCCTATCTCTAACTTCATCCCTACATATTGGAGTATGAAACCTCTTCACATAAAAATCCTTATAAGGTTTCATTTGAATTATAGAATAGAAATAGTTATTATACGAGAACTCTACTAGCGGAAGGTGTTAATAATAACATCCATTGAAATACATTAAACATGATATCATCATATGATATAGAGTTTTAATGTGTATTTAAGACTGAATATCCATATGAGGGTGATAATTAGTGATGAATATTACTTCTCTATCCAATCCTTGTTGAAGGCTTCTCCCAAACCTCTCATTAAACCTCAGATCTAAATTAGATAAAATAGAGATTGAAACTCCATGAAATCTTACCACTTCAATTATATATATATTGTAATATTTTTAAAGAGAGAAATCCTACTTGAGAGAAATTAAATGCACTGACGTTCTATGTTTATCAACCATGACCCAAATGTAATTATTTCTTTTATGGGTCCTGGGGTGTCCTATAATGAAATACATGGTTATTTGTTCCCATTTCCATACTGGTATGGGAAATTATTTCATCACACACTAATAATTATATCGTTCAAACTTAACTTGTTGGTGTACCAAGAATCATGATAAAAATTATTCAATCTCCCTCTTTATGATATCCCACCTAATGTTTTACTTCAAATCTATAGACATCATAGGTATTCTCAGATTAATAGGTAAGGATGAGCTATATGCATCATCAAAAAGTCCCCTCTTCAGTTTATGTTTTTATAGGACACATATATGGGTTCCAAACCATATAACTCAATATTTGTAAAATTTGAACTCTAGAATATCCGGTACCATTTTTGTAGCACATTATCATCCTTATGAGGCTCCTTGATACTCTTAAGAATAGATATTTGAGTAGTAATTTGAGAAATGTAGGATAAATGTCCTTTTATTATACCATGTACATACTCTGTATGTCCAAGAGGATTGCATCCCTTATAATTATCATCATGGACATGGTTGCATGATCCTTTCTACCCAAAGCATCTGACACATTGTTCACCTAACTAGAATAATAATATATTGAACAATTATAATCCTTGATCAGTTATAAACACCTTCATTGGATGATATTGAGATCCTTTTGTGTGAATAAATATTTGAGGATTTTATGATATGTATATATGTCACAATTCTCACCATAGAGATAATGTCACCAAATATTCATTGAGAAGATCACTACAGCCAATTATAGATCATGTGTTGGGTAGTTATTCTGATGGATATTTAAATGGTGGGAGGTCTAAACTATCAATTTTTCATCCTGCATGAGTACAAAACCCAATGATTTTTTGGACACATCATTGTAGATAAAAAATCCTTCCCACTAATTGGAAATGTGAGAATACATGCAGTGATTAAACTCTTAATTTGATATTTAAAGACTTATTAACATTTTATTTCAATACTAAATCCACCCCCATCTGAGTTATCTTGGTTAGTGGTCTTTAAAATCATGATAATTTTCTCACAAATTTATGATATTACCTAGATAATACAAATAAACTATGTATTTCTATCATAGAGTTTGTCATGTTCTATCCTTTAATTTCATCTATTTTGATGTATCTATAGATATCCCTTTTTGGTGATAACATTCTCTAAGAATGTTACTTTCTTCTCGTATATGTTTGACTAAGAAGTAAAACACTAGTTTAGGAGGAATACTAATACATTATTTAAAGAACATATTCTATCATGGAGGAAATTTCATCAAGGAAGGTCTTTTCATCAGTCTCAATCATTTTATCTAGACACACTAAATCTTAAGGAAATGATATTAATTCATTAAATGAAAATTCAAGAGGATATCAATCCTCCTCCTTACAGTTGTATAGAATGAAAATGCGATACCATGTTTATACAGTGATTTAATTATCCTCGCAATTTATATTGGCTTTATACAAGGAAATCCAATCCATAACTGGGATTACATTGTATGATACTAAACTTATAATGATAATATTTTCAATAATAACATTCCAACAAACTTCATGTTGTGATAAAATTATCATAGTAATTTTTTCATGATGATATAAAATCATTTCGTTTGGTGACTCAATGTTATTAAAGAAATAAGAAAAATTAATATTGTGGAATGAATTGAAATAAAAAAACAAATAAATACACAACTCTAGAGTAGAGTTTATGTGTACTTAAATCATCTTGATCCACCTCAACAAATGAACATCCTCTTTCCCTTCTGTTTGGAGATTTTTGGTGCTCATCATCCTTGTTATCCCTTGAAATAGAAAAGTTTCATTGATAATTACCAAGTTCCCCACATTAAAAACATGAAATTATTAATGGTACGTTATATTAAATATTATTTCCCTCCATCATGTTAATATAATTATTTATTTCTTACAAATAAATTAGCTACATTATGCCATATTTTTAACACATAAAAATTAATATTTTTTTCATTTGTGGAATTTCCCTTGGTTCCTCTTTCCTTATTTTAGACATGTAGGTTATAGGAAATTATTTCATTTATAACCATTATCACCTGAACTTTATGAGAAGTTTTCCTCTTCATTTAAATGTTTTTAGATTTAATAATGTGTCAGTTGTTAATAATTTGTGATATCTAGTTTTTTCATAATCACAAGATACCTAACATTATCTCCTCTCATTTAAGGTATCTCAATTTGGAATTAATAACATTTCCAATCACATAGGTTGTGGAATTGATTACTCATATTTCAAGCCATTGACTAAAATAAAGGGAAATCAGGGATGAGAATTGTTAAAATATTAAACATATAAATGGGAAACCATGAACATTAAAGGGATAACTCATAAATGACATATGTTCTTTAACCTATGGATATTACGGTTTTAATCAAAGTTATCCATGATATATTTCTTAAAATAAATTATTAGGGGGATTTTTGCACCCTTAATAAATGTTTGTAACAAGATTATGAATGTTCCAAATCATATCCATTCGAAGTGTCAAAACAACTGTACACCAAGGCCTATTTTTCATGCACTAGGGGGTGATCGAGTCCAGGTCAATGTTCGCTTTTCAAGGTTATTGCCCCTAGGTATCACTCTACTAGATACACATCAACATTTTTTGTCCACAAAGATATGTATTTTATTTAAAAACCCATACCTTATAATTTACCAAAATTTTGGGTTGCTTTCCTATGTTTTGACTTATCCTTAAGGCTCTCATAATATTTTTCTAATCCAAATCCCAAAATATGACTAGTTTTTTCTCTTCTACCACCTATGACAATTCATATATTTCATGCACTTTATTTCCTAACTTATTAAATAAATATAAAAATAATACAACCCCAAAAAATCATAAGTCCTATATTTTTTGGGTAATTAAGAATATAGATTAACAAAAATTGTGGATAAGGGCATGAATTATGCGACCCCTTTCATTATTTTTTTTAATCTTTGTCAGTTTTATTTTTCTCTTAATCTTTTTAGGAGTAGAAATTCCTGCCTAGTAAACATTTTTCATATAAGGATTATTTAATTGGAATGGAAATACAAATACATAAACTAAAAATCCATAACATGCCCTTAAATTTCCTTAATCTTCTAAAACTTCATGAGACAACCATAAGAAATGGGTTATCTATAAAGCCCAATAAGGGAATAATCAAATCATAACATTGATAAAGTAATACATGTGATTCAATAGGAATATCAAGGTAATATAAGAGTTGTGAGAATCATAATCTTGAACATTGAATCAGGATATTAGATGATAATATAAAGGTAACATAGGAATGTGGAAACAACATAAAATTTGATATCGAAAGCATAAGTCAAGGATAAACACCAAGACATCATAACATAGCGTATTTGGATAACCTCATGTGTATCCTACATGATGTATCATGAGATAAAAACATTACCCAATGCATTTTAGGGATATATAATTCATGGACCACCCTTCACATTTATATCATGTACATTCATAAGTGTTCCACATAGATCATACAACCTAAGGATATATCTCAAAAACTTTTATATAAAAAATAAGTATTTTGGGTTAAATACATGTAAATACAAAAACATTAAGGATATGTACATATAGGATAATATTTTTGAGTGGAAATGGGTATGATTATTCACTACACAAATGTTTTACATGAAAATTCATAGGATATTTCTGGCATCATAAAGGGTATATATAAACGTTTAAGGAAGGGGTAAATAAGAGTGAAATTATCACTCTAATTAGAATGAAAAAATAAGGATAATAAAGAGTTGTTTAAAAAACATTAAATTATGGAAAATTTAAAATCAAAATGGGCTTGGTATAAGGAATGTAATTGAAATAAAAATAGAGAAGAGAGAGTCTCTTACCTTTATAGGGTGCTTCTAAAAGCATGAGAAGGTTTTGTTAAGAGCAAGGGGGAACCTAGAGAGGGATATATAGATGAAATAGAAGATTAAATTTGTGATCCATGTTTTTTTAGTGAAGATTTATGGGAGGTTGGGATGGGTTTATAGAAAAATAGAGGAATAATCTTTATTAATTTCTAAACATAGGTTTTGGACACTATGATAAGTTAATCCAATCCAAAAAAACACAATATGGTTTTTCTCTATAGTTTCGCCCAAATAAGAATGGATTTTATTATTTTATATCTATAATAACCTAAAAACATAAAATAATATCCTTGGTGATGTGTAATTGAGTCATGTTTATAAATTATTTATTTTAAAACCTTAAAATATAATATAGGATTTGGAGGATTCATTAAGGGAATATAAAATTGATCAAATAACATAAAAAAATTATTTTAAATGTAAAATAATATTTTGGTCTTTTATAATCTTTATTTTATTCATTACATAACTTTTGGGATTTTATGATTTCATAATACATACCGTATAATTATACATTATTTAATTTTTTCCCAAAAAATTGATTATCTCCGAAAAATATGAAAAAATAATTGTTAGATGATTTAGAAATGTTTATTCAAAAAATAATATTTATTTTACAAAAATAATTCTATAAATATGAGAATTTAAACATTTAAATAAAAAATCCCTATTTATCAAAATACTGGTTTTTTTACAATCACTACTTTCAGACACTTAAAAAATTATATTTGAATTCATACAATAATATTATCATTTATATTTAATAAATATTTTTTAATAATATTTTTTTATTAAAATAAAATTTATTTCAAAAATTATTTAATTCATAAAAAATAGTATCTTGATTGAAACAATGTATTTACCAAAATTAAATTTGTGCTTCACCATATCAAAATATAATTTTTATCAAACTTATTATTTAAAAATTATAAAGTAATAAAAGATCAATATAATCATAATTTTATTAAAAAAAATAAAAAAAATCAAACTATTAGGTTCAAGATACACATCCCTTTATCACACCAACAAATTCCACAGGGGTTAGGTGTGTGATGAGGACACTCTCTTAGGGTGGATCGATGAACATGGTTTGGGAAGTAATATCAATGAGATTAAAATTATATTTTAAATATTTTCACTTGAGATTTAGTTATTGAATCCCATATTGGGTTTGGTTAATGTAAAATTATAGTGATGTTGTCTCCCATGGAAGCTCTGATAAATAGGCTTTATAGAGTATGATCCAACTAGTCGAGACCACCACTTCCTTTTTCTGTGTCAAATGGATTTATCATAACCATGTATGTATTTTAAATATATTATTATTGTATAACATATATACTATCATTAGTTATGAGGCTTTAAGGTATTTTAAATCCTACATGATAAAATATATAATAGTCCAAATTAACCAAATTATTGAATGTGTTTCCGATAATTTCATTTCTTAATAAGGTATTTACTCATTTAAAAAGGGAATTTCATTTTAAAATATTCAGGTCATTACACACACACACCAATTATTTTAATTGTACATGATATAATTAAACATAAGGTGGGAACAAAGTACATATCCTTGTGGGTTTCATTGGTATATAGATTCTTGATGGTGGAGTTCCTTAGTTATGGAATCTATAAGGGTTTCATTGAATTTCTTAAGAAAAGTTCCATTAAAAGTTAATGTTTATTTGGATTCTTTATTTTTTACATGTGGATCCCCAAAATGATATAAATTAGTGGTAATTTATGGGACAAACTAAAGGGAACGAATCTTACATGGGTGAAACTGCAACCTTTAATTGTAATGGAGGACCTGCTACCCAATGTGGAATACATGATAAAGGATGTGGTAAACATGGGAAGCCATGGTTTTTTCTTACAAATTCATAAATTATCATAAAAATATCTTAATATCTCCTCCATCTTCTTAATATTAAATTTCCTTTGCGAACCCTATAATTCCCCGACCCCAGTTACCCAAATGCCGGTGCATTATTTTAATACATTGGCATGATTACAAGGAATCAAGTCCTAAAGGACCGATCGGTTTAGTAGTTTGGGAAACAAGATACATACATAAGTTCCACATTACAACGTTGAAAAAAACAACAATAATTTGTTCCATTAAAAACATCTAAGCCTCTTAGATTATTCTTGTAAGTTACCCATAACTAACTCCTTCATATCTTGGGAAAATGAAACATAATAAAGGGGTGAGCTAAAAATGCTCAGTAAGGGTAAGAAAAACAACAGAAGATAACATAAATATTAAGCATTGTGAATAATTGAAAACACATGCCTTAATGAATAAAAAACATGAGCACTTTATGGCAGGAATATGAGCAGAGTAAATAATTCCATAATAGAACATAGTCATGGGTGTTCTACTAGTCAAATAACCGCATGAAATATCAATAGCTAATCTCATAATGATGGAATTCATAATTCCAGATATCATAAACATATAGTCAAGGCCTCGTTCTAAGACTACAAATAAGAATTTGTAAAGGCCTTGTTCCAAGACACTTGTTTGTCTCATGAGACCAACCAATGCATCGAGGATCTATATCGGGATCCACCCATAAATTACTAAGTCCAATACATTCCTCATATGAAAATGATGAAACATAACATAAACATTCATATTAAACTAGCATAGGAAATGTCAATACTTTGACCATAAACCATGAATGGTATAAATATAGCACATACATAGTCAAACATAACTCATTCAATACAATATGGATGATTGTATTATAATAATTTAACCTCAATAGTGAATAATTAAGGATACTGATGTAGATGAAAATAATCATCAAAGCTATTTGAGAGAAATATCCCCATTTTTTCTTGAAAACATTTAAAAGTCATATTATGTATCAGAAATCCATTTAAAATTGACTTTTGAATCAAAGTGTACCATACCAATTTGAAACATTTTAAAGGAATTAACATTTTAAAACAATAATTACCAACTAACTAAATCCCTAAAACCATTTTTAAAACATGTACATTAATGAGAATGATTCAGAAGAATAAATTTTTTAAACATTTAAAATGATATTTTAGTTAGAGTTCCTAAACAAATGAGATACACTTGAATAAAAATAATTGGGTTAATAAAAACTTTATAACATCATAAGAATAAAGGGATTCATGATATACTTTGTCAATGTAAATCAGATACACCATATAAAAGTGAATTGGATTATAATAACAAAGAAGTATCAATGGAATGTAAATTGTGATGAGATCTCTTATAAAGACTGTATCCTTAGGTTAAGGATAAATCAATGACATAATTATGTGTGAAAAATATAAATACACTCAATACGATTTGATATTCAGTGTCAATAAATCAGAGGACATTCACGCATATTCTTGTAAAAACAAAACCAATGACTTGGATGTTTAACTCAATGAATTGAAATTGAGTTAAGATTACTCTTATCAAATTCATATCAATGACTTGAGAAATTATTAATGGAGTGATTATGTGTATCAAAAGTATATAAAGACAAAATGGAGTGGAAATTATTACATAAATAATAAATATTGAATCCACACATAATCTTTGGGTAAAATAATCAACGAAGTATTCGTGAAACGCAATGAGTGGAAATTGAAATTTGAAATTCCCTTACCGATTTGGTAACTCACGAAACATACACCCCATGAAATAAGGATTATTCAATGATGTTGTAAATACCCATAAATGAAATTATATTGTATATGGAATACAATCATGTCCAGTGCATACACCACACAAAAGGAAATAGTGGTAATACAACATGAATCTCACGAGAATAAGAAGTGGGATGAAATCCCCTTTCCACGTTGTAATCAATCGATTCATATGACAAAAAGTTAATAACCACAAAATTATTCACAGAATACCATGAATATAAAGATAATCATGACAATATATATCAAATGACAGTATACAATACACCACATCAATAAATAATTGGCTAACAATGGAAATCTCACGAAATTAAGAGTGAGATAAGAAACCCCTAACTTTGTAATTTTCCTTGGTCGATGGTAGTTTAAACTCCAGTATAATGGTGAAATAATTATTATTAAATTTTAAATGAACTATATACGTTAATATGATATCATATATGATCTTCTAATATTGCATTGTTAATGATATTTATGTAGTATCATCATTTCGTGTGTTAACTGATTCATTTTCCTTTATATGATTTGTTACGTATGTAGTGTTTGTTGTGGATAAGATGTATCTTATTCATATTAAAAATGATATTATGTCTTTAAACATTATTTTTAATCATCAAATAAAAATTAGTCTTGAATGGATACGATGGGTAATTAATCTCACCGCGTTCGTGGAGACGGTAATCCGTACAAACGCACGAGCAACAATATCATTATTTTGATATTAAAATAATATATAATTGGGTGGTATATCACATATACATAATCATTAACATGTTATATTTATTTTTTACATCATGTATACTCATTATTATACCCATCCAAATAATGATGTGTTTTAAGAAAAAACTACAACATGACGTGGAGATGGTAAGCCGTACGTACACACGTATAGTGACTCTATAATTTATATGATGGATAGAATAATGAATATGGTTGTACCATTTTTATAATAAAATCACAGTATATACAAGATACTTGATTTATTATTTTATAATGGAAACAATAAATAAAGGGGAAGTGGGAGAAGAAAAGAACTTGAAAGATGTGATGAAATATTTACCTCGTTTTCGGGTTCTTCCTTTTGATATGATAGAAAAGGATCCTTATGTTGAATTTATGACTAAATTAAGGTCTCTAGGATGAAGGTATGATTTTTTGGAGGATATTTGGGCAGGTTTTGACCGAGTCAAATGGCTTTGAAGGTGTGAATTTGAGGGAAGGGTAAGTTCCCTTTTATAAGAGGGGTGAGGGGGGACCATATGAAAAGATTGAAATATTATTTTATAATAAAATACTTTTCGGGTTATAATGAATACCAAATGAATTATTTAAAGTTTAATGTGTGTATGTATTGAAAAACACTCAACCAATAGGTTTTATACAGGTTTGGTTCACTATATTAACCTTATCTTTTAGATTTAACTCTTCGTTAAATAGTTTTACATTTACCATGCGTCTTTGTATTTTTATATTATATGGTTAATAAACTTACTATAAACTTATAAGAAAAACCCAAGTGGTTCATCAATTATATGAATATCATTATTTAAGTTTTTTGGTAGAGCCTTAGATTTTTTGGATTATTATATCAATCAATAATATTTTATTTGTTTTAAATACTCATTTTTGTCAATTTTGACATTATTTAATAATTGATTTTTTTGAAAGTCCTAAAAACGTTATTAATTATAAATAAACAAATTTAATCAACCCTGAAATGTCATAGTCATATATAAAATTTGTTTATGGCATCAAAACTTTCAAATTTTATTTATTTTAGTATTTATAATATCATTTATTTGATTGTTTCATTAATAAAGAAAATAATGCATCATTATTGTGTCATATATAAATATATATTTTTTATGTCTAAAAATTATAAATAAAATATCATGAAGTTGGAAATAGTTTTATGTTTCTAATTACCATTTATTATCGAATATATCAATTATATAACCTCATATAAAAATTGTTTTACTAAAAGAAATTTACTTTTGTTATTTTTGTCTTTACTTTAGATTATTTAATATAAAATGCCATTATCACTCTTATGTGGCTCCATGGGGTCCCAAAATGGAACCAAGTACTCCCATGGTCGAAACTGTGTCAGAAATGTGGGCTAGGACATGTGTTAGGGTAATTTAATATTATTATAATATTATTTTTAACCATATTTACTGTATTTACCCATTTAACAACAGTAAATAAAATATTTACTGAAGTAAATATTCCTAATGTCTGAAAATAAAAGATACCTATTTACCCAATTTGGAACTTCTGATTCCAAATATATAATCCATTTTTCAAAATTCAAAACATAGAAGTGGAAGAAATTAATTTGAAATTAATTCCCGTTGTCAAAACAAAAAGAATGTTTTTATGAAATAATAACTATCAAAAGATTGACACTTGTTTATGTCCAGTTTAATCGCGAGATCACATCCAATGACATAAATTATATTTAATGATAAAAATATATTCTAATTATACTTAAAAACCATTCAAATGTATAATTTAACACAATAAATTATTTTGATTTATAAAGTTGTTTTTAATTAAAATTTAGTATTTTCACTATGCATCAAAAATTGAAACATTTCAGAAAAATACCAAAAATTTACCCTAAGATAATTTCAATATTCCGAATCCAAAAATGAAGTCAATTTTGAAGGATAAAATTTATAAAATTTTATAAAGTGGGTATTACTATTCATAACGGCTTTTTTGATTGGTCGTAGTGTGTTAGAATCTCGAAGTTGTGTACAATGCAAGTGATTACATTATTCAAAGGGAAACATACCTTGAAAGCTTGGGGTGTTACATTCTTACCCCCTTTTGGAAATTGAATCCTAATAATTTTTAAAATTTGGGTTGAGAATAGAAATGAAAGTCCCACATCAGAAAAATAGTCAATAAAACTATCACTTGAAAAGAAATAGAAGCACAAAGGTCGCCCGAGATAACCCATACTAGGATTCCATGTAGGAAACATGGATATGGAAGAAAAATAGTGTGTCATGTTTTAATGGAGAGGGATATAAAACATGATCAGGAGAAAGTTAACTATAAGAAAACCACAAACTTGTGATGGGACAAACGGTCATTAGTTTCCCAGTAGGAAAAGAAAACGGAAAACATTTTTTTTTGTTTTATATATCATTTCATAAATATGAGGAATTTATTTATGATATTTAATCAGAACATAAACAGATATACTTACTTTTTACGTAGAGTTTCATTCTTTAATAAATTTCTACCACTAACTCATTTTTTTTCAAACGATGAGTATTCAATATGAATTGGTCACACCAGAAGTGCTAGAATCATCTTATAGAGAGTCAACTGATCCGCAAAGGATAAACTATATATTTACCCTGTCTTTAGATATTAATGAAAACCAAAATGGTTAGTAAAAGATTAGATGATACCCCAAAAGGAAAATCCTTTAGAGAAATAAACAGTAATCTTAATTTCTAAAATTAATCCAACAATACCCCAAAGTTAAATAAATACCATTAAATAAACAATTGTCCTTAAAATACTTCAATTTAGTCCAAACTAATATTGAAACCCAAAACTTAGAAGAATTTGGTAATGTAGTCTTCCACGTAAAATTGTATCTCCAAATGACATCGACTACTCGTAAAGTCACATACTTAAAAGTAATTAACCTAATCAAATATTTTCCTTTATAGTTTAATTATTAACATAAATAACCAAAATCACTATAAATCCAAACAAAAATAGATAAAAATCCACCATTACTCCTCAAATGAAATCCCATAGTATTCTATTTTCCATAGGCATATAGTATTCCCAACAGAGCGAACGTCTTCCAAAATAACATTTATCACTTAATCACCAAATAAATTTCCTATACTAAGGGTATTCATTTGATAAGACATAATATCCCAAATCAAAATTTTATTGATCAACAAAATCATTTAATGAAAAATAATTAGTCACACTAACCAAGGACTTCACCTAGTCTAGTGGTAGGTGATAAATACCAATCAGACTCTGGTTGTGGGTTTTCTTCCCACAACTTTGTTTGATGTGACAAGTTGTCACACAGTCTACATGTTTTCCTTTTTCAAAAAGTATATTTTATAAAATTACCAAAATGTGATGAATTTCTCAAAATAACAAAAACACAATTTAACCACAAATGTTATCTCATACCTTTCATTTTCATCCCAAAATATAATAACTTGTAATTGCCTCAAACTCAATGATAATTTAAAACCAAATGGATATTTATAACTATATACACAATAGAAAAGATAATTCTTCCTAAAATATCGTTTTCACATGAAAAACTGTAGGGTTACAAATAAAAGAGAAAATTATTCCAAAGTAATGCCATCAACAAAGAGCACTAATACTTTTAAAAATTTCTCTAACCATTTATTTCTATATAGCTTCTTTTTTTACCAAGAAAATATCCTATAGAATAGGGCATACACTTGGATATTGGACAGGTCCCCTACATTTACAACAAATGACTGTCAATGGATTCTTGGGACCATTTTTATTTTCATACATAGTACTCTTAATTTTTCCTCAGCAATTCTTTACTTTATGTCCTTATTTCCCACACGTAAAGTATTTCATTGTTCTATTGAGACACTTTCCTGGGTGTCTCCTTCTAAATTTCCTACATGATATAAATTGAGGAATCCTTTCTCCATGGTCTCTACTACTGGAGCTCTTATCATTCATTGTCTTTCACTTCTTTGTTGAGCCCAGAAGTTAGTTAATATATTTTTTGTTGATCCTATTTTTGAAAAATGGATTTGGAAATAACATGATATCTTTTACGCCTATCAACATTCCATTTTTTTGCTCATTTCTACCAACATTTCCCCCTTGTATATCATTTTCAAAGTTACTATGACTTCCTTAAAATCAAGACACTGACTAAAACCAAAAAGCATTGTGTGAGGAAAAATAGTCATAATATCATTTATTGAAAATCATGACACCATATTTTCAATTTTAAAAACCTTTGGATTAACCAATGTCATTTATTTTCATATTATATTAAAATATTTCAAATCGTTTTGTAAGGAAAATGTGAATTATCCAAAGCATATCCTCCAGGAGTGTCATAACCAAGAGTGCAGCAAAGCCCATTGTCGTGTACCAGGATACCCCGGGTCAAGCCCGAAATTGCTTATCAAACATTTCACTCCGAGGTACATCTATTCCAATGCCGCCTCTACCTTCTCATATCCAGACAGAGATGTATTGCTTGGAAAATACAAAAAATATCTACATTACCAAATTTCTAGGAAGTTCTTCTATACTAATCCTCAAATTCTATCTTAGGGTAATGTTCTCTAATCAGAGTTTATCTAAATCAAGTTTCCAAGGTTCATACTAAAATTCCTCTAATATCAACTGTAATGCCCCGACCCTAGTTTCCTATAGGCCAGTGCATTATTTTAATACATTGACAAGATTACAAGGAATAAAGTCCCGAAGGAATGATCGATTTAGTAGTATTAGAAACAAGATACTTACATAAGTTCAACATTAAAACTTGAAAATAAAAACAAAACTAATTTATTCCATTAGAAACATCCAAACCTCCTAGATTATGCCTGCAAGTCACTCATATCTAACTCTTTTATATCCTAAGAAAATGAAACATATGAAAGGGGTGAGATCAAACGCTCAGTAACGGTAAGAAATACAGTGGAAGATAACATAAATATTAAGAATGATGAATAATTGAAAACACATGCCCTAATGAATAATAAACTTGAGAACTTTATGGAAAAAATATGAGCTGAGTAAATAATTCCATAATAAAACATAGTCATGAGTGTTCTACTAATCGAATAACCACATGAAATATCAATAGCTGATATCATAATGATGGAATGCATAATTTCAAACATCATAACCACATAGTCAAGGCCTCGTTCCAATACTACAAATAAGATTTTCTCAAGGCCTTCTGCCAAGACACTAGTTTGTCTCATTAGACCTACCGATGCATCGAGGTGCTATAGAGGGCTACACCTATCACTTACTAAGTCCAATGCATTCCTCATATTAAAATGATGCAATATAACATAAAAATTCTTATTAAACTAGCATTCAAATTGTCAATACATTAACCATAAACCATGAATGGTATAAAAATTGCACATCCACAGTCAAACACACCTCATTCAATACAATATGGATGATTTTATTGTAATAAATTAACCTCAATCAAGAATAATGAAGGATATTGACATAGATTAAGATAATCATCACAATTATTTGAGAGAAATATTTCCCTTTTTATTGGAAACAATTTAAAGTCACATTATTTATCAAGAAGCCATTTAAAATAGATTTCTGAATCAAAGTTTCCCAAACAAATTTGTATCTTTTTAAAGTAATTAACATTTTAAAACATTAATGTAAAAATTAATAAATCCTTAAAACCATTTTTAAAACCTGGACATTAATGAGAAAGATTTAGAAGAATAAATTTTTTAAACATTTAAAATGATATTTTAGTTAGAGTTCCTAACAAAATGAGAGACACTTGAATGAAAATAAATGAGGTAATAAAAACTTTATAATATCATAATAATAAATGGATTCATGATATATTATTTCAAAGTTCATTATATACACCATATAAAAGTAAATTGGTGTATACCAACAAAGAAGTCTCAATGGAATGTAAATTGAGATGAAATATCTTATAAAGACTGTATCCTTAGGTTAAAAATAAATTAATGACATAATTATGTGTAAAAAATATAAATACACTCAATACAATTGGATATTAAGTGTAAATCAATCATAGTACATTCACATATGTTCTTCTAAAAACAACACCAATGACTAGGATGTTTAACTCAATTAATGAAAATTGAGTTAAGATTACTCTTATCAAATTCATATCAATGACATGAGAAATTATCAATGGAGTGATTATGTGCATAAAAAATTTATACACACAAAGGGGATTGGAAATTACTACATAAATAATAAATAGTGATTCCACACATAATCTTGGAGTAAAATAATCAGTGTAGTATGCGTAAAGCGCAATGAGTGGAAATTGAAATTTGAAATTCTCTTTCCGATTTGGTAACTCACGAAACATACACACCATGAAATAAGGATTATTCAATGAAGTTTTAAATACCCATAGATTAAATTATATTACACAAGGAATACAATCATTTCCAGTGCATACACCACACAAAAGGAAATAGTGGTAATATAACAAGAGTCTCAAGGGAATAAGAATTAAGATGAAATACCCTTACCACGTTGTAATCAATTGAGTCATATGACCAAAAGTTAATAACCACCAAATGATTCACAGAATCCCATGAATATAAAAATAATCTTGAAAATATATATCCAATGGCAGTACACAATACAACACATGCAATAAATAAGTGGCGAACAATGGAAATCTCACGAAATTAAGAGTGAGATAAGAAACCCCTTACATTGTACTTTTCCTTGGTATAGGGTAGGTTAAAATCCTATATAATGGTGAAATAATTATTATTAAATTATAAAATAACCATATATATTAATATTATATCAAATATAATCTTCTAATATTGCATTGTTAATGATATTTCAGTAGTATCATCATTTCAGGTGTTAACTGATTCGTTTACCTTTATATGATTTGTTACATAAGTATTGTTTGTTATGGATAGGATTTATCTTATTAATATTAAAAATGATATTATTAGTTTAAACATTATTTTTAATCATCAAATGAAAAATAGTCCTGAATGGATATGATGAGGAATGAATCTCATCGCATTCGTGGAGACAGTAATTCATACTTACGCACGAGCGACAATATCATTCTTTTGATATTAAAATCCTATATATTTGGATGTTATATCATAAAAATAGAATCATTTTCATGTTATATTTGTTATTAACATCATTTATACTCATTATAATACCTATACAAATGATGAAGTATTTGAATAACAAAACACACCACGACGTGAAGACGGTAATCTGTTCGTATGCATGTATGGTGACTTTTTGATTTATAAGATGGATAGAACAATGAATATGGATGTAAAGGTTTTTTAATAACATCAAATTATATATAAGATAATAGATGTTTTATTTTAGAAGGGAAATAATAAAGAAAGGGGAAGTGGAATAAGAAAAGAACTTGAAAGAGGTGATGAAATATTTACCACTTTCTCAGGTTCTTTCTTTTGATTTGATCAAAATGGATCCTTATGTTGGATTTATGACTAAATTATGGCCTCCAAGATTAAGGGAGGACAGTTTGGAGGATATTTGGGCAGAATTTGGCCAAGAAAAATGGCTTTTAAGGTGTTAATTTAAGAGAAGGGGAAGTGCCCTTTTATAAGATGGGTGAGGGGAACCTTTGGAAAATATAGAAATATTATATTATAATAAATTAATATTCGGTTTATAATTCCTCAAAAATGAATTATTTAAATTATAAGGTGGTTATGGTTCTAAAACCTCTCAACCAATAGGTTTTAGATAGGTTTGGGTCACTATATTGACCTTATCGTTTATACTTAACTCTTCGTTATATAGTTTGACATTTACCATGCCTCTTTGTATTTTTATATTATATGGTCAATAAACTTACTATTAACATCAAAAAGAACCTGAAGTGGTTCATTATTGATAAAAATATCATTATATAAGTCTTTTTTCTGAGCCTCATATTTTAAGATCATTATGTCAACCAATAATATTGTACTTATTTTAATAACCCATTTATGTCAATTTTGAAATTATTTTACAATTGATTGTTGATAAAGTCTTAAAAACTTTATTACTTCAAAATAAATACATTTAATCAACCCTAACATGTCATAAAAACGTATAAAATTTGTGGATGACTTCAAAAATTTCAAAGTTTATTTATTTTAGTATTTATAAAATCATTTATTTTATTTTCTCATTAATTAGGAAAATACTACATCATTATTGTGTCATATGTAAATATATATATTTTCTGTCTAAAATTTATAAATAAAATATACTGAGGTAGGAAATATTTTTAGATTTATAATGACCATTTATAGTTGAATAGATTAATTATATAACCTCATATAAAAATTGTTTTACTAAAAGATATTTTCTTTTGTTATTTTTGTGTTTACTTTATATTATTTAATATAAAATGTCATTATAACTCTCAAGTTACTCTGTGGGGTCCCAAATTCGACACAAGGATGCCCATGGTCGTACATGTATCATCCAATAGGGTTAAGACACGTGTTAGGGTAATTTAATATTATTATAATATTATTTTTTAAACCATATTTACTGGATTTACCCCTTTAACAATGGTAAGTAAAATATTTACTAAAGTAAATATTCCAAATGTATAAAAATAATAGTTACCTATTTACCCAATTTGGACCCTCGGATTAAAAATATGGAATCTATTTTCCCATATTCAAAACATATTAGTTGAAGATATTTATTTAAAATTAATTTTCATTGTCAAAACAAAAGTATGTTTTTATGAAATAATATCTATCAAAATATTGAGACTTGTTTATGTTCAGTTTAATCATGAGATTACATCCAATGACTTAAATTATATTAAATTTTAAAAATATAATCTAATGATACTTAAAAACCGTTCAAATGTATAATTTAGCACTTTAAAGTTTTTCGATTAGAAAAGTTGTTTTTAATTAAAATTTAGTATTTTCACTATGCATTAAAAATTGAAAGTTTTCCGAAAAATACCAAAAATTGACGCAAAGATAATTTTGATATTACGAATCCAAAAAATGAAGTCCATTATGAAAGATAATATTTATAAAATTTCAAAAGGTGTGTATTACTATTTGTTGGACTCCTCATGTATTAATCATGTTTTAATGATCACAAATTTCAATAATAATTACAAATCTTATTAATGATCTCAAATCTCAAAAATATTATTAATCATGTGTATTTATGTTTCAAGTTATCTTATAATTTTTAATGGTTAAGATCAATTAATTTTAGGCATATTATTGTTTAATTCTGAATACAGTTATTTAGCTATGTACAAGACACCGTGAAGTGTGACATAGTAAGTCAGACACTGTGGGAAAGACATAGGCACCATGACCAATGAGACACTATGACCACGACACACAATGACACAGTAAGACTAACACCATAAAGAAAGATACTCAGAACAGACACCGTAAGCTTGATATTTGATTTTCCTAAGTGCCAAACACAGTTAGCAAGACACAATCGTCAAGGCACCGTGAATTCATAAACTATGAGCAAGGCACTGGAAGCCCGAAACTGTAAAGACAGACACCGTGACATAAACACCGTGAATAAGACACCTTGAAGGACAAACCATGAAGGACACACTGTGAAGGACACACCGTGAAGGACATACCATGAAGGAGACAGTGATTTTATAACTACTGTGACACCGTTTCTTAAACTCTTTTGTCGTCTTACTATTTAAGTTTTTAACGGTTATATTTGACGACTTTAATGCAATGAAATAATTAATGTTTACTTGTAGAAAAAGTACGAGGTACGAGGAACAAAATACATGGAACCTGGCAGCTCAACCTCATGCATTCAAAGATAAAGAGAAGTGTGAAAATGAGAGAAAAATACAGAAAAAGCAAGAAACTAGAGTGCTCTGTACTGAACAGAAAGACAATCCTGAGCACAAAAGTGAAGAACATATTGAAAGGTCTCTGAGAAAAGATTTTTCCCATACATGAAATCCAACAATAATGAAGAACACATGAAGTACAATTTAATCAAGAGAATATCTTCACTCGAAAATAACACAAGCTGACCCACGACATTTTGTTTTTCAACAGAAAAACTATATGACTTAGAAGCATTTATGCTGAATCCAACGAGTCGAGAGCTGCACTGCTAATCACTAGAGCTTTCTAAACACTTTTCTACTTACTCTCGGTGATTTTTTTTACGTTCGAGCAGTGTGTGTACTCTGTATATCTTACACACACACTGCCTCCTACGCTGAACTGGAGGATTCTAAAATCTTCCCACCATATGGTTTACCCTTGCTTACCCACGACAACTGTGGAAGAGGTCCTTGTGTGGCCTAATCATTATTTTTTTTCCCACAACAAATGTGGTAGAGGTCCCTGCGTGGCCTGGATAGTGTGAACTATTGTTAACCCTGATCTAGGATTTGGATTAGAAGTTTATTTATATAATCTTCTTGGTGGTAGGTGATCACCAAGTGGAGTAGATTAGGTCTCAGCTTGAGACTGAAACACTTGTTTTACATCTGCTGTGCATTCTTAGATTAAGTTTAAAATATACTATATATTTTATATTCTGCTACTAATTACTTTGAAATACAAAACTATTTTAAAGTTACTTTGATAGTTAATCTAGAAAGTGTTTGTAACTATTGTAAATCATTAGATTAGTTTCAAAAGCTAAATTAATCTTCTGATTAAATTAACTGAGACCTAATAAATCTTTTGAGATCCTAATTGAAACTTTAAAGTTTTAAAAATTCACTACAGTTTAACTTGTTTTATAAATTGGGAATTTTAAGAGAAATATTTTTAATAGAAATTTTTATTTGGAACTCAATTCACCCCCCTCTTGAGTATCAACTCCGACCAACATTTGGTATCAGAGGTTGTTTTTTATTAATAAAGGATTTCAAAACACTCTGTTTTTCAACTGTGATTTTAGTTGCATCTTTAAAGATCTTAAATTTTTGTTAGTTCTAAATTTTATCTCATTAAATATATATTCTAAAATCTAGTTATGGACAATAGACTAGAAGGTGCTGCTACCAACATGCCGCCTTTCTTTAATGGTACAAATTATACCCAGTGGAAACTTAAGATAAAAATTCACTTAGAGAGTAAGGGATTTGATATCTGGACTGCTATAGAGACTCAATTTAAGATTCTAGAAACTGAATGAACTACTTGGGATGAACCTTCTAAAACAAATTACAATAATAATTGTAAAGCAATGATTAGCATGTATTGTTCCCTAAGAGATGAAGAATATAATAGAATATATGCTTGTAAAACTGCCTATGAAATATGGGATAATTTGGGTGTTTATCACGAAGGAACAACCAATGTTAATGAAATTATATTGAACACTTATACTATTAAATATGATAATTTTAAAAATGAAGACTAATGAACCTATCTCTGACATGTATCTCAGGTTCAATGAGATTGTCAACACTATGAGCTCCCTTAGAAAGGTTGTTCCAGTAAAGGAACAAATTATGAGAATATTGAGATTTCTGCCAGACCGATGGAGAGGCACATCTGTTTCAATTAGAGAATCATGTGACATTGGTGCTCTGCCTGTCAAAGAGCTAATTGGTAAGCTTATGTTGTATGAGGAAGAACTGAACATGAATAAGGAATAATATGATGAACATAAAAGGAAGTCAGTGGTATTTATGTCTAATGCCTCAAAGAGAAAAGAAAAGGAGAAAGTTCACATACAAACTGAAATCTCAACAAGTGAATGTTCAGAATCTGATAGTGATGTTGAGATGGCTCAAATAGTTAGAAATTTTAATAAATTATATAGGAAGAATAAATTCTTCAGAAAATCAAACTAAAAAGGTAAATATGATAAAAAAAATCATTGTAAAAAGGACTAGAAAAAATCTTATAAGAGTAATGAAGTTATCTACTATGAATGTAAGAGAAAAGGTCACATTAAAGCTAACTGTCCAAAATTGAAGTTCAAGAACAAACAAGACTATAAGGACAACAAGTATAAGAAATTAATGAAAGCAAGTTGGAGTGCTTAAGAAGACACTTCAAGTGATTCTGATTTTGCTAAGGATGAAGATTATCATAAAGCTAACAAGGGTTTTATGGAAAACACATCTGAGGTAACACTGGACCCTCCTGATTTAAATTCAAACTATTCTGGAGTTGATTCTTATTCTGATTCTGATTCTGAAAACATGTATAGTAAAAAATTATTCGAATATTGTAATATTCAATAATAGACCTGTAATGAAGTTAAGAACAAGTACAAATAATTAAAGAAAAAGCATGTTTTATCTAGCACTGTTAAATCTGCCCTTGAGATTGAAAAGGAAAATAATGATCAACTGTTAAAATAAAATACAGAACTGAAAATGTCTAATGAACAAATGATAATGGACTTAGAAAAGTTCACAAATGGAAAAGAAAATATAATTCATTTTCTAGGTAAAAAAGTGGCTCCAAAGTATACTACGAGTTTGGGATACCAACCTAGACAGAGATAGTTTACCAAAAATAGATTTATTCCTAAATTTGGACAAAATTCTTCTAGTTTCAGTTCTCGAAATTCATATGCCTCAACTAATTATTCACATTGATATAGATCAAAAAAAGTTTATATTTCAAAATAAATTGATTCTTAAAATTATATGAGACCCAGAAGATAAATTTGGGTACCTAATGCTTTACTTGATAACCTGTCTAGACCCAAGAAGATTTGGGTACCAAAATCAATTTCCATCTAAATTTGTTTTGTAAGAAACCTGTTTAATGGGTTTCTGTAGGAAAACATGGTACTTGGACAGCGGATGTTCAAGACACATGACAGGAGACATCTCATGTTTTAAAATTCTAATAAAGGTTGATTGAGGCTATGTAACCTTTGGTGATAATTCTAAAGTAAAGATCCTTGGCCTAAGCCAAATTGGTAACACTAACTCAGTTTTAATTTCTAAAGTTTAATTTGTTGATGGATTGAAATACAACATGTTAAGTATTTCTCAGTTATGTGATGATGGCTTTAATGTTAAGTTTTTAAATGATTCTTATAATGTCTTTAATTCTAAAAATGTTTTATTACTTTATTCCTTGAGAAGGAAAAATGTTTATGCTTTTGGTTTAAATTCTTTAGCTAAACTAAATGTTGCTTGTTTAAATGCTTTTCATAAATAATCATGGTTGTGGCACAGAATATTAGGACACTGCAACATTCATTCACTTATATAACTGACTAGGAAGAACTTATTTAGAGACTTACCCAAACTTGAATTCCAATCAGACAAATTTTGTAATCCCTGTCAAAAGGGAAAGCAACATAACGATTATTTTAAATCAAAGAAAGAAGTTTCAACTTCTCCACCTCTCGAGTTGGTTCACATGGACTTGTTTGGACCTTCTAGAGTTTCTAGTTTAAATGGGAAGCCCTATGTCTATGTCTTAGTAGATGACTTTTCTAGATATTCTTGGGTATACTTCTTAACTCAAAAAGTGAAGCCTGTTCTTACATTATTTAATACTCCAAGTCTGTAGAGAACCTTAGTGGACTTAAGATTAAGACCCTAAGAATTGATCATGGCCGTGAGTTTGAAAATCATGATTTTGAGTCATATTGCTCACACAATGGCTATAATAATAACTTTTCCCCCTAGAACACCTCAACAGAATGGTGTAGTAGAAAGAAGAAATAGAACCCTTCAAGAAATTGAAAGAACAGTGCTTAATGAGTATGACCTGCCTATTTACTTTTGGGATGAAGCTATGAATGCAGCTTGTTATATCATAAATAGAGTCTTGATTAGACCTGTTCTTAAGAAGAGCCCTTATGAGTTGTGGAACAATAGGAAACCTAATGTTAGTTACTTTAGAGTCTTTGGTTGTAAAGTTTTTATTCTCAATACCAAGGATAATCTTGACAAGTTTTCCTCTAAAAGTGATGAATGAATATTTTTAGGATATTCTATAATGAGCCACTTCATGGATTAAGGGATGGAAGGACCGCAAAGGACACCTTTTTTCAAGCACTTCCCCCTCCTGGTCCCCTCACTAGACCCCCCAAAGGAAGGGAGTATTAAGCTTAACGTGGACGCCTCTCTCCCCAAGGATGGGCCTGTTGCTCTCGAACTCTTGGCTCGAAATGATCTGGGGTAGATCATTGCAGCAAAATATGAACCACATCATGCCTTCTGGGAACCAGCAGTTACTGAGGCCTATTCCATACTTGCAAGGATGATGCTCGCTATGGAACGTGGATGGGATGATATCATCATCGAGTCTGACTGCCTTTCGATTATCAATGTTATCAACCACGGTGACGCCGGAATCCAGGACTTTGGCCTTATCATCAGAAGAATCTTCTCACTACGCCAAGGCTTCTCTTGCTGTACCTTCTCCTTTCTCAAAAGGGAAGGAAAAAATGTGGCCCATCAGCTGGCGGTCTCAGGCCCCTTCGATGTCAACCAACTATGGCTGGAAAATTTCCCTTCTTAGCTCTACTTACGTATGACTACTGATATTTGCCATTAATATAATCCTTCTTTATTCAAAAAAGAACTTAATTAATTTGAAAGAAACAAAGTCTGGGAATTAGTAGAAGGAACTAAGGACACTTTCATCATAGGCACTAAATGGGTCTTTAGATATAAGGTAGATGAAGCTGGAAACATAGTTAGAAATAAGGTTAGATTAGTTGCACAAGGATATAGTCAAGAAGAAGTAATTTACTATGAGGAGACTTTTTCTCCAGTATCAAGACCTGAATCCATTTGAATTGTACTTGCTTATGCTGCACATCTGAATTTCAAAAAATATAAAATGGATGTCAAGAGTGCATTCTTAAATGGGTATATAGCTGAGGATGTTTTTTTGAACAACCCCCTGGATTTACAAACCCTCGTTTTCAAAATCATATCTTCAAACTATCAAAAGATTTATATGGTTTAAAACAAACTCCAAGAGCTTGGTATGAAAGATTAAGTACATTTATTATTTCTAAAGGTTTTACAAAAGGAATAGCTGATCCTACCCTCATTATAAAACGAATTTCTAATGATGTGTTAGTTGATCAAATTTCTGTAGATGATATTATTTTTGGATCGTCAAAAAATTCATTATGTATTGATTTTTCTAAAATGATGAAAAAAGAATTTGAAATGAGTTTAATGGGTGAACTCAAATTCTTTCTTGGATTTCAAATCATTCAAAATAATGATGGGATTATTTTAACTCAAAGTAAATATACTAGAGATATTTTAAAACATTTTGGATTAGATATCACTAAAAGTAGTGACACTCCCCTGAGTACCACCTGTAAGTTTGATCTTGATGAATATGGAAAATCTATTGATCAAAACAATTATAGAGGAATGATTGAAAGTCTGATCTACTTAATTTCTAGTCATCTTGATATTATGTTTAGTGTGTGTATGTGTTCTCATTTTCAAAAAAACCCTAAAGAATCACATTTAAATGCTGTAAAGTGAATTTTAGAATACCTCAAGAATACACCCAATCTAGGATTGTTCTATCCTAAAGGAAAATCATTTGAACAAGTTAGTTACTCTGATGCTGACTTTACTGGTTGTAAGTTAGATAGTAAAAGCACCTCTAAAACATTTCACGTTTTAGGCAAGTCACTAGAATCATGGTGTAGTAAGAAACAAAATTTTGTTGCATTATCTACTGCAGAAGCTGAATACATAGCTGTTGGAAGTTGTTGTGTACAAATTTTGTGGATGAAACACACATTACTAGACTATGGATATCAATTCAGACATGTACCAATAAATTGTAACAACACAAGTGCTATTAACATTTAAAAAAATCTTGTTTCACATTCTATGACAAAACATATTGATATAAGACATCACTTTTTGATGGATCATTATCAAAAATGTGATATCACTTTGGAATTCATTGGCATGAAATATCAACTTGCTGATATATTCACTGAACCATTAAATTATGATAGATTATATTACATCATACATTATTTTGGCATGATCAATCACAATTAAATATGTTACTAGTCCTACTGTTTAATACTTTGATAATTTTTTACTTTACTGTTTCATGATCACGGTTTCTCGTTTATTATCTCATGCATACGGTCTCATAGTTAACACTTTGTGTTCACGGTCTGTCACTAACTGTCTCACCATGACTGGACAGTTTACTGACTGTCTCACCGTGACTGAACAATTTACTCACTATCCCACCATGATGACAACTGACTGTCTCACCATGACGACCATCCACCATCGCACCGTAACAAATATTCACGGTCTCACCATGAACCTTATTAATGCATTTATTTTAACTCGAATTGGGTTAATTTTTATTTCACCACTATTTCCTTTCCCGCATTTTTATTTTGGCGACGTTTGACATTCACAAATGATAAAACAAAAGAGTTTTCACTTGATTCCTCACCCGATCTCTCTCCTGCTCACCTTTTTCCAAACCATCTTAACCTTACAACCATTATATCCTTCTCTCTTGCTGGAACTTTTAGTGGATTCCAAGGATGAAGCATCCATCTTCATCCTCATCTAATAAGTATCTCTTGAATAAACAGAAGAGATCACCGAAGATTGCACCCGAAGGACCCTTAAATCCAAATCTTGTAAACCGTACTATTGTTCCTAAGAGAGAAATCTTCCCTGAGTGGATAATGTCTAGCAAATCTTTGGTTTTAATAGTTTTGAGAGAACAAGGATGGCTTGAATGGTCCTCTAGAATGGATAGACCAATTTACCTAAGGTTGGTATCTCAGTTTTATCAGTATGCTCAATTTTCTTTTGATGCTGGAGAATGTTTTGTTGTAAAAATATGGGTCAATTGAAAAAGATGCTCCTTCTCATCGAGGTTATGGGCTGCATGCCTAAGGATTCCTCACGAAGGGATTTGTGATGATTATGAAAGATATCCCCCTCCTAAAACTGATATCTTTGACCTAGAAAATTCTCTAGAATCCTTAACTAGAAATGGAACCAAGAGGAGGTCCATAGCTACTGGACTTGATGGCGAGACAAGACTATTGTTTATGTTTGTTCAGAATTTGATTAGCCTGAGGAAGGGTGAATTTGTTTTATTAAAGTATCAGGATGTTTTTATGATTCACCTGATGAAGAATGGCCACAAGATAAATCTGTGCAAATTCATCATTCATTATATTTGTGAACTGATCAAGGTTACATCAAAATCAACATCTTTGTTTTATTCTAGGATGATCTCAACTATTCTTGTTTCCAAAGGAGTAGTTGGACCAAATGAAGAAGTTATTATGGATTTTGAGTTTTGATTATCTAAACCTACCATCAGGAGGATGAAAATAAACTGGAACCCCTAGAAAAAGGAATGGGTTAAAGATAATGAAAAGATTTATGAGAAGTTCAATCCTATTGATTATCCAACAGGGAAAAAGGAAATTTCTGGTCCTAGTTTGGAACTAGATGAAGTTAATGAGTATTTAGGAGATAAAGAAGAAGAATAATAGGTTGCTGAAGAACCTTATAAGGAAGAAGCTCCAGTTGAGAAAGAAAGTATTGTTGTCCCTACTGTTATTCCTGCTGCTATACCACATAGAGAAGAAGTCGGTGTTGAGGAAGGAAGGCCTAATACTCCTGCTGTTGTTCTTGAAGAAGAAACATATGTCCCTAGATGAGATGTAAATATGGAAACCCAACCTTAGGATGCAAGAGATTTAGTTATCCCAGAACCAGAGAAGCATGTGATGTAAGAAACAATTTTGGAAGAACTCCCTGTCATGGAAGAGCCTGTAGTAGAAAATCTACCATTTTTTCAAGAAGATACTTTGGAAAACCTCCCACAAGAACAATCTTCTCCTGAGATAATTTCCTCTATAGAATAGAGGATGGAAATTTCCTTTAAGTTGGATAGTCATGAAATGGATAAGGAAATCAGAGCTGATCTTGTGGATCTAGACCAAGCTGCTGAGTCTCTTGTTCCTAAAAAGGATGCACATGTTGAGGGGGAGGAACCTCAAAATCATGAGATTACTGAAACTAGTGAAGATGAGTCTATTGAAGCATCTCAACCAACTGAGTCTTTTTCTGTGTACACTCGGTATTAATTCCCTAGCTTCTATGATGTGACTGAATCTCAGTAGGTGACTGCAAATGTGATTGATCTTTCTTCTCTATTTCAATTGAATTCAGCCACACACCCTGAACCTCAACCTGAAATTGAATCTGAAACTGAACATAAAATTGAATCTGAACCTCATCCAGACCCTGAACCTTCCCATGTACCACTTAATTCCCCTGCTCCTTTACCTTATCACCAATCTTCTTTCAGCAAGGATTATCTGAAAGTGTTTGGGGATTCTATCTTAGCTGGAGTTGAGAAAATTATGTCCTCTCAACGTCGTCTTATGACATTACTAAGTCAAGAAGATGCATCGCTTCTTTTAGAAAAAATTATTATACACATTCAGCCCAGGATGATTCATGAAATTCCAGAAGTAAGGGTTGAAAACAAGCTGCTTAGTACTGATGTTGCAACTTTGAAAGGTATGGTTGAAAACCTCCAGAAAGAACTGCATTCCAGATCAGAGCTTACACCTCTTGCTGATTCTCCTGAACCTCCTGTTTCAAACATTTCTCGAGACATTGTGTCCTAGATACATCCATACCTGTTATCATTTGATGAAAATATTAGAGAAAGGCACACAAAGATGTTCTAATGCATGAGAGAGATTTTGGAGAACCTGAACAAACTTACATATGAATACACATGTTGTCTTCAAAAAGTCCTGAAACAGCTCAATGATCTAACCATAGCTGTCAAGGCTTCTCCCCCCTATGGTCAATCCTCTATTCCTTCTTTGGATCATTCTCTGCTCAAATCTATAATCGAGGAATAGATTTAGAATGCCTTCGGTGGTTTTTATTTGACTCCTTTATATGAAGTTGTTAAGAATAGTGATCGAGCACTTGACTTTGTTCAAATTCATTCCAAGATTCCCAATGATGCTCAGTAGGAGATCACTAAGAAGATAGATTTCTATCTCACCCAAATTTTCTCCAAATATAATATGACCAATCACATTAATTATCTTGTCGAGAATCTAAGAATACCTCCTGTGACTCAGGCTTTCAAAATTCATGTTCAGACACTCACTGTGTTTACCAGACTGTTGGATAGGTTCATGGAGAATAAATATGATTTTGAAACGGCAATGCAATATGGTGGAGAAATTATTGCAGATTTCATCAATCTTCTAAAGACTTACCTTCATGTCCAAAGCATGGCTATAGTTGCTCCAGCTGCTTCTCCTCTCAGACCAGGACTGCCTGCTTTAGCCTCAACTTCCATGTCAATTAGCCAAGCTCTTACTCATATCAGGCCAGTGATTCTTGATCAGCCACAGACTAGATCTTATACAGCTCCCACATTGGCTCCCTCTTTATTCAAAGGTCTACCTTTACCTTCTTTGTCTACCACCTCTATGCCTTCTTCCACATCAGCAACTGCCCATATGGCTTCCTCTTCTACTACTGATAAATTCAAAGAAAAGGACAAATCCTGAAGAAGCCTAGTAACTACTTTCTTTTGGATGGGGATGTCTTTGATTTTTTTATTCCTACTGAATGTTATATTCTAAACATTTTTTTCATGACATATGCACTATTTTCCCTCTACTCCTTCTACTTTTTGATAATCCCAAAAGGGGGAGAAAAGGTTATGTGTTATTTTATAATATGATATAGTTTCATGTCATTTATACTTTACCTATACAAGATTTGTGATCATCAAAAAGGGGGAGATTTTTGGACTCCTCATGTATTAATCATGTTTTAATGATCAAAAATCTCAATAATAATTACAAATCTTATTAATGATCTCAAATATCACAAATATTATTAGTCATGTGTATTTATGTTTCAAGTTATCTTATACTTTATAATGGTTAAGCTCAATTCATTTTATGCATATTACTATTTAAGTCTGAATACAGTTATTTAGCTAAGTACAAGACACCTTGAAGCTTGACAGAGTAAGTCAGACACTGTGAGAAAGACACAGGCACCGTGACCAGTGAGACACCAGGACCACAACACACCGTGACATAGTAAGCCTGAAACTGTGAAGTAAGATACACAGAACAAACACCGTAAGCCATAAATTCTCTTTCCCTAAGGGCCAAACACAGTTAGCAAGACACAGTCATCAAGGCATCGTGAATTCATAAACTATGAGCAAGGCACCGGAAGCCAGAAACAGTAAAGACAGACACCTTGACTCAGACACCGTGAAGAAGACACCGTGAAGGAAACACCATGAAGGACACACCGTGAAGGACACACCATAAAGGACACCCCGTGAAGGACACATAGTGAAGGAAAAACCGTGAAGGACATAACCTGAAGGAGACACCGTTTTCATTACTACTGTGACACCGTTTCTTAAACTCTTTTTCCGTCTTATTATTTAAGTTTTTAACATTCATATTTGAAACTTTAATGAACTGACATAATTAATGTCTATTTGTAGACATAGGATGAGGTACGAGGCACAAAATACATAGAAACTATCGGCTCAACCTCATGCATTCGAAGATAATGATAAGTGTGCACACGAGAGAAAAATACAGAAAAAGTAAGAAACTCGAGTGCTCTGTACTGAATAGAAAGACAATCCTGAGCACAACAGTGAAGAACATATTGCAAGATCTTCAAGAAAATATTTTTCCCAAACATGAAATCCAACACTACTGAAGAACACACGAATTACATTGGAATCAAGAGAATATCTTCACTCGGAAAGAAAACAAGTTGACCCATGACACTCTGTTTTTCAACAGAAAAACCAGAGAAGGACTCAGAAGCATTTCTGCTAAGTCCAACGAGTCCAGAGCTGCATTTATAATAACTAGAGCTTTCTAAAATATTTTCTACATACTCTCAGTGATTCTTTTGTTTACTTTCAAGCAGTGTGTGTACTATGTATATCTTACACACACACTGTCTCCTGCGCTGAACTGGAGGATTCTGAAATCTTCACACTATATTATTGACCCTTTCTTACCCACGTCAACTATGGAAGAGGTCCTTGTGTGGACTAATCATTATTTGTTTTCCCACGAAATCTGTGGTAGAGGTCCCTGCGTGGCCTGGACAGTGTGAAGTTTGTTAACCCTGATCCAGGGTGTGGATCAGAAGTTTGTTTATATAAACTGATTGGTGGCAGGTGATCACCAAGTGGAGTGGATTAGGTCTCGGCTTGAGACTGAACCAATTGTTTTATATCTGATGTTCATTCATAGATTAAGTTTAAAATATACTATATATTTTATATTTCACTGCTAATTACTTTGAAATAAAAAACTATTTTAAAGTTACTTTGATAGTTAATCTAGAAAGTATTTGTAACTATTCTAAATCATTAGATTAGTTTCAAAAGCTAATTTAATCTTCTGATTAAATTAACTGGGACCTAATCAATCTTTTGAGAACTTAATTGAACCTTTACAGTTTTAAAAATTCACTATAGTTTAACTTTTTTTTATAAATTGGGAATTTTAAGAGAAAGATTTTTAACAGAAATTTTAATTTGGAACTCAATTCACCCCCCCCCCCCCCAACCTCTTGAGTATCCACTCTGACCAACACTATTCATAACATCTAGTTTGATTGGTCATGGTGTGTTAGAATCTAGAAGTTGCGTACAATGCATGTTATTATATTATTCAAAGGGGAACGTACCGTGGAAGCTTGGGGTGTTACAAACCCTCACCAAAAAGATTTTAATTTCATTTTTTAATGTACCAATAGGCCCAATCATTTATCTCAATGGACAAGTTCAACTCTTACTAAATAAAAGTTTGTAATGTGAAATTACAATGGGGATTTTAAGGTTTTATGGTAATACCAAAAAACATCATCAAATAAAAGTGTAATTTTATGTTCGTTTTAACCATTTTTTCAAGAATTTATATTGAATAACTATTAAACACATTTTATTTCCCATTGGTTTGGGGGTGATAGGCTATAGAAACATAATTTCCAACCTGATACCAATAAAAGAGTTTTTGCATTGGGTGGATTCAAAAATGATAAACTTGATATCTGATAATGAAATGTGGAAATCAAAATCTGCATATGATCTAGGTTCTCAAAAACCGCAAAAATAACTTCAAGTCATCAGTCCTTGTAACTCATTCTTCCATTGATTTAGATGCACAATCCACCATTAGAAGAATGTAATATTTTCCAAATGAATTATGAAATGATCTCATAAGTTCAATTCCACAAACATCCAAAATTTGATGTAAAAGAAATGGATTTTGTGGAATTTAACTTATTTTAGTGGCCTTACCTATTCATTAAAAATGATAAAATATCTAGAAAAGATATGAGAATCCTGAAACAATGTTGAAAAAAATATACCTAAATCAATCAACTTATGAGTAGTCTGTTGGGGACTAAAGTGGCCCCCACAAACAAGAGTGTGATAAAACCCAATGAAAAACATAAAATTACTATCAAGAACATAATTATGAAGGACTAGATCACTACATATGCACCAAATGTATGGGAATCCCCAATGTTTCAATTAGACTCATGTTTAAGCTTATCAACCTGGTTTTTATTCAGACCATCTATAATGAAATATGCTACTAAATATTTACAATGTCATCATACTAGGGAATAGCATCTTAGACTTGATATAATTTTTTAATATAAAATATGTCATCTATGGGAATATAAGGGGATGATTAAATAACTTGTGATGGAAAGATCATATAGGTATGTCCAACCATCACATTCGTTACTCCTTGTTGCATGCCATCATGATATGACTTGTACATCACGGCGTGACCTGTTGCTATAGAAAAAATTTAGCAAGGTTGTATGGAATTTTTGTAAAACACACGAGAAATATCATGACACTATCCATACCTCAATATACATCCAAAAACACCACTTAGAGATTTTAAAACACTCAAAATTCTGATTTGAGTCCCAATTCCTGAATTAACAACTACTCTAGGGAGAAATATTAAAATTACCCCAGAAAAAACAACCCATAAAATATGTGGGTCATTATTAACTCCCCAAATGTAGTATTTATCATCCTTTATAATTCATGGTGGTACTCTAGGTGTTGATCTCAACCCTCCATGATCGTCAATTCACTATCAACTGATCACATTCAATTCCCAAACACCGAACATGCTTCTATAACACAAATACCAACACCAAATGAATTATTAACCTAAATCCAAGCCACCCTCTACCCATAAAAACCAATATTTATGTTGATAATAACCACAAATGTCTCTCCTGAAACACTGAAGTTCTATCATCAAATTCATTTGTAGGCATATAGTTCTCCCTACCAAATATTCCACTCTAAAAAGTTTTTATTCTGACACATGGTGCTCCAAGATATATGAATAATTTATCAATAATGTAATTTAATTGGTACATTGATCCACTATATATGATTTTAACCTGAAATACCCAATTATATCATAAAACACTACTCTGCCTTCCTATGGTGGACCACTCTTGAAGAAATACATGACTGGACCAACCGATGCATAATCACAACACCCGATCATGATGCCTTATCTTCATGAGGCATCTCACCACCATCTGAATACCATCACTAAAGTATGAACCTGACTCATGTTGAAAATACATGTTTGGGTCTATATCTATCCACACCTTCCATAGTAATCTCACCACGAGCATCAGGTTATCTCCGATCTGACTCCCTCTTTTATCACAATACTCCATCCTGAGACGACTTACAATGCTCACACTCATCAAATGTCATATCTAAATCCCAAATATGGTATTTACTATATAAATAGACAAAATTGGATCTTACCACGCACTATCAACCCATTTACACCACGACCATCCTCCAACCAGTCTCACAACACCCATGACCCATCCAATATAACAGGCATACCTCGGTGACTGATATGATACTCTCCAGTATAAGATTATCCTTATCTTGTCTCTATCTAACTAGACACTCAATCTCCATATCCCATTATCTATCTATTAACCATGTAATGACTGGATTCATTTTTCCCACAATACCGTAGAACCAATGAAAAAATCCCATTGCCACCCATTCATGGCTTGTCAATAACATCATCCTCAATTATCACTAAAACCAATGCACAATGAATGTTGAATCCTCTAGCATCCAGTAAGATCCTGACCTTTTCTGGAGATGTATCAAAGTTATTTATAGGTACTCATTATAATTTTTTAGTACTTTTTTGTTGGTATTAATCTTGTGTGTGTTTTGGTGGAATTTGGGGAATTTTGGAAGGAGGATGCTTGTACATGGGTGGCAGATGTTTTTTCAAAATCATGCAGCCATCCCCAAAAAACTATTCAAACCCAATTAGAGTTGATTTTCATGGTTGGTATATATTTTCTTAAACTATGTACCCTCATAGGAGTAACCATACCCCCCCACAGAAGAGGCACGCGATTTGGAAAACTATGTGTCCCTCCCATGAAATCATGCACTCTGTTTTAATTAATACAAAAATTTGTTTTTAAAATACTAAACCCTCTAACATCACCCTAATTCATCCCAAAACGAAGATTCAAGGTCTAGATTAAATATCCTCACCTCTCTCGTCAAGATAATCTCATCAAAGTTGGCATCCCATATTCCTCCAATATTTCTCTAATCCATTAATGGGTAATTTTACTATATGTATGTGGATATAGATCTTGGGTTGTTAGATCTTGATTTTTTTATACTGGTTTAGGTTTTGGATCTAGATATCATTCTTCATCATGATTTGGGTTATTCTACTTCAATTGGGGATTTCCATTGGCGGGTTCTTATCATAAATTTTGAGGGAGGTGGTCTAAGTTCCATTCTACTTCTCTTGAATTAAAATTTCATGTATGCATTATTATATTTTAATTTGTACATTTGGGAATTGAATATTTAATTGAATAAGTTATTGGATAGGTTAATTTATGGAAACACAGAATTTGATTAATTAATTGGTGAATTAATTAATGGAATGTGTTTTTATGAAATTATTAAATTTGAGTAACTAATTGTTGAATTAATTAATGAGACATTGGTATCATGGAATTAGAATAATTAATTATTTAATTAGTTAATGAGATATGAAAATTTTGTATTTTGATTGATTAATTGAATGTTGATTTGGTTAATTAATGGGTTGTGTAATTGGTCTATTAATGTGTTTATTAATTAGTTGACAATGAGAATTATGTGATGACTGGCTTAAACATAATGGGTTAAAGGTTTATATGATTAAATGCTGATAATTAGAATAATGTAGTTTTATCATATTATTTATATGCGATTAATGTATTGATCATGATTTGTTTGGATAATTGAAATGGCATGCCATGATGTGAAATTTGATGAGAGGGTTATTATTGATTAACCTTGATTGATGTGATATATTTCATATACATGTGTGGACATGGTCTCCTACATAAAAATACAATAGTTGTAAATTGATATATGTGTACGAGACATGGTATGCTGCATCAAAAGCTGATAGTGATTAATTAGTGTAGAACATGGTCTGTTACATCAAAATCCTACTTGTGTGATTGTTTGAGAAATGATTTTGTGGGTCATGGAATGGTGCATTAGATATCCAAGGGGTTTTATGTATAGTGATCTAGGCCCAACATGTTGGCATTAGACTATGGTTCCAATTGGTAATAATATGAATTAAAATGAAATGGATATTGAAATCCCTTACCTTATAATGAATTTTGAATTAAATATGTAACATGTGACATCCCTTGGAGATAGTTTAGACTTTATCATGGGATGTCGTAGGTATCGAGAGATTAGGTGTCCTCGAGAACTCAAGAGTTATGTGCTTAAATAAAGAGTAATTGAAGAAATTTAATTTTTTTACTTTATTGTTTATATTTTTTTCTTTATAAAGAATTATACACCATTATTGAATGTATATTGTTTCATATGTCATTGGTGGTGGCCTATTGAGTTTTACTGACACCCTACTCATGCTACATAATTGATTCCCGAATATATTTCATGTTTACATGATATGATAATGGAAAGATCCCTATGTTATAGAGATATATTGGGATATATCATAAATGAGGGAATAAAATTTGATTCAAGACCTATTTTCAAGTTGTCAATGTAACTTTGTGCATGTTTGACTATGGAATCTCTACTATTTAGTATTTGATAAGGTTATCCTATTTTGGTCATCACCTGATAATGTATTGGTTTGGATTTTTTTATATCATATGATAATGTTAATTTATTTAGACTGTTGGGTTTCTTTGATGAAGAGGGTGTAGTCTCCCTATGATTCATATTAGACCCTTGCTATTATTCAGAAGCCTCTAGCATCTGGGGAGGCAAGATTTATGTAATGTAACAAACTAGATGGGGGAACTGATGTGTAGCACCTGGGTTGGGATGTTATAAAGTGGTATTAGAGCATGTTTATTTTCTATATATTGTGTTACTATTTGTGAAAGGTATATATGATAGTTGGATAAGTTTGGACTTGGTTAAGAGTCCGTGCATGGGAATAGCTAACCCTTCTATAAGGGTAAAATCTAAGTACATATGGTGGGATTTTTGTTATTAATGTGTGTTGTTACAATTGATGTTATTTCACCTCAATTTATGCACTTGTTGTGTGATGTGATTATTATTTCTGAGTTTCTAATATATGACTCATGGACTGGTATAGTACGAGTGTTGATAATACATGCATCATTTTAAGAACTTCGGATTAATTGTGATTTGCACTATTTAATGCATGCATGAAAAGATGGGTTTTGGATAAGTTGTTGAAACAGAAATGTTTCTAATTTATTATGAAATTGAAATGAAAAAGGTTCCTAATGTGAAAGTGAAACTTTTAAAATGATGAAAAATGTGAAAAATGGGTGTCTAACATGAAACTTAAAAAAAAGAATGAGTTTACCCTTTTTAAACCATGAACTAAATGTTGGGTAGTTATGGGTAGTGATAGTACCTCAATTTTTAACACGTAATGGGGAGAAAGGGGAAATGAATTGTAACGACTTTTGAAAAACCATCTAGTTAAATATGTTAAAGTTGTGTTATGTATCATAAGATGTGTGTTTGGAATTGTAGATATATTCCTCTATGATGATTATTGTTTATAGGATGATAGGAGGTTATGGTTGGAGATGATCTACCAGTAGTAGAACATGAGGCATAAATAGTGATGGGTGAGGACTTATAAGATAAGTTCTAAAAGAAATTATCTCACTTCATATAATTTATGGAAAGTGACACAGGGAAGGATGTGAAAAGCATGTGTGATCTAACATGGGAGTTCTAGTTGTAGCACCATCCAAATTTCACCAGAGAGGATGGACCTGAGGTAGATGAGTTCTGGATATAGTCTATCCAAACTATAATTGACCACTTGAAGACTCTTACTGAGAAGAGAGTCAAATTGGATTAATATATATTATGTGGTTAGGTGGAATGTTGGTGAGACATCCAGACATAGGATGGACAGTTGGAGAATATAGAGTGGACGGAATTTCCAGAGAAGTTCCTAGAGAACATTAACCCGATGATGGTTAGGAATGATAGAGCAATAAATATTATAAGGTTGATTTAAGGAATCATGTTTGTGATAGACCGTGATGGATGCATTACTGACTTGTATTGATTTGTTACAGTGTTGGTAGAGATAAAAGCTATGATAGAAAAGTAGTTTCATGATGGGATTAAATGTGAAATTAAACCATATGTAAATATCTTCAGGGTAAAGAAGTTTTCATATGTGGTGAATCAGGCTCTCATATATGAGAGGAACCTATAGGAGGCTCCCATTGAGATATAGGTGGGTACTTCCAGATGATTAGGAGGTTATAATTTTGAGAGCAGTAAGAATCGATATGAGAATGTTAACCAGGGTGATAGCAAGAAGATTATACATGGGGGAAGGTTCAGTTATATAGGACCTTAATTGATTAATTTTTCACCAATGTGGTAGGTCGGGAAAATTCTGTATGAAGTTCCCCCAACCACAAGTAGAGTGCCAAGGTTGTGGCATGATGGGACATCTATATCAGTTTTGCAGGAATACACGACAGGAAGGTAATAATGGGGCTGATGGACAAAAGCAAAGTATGGGAATAGGTTCTTCTACACTATATCAATTTGGCGGCTAGAGTTTTATAAGTAGAGGAGGTAGAGGTAGTGTATGTGGAGAATATAGTCAGGAAATCCCATATCAACATATTATTAAATCTCAGGGGACTCAGACTACATCATAAGGGAGAGGGGTGGGGCAGTTGCATGTCGTTCAGCCTACACAGGTGGATAGTGTTCCTGGACCATCAAGTGTTAGAGGTACTCCTCTAGTAGCTTCTACACTATAGTGTGCTTTATTTGATTTAGATACCTCTCATTATTTTATTTTTTCACAACTTGTGAATGTGTTGATTCTGAAAATAGAGTTTGTGAGCAGGGTGATGACGATATATACCCCTTTGGCCATAAGTTCTAGATACATTTTTTGTGAAAATTATGTTTTCTCATTGTTGGGGACTATCATTTTAGCCGACATCTTTACATTATATAAATGTTTGGATTTTACCTAATTATTGGTATGTACTAGTTACTTGCAAAATGAGACCACATTTATTATCACTACAAGGGAGTGACTTTTATATCTCTTAAGGGTGAAATATATATTAACTGTAGAGAATGGGATATCCATATAGTTTTTATGGGGAACGTTCATCAAAAAACGGGGGAGCTCACTGCCCAGGTTTATAGTCTTTTATTTTATGATGGGGGTGTGAAATAGTATGTCTTTCCACATATGGTAGATAGATTTTGGGATGTGTTTCCTGAAGAATTATCAAGGATTCCACCCGAGAGAGATATAGAATTTAATATTTTTCTCATTCTGAGGGTTGTGCCAATTTTTGTTACACCATACATAATGTAACCAATAGAGATTTAGGAGCTCAATAATCAGTTTGAAGAGTTTATGGATAAGGATTTTAACAATCTGAGTATGTCACCTTGGGGTTCACTTGTTTTCTTTGAAAAGAAATCTAGCGGGACTCCATTATTATATGTGGATTACTGCAAGTTAAACTGGATGATTTTGAAGAATATGTATCCTATTTTTTGTATCAAAAATCTTTTTTACTAGTTGAGGGAAGCTTATGTCATCTCCAATATCAAATTGATATCAGGGTATCATCAGTTGAGACTTAGAACTTATGATATACCGAGGACTACATTCAGAAGTATTTGTGGCCTTTATGAGTTTATCGTAATTCCATTTGAGTTGATGAATGGACTATCAGTGTTTATGGCCTTGACGAACAGAACCTTCCACCTGTACATAGATTAGTTTTTCTTTTTGTTCATAGATGGAATCACGGTTTACTCCAAGACCATGACAATCATTTCCAATATCTTAACATCTTCCTGAGTACATTGAGAGAGAATCATTAATATTCCATCCTATATTTGTTTCAATTGTAGATTTATCAAGTACACTTATAATGTCACATCATCTCATAGGAAGGTGTGTTAGTGAACCTAGAGAAAGTGCAGTCAGTAGTTTCTTGGGATTATCCCAAGATGTTTTTGATATCCACATTTTCTTGGGGTTAGCGGGATATTATCGGAGGTTAATTCATGAATTTTATTATTTTTTAGCACCTATTTTAGTCTTTACCAAGAATGGTATAATGTTATAATGGATGGAATCATGTGATAATTACATTCAGTAATAGAATAATCATTTGACTATGGAACTGATCTGGATCATACCCGATCCAAGTGAGGAGTATATGGTGTTCTGTGATACTTCATGGATCATTCTTAGAGAAGTGTTAATGTAGGGATATTGAGTTATGGTGTATGGGTCTCTACAATTGAAGACACATGAATGGAACTACCCTACACAAAATCTTGAGTTAGCTATAGTTGTTTATTTCTTGAAGTGTTAGTGGTGTTATCTATTGGGTTAATAGGTTATTAGTTATATGGATCACGAGAGCTTAAATTATATCTTTTTCACAATGAGACAATAATCTTAGGTAGTTGATATGGGTTGATATTATGTTGTCATTTAACTTCGATCTAGAATATATATCTAGGAAGGGAAACAATGTGGATGATGATTTAAGCCAAAAAACATAGACTTGGAATGTTCAATAGTCTAGTACTGATTGGAAGACAATGAATTTACTAGTTGAGATTCATGATATAGTTCAAGAAATAATGGAGCATATAACACTCATTTCAGTTTTAGTGAATTATAAAATTTAAATTCGGATTAGGGAAAAGTAATACGAGGATCTGAAATGTTTTTCCTTTAGTAAAATCCTTTAATGTGAGGATTCACCTTCCGCTTGGAGCATAGATGAGGATAAGATCATCTATGTCAAGAACTAGGTTTTTGTGCCTATCAGTATACGAGGGGGGGGACTCCATGTATATATTTTGATCACTGGAAGTTGAAATGTATTACTTTGGTGAACCGGTATCCTCTTTCATGTATCTTTTTTTTACCAGTTGATGGGATATTGTGTCTTCTATAATATCGACATGAGATTGGGGTATCATCGGTTGAGAGTTGGACCTTTAGATATACCGAGGACAACTTTCAAAAGTATCTATGTCCATTACATGTTTATCTTAATACCATTTGGGTTAATGAATGAACCAGTAGTGTTTCTTGACATGATGTGTAGAATCATCCACCTATAACTAGGTCGGTTTTTCATTGTATTCATGGATAAAATCATGGTGTACTGCAAGACACGTGACGATTATGCCC
The DNA here is from genome assembly GCA_963277665.1 of Viscum album. Lineage (NCBI taxonomy): Eukaryota > Viridiplantae > Streptophyta > Magnoliopsida > Santalales > Viscaceae > Viscum > Viscum album. The sequence continues at coordinate 181,933,588 of OY728130.1, forward strand.
AACATCTTCCCATCATCCTGATCACATTGAGATAGGACTATCTATATGTGAATCTATTTAAGTGTCAATTATATATTGATTTGGTAATGTTATAAGGTCACATTATATCATAGGAAGGTGGGTCAATGAACCCAGAGATAGTACAGGCGGTTGTTTATTGGGAGTAGCCCAATAAGATTTCAATATCCAAAATGTTCTCGTGTTAGTGTGATTATATTATAAGGTTTCTTAATATTTTTATTGTTTTTATCACCTATTTCAATATTGACTAGGAATGGGATAATTTTTTAATGGATGGAAGCTTAAGAGAATTCCTTTTAGGAGATGAAAAATCATTTGACAACTGAACTGATCTTGATCATACCTCATCCAAGTGATAAGTATATGGCGCTCTAGGATACTTATAGGATCAGTTTTAGAGAAGTGTAGATGTAGGAAGATCGAATTATTGTTTATGGGTCTCGATAGTTGAGGCCACACGAATATAACTACACTACACACAATCTGGAGTTAGCTGTAGTTTATTATTTCAGGAAGTGTTGGTGGCGTTATCTCTTGGATAAAAAATTTATTTGTTATACAGATCATAAGAGATTAAATTTTATCATTTCACAATGAGACGTGAATATCTGATAGTTGATATGGGTTGAGTTTATGTATTCATTTATCATTGATCTAGTATATATGTATGGGAAGGGAAATATTGTGGTTGGTTCTTTAAGCAAGAAAACATAAACATAGATTTTTCATGAGTCTATTGTTGAATGGAAGTTAATGAATTTAATAGTTGAGATGCATGATATAGTTCATGAGATCAAGGAGTATATAACCCTCATATCATTTTCAGTGATGTCTACAATTTAGAGTCAGATTGTGGAATTGTAATATGACGATCTGAAATGTTTTTCCTTGAGGGAAATCCCTGATGGTGAGGATTCACCTTCAGATTGGAGCATAGATAAAGATGGGATCATCTCTGTTAAGAACTAGGTTTTTTCTTATGAGTATATGTGGGGAGATGATGCATGAATTTCATGAATCCAAGTGGGTGGTTCATCCAAGTGTGACTAAAATGTATTGTGACCTATGACAATAGTTTTTGTGGTCAAGAATGAAAAATGAGATAGCAAGGTTCATGACATGATGATACACCTTTCAAGAGGTGAAATTTGATCATCAAAAACCTGGTGGTTTAATACTACCATTTCCCATTCCAAAATGCAAGTGGGATGACATTACTATATAATTTGTGGTAGGCCTCTAAAGGAATCCTCAAAATAATGATTATATTTGGGTGACTGTGGACCATTTTACAATGGTAACACATTTTTTACCTATACTAGAGACTTTCATACTGGATTAATTGGGTGATATGTATGTTCTAAAGATATTCCATTTGAACGGGGTGATACATAGTATAGTCTCATACTATGAATCACATTTCACATTACACTTCTATTAAGGCTTGTAGAAGGTGTTGGGTACACATGTTTTATTGAGTATGGATTTCCACCCATAGACAGATGGGTAGTCAGAATGTACTATACAGATGTTGGAGGATATATTTCAAGCTTGTGTCCTAGACTTCAGTGGGAGTCTGGATAATAACATAGAGTTGGTGTATTTTTTCAATAAAAACTATTAGAAAGAAACTATTAAGATGTAACTATACGAGGCTATTTATTATAGGCCGTGAAAAAAACTTCTATACTGGATGGAGGAAGGTGAGTTAGAGTTGTTGGGAACAAGCCTCTTGTAGGATAAATTATAAATGGTTTAGTTAACTTGTATGTATATGGATATTGCTTAGAGAAGAATGAAATCATATGCAGATAGATGTCGATGAACCCTAGAGTTTATAGTGGGTGATCATGTATTCCTTTGGGACTCTCATATATTGGGTCACCTCCAGATATAGAGATTGGGAACATCGGCACCCAGGTTTGTTGGACATTTTGTGGTGGTGGAGAGAATCAGACTAGTGGCATACCTATTGGATCTTCTACAAAGATACAATGTAATGCATCATGTTTTTCATGTGTCCCAGCTTCAACAGTATACCCCCAACCCTTCTCATGTGATCTTTGTGGATGATGTTGAGCTTGATATTGATGAGACTTTTTAGGATCATCTGATAAGTGTGTTGTATCACACATAGTTTTTACAAACTGTGTAAACCCAAATAGAGTGGATTCACATGGATGGAACATGGTTTTCCGAAATGTGTTCCCTCTTAAGAGTAACCTTGCACCCCCTAGAAGAGGCACACAACTTGGAAAATCGTTCTCCCCTACCAAAGAAACCATTATCATGGTTTTAATTAATCCAAAAATTAGTTTTTAAAATCCCATACCCCAATAATTCACCCTAATTCAATCCAAATTGTCCATAATCAGTTACACTCGTTTTTTGAGGCCCCATATTAATTTGAAGGGCTTAAAACCTTCATTTTTGTTGATTCAAAGACCATATTTAAGATCTTCAGCTCTCCTGGTAAGAGAATATCATCATAGTTAGCTTCATGTATTCCTTCCATATATCTTTCATCCTTTTGAGGTACATTTTCTTCTATTTTTTGGATCTAGATCAATGGTTGTTGGATCTTGATTCATTTGATCTTGGGTTTAGGTTTTAGATCAAGATCACATTCTTTTTCCTAATTCGGTTTGCTCCGCTTCAATTAGGGATTTCCATTAGTGAGAATTTTTCTTCGATTTTGAGGTAGTTGGGCTAAGTTCAATTTTGAGTCTTTAATTCCAATTACATGTATGAATTTTTAGATTTTAATTGGTATATATGGGAAATGAATCTTTAATTGAATAAATTCATGGATTGATTAATCTATGGAAACATGTAATTGGATTAATTAATTGGTGTATTAATTAATGGAATGTGTGATTGTGTAATTGTGAAATTGAATTATTTAGTTGTTGATTTATTTAATCATATATTTATATCATATAATTAGACTAATTAATTGTTGAATTAATTAATAATATATTGAAATAATATTTTTGGACTGATTAATTGAATTTTGATTTTGTTAATTAATGGGTTGTTTAATTGTTCAATTAATGTGTTTATAAATTAATTGTCTATGGGAATTATGTGATGATTGAAATAACCTTTATGGGTTAAAGGGTTATATGTTTTAATTTTGACTAATGGAATAATTTGGATTATTCATATTATTTACATGTGATTAAATCATTGACCATGATGTATTTTGACAATGGAAATGGAATTTCATGATGTAAAATGTGGTGAGATGGTTAATGTTGATTAAACTTTATTGATTTGATATATGTGATATTTTGATATATATGATATATGTGTGTGGGACATGGTTTTCTACATAAAAATACCATAGTTATAAATTGTTTACATGTTTGGGACAAGGTCTATAGGATCAAAATCCCATAGTGATAAATGAGTGTGGTACATGGTCTACTGTATAAATATCTCACTTGTGTGATTGTTTGATAAATGAGTTTTGTGTCATGGACTGCAACGTCAAATACCAACGAGGTCCTAGCCATGGAAATCTAGTACCAACATGTTGGCATTGGACAATATTTTCAATTGGTATTAAAATGAATTAAAATGAAATGGATAATGAAATCCCATGTGTGGTAATGAATTTGGAATTGAATAAGTGACATGTGATTACCCTTGGGGGTAGTTTAAATTCTAACATAAGCTGAAGCAGCATTGAGAGTTTGGTTTTCCTTGATAACCTTGGAGTTTTGCTGTTAAATAAAGATTAATTGAATAAATGTAAATTTTTTAATTTATTTATTATATTTTATTTTTTATAAAATCACATACACTATTATTTATTGGATATTATTTTAGATGCTATTGGTGGTGGCCTACTGAGTTGTACTCGCACCCTACTCGAGATGCCTGATCGGTAACCAAATAGATTTCATGTTTTTAGGACAAGATAGGGGTAAGATTCCAAGGATAGAAGGATGATTGTGATGGATCATGGATGAGGTAACTATAAATGATTAATGGTTCATTTTGGAGTTTTTAGTGTCTATTTATTTTGGGGTTTTCCATATTGACACTTGAAACATTTTTGAACATGACATTTCAACTGTTTAGTTTTGGATATGGTAGTCATGTTTTGGTCATCAAGTGGTATTGGATTGGTTTGTATTTTTTTATATCATTTGGTTATTTTTATTTATTTCCATTGTTGTGATACTTCGATAAATATGGTATAGTCCCCCCATGATCAATATTAGACCCTCTCTACAAGTCAGTAGCCTTTGGTGTGTGGGGAGGCTTTCTAGAGGTCATGTAACCAACCAGAGCAGGGCATCAGTATGTAGAACCTGGGTTAGGATATTACACATACAATGGTTTACTCCCCATTATATAGCTTCCCATAAGCAATTCTTCAATCACAACATCAGAAAAATTAAAAAATTGTTTGAATCTTTTCCTCCTAAGCCATGCTCACATATCACTAAGAACCTGTTCCAAGGACCAACTCATAGGATTTTACCCACCATCTATCTTGGTCTCATTAAAACCCAATAGGTGTATGATCCCATACAACATGATCACCCAACCTGACCCAGGCTCCCATGAGTCACATACCATCAAACCTTGGATCATGTTCTTGACCCACTAACTATGTTCCTATCATCTGTTAATCTTATCCAAAAATCCGGAGGCATCTCACTCATGCCAAGGATAATAGTGAAATCACCCGCTACCCAGGATTCATTCCAAAAACATGAGTTTCCACCCACACTCCCTATATCCTAGATCAAACCATCTTGGATCATGATTTATTAGGTTATGAATCAAAAAGTTCCTCACCTATAAAAACTATCCTCCATTCCAAGAATAATGAATTCCACATTCCTTTCATAAACCCCCTTGGGATTTGTTCATAACCACCCAGTTTGGTTAAATATAGTAAAATCAAGATTCTATATATGAAACAATATATATGTTATTGATGAAACATTAATTAAACCCCATCAAAAACACCCTCACAAGGGCCCACCATCGAGGAATCCTATTCCTATACTGACCCACTAAGGGTCACTATATATCCCTTTCATGAAGAGACTGTATAGTCACCACCAAACAATTACTCCCCATTAAATCCCAATAAACTTCCATTATTAAACTGAAATTGAGTGAAAATCTTGGTCTAGCTAAGCAGAATGACACTAATAAGTTATATGGTAAAATATAATATTATTTATTATTAACATTTTAAATAGTTGAACCTCCCTTCAATAAAAAAATTAAATTTAAACACACATATTTCGTGTCAATCCTACATTCCAAATATGATTCATGAATATTACTATCACCATGATAGTTCAATATTTAAACCATAAAAATAATATTTTTTGGTGAACACATCATGTTTGAATAAACATCAAAACCATAATAGTGAAAACCAAGGAGAGAAATCTACTAACCCTGATAACTTGGACTTCCAAACAAAAAAGGTGGTCACAACACACTATTATGAGTTCCATCAAAAGATTAAAAAAATCTATATCTCCTTCCAATTATACACCAAATAGTAAAAAAATAAAAAACAATCTAATTAGATTTTTTGATCACTCAACTATAGACCACTCATCCAGTTTCCTTGTTGGGGAGCCACATGACCTTAGGTTCACCTCCTGATATACTAGAGGCTATTGACTAGGATCTATGTACTAAATAATACACTAATAATACCATTCCCTAGAATTAGAGTGAAAAAATAAAAAAACTAATCAATATTCATAAAAATAAATGAAGAATTCTTAATCAATAAAATATAATGTTATAAAAAAGTGAATAATGGGGAAGTCAAACAACATAAATCAATTGATCACCCACTTGATCAATAATATATATATATAATAAATGAAACAAAAATACCTAGATGATCTACTATTATCCCAAATCCCCACCACAATATCATTTTTCAATACTCACCAAGCTTCCCATATTGATTCATTACACATCATGTGCACTAACCTAAAAGTAGACATATGGTCTCCACGTGCACCATAGTTCCTATGAAGGGTGGGAGAATTTTATCACATTAGGATATCACCATGTTCCCCTAGTATACACCATAATATAAATGCATTTATGAGAAAATTAAATAAATAAACATGTACACACGAGAATATCAGAATTCATGTGCTAACTTGGCCACCAAGACTCCATGGGAACCAGGTTATCATGTACTAGCTAAGCCACCATGACACATGATCATACTTTATTCAGACTAAGATAAAATCTAGTCACCTCATGCCATCATACCGATGACCTATCCCATACCCAAATACTCAAGGTAGGGAACCTCACTAATAACTTTACCACTACTCAATGGTGAAAAGTAAGGTCCTACATATCAGTCCTTAACTCACTTATAACAGAAGCTAGTCCCCCAACACCTTCTCACTCAGGGTGACACCACCAACCAACTCTCATATAGTACCCTTCACTCAGGGTGCATCCCATACCATACCCATTCCAGAACCTTTATTAGTGGATGTCACCAAATAAGTATACTGAACAAACCCTATCTCTAAGGGAAGGTAAAAAATTATATCCACCATCCTCTCAATTTATAAGGGGTCATAGACCAACTACGTCCCTCTTCTAGGGTGGGTCTCATAAGAAAAGGTGGACTAATACCAACTCACTCAATGTAATCTCCTCTGGTACCCTCTCATACGAGTTAAGGTCATACACTCTCACTACCACCCTCTTACTTAAGGATGTGTATAATATATCCAAACCACTAGAATCTCACTCAAGGTAGGTTCTAACACATCATCCACCTAGAAATAACAATATACAAGATCAAAACCAGCTCACACATGAAACAAAAACAAAGGCATATAGCCCATCTCCAAGTAGCACATGATCATCACTGGGGTTCTAATCACACTGACCTATCCCACCACTTATATTTACCCCTATGAATATATATTTCATAAATTTAAAATCCTCAATACCATCTTAGTCTTTTATCATCGATACCAACATGAAACAATAATTATATGTCCACCTCACAGTCCATATAATCTTCCTAATCCAAACATCAATAGGCTAGTCCAAACCTCATCAAAATTTTATTGTTTACCTGATCTCAATAGCCAAGGACTAACCTAAGCTAACATGTTCCAATCCTCTTAGAATCTTAATTTTGAGCTATCCAAAAAATCCCAAAACCCATGCATGGTCCTTAACTCACATATCCATTAAGACATCTCTCACTTAAAAACCAAGAGAATAATCCTATTTATCATACCATGTCTAGTCTCATAGGACACATCCAACACAGGGTTCATACGAACTCTCAATTAATACTCAGGAAGGTTCTCCTCACTAGGAATGAGAGCTAAATCCATATCAATAGTATTAAGCCTCTCATTCCTACTAATATGACCTAGGGAACCATCCTATGACACCCACTACTCCTCTCACATCCTGATACAAACCTAAGTTCTCTAGTTATCTCAACCAATATCCACTACCCTTGGTGATGTATTCTTCAGACATATCTATTTTACTAAATATCACTTCTTCAAACTCAAAAAGGTCTAATGCCACCCTATCCATTTCTTCGCGGTTCTCTTATTCCATATCTATTTTTCATATCCCATTAAACATGAATACATGAATGAAATCATGCATAGAAGGAATATGAGTTTGTATTATAAGGACCACCTACCTCTGTATAGAAGCAACCTCCCAAGAAAACATTTTCTCAACCACACCCATGTTTTTTCGTCCCTTGTACATACCTGTACCACCGCCAAAGCTTATATCTCATTCCACAATATCCAAATATTTTATTATAAAAATTTATAATTAATTATTAAAATTGAACTGAAGATTCATATTCACCAAATAAATCACCAAGCATTGATGCATCATCCAAACCACATCATACCCCAAGTTTTTATCCTTCAAAGATGTCCAATATCATAGATGGGAAAAATATCCATCAAATCACGATTATTTCACAATTCCCCAATGAAATCTACATTGAAAAACTCTCCCAAATCACGAAATAAAATCTTCATTGAAAACCTCTCCAAAATCACAAAAATCCAAGTTCATGGGAAGGTGAGAAGTAAATGGAAGGAATAGGGGTAGAACACCCCTAAAACCAATAAAAAACACTACAAAAATCACCCCTATAACAAGGGGATTGGAAATAGGAAAGAGGAGTGGTAGATTTATTCATAATATCTTTATCCTAAACCTAATTAAATGAAAATCCTAAGAGAGGATTCCCTGAAGTGATGTTACTACCCCTGTTAAGAAAAATAAATCTATGGGTGGGATGTGGTGTGACCATGGAGACCATAGTGTGACATATACCTTTCTCATCCTAGTTATGAGTAACCATGTGGTTTAAAATTGAACCATATTGGTAGAAGGCTTGACACACATTCTTAGACCATAATAATGCATCCCCTCCTTGGGTCATAGTGCAACCAGCCCTGGGAAGAGGGACCATCCCATGCCCAGACACCATCACGGTGTGAACCCTGTGTTTTACGTTTCAACACACCCTTTACTAGGGTGTCTCAAGACTCTAATTCAATGCTACCCCACTCATGATGTGAAACCCTCATTCCCTAGTGGAAACACACCCCTCGTATCATGATATGATGATGCAAATTGGCCATCAGAACATGACCTTTCAGAGCTTCATAATTTTAGAAAGACCACCTAGACTTGATCAATCTCTCCCTCTAGCACCCGAGACAACCATCAGGCCTTGATACACATATAAAAACATCTCCTTAATATGATCCAACAATTTAAATCCTGATTCGAGTACAAATTCATGAAATGACCCCAACTCAATGATAAAAAATCAAATCCCCTCAAGGACAATGACCCATAAATTTATAGGTCATTATAGAAAATGGGACCTAATTTGATCCTTATGTACTAAAAATGATAATGTGAATATAATTATTATCATAGTTAGGATTCAATCTGGATAAAGATCCATCCACACATCTCATTTTCTTCATCCTTACAATCTAGATTCTTTAGTTTTATTTAGAACTACAAAAATAATTATATGTATAAGGCATTTTCATATTTCTTGCTATATTTAACTAAGTTGATAAATGAAGGTTCCGAGCACAGTAGAAGCGCATTGGTGGATGTGACCACTTGCCTTTTTTCATTAATAATGATCAATCCGGGATCAATATGATGATAAACGCCAGTCTCCACAGATCGAATCACAGAAATAGACAAATGAAAAGAAAGTCCCGGAACCACAAAGTAGGACCGTTACATGCTGATTATAATTAATTTAATCAATTGAAAATAAATACCTTTTGGTGTTCATTCTTCATTGATATTCTTAATCACATTCTGATGTGATTCGTAATTGTGTCGCAGAAGCCATGTGTAGACTTTCTCTTGCGGAGATCCACACGTGCACCACATATCTATGCACGTCACCAAAGGAGTCTCTGGATGCTAGCGTGGAGAAACCTTTTCTTGTGTTGTCCGCCTTAGATCGTCTTGATCTGATGGAAGTTGATCTCTCTCAGTCTTGAGATTGTTCTTGGAGGAAGAGGTTCTTTCAGCCTTGAAATAATTCTCTGAAATTGTTGTGCACAACGATACTCTTATCTTAGGAAAAGTGTTGGGGTTTGAGGATATTTATAATTGGGTTTGAGGTTGTAGAGTTCTGACAATAAATAAACACATTACATATTTTATTTATTTCATTAACACCCTTTTGAAAACCTCATTTCGAGTCATTAATTCCATGACATGCGCCCACACTAATTATAATAAATATCATTTAATAAAATGATATTTCCTCAAAATCCCGACTGGAAAAACTACACGGTGTGTATTAATAAATACACAACATGTACTTGTTTTTCATTGAAAAATACATGGTGTGTACATTCAATGTACACGACATGTATATCTTGTTTTCATTTATTCATTTCCTTTCCAAAATAAAAACTACACGACATGTACATTTAATAATACACGGCGTGTACTTGTTTTCAAAATAAAACTACACGGCACGTACTCATTGATACAAGACATGTACTTGTTTTATTTTATTCTTCTTATAATATTGAAACAATTTAGTCTTCCATGAATAATTATTAAACCATGTATGGGAATAATCTTTATTTTAATTGAATACACTTAGTGTGTGACCCTCTAGGCCTCTTTGTTGTTGGCATTAGGCGGGCTTGCCTAAAGTCCACGATTACTGTCTAGCAATGGGTCCAGGCACCCAAGAGAAAGAATTTGACACCTCATTGACGTATCACCTCATATGAACGCTTACTATGTAATTTAATCCCTTTGTCTCAATATCTCATCAAGCAGGTTTCATGGTAGTGTCGTAAACCTATATGCTTGATCTGTCATTCTTTGACTTCTAGAAATAAACTCATCTTGTCACCATGGCCATGGAATTTTTTTGACAGTTCTATTTCAATCAATGGGACCGAGATATCTACTTCCATAAATATGTATGGGACAAATCCTTCCTCTACTTATCCATTAAAAACATGTCATGCACCCAACTTACCCTACTTCTCTCCAACTGTCTTCATGATGGTTTTCTTCAGAAAATCTATGTGTGCGAGTCATGACATGAGTTAATTATAATCTTCCAGTATAAGGACCATTACACATGCTCGTAGATATAACTATCCAATGACACCAAAACATGCAGAATTACTACTGGCGGGTCTATTCTGATAATCTCCCATCTTGGATATTACCAATTGCAAAATACATGAGAGAGAGTCTCTTCTTCTTATGAGTACTCTCACATGATGGTCTGTATACTATGTGCCTATCATAGTATATCATCCAACCATAGAAAATTATTTATGATTATTGTTATATCATTTCAAGGTTCTCATCATAGCGGGGATTTTCCATGAACTTATCAATGAAATAAATATTCCAGGACATTATTATATTATAGTCATACAGAAAAATGAACAATATATAATAAGTGAAAATTCATGTAATCAAAGTACAAAACAATTGGTTCTCAAGACACCAACCCTTACAAACTCCCACTTGGACTAGAGCCAACTGCCTACAACTTTTACTCCGCTAGACCTCACATGATGATCATGTTTATGCTGAGTCAAGGCTTTAGTCAAGGGGTCCACCACATTGTCTTTAGTGGAAATACTACTCAGAAAAACTTCACCACTCTGAGAAAAATCCCTCAAGAGATTATACTTCTGAAGTATGTGCTTTGTCCACTGATGTGACCTTGGCTCTTTTTCAAGTGCCACTACTGCAGTATTATCACAATAGCATATTATATGATCTTTACTTCTAGGTACTACATCCAACTCTTGGATGAAGCTTCGTATCCATACTTCTTATTTAGCTACCTCAAAAGCTGTGATATACTCGGACTCTGCTGTAGAATCTGCCACCACACATTTCTTTGAGCTCTTCCAGCTCACTGCACCTCCATTCAAACTAAAGATGTATCCAGTCTATGACTTCATGTCATCTTGATTAGTCTAGAAACTAGCATCTAAATTTCCTATGATAACTAGTTTTTCATCTCCTCCATAAACCACGAACATATCTTTAGTATGCCTCAGATACTTAAGGATATTCTTGACTTCCATCAAATGGCAGTCTCCTAGATCAACTTGATATATTCCTACCACACTTAATGCGTAAGCAACATCTAGCCTCGTATATAGCATATAATACATGAATGACCCAATCGCGGAGACGTAAGGGATACTTTTCATTATCTCTCTTTCTTCATGTGTCTGAGGTCACATTTTCATGGAATGATTAATACCATTTGACACTGGAAACAATCCCCTCTTGGATTGTTCCTTACTGAATCTATTTAGTATCTTGTCAATGTATGTACTTTGACTCAGGCCCAACATTCTCTTGGATCTATCATGATGGATCTTGATCCCAAGAATATATGTTTCCTTGCCCAAGTCATTCATGGAGAAGCATTTATCTAACCATGCCTTAACAGACTGTAAGATAGGTACTTCGTTTCCAATTAGTAATATGTCATTAACATATACTATTACGAAAATGACTACACTTCCACTAAAACTCTTGTAGACACAAGGCTCACATTCATTCTTAGCAAATCCAAATTCCATTACAGCTTCATTAAAATGAATGTTCCATGACCTTGATGCTTGATTTAATCCATAAATGGATTTTTGCAACCTGCATACCTTGTTGGCATCCTTTGGAGTCACAAACCCTTTAGGTTGTGTCATGTAGACATCTTCCTGGAGGATCCCATTATGGAATTCTGTTTTGACATCCATTTTCCAAATTTCATAGTCATGGTAAGTCGTAATGGCCAATAGGATTCTGATGGATTTGAGCATTGCAACCGGTGAAAAGGTTTGATCATAGTCAATTCCTTGACACTATCTAAAACCTTTGGCCACCAGTCGTGCCTTATATATGCTGACATTCCCCTCCATGTCTAGTTTCTTCTTGAATACCCATTTATTACCAATAGTCTTAACATCAACTAGAGGATCTACCAAAATCGAGACTTGGTTTTGATACATGGAATCCATTTTAGAATTCATGGCTTCATGCCACATGGAAAAATCTGTTCCATCAACTTCTTCCTTGTAGGTAAGAGTATCATCATTGTCAACCAATAATAAGTCACCATCCTCGGTGACAAGAAAACTATATCGTTCTGGTTCTCTCACCTCTCTCATGCTCCTACGTAGTTCTTGTGTCTCTGGAACAGATTTTTCTTCCATGGGGCTTTGTGGAATCTGTTCTTGTACCAACTCCGGTGTATCTTGAGCCTCAACTTCATCAATGTCTATCCCACACCCACTATCTCTTTTAGAGATGTGCTCCCTCTCAAGGAATATGGCGTGTCTTTCCATTGTAACCTTTTTTCTAAGGGGTTGTATAGGTAATACCTCCTTGTTTCCTTGGGATATCCTATAAAGATACACTTTGTGCCTCGAGGTACAAGTTTGTTACCTGAAGAGGCCTTAACAAATGCTTCACTACCCCACAAATGTAAATTTGACAACATGGCTTTGCGTCCACTCCATAACTCATATGGAATACCATTTATCGATTTAGTTGGTACTTGGTTTACTATGTGTGATGATGATTGTAATGCATATCCCCAAAAGGATAATGGAAGACTCGCATGAATCATCATTGATCTCACCATGTCCAACAGGGTGCGGTTACTCCTTTCACTCACACCATTCCACTGAGGTGTGTAAGGCGGAGTGAGTTGAGATAGAATCCCAAACTCCCATAAGAAATCAATGAAGTCCTAATTAAGATATTCTCATCCTCTTTCTGAGCGGAGTTTCTTAATCTTCTTACCAAGATGGTTCTCAACTTAATTCTTGTATTATTTGAACAAATCAAAATAATCTGACTTATACCTCATTATGTGAATATATCCATGTCTACTAAAATCATCAGTAAAAGTAATGAAGTACGAGAACCCAACCCTTGCTTCAACTAGAAATGGTCCACACACATCTGTGTGAACTAATTCTATAATATCTTTCACCCGTTCACCTTTCCCACTAAATGGGGCTTTGGTCATTTTTCCTTGTAGACACGAATGACATACACCAAGTGGTTTTAGTTCTAAAGAATCTAAATACCCATCTTGATGTAATTTTGTCAAACGTTTCTCATTGACATGACCCAGCCAGTGATGCCAAAGTTGGGTGTGGTATGAGTCATGTGAATTGACTTTGTCATCTATTTCCATTACTTGGTTTGTGTAGTCTAACACATAAAGGTCGTTATATAAATGTTCCCTACCAAAACAAATGATATCCTTATAAAAGTAGAAATATTCATTTCCAAAATTGAACATGAATCCATCAGTATCTAATATGGATACTGAAATAATTTTTTTAGTAACATAAGGCACATAATAACAACTCTTTGACACCAAGATAATTCTAGTTGGCAATGTGAGATGGTAGTCCCTGACAGTTACAACAGCAAGTCTGGCTCCGTTGGCTTCTCGTAGATCTACCACACCTTGATCAATCTTTCTGAATCTACTTGGTTCCTGTATTTGCATACAGATGTGAGAACCACAAGAAGTATCTAATACCCAATTGGTAGAAACAGATAGATTTCATTTGATAATAAATGCACCTGAAGCTTCCCCTTGCTTCCTTGGATGGGTGCAGTTTTTCTTCTAGTGGCCCTTGTTTCCACATGTGAAACATATAGCCTCCTATTCTATTGGTTCCCCTTTGATATTAATTTTCTTAGAAGGCCTTGAAGATGCTTTGGTCTTAAAGCTCTTCACCTTCCCTTTCCTTTTATTCACCATGAGGACAGAAGTATTTTCACGCTTCATGTAATTGTCCACTTGGAGAATGAGGATAAGAACACCAGACATTGTTAATGTTGAAGTTCACAAAAAAGTTAGAGAAGCTCCGGGGGAGTGATGCAAGAATGAGATCGGTACCCAGTTATTTGGGGATTTTAAACCCTAGAACCTCCAAGCGCTCAATGTTTCAAATGATCTTGACTACATGAGGCCCGACTGGGGCACCCTCTCCAAGCTTTCTCTGAAATAGAGCCTTGGAGATCTCAAACCTTTCATGTCTTGCTCTCTCCTGGTATAGACCACGGAGGTGCTCAAGCATGCTGTAGGAATCCATGTTTTCATGAGACTTCATGAGCTCACTAGACATTGATTAAAACATCAAACATTTAACGTAGAGTGCATCGCTCAAATGTTGATCATAGACCAGGAAATTTTCATCACTCGCCCCTTGGGTTGGTGGATCAGGAAGTGAGGACTCCAGCATGTAAAACATTTGTTCATGGTGTAGGATAACCTGAACACACCAAAACCATTCCTGAATGTTAATACAGGTGAGGATATTGTATTTATCCAGAATTTATCACAGAGAAAATGAGGTTGATGAGTTTTTCATTTCGATTCTACAAATTAAAAGAGAAGATTTATCAGTACTTTCTTGATTACATTTTTATGAGAAATAATTAATTTTTTAATTCTACCACTATTTTATCAAGTCCCAATGGCCCACACCATTGAACTCGGAATGTCCAGTTGCTTTGACATTTTAGTGGCAAGGATCCATATTCCCCTTTGCATAACCCCAACAAGGGTTGGCAAGCTTTTTGAAGGTATTTAGGTGGGCAGGACTTTGCCAACTGTGAGCTTATAGTTCCATGATTTGTTGAGTGGACTCCCCAATCCTAAAATCCTCACTTGGATTTTCCCAACTCTTGCCTTCAATATTACATCAAGTCTAGAAAGGGCTAAAACTCTTGATGTAATATGGTTAAGTGATCCCGAAAACTTTCATAAGGGCTTCATTTATAAAAGTAAGTGTCCCAATAAGGGTTGGCCATACACATAGTTTTATTGAGTCTTTCCATTAATCAAGTAACAGAAGTCTTGGTCTGACTGAATATGGTATTTGAGGGATTTTATTCTTTATGCGTAGTTTTTCATTATCACATGCTTGTTAATATTAAGTGATGTTTGCTTAAGGGATTAAACATATTCTGATAATGTTTACGCATAGTTGGGTTTTTATTTTATTCCATCTTTTCATGCTTGTTTATTAATTATGTGATCTTGACAATACATACATAATAAATAAACCATGAAATCCAACAAAATTAAAATAAGATGGCATAATCATGAGCTTCTATTGGTTAGCTTATCTAGCGGGCTTGATAATCTAACCATGACTTATGGAAAACACCTCGAACACGATGGTTCATTTCTTGTTGCTCCCACCTGTCCACCTTTGTCTCTTCTTGGGTTTGTTTCGCCTCAGCTTCGGATTTCGAACTGTCTACTCTGGCTTGGGAGATCCTCCATTAAATGAAGTTTATATTAAAGAATCCATGGGCACACATGCCCTACTTTTTATTGGAAGAAGGCTCACATGCCAACAAATTTAATTAAACAATTTTAAATGAAACCATACACACATAAAAAAGGTTCTTTGGTCTAGCTCATGATCATCCATATCATGCAACGATATTTACACATATTTAGAATTCAAATTCTTTTAATCATTCTATTATTTAAGATAAGTCATTCCTGAATTCAATTAATTATGATCGTATAATTAATCAATTATTTATCTTAAATTCCTTTCTAAATTTCCTTGATATTCTTCCCATCCATATTCCTTATACGGTGTCTTTGTACATTTGGAGGAAACCTGGTGAAAATCCATTTCTGTAAAGTACACGACGTGTGTATTATATTTGAACGGCATGTATTTCTTTCACCTTTTATCCAAAGTACATGCCGGGGCTTTGGCGTGTTTTCTGTACTTTGCAAATTTTGGAGTACACGACGTGTAGATAAATCATACACGGCATGTACTTCCTTGTTACGTGGTAATCGTCTTGGAAATCCTGTGTACGGGGTACGTGGCTTCTCCTTTGTGCATGATTTCACTTGGGTCGGATCGGACTACACGATGTGTTTCTCCAACAAACACGCCATGTATTATGGTTCCCACACACTGTTTAATTCTTGTCAACTTGGCATAATAAATTCTTAGGAATACTCAATTCACATGGAGTGGTTTGGTGGACCAATGCCGGTTCGTTGAACCTAAGTGCATGGCGTGTAGTTTTCATTACACGTCGTGTATTCCCGTGTTGTACAGCCAAAAATAGTGGCTCCTTCGGATGAGTTTCTTGTTTTTATTTTAATAAAAATTAAAATTAAAAAGGTTGTTTCTGTGATATGAATCGATAAACAAAGGAGGAAGAACAGATCTCATTTATTCAGATTTATAGAATGAGTTATCACTAATTGAATCAAATATAAATGCGTAAATTATCGACAAAAATTAAATAACTATAATCAATGTTGTAACCTTCATCTAATACCAATTTAAGGTTCTGGGCATAGCAGACGCGCGTGGGTGGATGTGCCCACTTGGATTTTTGTCATTAACAATGGTCGATCCAGGATCAATACGACGTTAAATGCCATTCTCCACGGATCACATCACAGAAATAGACAAAGAAAAAGAAAGTCCCGGAACCACAAAGTAGGATCATTACAGGTTGATTATAATTAATTTAATCAATTGAAAAGATGCACCATTTGGTGTTATTTTTTCGTTGATATTCTTGATCGCGTTCTGATGTAATTCATCGTTGCATCACGGAAGCCAAGTATAGACTTCCTCTAGCGGTGATCCACATGTTCACCATGTATCTCTGGACATTTCTAAAGGAGTCTCCGGGTGCTAGCATGGAGAAACCTTTGCTTGCGTTGTCCACCTTAGGTCATCTTGATCCTATGGAAGAGGATCTCTCTCGGTACTGAGAGCGTTCTTGGAGGAATAGGTTCTTTCGGCCTTGAAATAATTCTCCAGAATTGTTGTGCATAATGATTCTCTTGTCTTAGGAAAAGATTTGGGGTTGTGAGGATATTTATAATCGGGTTTGAGGTTGTAGAGTTATGACAAAAAATAAACATGTTACACGTTTTGTTTATTTCATTAACTCCCTTTTGAAAACCCCATGTCGAGTCATTAATTCTGTAACATGCACCCACACTGATTATAATAAATATCATTTAATAGAATGATATTTCCTCAAAATCTTGACTAGAAAATCTAGACGGCATGTATTAATAAATACACAGTGTGTACTTGTTTTTCATTGAAAACGACATGCCATGTACATTCAATATACACTGAGTGTATATCTTGTTTTCATTTATTCATTTCCTTTCCAAAATAAAAACTACATGGAATGTAAATTTAATAATACACGACATGTACTTGTTTTCAAAATAAAACTACACGGTGTGTAATAATTGATACAAAATGTGTACTTGTTTTATTTTATTCTTCCTCCAACATTAAAATGATTTAGGCTTCCTTGAATAATTATTAATCCACATATGGGAATAATCTTTATTCTACTTGAGATACTTGAATACACTTAGTGTGTGACCCTCTAGGCCTCTTTCTCATTAGAATTAGGAGATCTTTCCTAAAGTCAATGATTACTGTCTAGCAATGGGTCAAGGCACCCAAGACAAATAAGTTTATGTCTCATTGACGTATCACCTCATACGAACTCTTACTGTGTAATTTAATCCCTTTGTCTCAATATCTCATCAAGCAGGTTTTATGGTAGTGTCATAAACCTATATGCTCGATATGTCATTCTTTGACTTCCACAAATAAACTCGTCGTGTCACCATGGCCATGGAATTTGTTCGAAAGTTCTATTTCAATCAAAGGGCCCGACATATCTACTTCCATAAATATGTAAGGGACAAATCCTTCCTCGACTTATCCATTAACAACATGTCATTCGTCACACACCCAACAAACCCTACTTCCTACCAACTGTCTTCATGATGGTTTTCGTCAGAAAATCTAAGAGTGTGAGTCATGACATGAGTTAATGATAATCTTCCAGTCTAAGGACCATTACACACGCTCGTAGATAGCAATATCTCATGACACCAAAACTTGCAGAATTACTATTGGCAGGTCTGTTCTCATAATCTCCCATCTTGGAGATTACCAAGTGCGAACTCCATGAGAGAGAGTATCGTCTTCTTTCGAGTACTCACACATGACGATCTGTATACTATGTGTCTTATCATAGTATGTCATCCAACCGTAGAACTTTATTTAAGAATATTTTTATAGAATTTCAAGGTTAGTATCATAGAAGGGATCTTCCATGACCTTATCAATTCAAAACATATTCCAGAACATTATTATATTATAGTCATGCAGAACAATGAACAATATATAATAAGTTAACATCTATGTAATCAAAGTACAAAATAGTTGGTTCTCAGGACACCAACCCTTACCATAAATACATGAAAAAAGATATATCTTCAATTGTTATAGTAATAAATGTTGAATGAAATTTAAAGGGGTAAATTGAAGGATCAAAGAGAAATGAACTTACATAATTTTTGCTTAAAATCCAATGATTAAGAGTGAAATCAATGATCAAAGGGTTTTCATGTTTTCATGTGACCAGAAAGGCCAGTGGAAAATGAATTGTAGTAAAGTAAAAAATAATAGGGGGAATATTTTTCTTCAAGTATATTTATCATTACATATATTAATACCATATTAGTATCTTAGGTATTTAATAGAAAATTTTTCATGCACATTTATATTCAAATATAGGAACCAATAATATTCAAGAATATTGTTAGAGATTGAGTTGATCTTAGATTTTTTGGGGGAGTAATACTTGTTATGTTAGCTAATAGCTATTTTAATCTCATTTTATTTTGTAGTTTGATTCTTTTATAGAATAGTTATTATGTGCATAACTTTATAAAAAACAATTATTTTGAGTCTAGACATAAATGGTTTTAGTTTGTGGAATGTAATATCGAATAATGTATTATATAAACACTCAAATTAATCAATCCTATATTGAAAATAAATGATGAATAAAAAACCAAATGACTCATATTATACCCTATAGTGGATTTGTTGACTTCCTCATGTAAACTAGAAATATTTTCCAAAGATATATCTAGAAGGGTATTTAGACTCTTTATTTAAAATAACTGGATTAATTTCAATATTGTTTAAAAATCTAATATATGACCCATAGGGATTCTATAATTAGTTTACAATGGAATCTAAATGTGAATTATAGAATCATCTTAGTAATAAGATAATAAACTTTGATCATAATGATGTAAATAATATCTTAACCAAGAAATTATTTATTATATTAAAGAGTGGTGGCTGATATCCCAACTATTATAGTGGTATCAATGATAATTCATAAAAATTACTCTATAAATTTTTCATGAATATTCATTGAAAACAGTGAAATACAGACTTAACCGAGTATTCCAAAGAATGTGAAAAATGGGATCTCATGTGAGTTATAGTATTGAATGAATCTCTACCTATAACATAGTCATGTATATGGATTTGAACTACTCATTAACGTTAATAATATAAATAAACCTTCCTAAATAGATATGATGTTCATCTTTTAAAATTATCCAAAAGTAATAAAAGGGATATTTCATATTAGATTCCATATACAAAACAGTAATAGCTAAAAGATAGAGTGTATTTCTAGAAAGAGAGAGTATCTATAAATATTATAGCGGGATAAAGATATAATTTGTTAAATTCAATGGTCAAGATTCACAATATTGGTCATAAGAAAAATATTTAGAAGACCCCATGGAATAAAATATTTTAGAGACATAATTATTTGGTAGGAAAATTATATATTTATGAGAACTAGATAGATATGTTTTTTTACCATTAATAAAGATAACATGTTATATTTTGAATAATGAACTATTATGCTACATTAATGAATTAAAAAATAACATACCATGATTATATTATTTGGTATATGGATGTCAGAGTTTCATTATTAAATGTTATTTTATGGAACATGTCTATGTGAAAAAACATCAGGGATTGTGAAACTAAAGAAATACAATAAAGCATAAAAGCTTTAAATATCTATACATAGATTTAAGAAGGAATATAGATTATGGAATGTTAATTTTGATGAGACTACATAATAATTTGGTTTCATTTGAATTGAATGTGATACTGGTCTCTATTAAAGGTTAGTGGGAGTTCAATAATTTTCCTAGTGGTATATGGAAAACAAATATCAGTATTATAGTTTTAAGTGAATTATTAAAATAAGTGATTCTCTATGAAGTATTTAAATAAGTTTCCTATATTATAAGGATCTAAATTTTAAAATATATATATATATTAGCCTTCTTAAAAAAAGTCATAGTTTATACATTGATAAGGTATTGAAAAGTGAAAAATGGTCAATAAAAGAGAATATTGTTTCTTACTTCACATAGAATAAACATTTAAAGAAGTTGTGCCTTTGAAAAAATGATGGTAAATAAAAAATGATTAAAATAATTTATAATTTAGTGATTATATATTTCATATATACCATACTATGTATTAAGATTGATCATGTCAAGAAACTTGAATGAAAACTACAATGGGTGGTAGTTAGAACTATCCTTAATAGTAAAAATGATATTTTCGTAGAATATAAAGAGGATCTGAAACATTGGATATAATCTTGGTGAGATTCCTAGAAGCATAGATAATATCATTTTGTCATGTGATAAAGTTGTAGGATTGATTCTTGTTAAAGATTTTAAATCACAACAATAAACAAGGCATATACTCTGAATGGTTCATATTTTTAGGGGATTTACTCGTTGAGATGAATTTATAGTTACCAAAGTTTCCATAATAGGAATTATGGAAGACCTGTTAACTAAATCCATAACTCATTAGAATCATGAATATTAAATGATATCTATCACGTGGAATAATTATCAATTAGTTATAGTGAAAGTGGGAGTATATTGTAGTTGGTTCTCTAAAACAAACTTTATCATGTACCTTAGTTACCAAATCATGTATATAGTTTGATATATAAATGTATTTTTCTTATCAAATATATTCTTATATGGGTTTGATAGAATAATTTAGATAGAGTATTTATCAAATTGGTAAATTATAATATTCCTCGCTATAATGAGAACCTAGGAAAACGATAATAATATTCATAAATTTATATTTTATGGTCAAGGGGATTCATTATTATTGGATAATGAAATTGATTGAATATCTGGTGTCATTGGTACATAATCATTCGAGTTTCTTTATATTAATTTCACACTTGGTGATTTGAAAGAAGATAAGGTCATAACGACAAAACCACAAGTAGGAATTCTATGTACTACGTGTCTTTTGAAATTCATGTTTACAAATATACATATTAGTCATTAGACTAGTGATCATTATAAATATATATCATGAATTATATACTTAAAATTAGGTTCAAAACCATAATTTATATGATCTTAGACCAGTGGATTGTGTCAGATTCATTATAACTTGTATGATATAAATTAAATGATTAAAAAAGTATTTTACTCTTCTGAGTAATACAAGTTGATATCACTGGCCCTTTTATTAACATAAAAATTAATTGCTTAAATCCATGTCCATAGTGATCACAAAATAGTTCATCTTAGTAAATTAAAGAAAGATAGATCAAATAATTAATAAATTATAACACCTAAATGTTTCATTCCTGATGAGATATTGGATGAAAAGTGGATTATATTTGATAGGTGGTGTTCATAATAAGGTTTCCATCTCTTGGAATTTTCTATTTATCTATAGGATTTTTGTTGTGTTGCAAGATACCACTCCTGATCCATTAATTAGGATCACTGCCAGTAAGAAATGGACCTAAAGGGATAAAACTAAGTGTATCCAAAATATTATCATATTCATTCAAAATTGATTTGTTAGAATATCATAAATCTTACTTTGGGGTTCAATTTATATACATGTTATGTCAATAGTGATCCAATATTAAGTTATTCTTCACCCATAATTGAGCGAGTTGTATTTGTGAATGTGTTATCATGACACATAAAAATAATTATTATTTTTATGTTTATTTTTAACATATAAAAGGACTTATATCTCTCTCAATTATTATTTAAGGTTTTAGAGTGTGAATTTTAAATAATTTATATAAAACGAAAAAATGAGGGGGTTAAAATAGTATAAACTAAAACAAGAATGAAAAAAATATTTCGATTTTATGAAATGAAGAGGGTTTCGAAATATCAAAAATAATTTTATCATTGAATGTTTACTATGCATAATGGAAAGTTAATTTTCAGGAGAATTATATTTTCTTTAATGTAATTCATTAGTAGAGGGTAACCAAGGTCTCGATTACCCTCTTTTCCCTTTAGAATGGTTCACCTAGAACCAAATTTTAAAACAAAAAACATGTTATCAAGGTTTATATCATAAGAATGGAGTGTGATATGATAAATTATATTAATAACTTTAGTAAATGTGAGAGAAAAAGGAACCTTTTTTGTCTGATCAGAATAACATAAGATTCCCATGTGAAAAACAAAGCCAATTGATTATAAAATTAAATATGTTTATTCAATAATACCAAATAATTCTTTAATATTATAATAATTTTCAAGTATACACAAAATAAGTGTTTCAAACAATAACAAGTTTCATAAATCTATCATAGGGTGCAAATATCCCATGCAATGATCTCCCACTCTTTATCTCATTGTTGAGAGGTGGAGGCTTGAGTGGATCTCATTCTTCATATTTTCTCTCTCAATGAGGATAAGAAAATCAAGAAATTATATAATTATGAGAATATCCCTCTAACAGTATAAAATGGAAAAATCACACCACTATCAAATATGATTTAAATAAATAGCTTTTTTTGATGCACATATTTCAACTTTCTCTATTTACCCAAGAAACACAAAGATCTGTTGAGATCATTGAATTAACTATTGGTGGGATTACATAAGGAATGAGATCACTGATTATACATCTAAGTGCTTGGTATGTCAGTAAGTGAAGGCTAAAAGGAATAAATCTAAGGGGATGATGCAACCATTACCCATAAAAATATGTAAATAATAAAACATCACCATGAACTTTGTTATATGGATTCTAAAGATATACAAGGGAAAAAATGCTCTCTGGGTTGTTGTGGATAATATTATATAGAATTCCCACTTAATATATATTTGATACACTGGATCAACTAGAACATATATGAATTAGATAATTGGTAAGGCTTCATGGAGTACAACTAACGATTGTGTCTGATCGAGATACCCGATTAACCTCTATGTTTTGGAAAAGTCTTCAACATGATCTAAACATTGATTTGATCTTCAATATGAATTATCCCCCATCAAACTGATAACCATTCTGAGAAGACTATCCACAATATTGAGTACATATTGGGAGATTTATCAATGGACTTCAAAGGCGTATGGGACCAAAATCATCCTTTGGTAGAGTTATCTTACAACCACAATTTCCACTCAAGCATCCAACTGGCTCCCATTGAAAACTATTATGGGAAGAGGTGTAAAACATATAATTTTTTTGATGAATCTAGGGAATGAAAACTTCTAGTCTCAAAAATGGTTGAATAAGTTAGGGAGAGGCTTAAGACCATCCAGAAGCACATCAAATTTTCTCAGAGTCAACTAAATATATATGTTAAAAATCATCAATGACAACAATAATTTGATGTTGGAGACTTAGTATTCCTCTGCATATCTCCATGGAAGAGAGTGATTTGATGTTGGGAGAGGGAAAAGATTATTCCAAAGTATATCAAACCTTTTTAAATCCTTGATCTCATTAGAGCAGTGTCCTACAAACTATCACTCCCACAAAAAAATATCAAATACATGATGTTTTCCAGTTATCCAACTTAATAATGTACGTACCAGACCCATCACATGTACTCAATCATGAGGTGGTATCATTTGATAATGAAATTTATTATGGATAAAATCCATAAAAGATCATAGATTGTTGATAAAAAGTTTAATTAAATAATACAATTCCCCTCATCAAATTATTTTGGAGAAACCACAATATTGAAGAAGCATAATGGGAAATAGAGTAGGTGATGATGCTAAGTTACCATCATCTTTTTGTGTGTGGGAAAAGGAAAATTTGAAGGTGAAATTTCAAAGTGGGTGAAGATTATAACGACCTGAAATTTTATGCTTATAATTACCCTTTTGATTTAATTAAATGTTTAATGAATATTGAAATCACATGCACTTATTTTTTATCCAATTGGATTCAAATGACCGTTAAGTATCATCACCATTGATAATATAGTCATTGAACAGTGATCACATAACTAGTATAAATATTGGATTCTAATAAATCCTTTTGGTATTTACAAAGAAAGTTATGTCCACAACCAGTATAATCATACCATATTAATACCATATACCATATCTTCCAAGGGAGATAAATTTTTGGGATTTTCTCTACTCTAAGCTTATATTGAGATCCAACAACTAAAGTATGAGAGTAACCATTTATGGGAGAAGTTCAAGATTATGGAGATCACAACCCAAAACATGTTCAATGAACTAGCCCATGAAAACCTCACCATCGTGCACCTCACTCTTAGGGTGTATGTTTGTGTAATAAAGGGTTATAAAATAGGACCCTAGAATTCTGAATAAGTACATTATTTTTAATATAATATTGAATATATTTTATTTCAATCATTGTTACATTTAAGAAATCTATTTTAATGAATTAATGGATTTTTGAAATAAATAATATTTTAATAAAATATTATTATTAAATTACTTTTTTAAATATTAATAAATATATATATTTTTATGAAGTGAAATGTAATTTTTATTATGGTTCGAAAACTATAATTGACAAAACACATCATTTTCAATAAATTTAAGTTTTTATTTTATATGTGAAAATTAAAATATATATAAAATTATTTGGATAAAATGAATATAATTTTTTGAATCAGGTTTTCGATATTATCCAATGGTTAATTTTTCATAATTTGCTGAGATAGCTCAATGTTTTCAAAAATAATAAATACTGTCTATATATTGTGTATTTTATGACCTCATAATATCCCAATGGTGATGTAAAAAATACTATAAATGGTATAATAAGTAAAATATATGTGATTAATTTAAAATAATGTTATTTTTATTTTATGTTATTTATTTTATAAAGCCTTAGTGAATCCTCCAAGACTTATAAAATATTTTAAGATTTTAAAATAATTTCTTTGAAAGTGTGACTAACTTCCACAAAAGAAAGGGAAATATTTTATTACCTTCATCCCTTAACATTATAAAACAATTTATTCCACTCAAATTTGGTAAAAACCATGTGAAAACTATGGGATGGTTTCAGGCATTGAATATTTTATTATGTAGTGTCCAAAAGGAAAATAATAAAGAAATCCCCCACTTTCTTATATAAACACACTCAATTTCATATTTATCTTAACTAAAAATCCTTTAATACCATTAAAAATATTCACTATATTCCCTAGATTACTCCAACGGTGCACCCAAGATCCAAATAATCCTCTCCTAATCCTTTGTAGTTACACATCCATGTCATGGATTTCTCTCTTCTCATTTCCATTCATGAAATTATTTTATTTTATACCTATTAAATTCCATTTAATATACTAGGATATGATGTTCCCTGATACCATTTCTTTAAATGTGATGTATAATGATCATATATTCCTTTAACCCTCATTAATCCCCTCTATGATCCTTTAAGGACACCTGTTACTATGAAGAAATTCCATTAGGGATTATCTTCATCCTCTTTTTATAAAGAACTTCATTTATGATATTCCCTTTTGATTTCAATTTTCATAAGTTGGGATACATTTTTACCTATCAAGATTACGATCCATTTAATTTCTAAATGATGGGATCCTTTATACTCTTATTTATCCCTCTTATGAACCCTTATGTACACCCATTATTATGCGAAAATTTTGTATGGAATCCTCTACCCTCATATATTATCAAGTATTCCTTTTATGTTATGTTTTCTAAATTCATTTTCTCTATGTTGGGATATGTTCATAAATATCATTGTTACTTTTAATTACATGTATAAATTATTATATACCTATTTCTCTATAATCAACCCATTTTATGAATTTGTAATTATCAATTTTATGATGCCAAAATTGCATCCTGATTTTCCATGCCAAAATCATCATGTAGTGAATACCATACCCATTTCTCTATCATGGGTATTAACCTTCATGTACCTAAACTTGTTTATTGGGTAATTACATGTATGTATTACACATTTTTATATAATAGAATAATTATGTGGTTGAATTATACAATGTTATATGATCTATGCGGACCACATAAACATTAGAATGTAATAATTATGAAGGGTGCACCCTAATAGAACTCAAATGCATTGGGTAATGGTTTTTATCATGATACATCATGTTGGGACATATTATTTAGCTTATTTTTTATGTGGAATTGTCCACTATGGGGTCTTGGCTGATTTATCCTTATTCTATTTATGATGTATTGATTTAAGTTGTTGCCATATTTTCCATGTTATGATTATCGTTCAATATCGTGTTGTGTTATTCATGTTCCTTTACACCTCATTGACACTCCTAGTCTAAAATGTGTTATCATACCCATGTTATGACACTTTTATTTTATTATTGGTCATTATATATCACCCCCTTTTTATCTATACCCTAAGGTTATACCTTTTTGTGTTATGTATGAAGGAACATATTTATAATGTTAAAGAAGTTTTCAATAAATACGTTTCTTTTCATGTTTTCATTTTTTATCTAATTTACCTAATTTCAAAAATAAACTACAACTCTCAATATTCTGAGTAGTATTAAGAGAAATTTTATGTAATAAATCATTTTTAGAGATTAAATAATGAGTAGGGATTTTATATAATTTTTTCGGTATCTATTTATTTTGTACATGTATAAAATGTTATAATATATAATTCACATTATTTCAAAAAACAAATATCATTAAAAAAATATAGTGCATTATAAAAATGGAAATGTAGATAGCTGACTGCACTAGAAGTCAATGTCTAATACATTGCACCTTTAGTAGTAAATAATGGTTCTTCCTTGTTAAAATATGAGGTGTGGATTGATGGGTAGTGGGAATATTTTATCATTTTATTCATGTACTACATTTCATGACCAATATTGTGTTTTATCCTAATGAAATATCAATTTTAATATAGAAATTATATTGAAACAAAATTCCACATCTAATATAGGAAAATTAATGATATATTTTTATATGTATATCACACAAGCACTGTTAACTACTTAATGTATGTCCCAATTTAAACTCCACAATACATTAATTGATGAACATATTTCTAATTTATATTTATTATTATGTTAACAATTTATTATAATGTCTTATGGAACACCTACTTTTTTAGTATCATATAATATAATGTTAATCAAGGAAATAACATCTAACATTAAAAAATGTTTTCATAAAAACCCATTAAATAAAACACATTGATTCAGTGAAGAAATCACTAGTAATGACACATGAGAGTTCAAGTGGGATAATTTATAAAAACATGAGTTAGTTATTGAATAATGTGTGAATAAAAGACATTACCAAAAACCAACTCATATTATAATTCTAAAATCTTGTTTTCTTTTTAACCTCTATCACCTACTTGGACGTAAATAAGTCTCTTAAAGCTTACCTTACCATAAACCATGATGTAGTGTAGATGATGAATGTAAAGTTGAAACCTATGATATTTTTTAAGGTCAAATCCCAACATGTGAAATCTAATCCTTTCAATTTTCAACTCCCATTGAGCTAGAGAATCTCCATAAATAATCATGATATCAATTTCAATGTAATGGGTAGTTATTATATAGGAAACCAAGATCATCATTATAGATAATTTAGTTAAAAATATTACACCAGAGAGATTCTTACACTATATTACACAACTTAATTTATCATTATAATATATCTCAAAGTCTTAATACATTCCTTGTACCAAATGGGTCAAAAAAAATTTATCCTCATCTTCATGTAGATGAATAATTTATCTTGGAACGTCTCTACATCAAAAAATGAGGATCTAATCCTTTAACACAGAGTGACATCAATGAAATTATTCTTCTCTAAAAATGATCATGAAACTCAGCTTATATTAGCTATAAAAATCTTTTATTTTGTAATGAAACTATACATTATATCTCATAACATTAAATTCAAGAGTATGGGCCTAAAATAACTCTTTGATAGAAAATATAAAATCATTTTCATAGCCCATAAAGAAATTTCATACAGATAAATTTACTATACTCATAGGAGTACTAATTTCCTTCTACTCAAATGAATATATTAATTAGTAATAAGTCATCCAACTCAACTTACATTCTTAAAATTCTCTTTCATCAAATTATATATGGTCACAAATGTTCAAAACACTCTATAATTATTTTTTATGGAATACATCTTTTTCATTTTATTCTTCATATTTACTATTATAGTTATATATAATACACATTTTCTCCTTTTAGTGGAAATTATTCACTCATGGCTTATCAATTAATCACTCATTATAAAACAAAGGCTCTCATTCCCTTCCTTTCCACTTCGTTGTCTATATTCTCAATCTTACAAGAAAAGGTTGTTGTATTAAATGAATCATCTAATCTACAATATTCATAAATTTAACACTATTATTATTTATGTTTCTCATAAAAAATATTAGTTTTATAAAATCACTGCATTATTTTCCCACAACTTACATGAAATTTTTTCAGCTAAAAGATTATTAAAATAATACAATTAATTATTACTACTCACATAGATAAATAAATCGTGAATTTATTCTTTAAAATGATATGTTTATTTTTATTCAATATAAAATCATAGAATTGGTACAAAAACACTTCAAAAATAATGAGTAAACACACATATGTATGTGTGTCATGATGTCTTCCCTTATTCCATGTCTTGATTACTTTAAGAAGAATTATCTAAATAATCTAAGTAAATATTTACATAGTAGAAGAAACTCATCCCTTACTTTACATAAAAAAGTTTTACAAAAATTGAATTCATGAAATTTAATCATTAGAGAAAACATTTAATGCAATTAAAAACTTTTCATGTCAACATGTATCCAAATATAGAAGTTTCCTCATTTTAGGATAAAACTAATTTAATTATTTGACTTGGATAACCCCTAAAAATGAATCATGAGTTGACTCTAACATTAATTGAAGGTGTTTCTCAATCCCAATGGATTGGTGACTAGTAATTCAAAATCATGAAATGTTCATTGGGTAATTGTTACACCATAAAAAATTTATAGGAATAAAAAAAATAGCTGATAAGAATAAAAAAATAGATATTATTTAAATACAATAAAAGTGATTAAAAACCCACAAGGTATAAAAGTACATAATCTAAAAATGAACAAAAATAAAAAACATTTCTTAAACTGATGAAATCATCAAAAATATATCCTCCCAAAAAGTGGATAATATACCATTCCAATCAACACTAATAACCAAGGAGTCATTACCAAGAACACCCAATCCCCACTAATATATTATTTATTTCTCCTATACCTAGTAGAAGATAGTTAAAATATGAACAAAGAAATATATATTGTATGTGAAACACTATCCAAATATGTTCCCTCGAAGAATTTCACAAGGATTTCATGTCAAATAAATGATATATGATTAATTTTAAATAAAACATCACAAGGTAAATCATTTATTGATTCCAAATAAAATATTATTTTTAATTCTGTTCACTGCAAAGTATAAAACATAAATAAATGAGAATATATATCAAATTGTCAGGAATAAATCATTTCATAAAACCCATCATTTATAAATCATTACAAATTTTTTTCAATCATAGAACCATGGATACAATACCTAGGGTTATTTAGGGCATGTCTCCTAGATCCCCACACATATCAATGTAATACAGGTTTAGGTGTGGTCACATCAATAGATCTCAGGCCAAGTGGAAATAATATCCCCCCATGAATAAAACCCCTTCACCCAACCAGTTTATAACCATATAATATCCAGTCAGTTACTAGGTATAGATAATACATTACTCGGGTAGTTATCTCAAAATACACTCCTAAATACCTTAGATACAAAGTGCATCATGTAAATCAAAGTCAGGGATATTCATTAATCTCAAATAATATTCATAAATCAACATTCACACTACCCCAAATGAAGATTAAAACATTCCCTTCCATTTTTAGAAAAAACATCAGATGCTTTCATCAAAACTCAATACATTCATACAATTCATTTCATTTCAAATAAAAAATATCAATCCAAAATTTCACCAGAATTATCACCAATGACTATCATCAAATCACTCATTAATTTTAAATCAATTTTCTAAAAATCAATAAATTACATAAAAGTACATAATCATAGAGGTCAAAGACATAAACTATTATATTCAAAAAATTATGATATGTCAAAATTCATGCATTGGAAATCAATTAAAAATATATTTCAAATCATCTTTAAAATAATGGTTTCAATTTCTAGGAATTTCATTCCAAAACCACCCACCTCAGTCATGATATTTTGAATACTAAAAAAGAGGCCCACAATCATAGAGAGATTATGTAATAGAATTATCCAATAAGGAAAATATATAAGCCACATATCAATATTTTGGTCCATTAAAGACACAAATAACCACTTCTCTCGAATAATAGGAGAGATGAGGAATATATAATTCATGAATAGATCTAGGTTACACTTACTAAAAGAGATTCAATTATTTAATTTTAATTCTTATCCATGAAGATTCAATGTTAAATGTGAAAAAATCACATATTAAAAAACTACTTGTTTGAATAGATTAAATTAGGTTAAAGGTGGAGGATATTAGAGTTAAAATGGTTTATTTGGGAATCAAAATAAGAAAATTAGAAAAATAAATTTGGGTCACATGGTTTTTTCATAAGGTTTATCAACACATGAGATAACTATGCACCCATTTCTAGGGTACTAGAAGGGGCATCGGGGTTGCTCACATTGATTGAAAACTATGTTCCAACCATGAAACACACCTCTATTCTCAAGTCCAATGGTTTTATGGTAAGGTCACACTATTTTTACTAACTTTTAGCCATACTCTAAAACCCCAACACATTATTCATGGTTTTCTTGGTTTACAAACAAATTTTTATTTAACAATGTTCTAATCGTTAAAAATACCATAACCTCTAAAAACAACAAAAAATCACACAAATTACTTGAGAAAATACCATTTTAAAATATGGATAAAATGATGGGATTTATGTACATGAATGAAAAAGTATAGGTGTTATAATTCTATAAACTATAGTGTTAGCTTCCATTACAAACCCTCATCTAGAAAACTATAAGAAAAGTGTTGATCCACAACAATTTCATAATCTTCTCATGATCTCGTGTCTCAGGAGAGTTCGAACCATATGTCCATATAAAATGAATAGAAGGTATAGATTTGTTTTGAGAAAATCCAATTTATAATTAATTATCATGACAAGATATTAAGTCAATGTCATATCAATTTCCATATAATGGTCATCCCAACTCATAAAATGAGATGGTACTGAAAGATATTACTTGAGATATAACATTTAAAACATGTAATTTATTTAATTCATCAGATGGGGAAAGTATAGGTGGTAATCCACCTTATAAATCTGATCAAAAAACCCAAATGAATCCACATATCTTAGATAAAATATCCCCTATATTCTATATTTTTGGTGAACCATCTGAATTGATATTACCATGAACATCTGGCCACTAATCGACAACTCAAAAAAAGAAATCGATGATGGAAATTATAATTTTTTTATTTTCTATGAACTATAACCAATTTTTATAGAATCATATGGATATTAGTTTTTGTCCCCTTGAAAAAACTAGGTCACATAATGATACCTTCACTAACCTCCAACCAAAAAAGTGGATATTTACAAGGTTATCTATATAAGGCCTCAAAGGGTTATATTTTAATGGATAGATAATATCTATATTATTGTAAAAATAAACCGTTCAAAAATGAAAATCCGACACTCTACTAAAGTGTAATATGTAATCATGAAGTACATAATTAGGAATTTATATAGATCATTCTATATGAAAATATATTTGAGGATGGTAAAACGTGTTCAACATAACTCTAGATCTCAACTACTACAGGCCTCCCAAAAAATAACATATGAACTTGGAATCCCTATGAGAAATAATGGTATATGGAACATTATGAAACTTACCAATATTTTACATATAATAATTTCCAAGATCCACATTTAGTTGTATTGGGAATATAAATAAAGATATTTGGTATCTTAAATCAATAAACAACCACCCAAATCACATTATTTCCATAAGGAATATATATAAACACAATGAAAATTTCAATCAATACCTCATACCACTTTTTATTTAGTATAAAAATGGGATGAAATATTCTCGAAGGATTCTGGTGCAGGCCTTAATCTATTGATATATATATGCTTGGTAAAAAATTAGAAATATCCTATTTCAAACCTTTCCACTATAAATGATGCCACATTTAATAAAACATCTTAGTAATTCATGGGTGAACTTCCCACTAGTTATGATGAATATCCCCTATCAAAACTTTCCTCATTAGGTAAAAAACAAAAAATATTACTTGATAAAAAGTATTCTCTCATGATGTAGAGACTAATCATTGATGTTCTCCCTAACATATAAATAATTTCTCATACATTAAAACTCATAATCAAGATGCTTCTCCTAGAAATTCATCTCAAGAAGATACAATTTCAACTTCACACATTCCAAAATAGACTATGACTCATCCTCCCAGACTCCCAAATGCATGTGAAGAAATGGATCCATGAGATTCTAGTACTTTAATGAATCCTTTATGAACTGTGATGGTAGATTACTACTCAAATAATCATAAAAAATTTCACTCTTTCTAGGGGTATATAAAATATAAAAATCAAAAGTTTACAGAAACTACGCCCATCTCCATATTTAAAGGCTCTAATAATTTAATGAGAATATATAACTTGAGATCTAGTGATCAGAGTGAATGGTAATAATTTCCTTGAAATCATAGTGCTTCCAACAACTAAAAGACATGCATCATAGTTGTGAATCAAAATCCATGTGTAGGAAAATTCTCCCCATTATTCCAACATTGATGAGAACTATAAGACACCACATGATTAGACTACATGAGAATATATCCCAAACCAAAACCCAAATAATCATAAAAGAATATAAATCCCGACACATCCTATAGAAGATTCAATACTTGATCTGAAGTAAAAAAGAATTCACCTAGAATTATCCAAGTAAGTAATACAATACAAATATCAAATAGACATCAATCCATTATAAATAAGTGAAGTCAAAAGAGAAGTTATATTTGTTAAATATTTCCCAAATTTTTTATAATACCATTTTAAGGTCAGGGAACTAAATATATCGATGACATTATGTGGTTCATACCATAAAATAGAAACATCCTCCTTTTTCATTTCAATTGAGATAACATGTTATGAAACCCAATTTTGTAAGAAAATGACCTATAAAATCTAAAACTATAACATTGATAAATTTTTATAAAGATGATGATTACATAAGATATTAAAAAAAATCTCAAATGAAGAACATGATATTACTTGGAGTTTGAATCAAAAAATCCATCCATGAACACCACAATGAATGAGTCAAGATACTGGGGGAAAATAATGTTCATCACACCCATAAAAAAAAGTAGGAGTGTTGGTCA
Organism: Viscum album; assembly: GCA_963277665.1. NCBI lineage: Eukaryota > Viridiplantae > Streptophyta > Magnoliopsida > Santalales > Viscaceae > Viscum > Viscum album. The sequence continues at coordinate 181,967,879 of OY728130.1, forward strand.
CTCTATATGGAAAAACATGATACTCATAGTGGTTATACCTGCACCTAAAAGTGGTATAGGAGATATCAGACTTCTTGGACCAAGTCTAGAGATAAACAGACTAAAAATAAATCATAGGGAACAATTTCAACTATTTTATCTAATAAAATAAATCTTCAATTCATGGAGATAAATACCTTTTCATGACCATAACGAAGTGGTGAAGTTGGTAATAATCATAGATGTTAAGCGTTCTATCATCCCACATAGAGAAAATAATGGGTGCTTCCAAAGGAAACACATTGGGTGGAATGACACCTTTGAACATCATGCCATCTAACTAATTCTTTAAATCCACCAGTTTAGCTGGAGACATATAACGAGAGGGAATGAATACAGGTTAAGTATTCGGTGCCAAGTCGATAGAAAACACTAACTCCGTCACTAATGTTAAACTAGAAAATTTTATTGAAACACATTAGAAAATTCAATATCCATTAGATGAAGTTAACCACAAGAATCTATATACTCAAATTCTATAAAGTAAAAAGATATCATTCTACTGATCTCCAAAAGTGATGGTCCAACTTGGCTATCTCTTAGGTCCCACTCTCCCTGGAAGACACAGAAAACCCCATTATGGTAAGTAAATGAAAACAACCTATAATAAAAAATAAGTATTTTTTAGCCACCAACTAATTCATTCAAATAATAGAGTCCATAGAACTCATTTTAATGACCAAAAAATTCCATGACAATCTCACATTATGACAAATATAACATACAACAGGATCATCAGAGACCATTTTAATCTTTATATAAAGAGGAGTTGAAATATAAATCACCTAAGGCATGTGATCTACCTGATGATTCACAATTTCCACTTTATTGGTATATATGAATGAATAAGATCCATAAATATAAAATAAAAAAGGAAAAAACATGAATAAATAGTAATTTTACATCTAAATATCATAGGACTTGAATTGGTTCCCATAAAAGAATCATACACTATTTAATAAAGAATTGATCTTGATTCTTATGGATTGAACCCCTGTAACGGCCCGACCCCAGCTACCCAGAGTCGGTGCATTACTTCGTAACATTGGCATGATCACAAGAAAGATCAAATCTCGAAAGACCGATTGGTTTAGTAGCCTTGGAAACACTAGATATATTCATAAGTTTTACATTACATCATAAAATGAAAAACTAATACAAAAACATAATGTTTCCACAATCCACACTATTAACCCCTCATAAAATCCCTGCAGGTCATTCATAACTTACTTCTTCACATCCTGGGAAAAATAAAACATAAAAAAAAGGGGTGAGCTCAAATGCCCAGTAAGGATAACAATAAAGTGGAAACTTTCATAAATAAGAATAAACATTTAAGGCAATGTATAACTAAAACAAAAGCCTTTTAAATACGAACTTTCAACATGGTATGGCATAAATAAAATAATGCCATTTACTTATTCACATGGATATTCTACTAAATGAATAATCACATGCAAAAATCAATAACCACTTTCATAATGTTGGAATGCATAATGCCAGACTATCATAACCACATAGCCAAGGCCTCGTGCCAAGACTACAAATAAGATTTTGTCAAGGCCTTGTGCCAAGACACTAGTTTGTCTAATGAGACCTACCGATGCATCGAGGAGCTATAGCGGGCTCCACCCATCACTTATTAAGTCCAATGCATTCCCATATGAAAAGGTTTAAACATAACATAAACATTCGTATTAAAACTAGCATACGAAATGTCAATACTTTCACAATAAACTATGAATGGTATAAAAATAGAACATCCACAGTCAAACATATCACAAAACCTTCAATACAATATAGAAGTTTTGTATCATAATAAATCAACTTCAAATAATCTTAAAATCCATCAAAGGATGTTGACATAGATGAAATCAAAATTCTTTTTAAAGAAATATCTCCTTTTATTTTGAAATCATTTAAGATCCATATAAAATAAAACATTTTCTTTGAAAATATTCTTATAAGCTTGTAAGGAAAGCTTTGAAGATTTTATAACGGCGTAAAATAACCGCACCCGCCGTATGAGTTAAAAAAACATTCTTACCTCAATTCTGTCGAAAAGGTTAAAAAGGACCTTGTTTTGAAAACGACGGAAAGATTCATTTATAAACCTCTTATAAAAAGTCAAAAAAGGGTATAAATGACTTTAACCCATATTCTTATAAATTGTAAAAATGTTTTGAAATACATTTTTAAGAAACATGGATGTGGATGATAACGAGATCCCAGTAGATTATTACGTATAAACAACCTCGGATAAAGAAGAGATTGTGAAATAACCCTTACCTTGTACTTTTCCTTGGTTGGGGTAGGTTAACCTCCTGTATAATGGTGAAATAATTGTTATTAAATTATACAAGAATCATATATATTAATATGATATCATATATGATCTTTTAACATTGATTTATTAATAATATCTTAGAATTATCATCGTTTCGGGTGTTAACTTACTCATTTTCTTTTATATGTTTTGTTACATAAGCCATGTTTGTTGTATCTTATTCATATCCAGAATGATATCAAGTCCTTAAACATCATTTTTAAATCATAAAATGATAATTATACTTGAATGGATACGATGGAGAATGAATCTCATCGCGTTCGTGGAGACGGTAGTCCGTACGTACGCACGAGCGACAATATCATTCTTTTGATATTAAAATAATATATAAATGAATGGTATATCATATATACAGAATCATTAACATGTTATATTTATTATTTACATGAGTTACACATCATTATTATACCCATCCAAATAATATTATATTGAATAACAATTACACCACGACGTGGAGACGGTAAGCCGTACGTACGCACGTATGGTGACATGTTATTCAAAGGGTGGATAGAATACTGAATATGGTTGTACCATACTTATAATAACATCACAGTATATGTGAGATACTGGAGTTATTATTTTAGAATTGTAAGAACAAAGGAAGAAGAAGTGGAAGAAGAAATGAACTTAGAAAAGGGTGGTGAAATCATTACCTCTTCTTCGGGTTCTTCCTTTTGATTTGATCAAAAGGGCTCCTTAGGATGGCTTTCTGATCAAACTAAGGCCTCTAGGTTGTATTGAGGGATGTTGAGAGATTATTTGGGCAGAGTTTGGCCGAACCAAAAGGCTTTGAAGGTGTGAAGAAATGAGAAGGAGGAGTGCCCTTTTATAAGAGGGGTGAGGGGCACCTTTGGAAAAGCTAGAAATATTAATTTATAATAAATTCATATTCGGTTTCTAATGGCTCCAAAGCTTATTATTCAAAGGTTAAGGTGGGGATAGGTCGAAAACCACTCAACAAATAGAATTTAGACAGGTTTGGGTACTTATATTAACTTTATCTTTAAGTATTAACTCTAAGTTAATTAGTTTCACTTTTACAATGTCTCTTTGTATTTTTATATAATATGGTTAATAAACTTACTATATACATCCAAGCGACCCCCAAGTGGTCCATTAATGATTAACCTATCATAATATAAGTCTCTTGGCCGAACCTTTGATTTTTAGGAATTTAATATCAATTAATAATATAATATTTGTTTTAAGAACTCTTTTATGTCAATTTTGACACTATTCAATAGTTGATTTTTGTGAAACTCATAACAGATTGATTACTTCGAACAAAGTCCATTAAAGCAATACTAATATATCATATTATCCTAGAAAATTAGTTTAATTCATTAAAAGTTTCATATTATATTTATTTGGGTATTTATAATATCAATTATTTTAATTTTTCTCTATTATAGTAATTACTGCATCATCATTGTGTCATAAATAAAATAAATTATTTAATGTCTGAAAATTATAAATAAAATATAATTATGTAGGAAATCGTTTTAGCTTTCTAATGAATATTTATAATCTAAAATCCAACATATATAACCCTATGTAAAAATTGTTGTTCTAAAAGATATATGCTTGTGTCATTTTTGTATTCATTTTAACTAAATTAAAATAAAGTGTCATTATCACTTACAAGTGGATCCATGGGGTCCCAAAATTGACACAAAGATGTCCATGGTCGACCATCTATCAACCAATAGGGTTAAGACACGTTTTTAGGGTAATTTAGTATTATTATAATATTATTTTTTTAACCCTTATTTACCGGATTTACCCTTAACCATGGTAAATAAAATATTTACCGCAGTAATTATTCAAAATGTCTAAAAATAAAAGTTACCTATTTACACAATTTTAAAATCCTAATTCCAAATATGGAATCCATTTTCCTAAATTCAAAACACAGAAGTGGCAGAAATTAATTTAAAATTAATTCCCGCTGTCAAAACAAAAAGCGTGTTTTTAAGAGGTAATAACTATCAAAAGATTGACACTTGTTTATGTTCGGTTTAATTGTAAAATTATGTCCAATGACCAACATTATATTAAATGGTAAAAATATATTCTAAATATACTTTAAAACCACTCAAAATCACAATTTATCACTATTAATTATTTTGATTAAAAAAGTTGTTTTTAATTAAAATTTAGAAATTTTCACTATTCATCAAAATATGAAAGTTATCCGAAATGTACCAAAATTTCACCCTAGGATAATTTTGATATTCCGAATATAAAAATGAAGTCCATTTTGAAATATTGAATATATATGATTTCAAAAAGTAGGAATTACTATTCACAACGGCTAGTTTAATTAGTTGTGGTGTGTGTTAGAACTCGAGGTTGCGTACAACACACGCTATCGCATTATTCGAAGGGAAACGTACCATAGAAGCTTGGGGTGTTACATTATCCCCTCCTTCAAATAATTGCGTCCTCGCAATTTCTAGGGTATTACTGCATAAAAAGACTCGGGTGGTTCTTCATCATAAGTTCCTCGGGTTCCCACGTTGCCTCTTCCATCTTATGATTCCTCCACAAAACTTTTACCAGACGCGTCGTCCGGTTTCTCAGCACTTGTTCTCTCGTATCAAGAATCTTGATGGGCTCTTCGCAATAAGACAGATCGGGTTCCAGTTCTAAATCTTCATAGGTGAGTACATGTGTTGGGTCAGGCATGTATTTCCTCAACAGAGATACGTGGAACACATCGTGAACTTTGGAGAGACTTGGCGGCATTGCCAATCGGTAAGCTACAGCCCCAATTCGTTCTAGAATTTCGAAAGGTCCGATGTACCTGGGACTCAATTTACCTTTCTTACCAAAACATATGACTCCCTTCCACGGAGATACCTTCAGGAAAACATGATCACCGACTTGAAATTCCAAATCCTTCCTTCGATTATCGGCATAGCTCTTCTGCCTACTTTGAGCTGCTTTGATGTGATTTTGGATTACCTTCACCTTTTCCACCGTTTCCTCCACCAGTTCTGGGCCTACAAGTTTTCTTTCACCAACGTCATCCCAACAGGTTGGTGTACGACATCTCTTTCCGTATAACGCTTCATATGGTGCCATCTGAATACTCGAATGGAAGCTATTGTTATAGGAAAATTCTACTAGTGGTAAATATTGATCCCACATACCCTGAAAATCAAGTGAGCAAGATCTCAACATGTCTTCTAAGGTCTGAATAGTCCGTTCTGATTGTCCGTCTGTCTGAGGGTGGTAAGCAGTGCTCAAATGAAGTTCAGTATCCAGGGATTTCTGAAGACTTTTCCAAAATCTTGAAGTAAAACGGGGATCACGATCAGAAACAATCGATAGGGGTACTCCATGAAGTCTCACAACTTCATTAATGTATAGTCTTGCTAGACGTTCCAGGGGTAGATCTTCTCTTATAGCAAGAAAATGTGCGGACTTGGTAAGACGATCAACAATAACCCATATTGCATCGTTCCTTCTAGGAGTCTTTGGTATCCCCATGACAAAGTCCATCGTAATATTGTCCCATTTCTACTCTGGTATGGGAAGAGGTTGCATGACTCCTCCAGGCTGTTGCCTTCCAGCTTTCACTTGTTGACAAACCATACATCTTGACACAAAAACAGCAATCTCCCTCTTCATGTTGTCCCACCAAAAATGTTCCTTCAAATCTCTATACATTTTGGTGCTCCCAGGGTGTATAGAGAAATTGGAACTATGAGCGTCATCCAGCAATTCCCTTTTTAGATCAGGTATATTGGGAACACAAAGTCTCTTCCCGAATTTCAAAATTCCATCTTCATACACAAAGTCTCTCAATCTCCCATCATTCACAGCTTTAATCTTCTTTTGGAATTCTTCATCATCAGTCTGAGAACTCTTAATCCTTTCTAGTAAAGATGGTTTCGCAACCATTTGAAAAAGCATTGATGTTTCACCTTCCCTGGTTATTCCCATGTCCATCTTCACTAGCTCCATGAAAATTGGATCCCTTTCAATTCTCATATTGTTCAAAACTCCATGGTCTTTTCTACTCAAAGCATCGGCCACCTTGTTTGCCTTCCCTGGGTGGTAGTGTATCGTGCAATCATAATCCTTGAGTAATTCAAGCCATCTCCTTTGCCTCATGTTGAGTTCTTTTTGTGAGAAAATATACTTCAAACTCTTGTGATCAGTATAAATCTCACATTTTTCACCATAGAGGTAGTGCCTCCATATCTTCAAAGCAAAGATCACAGCTGCTAACTCAAGATCATGAGTAGGATAGTTTTGTTCATGAATTTTCAACTGTCGTGATGCATAGGCAATAACTCTATCATTCTGCATAAGGACACAGCCAAGTCCTTTCTTTGATGCATCACTATAAATAACGAACCCATCATTCCCCGATGGTAGAGTCAATATAGGAGCATTGACTAATCTTTTCTTCAATTCTTCGAAACATTCTTCACACTCTTTTGTCCAAACAAATTTAACCCCTTTACGTGTGAGCTTCGTTAATGGGTTAGCCAATCGGGAAAAATTCTGGACGAAACGTCGATAATAACCTGCCAAACCAATAAAACTACGTACCTCAGTTATACTCGTAGGTGCTGGCCATTCTTGGATTGCCTTGGTCTTAGAAGGATCAACAGAGATTCCATCTTTAGAGACAATATGGCCAAGAAAAGAAATCTCCTGAAGCCAGAATTCACACTTGCTAAACTTTCCATATAATTCATGCCTCCTCAGAGTCTTCAAGATAATGCGCAAGTGATTTTCATGATCTTCGTAGGTTTTGGAGTATACCAAGATATCATCAATAAATACCACCACAAATTCATCGAGATACTCCTTGAAAACTCTATTCATCGGATCCATGAATACAGAGGGTGCATTAGTCAATCCAAATGGCATTACAGTAAACTCGTAATGCCCGTACCTGGTTCGAAATGCTGTCTTCGGAATGTCTTCCTTCTTTACACACAACTGATGGTATCCAGATCGAAGGTCAATCTTTGAAAAGTATTGAGCTCCATGCAGTTGGTCAAATAAATCATCAATACGAGGTAGGGGATACTTGTTCTTTATTGTTATAGCATTGATCTCCCTGTAGTCGATACATAACCTCATAGATCCATCTTTCTTTTTAACAAAAAGAACAGGGGCTCCCCATGGAGAAACACTAGGGCGAATAAATCCCTTATTACTCAATTCCTCTAGTTGTTTCTTTAGTTCGACTAACTCTACAGTGGCCATTCTATAAGGGGTCTTCAATATAGGCCTTGATCCAGGAATCAAATCAATGGAAAACTCAACTTCTCGTTCTGGAGGATGTCCTGGTAAATCTTCCGGAAATACATCTACAAATTCTTTCACAACAGGTACATCCTCTATTTGAACATTCCTTTCCTCACTGACAGTTATTTCATTCTCTTCCTCCCCAATAATTGAATTAAGTTGAACTACTGGGGGTGGATCTAAATAAGAATTAGGTGGTGACGATTCTGCTCTAAAAATAAGGTGTTCCTTATCATTATCATCAAGAATCGTAACCTATTTCTTCTTACAATAAATCTTCGCATCATAGTCCGAAAGCCAGTCCATACCGAGGATTATATCAAACTCAATCATAGGTATAACGATGAGATCAGCAGATAAAGAAAATTTATGTGCTCTAATGGGGACTGATTCACAAAACTTTGTTGCAACGATACTTCCCTTGGGAGTTTTAACTGACAACTCCCTTATTAAATCAAATTGGAAATATCTAATTTTCTTAGCAAACTAGGAAGATATGAAACAATGCGATGATCCAGAATCAAATAATGCATTTGCTAAACTTGAGGAAACCATTAAATTACCTGCCACCACGTCTTTCGGAGTTTCTACCTCAGCAGTAGTGATAGCATAAGCCTGGCCTTGATCCCTTGGCCTTTTCTGAGGTAAGTTCTCCTGACGCTTAGGAAATGCATTTGCATAATGCCCCATCTCCCTGCAATTGTAGCACTGAACGTTGGTAGCTTCCTTCTTCCCCTTGCAATCATGAGCTTGGTGGCCTTTTTCACCACACTTGTAACAGACTCCCATTCCCTTCAAGCAAGTACCAGGATGTTTCTTCCCGCATTTACCACAAGATGGATATTCAACCTTTCCCTTCTTCCCCTTATTTCCATTCCCAGATTGATCAGAAGGTCTCTTCTTCTCTTGCTTCGCTTTAAAGTCATAAGACTTAGAGAATTCTTTTTCGGTCTTGATAGCACATGAGACAATGTCTTCGTACGACGAAAAGGATTGTGAGACTAATGCTCGACGGAGAAATGGTTTTAACCCATCAAAGAAACAATCAATATTACTTCTTGGGTTGCGAATATAATCTCCAGCATACCTCGCTAACCTTGTAAAGTTATCCTCATACTTTGTGACATTCTCATCCTCCTTTTGTCTCAGACTCAGAAATTGTCTTTCCATATCTGCTCGATGGTCGCGAGGAAAGTATTTTTCTAAAAACAGATCTTTGAACTCCCTCCATTCCATGTTTGATACTTCATCATCTTCCTTCATGTTTTGAATCAATGACCACCATTGATCAGCATCTCCAGTGAGGCGGTAAACTGCCATGGTAACTTTTTCCCTTTCACTACTCCCCAAAGCCTGAAATATTTTCTCTAGGGAAAATATCCATTGCTCAGCTACTAAGGGATTTGTACTCCCATTGAACGTTGGTGGTTGTTGTCTCATGAATCGATCTAACATTGATCCTCCACGCTGCGGATCAGGGTGCTCCATACGGGTAAGGTTATTATTCATAACCTGAGTAAGTTGTCCCAGTACGGTGATTAGCTGATCAGCACCAGTTGCATCACCAGCCCCACTATAATTATCTTGAGCAGGAGGGCAATCCCTACATGGAGTGCGTGCATTGATACGGTTTCCATTTCTTCCACTAGGCTCCATTTCTAAACAATGGCATAAACTAGATCAGTTTATGAATCAAAATACATAATCCCATACTTATAAAACACTAAACATAAATTGAACTATCTATGGATATAATCCATAATCATAAATATGTTTTCTTTGAGGAAGTATATACTCATAAACCCTTCATAATGATTTGTAAAGAAAGTGAGACTTATCCTAAGCATATCCCCCGGGAGTGTCGTAACCAAGAGTGCAGCAAGGCCCGTTGTCGTGCACCAGTTCCCGTTCGAGTCTAGCTCAAAGAGGTGTTTTCGGGTTTTACCCCTAGGTACATCTGTGCCAGAGCCGCCTCTACCTGCTCGTATCCAGACAGGGATGTATTGCTCGGAAAACTCACAAAATCTCTACAATACCAAAATTCTAGGAAGTTCTTCTATACTAACCCTCAAAGTTCATTTTAGGTATACGCGCTCTAATCAGAGTTTATCTAAATCTAGCTTCCAAGGTTTGTACTAAACTTCCTCTGATACCAACTGTAACGCCCCGACCCCAGATACCCAGAGTCGGTGCATTACTTCGTAACATTGGCATGATCACAAGAAAGATCAAATCTCGAAAGACCGATTGGTTTAGTAGCCTTGGAAACACTAGATATATTCATAAGTTTTACATTACATCATAAAATGAAAAACTAATACAACAACATAATGTTTCCACAATCCACACTATTAACCCCTCATAAAATCCCTGCAGGTCATTCATAACTTACTTCTTCACATCCTGGGAAAAATAAAACATAAAAAAAAAGGGGTGAGCTCAAATGCCCAGTAAGGATAACAATAAAGTGGAAACATTCATAAATAAGAATAAACATTTAAGGCAATGTATAACTAAAACAAAAGCCTTTTAAATACGAACTTTCAACATGGTATGGCATAAATGAAATAATGCCATTTACTTATTCACATGGATATTCTACTAAATGAATAATCACATGCAAAAATCAATAACCACTTTCATAATGTTGGAATGCATAATGCCAGACTATCATAACCACATAGCCAAGGCCTCGTGCCAAGACTACAAATAAGATTTTGTCAAGGCCTTGTGCCAAGACACTAGTTTGTCTCATGAGACCTACCGATGCATCGAGGAGCTATAGCGGGCTCCACCCGTCACTTATTAAGTCCAATGCATTCCCATATGAAAAGGTTTAAACATAACATAAACATTCGTATTAAAACTAGCATACGAAATGTCAATACTTTCACAATAAACTATGAATGGTATAAAAATAGCACATCCACAGTCAAACATATCACAAAACCTTCAATACAATATAGAAGTTTTGTATCATAATAAATCAACTTCAAATAATCTTAAAATCCATCAAAGGATGTTGACATAGATGAAATCAAAATTCTTTTTAAAGAAATATCTCCTTTTATTTTGAAATCATTTAAGATCCATATAAAATAAAACATTTTCTTTGAAAATATTCTTATAAGCTTGTAAGGAAAGCTTTAAAGATTTTATAACGGCGTAAAATAACCGCACCCGCCGTATAAGTTAAAAAAAACATTCTTACCTCAATTCTGTCGAAAAGGTTAAAAAGGACCTTGTTTTGAAAACGACGGAAAGATTCCTTTATAAACCTCTTATAAAAAGTCAAAAAAGGGTATAAATGACTTTAACCCATATTCTTGTAAATAGTAAAAATGTTTTGAAATACATTTTTAAGAAACATGGATGTGGATGATAACGAGATCCCAGTAGATTATTACGTATAAACAACCTCGGATAAAGAAGAGATTGTGAAATAACCCTTACCTTGTACTTTTCCTTGGTTGGGGTAGGTTAACCTCCTGTATAATGGTGAAATAATTGTTATTAAATTATACAAGAATCATATATATTAATATGATATCATATATGATCTTTTAACATTGATTTATTAATAATATCTTAGAATTATCATCGTTTCGGGTGTTAACTTACTCATTTTCTTTTATATGTTTTGTTACATAAGCCATGTTTGTTGTATCTTATTCATATCCAGAATGATATCAAGTCCTTAAACATCATTTTTAAATCATAAAATGATAATTATACTTGAATGGATATGATGGAGAATGAATCTCATCGCGTTCGTGGAGACGGTAGTCCGTACGTACGCACGAGCGACAATATCATTCTTTTGATATTAAAATAATATATAAATGAATGGTATATCATATATAAAGAATCATTAACATGTTATATTTATTATTTACATGAGTTACACAGCATTATTATACCCATCCAAATAATATTATATTGAATAACAATTACACCACGACGTGGAGACGGTAAGCCGTACGTACGCACGTATGGTGACATGTTATTCAAAGGGTGGATAGAATACTGAATATGGTTGTACCATACTTATAATAACATCACAGTATATGTGAGATACTGGAGTTATTATTTTATAATGGTAAGAACAAAGGAAGAAGAAGTGGAAGAAGAAATGAACTTAGAAAAGGGTGGTGAAATCATTACCTCTTCTTCGGGTTCTTCCTTTTGATTTGATCAAAAGGGCTCCTTAGGTTGGCTTTATGATCAAACTAAGGCCTCTAGGTTGTAGTGAGGGATGTTGGGAGATTATTTGGGAAGAGTTTGGCCGAACCAAAAGGCTTTGAAGGTGTGAAGAAATGAGAAGGAGGAGTGCCCTTTTATAAGAGGGGTGAGGGGCACCTTTGGAAAAGCTAGAAATATTAATTTATAATAAATTCATATTCGGTTTCTAATGGATCCAAAGCTTATTATTCAAAGGTTAAGGTGGGGATAGGTCGAAAACCACTCAAACAATAGAATTTAGACAGGTTTGGGTACTTATATTAACCTTATCTTTAAGTATTAACTCTAAGTTAATTAGTTTCACTTTTACAATGTCTCTTTGTATTTTTATATAATATGGTTAATAAACTTACTATATACATCCAAGAGACCCCCAAGTGGTCCATTAATGATTAACCTATAATAATATAAGTCTCTTGGCCGAACCTTAGATTTTTAGGAATTTAATATCAATTAATAATATATTATTTGTTTTAAGAACTCTTTTATGTCAATTTTGACACTATTCAATAGTTGATTTTTGTGAAACTCATAACAGATTGATTACTTAGAACAAAGTCCATTAAAGCAATCCTAATATATCATATTAGCCTAGAAAATTAGTTTAATTCATTAAAAGTTTCATATTATATTTATTTGGGTATTTATAATATCAATTATTTTAATTTTTCACTATTATAATAATTACTGCATCATCATTGTGTCATAAATAAAATAAATTATTTAATGTCTAAAAATTATAAATAAAATATCATTATGTAGGAAATCGTTTTATCTTTCTAATGAATATTTATAATCTAAAATACAACATATATAACCCTATGTAAAAATTGTTGTTCTAAAAGATATATGCTTGTGTCATTTTTGTATTCATTTTAACTAAATTAAAATAAAGTGTCATTATCACTTACATGTGGATCCATGGGGTCCCAAAATTGACAAAAAGATGTCCATGGTCGACCATCTATCAACCAATAGGGTTAAGACACGTTTTTAGGGTAATTTAGTATTATTATAATATTATTTTTTTAACCCTTATTTACCGGATTTACCCTTAACCATGGTAAATAAAATATTTACCGCAGTAATTATTCAAAATGTCTAAAAATAAAAGTTACCTATTTACACAATTTGAACATCCTGATTCCAAATATGGAATCCATTTTCCTAAATTCAAAACACAGAAGTGGCAGAAATTAATTTAAAATTAATTCCCGCTGTCAAAACAAAAAGCGTGTTTTTAAGAGGTAATAACTATCAAAAGATTGACACTTGTTTATGTTCGGTTTAATTGTAAAATAATGTCCAATGACCAACATTATATTAAATGGTAAAAATATATTCTAAATATAATTTAAAACCACTCAAAATCACAATTTATCACTATTAATTATTTTGATTAAAAAAGTTGTTTTTAATTAAAATTTAAAAAATTTCACTATTCATCAAAATATGAAAGTTATCCGAAATGTACCAAAATTTCACCCTAGGCTAATTTTGATATTCCGAATCTAAAAATGAATTCCATTTTGAAATATTGAATATATATGATTTCAAAAAGTAGGTATTACTATTCACAACGGCTAGTTTAATTAGTTGTGGTGTGTGTTAGAACTCGAGGTTGCGTACAACACACGCTATCGCATTATTCGAAGGGAAACGTACCATAGAAGCTTGGGGTGTTACAACCCCACTGTTCTTGAAACATCTTACTATGTCACATATTTTGTTGGTACCGATGATCCCTTACGATTAAATGGCCTAATAAAAACGTAGAAACCCTGCCTGTAACTTAACTAATCATATACATGATCTAGAAATATATAGTTCATTAATGAAAAAATGCTTCAAATTCAAAAACATTCCACATTGGATACAAGTCAATGGGTCCTTACCAAACACTAAGATAGATCTATAATAAGTCTCTTATAAAGGAAAATCAATAATATTTACACTAGGATACTCGTATGAATTTATATTCCCTTTAAAAGAACCAATAAACTTTTCAATAAGAGTTGTAGGAACTCGAGTCATCCTTATCTTGCTGAATATATAAATTTCCATAATAAAATCACTATATAGAACACCATAAAAGGGGTAAGATGTAATACAAAGATATAAGATTAGATATCTTATCGAATACCATTTTGAATCCTTTTGCCCTTTATATTCCCATTTGACACTACCTTAGGATAATAAAGGAATTTCAATAGAATGATAGGATTTTTGAGTCACTTTCCAATCACATTGGTGAAGGTTTAGACAATTCATATATTTATCCAATACCAAGGAATTAGGATATAAATTATATGTAAAAGAGTTATGAAATATTTACACTCTATGTTCCCAATATTCTCTCATATTACTATAGTATTCAATAATTTTCTTCTAAGAACATCTTGTTTGATGGTAGTACACTTCACCTAAATATTATCCAAAATCTCTAATAACTCAAAGGGTCATTCAATATTCCCAAAACAATCATCCACTTCATAAGAATCGTTCATTCCATAGAAATGTGGTGGTATATAATGAATAATATTTTGGGTCTTTTATCTAATATATTTACTTAAATGTACTACCAATACATCATGGATATGATTATTTTCAGGTCCTTATCATATAAATTGGACTGTGTACACTACCACCTCCCTAAGGTTCTCGTCAACTCGGGGCATTCACTTGGTGTGGTTCATTAGTAGGTTCTTCTTGAAGCATGTTATATTGTATTTTTAGGAGCATGTTACTACACATAATCAATAAATAATAAGTACACATAAATATAGAGATATAATATTTTTACTATATAAAAAACACAACTTTGAAAAAAAATCCCCTAACAATGACTAGGAAAAATCTAGAATCATACCACTGAAATCTCAAAATGAAACATTTTCCAAACCACCAATGGTAACTTAAAGTTTCTTTTATGGTAAAATACTGTTAGACACTCTCTCATAACCAACCCATCATGTCCGAATGATCCAATCTCTTATCTATTAAGTCATCTAGAAATATATACCAACATTTAATAAGAGACTAAAGAAACCCTTGATACCTATTTATCATGAATCGACTCAGATAACAGGCTAAATTGAAACCCATGTTGACTCTAACATGAATTAGAGGGAACTATCTAGGCCCATGATATAGAGAAAATAACATATTCATTAAGAAAATATCATTGGTGGGTGATTACATAATAAAAAATTCCAAAATAAACATGAAAATAGTGGGAAAGTATCTATAAAGATTATGCTTCTCAATACATTCAATATGAGAAAAATGGAATAAGGTAGACATGAACATAATATAAAAAATAACAAAAATCGCATAGAATTTCTTTAAATTATGACATCATACCCAATATCTCCTCATAATATGTGGATCACATTCCCCAACTATCACCCCCAACATCCTAGGTCTCATTATCAAGAACACCCACCACCACCTAGAAATGATTTCCATTCTCCTAAAACTAAAAAAATATAGTATACATATGAACAAACACATATTTAGGGTGTTAGATCCACATTCCTAGTAAGATCTCATCAATAATTCCATAATTAATCCATATAAAATAAACCAAATATGATTATTTTTTTAATAAAACCTGGCATGATAACTCTTTTTCACAATTCATAATAGAACATGATTTTCAATTATGTTCAATGTTAATTATAAAATAATAATGAATAATCATTTAACTAAAATGGGAATTCATAATTCATTTCATAAAACCAATCATGTATAAATCATTTCCAATGAAATCACCATGGATATTGGCCATAGGGTTTTTCAGATAAAGGGTCAAGAATCCTCACACAACTCAATGAAATATTGTTCAAGGTATTTACACATCCCTTAAACTCTATCCATTGGAGAATGGGATTCCACCCAAAAAAATGAACTCCCTACCAAAATTATATTTATTATCATTATAATCATCAGTATTGGATAATAAGAGCTAGTAAATTCCTAGTGTTATTTTCCAGAACTACCTCTTAACTACTTAGGCTGTCATGTGCTATAAATAAATTAGTCAGGATGAAAATAATTAATCTCAAATAAGATCCCTAAATAATAATTCATGTATACCTAAATAATGTTTCATACATTCCATTTCATTTTCAGGTAAATAAAATATTTCATTATATCACTTCTCAATAATCATAATCAATTACTCTGATCATACATTCATTTATTTTAAATTCCTTTTGTATAAATCTACACTTTATAAGAAAATTGATAACTAATGGGGGTCAATAACCACCCAATTACATTTTAAAATAGTATTTAAAGATCCAAATTCTTTATTTTTAATAAAATTACAAATCCATTTCAAATTAAGTAAGAAATATCATTTTTCAATATTAGGAATTTCATTATTAAACCACCCACCTCAATTTGAATATCATTAATCTCCAACGTTTTATCAACAACTGGAGGGAGGTGTAGGGATAAAATCAATAAATATGGGAACCTTATAAATATGAAATATAAAACAATCTATGGATCCATCAACAACATAATCATTCACCACCCTCAATGAAGTAAATATATGAGTAATGAACAATTCTTGATTTTATATTGGTTTTACTTACTGAAAGTGATTAGATAATTTATTCAAATATTTGATTCAAAATGATTAATTTTTAAGGGCCAGAATAGCCTCTAGAGAGGCTCCAACATTGAAATTATTGAATGAGGTTCTATGGAGAAGATATTAGTTTTAAAAAGTGTCTTTGGATATTAGAAATAAAAAAATCATATGTATCATTTCACATAGAATGGATTTGTCACATATTTTATCAAAATAGGATCCAATTTTGTTCCACTTTATGTGATACAAGAAGATCTATCTGGTATGGTCTCATGGTTTGAAAATATTTTCACCAACCATAAAGAGTACCCCTTAACAGATTTTCACAATTTCTAAGGATGGTCACATAGTTTGGACTGGCAACACACCTAATCATGTATTATCCTCTCTAACCCCAAAACATGGTTCATGGTTTCCAATATAAAGCATTATGCTTTCCACTAACAATGTACCAACTACACTTACTCCTATAAACCTTTTAACAAATCCAAAATTATCCCCAAACAACAAAATAAAAGACTATAAAAGATGGTAAAAAAAGGTATATAAGTATCTAAAATCAAGAGCTGGGATGTTATAAATAATATTAGAAAATTCAAAAAAACATTAATCTTCTTCTTATTATCCCCAAATATATTCATCAAACTCAAATAGCTCAAATATTAATGATTTTTTCACTGAAGTGCAGCATGAGAATACATGTAACTTTATCTCTATTATTATTGAACCCCAATCAGTTTTATCATCTTTATAAAATGAATCATTTACATGATATTACTCAAAAATGTTTTAATCATGGATAACTAGGCATCAAGATTATTTTTATTTTTATCACTTATCAATAATCCGAAAATATTATTTTTAACAAAGTTAATAATTTTAAAAACAGAATGATTATAATTTCAAAAGTATTTGAAATTATATTCATTCCCATGATATTTTTTATTCATCTAGAAGATCATCAACTATTTTATTCAATTAATGGATCACACGCCATTTGAGGTGCTTTTATGTCTAACACACTTAATATCATCTTATAAATTATCACACATATTTTTTTCATATGATATTAAATATATATACTCTATATTTCAATATAAATAATCATATATTTTTCAAAAATGCATGTTGTTTACACAAAGAAAAAATGGTCCCTATGTTGGTCATGTCTAAGTATATAAGGAAGATTCATATTGAAATCATTATTACATTGATATACATTTTTTCTACACAATCTTGAATGATTTATAAACCTCTTAGTTTGATGGTTATAAAAGATCAAGTTCATTTATATGTAGTTCTATATGATAGTCATAAAGAGAAAGAATAACGATAAATAGCTCAATAATTATGCTTAAGGAGCCAATTGCCAATTCTATCCAAGTTAGATTATACTTACACAGAACAAGTAGATAATATTTTTTCAACATAAAATGTAGTCAATTTCTATATTTCCTTAAAATTACTTCAATGTTGTCTCAACTCGACTCCCTTATACTCAACCATTCATCCAAGAGTGTATATATAACTATTATAGTGTGTTTAACATGTAGTGATCCTCAGAATGTTTCACAAAAATATTTGATAGCTTTCACCCATGAATATTTACATGTTAATCTCCAAATTGGATGGATGCTTCCAAAAAATCTACCTTTTCCTATTAACAATTATACTTATTACTTTAGAACACATCATCACTTTTAAAAACCATTCAAACTATGAAAAAATAATCATGTGATGGTTTTCACACAATGAAACAACTCTTCCATCCACATTTCCCACATTTCATAGGATTCATATTCACTTCCACTTTCCACTATAAGTTTGATTTTCCATTTAATGTACAATGAAATCTTAAAATGTAAACATATATCATACATTAAACCTTATTAATTTATAAATTACAAATAATCATATTCTCACGTTTAGAGAAACTTCAATCCCCACCTCCTTAGTTTTTTTTCAATTCCTTGTTTTCTCAAGAATTAATTAAACTTTTATCATCCAAATTGAAAATAAATGTATTGATGGGAAAATTTTTCTCCCTCATTAGTGATATAGTAGGGAGGAATGAATGTTTCTTATCCCCATTATTGAGATGAAAAGTCTAAGAAAAGGTTTCTCAATATAACTCTTATAATTATATGAAACACAACTTTCCTCCACAAATTTCAAGGTTCCCTACTAAATCTATGAGAGAAGGGTGGTGTAAGATTATATCATATGAAGTATCCATTAGAAATATAGTTTTATTTTTACATGGGCTACATCATCATAGAAAATAAAGAGTGGTTAATTTGGAATACTGTTATGTATAATTCCGACAACATGAAAATAGGCCAATCTACAAAGTCCATAATGAGGAATTGTCCCAAAACCCACAGTTATAGTTTAATTACATGGATTTCAAGAACTATAATAACCCAAATATTTAAAAATTAAATTATTTTTTTAATAAGTAAATTCATTATCATGTAATGATGTTATAGAAAACACATGCACAAATTTGGTTATTTTAGATTGTTATATCCTTTCAGAATTAAATTACCATTATGTATAATAACTCATAACAATATAGATCTTAAATAGTAATATTATTAGTAATATATATAAAGTATTTTTATAATGTTCAGTCGAAAGAGAGGGAATAAGTGATGTCCTCAACCTGTACAGTCGTGCCCTATGAAGCCCATTTACCAAAGATTATAAGAGAGATATAATTCCTGAAATTACCCATTGATCAAACCCAATATGAGATTAAATAATAGAAGCATGATTGAAACTATTTATAGGAAAATTTTATGCTCACTGAAATCACACCCCCAAAGAATGCTTGGCAAACCACCTCGTGAAAATATCACCATAACACACCTTACCCTTAGGGTATTTACTACTGTAATAAGTGTTATGTATGTAGTCTATAACAGTAGGAAATTTCATATTTTTTATTCAATAAAATATTGATTATATTTATTCCTTTTTACTATTACTTTATAAATGATTAAGTAATGAGTTTGATAAAAATTACTTTTTAATATGATAAAACATGAATTGTGTTTTTCGAAAGTGTATAGTTTCACTTAAGATAGAGATTTTGATGAATTCATGATTTATTTAAAAAATAATATTTTAATGAAAATTATTATTTAATAATATTTATTAAATATTAATTATTATTAGTTTTAGGATGTCAACAATAATTTTTATAAACATCCAAAATTTGTTTTTTTATCAAAAAAACATTTTTTCAATAAAAGTGTATTATTGATTTAAAAGTGTAAATTATCTTCAATATATAAATTTCCTAAAAAATAAATATTATTTTTATAATTATCATGTCAAAATTATCTAAATGTGATTTTTTAACAAATTTCAGAGCGTATAATTTTTGGGTAAAAATTAAATAGGGTTTAAATAAATAGTGTGTATTATGACATCAAAATGACCCCAAGGTGATGTATTATACTCCATAATTGTTTCCAAGTACCATAAATTCCAAATTTAAAATAATATTTTTTAAGGTTATTTAAATATTTTTATAAACCTATGATGAATCCTCCAAACCATATATTATATCTTATGGATTTAAAAAAATCTTTATAATCAACACTGACTTTCACATCACCAAGGGTACTATTTTAAAGAGATAGGTTCTTAAAATTATAGAATAATTAATACCACATCACAATTGTATAAAATATGGGAAAACATTATGATGGTTTTTGGTTTTGATTAATTTATCATATAGAGTCCAAAACCTATATTTAAAAATTAATAAATAATTCATCTCCCTTTATCTAAGTAAACCCACCCAAACACCCATTACTTTTCAATAAAAACTAACGTTTTGTGATATTTCTTTGACCATCCCTCTTTATCTCACTCCCAAGGTTCCCCATATCTCAAAAATTTCTTCCAAATCATTTAAAAACACACTCTCAAGGTAAGGGGTCCTATTATTCTCCTCTTTATGTAACACATTATTTAAATTATTATTTTTTCCAATTTTTCATGTTGAGATTTGTTCTCACACATCGCCAATACAATCCATATTATTTAAAATTAATTATAGTGCCTTTTCACTCTAATTTTAACCTTCCATGAATATTTATATACCACCGTTATATTTCCAAAATCAGCCTATGATTTCCCCTTCCATAAATTTTTGTAGTGAATACCCATTCCCATTTTCACTCAATGTTATTCATCTAGATATCACTATTTTCCATATAATTTTAAATTCCATGTATTTATATCACAATCATTAATTGCGGGATTAAATTTTATGAAATAAATTCTTATGTTGTGGGATATATGTGGCACACCTATGCTTGTACATGATATGAATGTGATAGGTGGACATAGAATTATATAGACCTCCATTTAATTGAATTTTTTTTTAATATTTGGAGATTCCTTATATGGTGATTGGTAGGTTATCATATGAAAACTATATTATGTTTTCATGGAAGTAATTCTTGGATTCTATTATGATTCCATCTATTAATTTGTTTCCACATCCCAATGTTTCTTTTATATTATCATGTTATATCAAACCTCATTATTAATAATTATGATTCCCACCCTTATTATGATAAATTAATATTCTTATGGGATCAAATATAATACGTTACCTTATTCTATTATATTTTATTCCCTTATCACCCCTTTCTTATGAACGTCTCAAAATTTTCCAATGAGATTTTAGTTATAAGATGGAATTTTTGGAGGATGTAAAGGAAGTTTTCCATAATTTCAATGTATTCATGTTGCAAGTTTTTAGGATATTTACCTAATTTCCGAAATACACTAGAATTAATTTTAATGACCCTGTATTTTTTAACATGGTATTACATGATTTTTGGAATAATTATCCATTAAATACATACCAAGTATCGAACAACATATTTTCCTTATAAGACTAAATACACAAATATAAATCATGAAACATAGAATAAAAAACAATTTTTCTA
Source organism: Viscum album (assembly GCA_963277665.1). Classification (NCBI taxonomy): domain Eukaryota; kingdom Viridiplantae; phylum Streptophyta; class Magnoliopsida; order Santalales; family Viscaceae; genus Viscum; species Viscum album. The sequence continues at coordinate 181,989,357 of OY728130.1, forward strand.
ATTTCCATAATGATATCTTCACTCCCTTAGATCTATTATAACACCATATGATAGACTAGGGAATACATAGACATAAGGGGTGATCTAAAACTCACTATAAGGGAATAAAAATGGGATTAAATCATAACAAATGAGTTGGAAGACAAAACATGATACTATAAAAGGAATGGAAAATGAATAAACATATTGATACACAACATATATAACATGGAATCATTTTATCACATAAACATAAAAATGTTTTAGAAACATATAACATGGCATAAATATGAGTCAAGACTAACTGTTAAGACTATGTCACATGGTGTAAAGAGTTCCATAATGGAGTAGGTTTAATCCCTAGTCCAATACATAATTTCTCGTAATACTAAAACATTAACAACTAATTTGGGGATCTATCTAAGAACACCTATCATAAAATGTAAATGAATATTTGAACCATGTAAATAATAAAACATAATGAATAAAAATAATGGTTTACTATAAAAAATTGGCATCGTAATCATGTCATAAGGCATAACCAAAGGGTGTATAACATTGTCATCCCTGAAATAAGTGATTTAAATAATTATCAGACATTAATGAATAAAAAATATAAAATTTTCATGAATAATGATGTCCACCTGAATTTAAAATATTAAATATAATTTCTAGGAAACCTTATAAATGTTCTATACAAGAATATTTTTGAGGGAAATATATAAGAGTATTTAAATAGGATAAATGAATAATTATTTACACAAAACCATAAATGGAATAAATTAGTTTTTCATGATAAATTGATGAATTATAGAAATAAATTTTGAGTCTTAAAATAATTTTTTTCATTATACCAGAAAATTTGTACGAAACAAATATGTTCTCTTTAATCAGTTTAGCTTATTGAGAGGAATTTAGAAGGGAATTAATTAAACTTTGTAATTCCCCTTAAAATAAAGATGAATTGGGATAAAAATATATTTTTGGAACATATAAATAGAATATATTATAATTATATAATAATTATTAATAGATAAATCTAGTAAAAGATAAAGAAAACATAACCCAAAGGAAATATGGATGTATGGAGAGATCCCATACACTGGGGTTTACATTAGTTAAATGTGATTTTACAATTCTGTATAATTTTTTAAATAATGTTATTAATTTTATACCATAACCATATTAATATTAATTATAATATATATAATCATTTTACAATCACTTAAAACCCACATTTTATTAATATTTCATTTTTACCATTATTGTTTGTGGCAACTCCTTCATTTTTTCAGGCATGTTTCATCACGTACCCTCTGGTTCATGTTTATGTAATATAGATTCATTATCTTCCAAATTATATTAACACTATAACTATCATATTTAATTATTTAATACATATTTAAAACCATTAGTTTATTTTGGATATAGAAAAATAATCACATCGCCTTGTGGAGATGGTAAGTCGTGCGTATGCACGAGCGATGATATCATTACCTTAATAGTGAATGGGAAGAGGAATCGATGATATATTAATTTTCCAAAATAAATATAATGTCATAATTTTAATATAAATAAATAAATAAATAAATAAATATATACATCATTGTTTCTATTATTATAAAAATCTAATTAATGTGGTGATCAGAAACAAATTTCACCACTACATGGAGATGGTAAATCCAATTTACACACGAGTAATGCTTTCATTTTTTATAGCGTGGAAAAAAGGTGGAATATGGTTAACTCATAATAAAAGAAAATATCATTATATATATGGTAGTAGAGTTATTATTTTATTATGGGTATAACATTTTAATAGTATGTAGAAGAATAAATAAATTTAAAAGTGTCGGTAAAGATAATTACCTCTTCTATGAAGAAAATCCTTTATGAATTCTCTTAATGGACATAACATATGTCTTCTCACAGAGAACAAACCTCATAATCATAAATATGGATTTCTATAAGGTGAATAGATAGAGTTTAGTCAATAAATAATGCTCAATGAGGTTTAAATAAGTAAAGGAAGGGGTGACCATATATAACTGAGGGGAGGTAGAATTTTTTAATTACAAAAATATTAAAATATATTACGACTATTCTTGAGTCTAATACATCAATATGGAATATAATTGAATATGGGATGAATTTATAAAACATATATTATAACCTTTTGGATTATATATTAAGTTTTCTGTTTTTTTATTTATTTATTAAAATATTAAACTCATGAAATATCGTTATTTTCAATTCAGATGCTATTAATTAAATTGAAATTGAAAACATCAATACAACAAGTCAAATTCAAACCAAATTTTTATTCTTTAACAAAAAATTAATGGCCATATATTGAATTTTTGTATCACCCTAAATATCTCAAATTATATTTATTTTAATAATTTTAGTATCAATTATTTTATTTTTTATATTAATTTAATAATTACTGCATAATTATTATGTAAGAATTTAATGTAATTATTTTTCCTTAAAAATAAAGAAATAATTTCCAATATGAATATATGTTTTTTATAATTTAAGATAATTTTTATTGTCATACATATCTTCTTGATTGACACGTTTTAAAAATGTTATATTTGTTAATAATAATAGGGTGACATGTTTGATTTCTTTAAAATAAAATACTATAATGGACTTAATGTAATCCAAGTTGCATCAAAATATCATAAATTAAACACTTGTATGATTATTGTAGAAATATATCCATCTAATATAGTTGGTTCAGTGTTAGAATCATTTTATAACTCTTATCGTATTATTTTTAACTTAATTATCTGATTTACCCATAACCATGGTAAAAAATTACAATGTTTACTATTCCTAATGACCAAAACATATAGTGGTATATTTACAAAATTTTGAAATAATTATTGAAAATAGGGAATCAATTTTTTATAATTATAAAAATATAACCAGAAGAATTTAATTAAATATTAATCCTATAAAATAAAACAAAATGTTTTTCCCAAAAAAGTATAAACGATAATTTTATTCATTTATAAAATTAATCATTTATTCAAAAATTAGATTATTTTTTATAAAAAATGAGATAATAATAGTTTAATACTAATCAAATATACAATTTTTTCCTTTCAAATTTTCTAAAGAAAAAAATTATTTTCAATGTTAATTAGTATTTTTCATTATTTATTAAAATTTCAAAAAAATTAGTAAATTCTAAAAAATTCATTATAATATGTTTTTAACATACTGAATTCAAAAATGATGTTTATTTATTACAAAATATTTTATAAAAGTTTATAAATTAGTAATTTTTTGTTTCACATCAAAACTCATTAAATCATATTTTTAGGAAAAAATATTTATGAAGATAAATTACATTACAAAAAAAATCAGTGTTTTTATTTTTATAATTATAAAATATATTTCATAATATGGTTATTCCTATTCATTTAGGTCAATTAAAAATCTATATTATAAGTTTTGCGTTTCAATAAAAATATTTTAATAGTTCATTAATGTTTGTTTAAAATCATTATTGAGGGTTGTACTAGCTACTGAAGAAATCATATTATAAAAAAAATACTTCATAAAAAATCAAATGGATTTACATTCATGGAATTTGGGATTTTATTATTTTACCATTATATTATAAATTATGGATTAAAGTGTGTTAAAATATGGGTTATTTTATGAATAGTGGCCACTATCGCCATTGTAATAGTTTCTTGGGTACAACCATTACCTTGAGCCATGGAATTTGGAATTCCATAGCCATGGTCCTTGTGGAGCATGGCCATATGCAATATAACATATTCCAATGACAACTATTTTAATTTTTTAATAAAATATGATCAAATCCTTTTACAAAATTAATAAAACCACCATGTTTTATTCCTCTAACCTTTTATGGAATACTCCCAAGACTATACCAATACACTAAACTCTACTAAATGTTTTATATATGTATATGTTTTTAAATATATACATATTTTTATGCCTATATAATTATATATACCTATAATATTTTGTATTTTTAAAAAATTTATAAAATAATACTAGGTAACCTATTTCTATTGTTTTTATAAAATGTAGTTGTATATGTTTCCAAGGAGCCATTTTTTCATAATTTTGAAAAACTATGGGTGTGTATTTTTTCAAAGGAGAACTATTTCCATGTTTTCCCAACACTATGGTTGTGGGTGGTATGAAATTTCCATGCATACATATTTTTATAAAACATGGTTCTTATGTGGTTTTACGTAGGCTTGTTTCCATGGTATTGGAAACTTTTAGTTGTAGATTGTGCTATGGAAGCTTATTTTCACTGTTTTTTAAAATTGGGACCGTATGAGACCTCTAATTTCATGGTTTTGGAAAAATGTGGAAATAATACTTCACCCAAATTTTTTCTGGCCCCAAATCATCCAACCACTACAATTATATCAAACTATGGCTATAAGATAACCTATAGATACCTATATCCTTTATTTTACACTAATTGTAGATTTATTATTCCCAATGGAAATGGTTGTGAAATCTGCAGTTATTAAACGTTGTCTATATGAAATTTTTTTTATTTTTGTACGTAGTTCAATTTTTTTCCAACTCAACCTTAATCCAAATTGAGGAATACAAAATAAATTTTAAATAATATTCAATAAAAATATCTCACTCGAACGTAAAAGTCAAAAATCTTCAAGTTCAAGTATCTCCCCCAATTTGTTATATAATCACAACCCCTAATAATTATATTCAATATAATCCTAAGGAAAAAATGATATATGTAAAATCATACTATAAATACCATATTTCTTCAAAATATCCATATTTGAATGAGAATTATAAATCTCTAGAAACTTCATCTCTTTTGAATACTCTACTCCCACCCTCAATGAATTCTCTCCACTTTTAATCATATTGACTTCACAAATTTTGAACCTCAAAATTGAAGGATTGGAAATATGGTGGACTATTTAGAGATAGAGATGAGACAAATTTTTCATCCAAGTAACTCCTTTATATGATGTTATATGGTGTTAATTCCCTTCATGATTCCCCCATTCATGGATTTCCAATTCTAAAATTCATATTTTAGCAAGGAATTCTTCCATATTTGATATTTTACCATAGTTGAGATTGGATTATAAACTATATAAACTAGATCGCATTAACAATTTTGATAATTTAGATCATATTATTATTTCCAAAATAATATATTTATATGGTCATACATGTTTTCTCACATGTTCATATTTCTTTTTATTTGGAAACAACTTTATTACTACTTATTTCTTGGAGCATGGAGTTATTGGTGATTTTACTTTATTCATCCATTGATTCATTTGACCTAACAAAATTTTCATCTAATTATTAGCATCGGTGAAGCCAGTTTTCACCTTCAACAAACACTTGAATGATCTTTCTAGTTACCCTTTTTAAGTTTCTTCTCAACTTCTTCACAAGTATGGTCATTCATTAATCAAATTCTATAATCTCTCTCTTGGATGTATTCTTTTCATGATTCTAAATTACTCTCATTTTCAATAATATTCGTTGATATCTAGTAATGGTCATTGATGTGGCTTGACATTCCAAAATATAATAACATCTTTCATATAGGTTAGAATTCCTTATTACTATTCTTCACCGTATTTTTGGGTATACATATTTTTAAACTTATCACATTTTCATGTTATCCCAATGAGTGATTTATTTTAAAATAGTACTTCAACTATTATTGTGTAATTATCTTTGAATTATCATGAGGGATTTAATTTTTTGGTAAATAACAATGCTCCTCATGATAGTGAAAAAATTAGTTTTATTACTCACAATTTTTATAAAATACTCAAAATTATCTCTTATTAGGCATATTTTCTATTTTTATTGACTATTTATTCATTTTGTAGGTTTTATCATTCTTTGAACATTTCTCCACCATCTATTAGGTAATATCTAATTTACATTCCTTGATATATTTTTCTAGAAATAATTCTTTATGGAAAAATTATACGACATGATAACTTTCACCCTTGATGATATGGTGGATGTTTTAGTAGTTTTAATCATTCACATATATATAAACTTTATTCTTTATACATTACATCTAGAAAACATAGATTGAGTTTTAACTGAAGGACTTATATTCTATGATAGGTTTTTAAATTTTCATGAGGTAAAGGTTTCTATAAATGATCTCAATTCCCCTTTACAACCATAATGAGTCCCTTTTGAAGGGAAAACATATATGATATCTAGGTGGTATCACTTTTCAACATATTAGTTTGGGAAGATCCAAATTACGAGACATCAATATTTTAAATTTTACATCATGCTCCAGGATCATTAGGTTGAGAGTATATTTTCTCATCCTAAACTAAACTCAATCTTTATTAGTAGTTATTCTTTATTTTTTTATTTTTAACATCATGTTTTACCATGACCTAGATAGATAATTATCCATATCCTTAACTTTTTTCCTTTTATATTGAATATGGATATACTTGAATGTAAATATATACATAACTACATAACTAACAATTAAAATTTTTCCCTATAATGATAAAAAAGAACAGAAACAATGTTAGGTGGTTTTATGTGTTGAAGTGTATGGGAATCCCTAAAAAATGGTTATATAGTTCAATAGAATAGAACCAACACTAAAATAAATATAAAATACCTCTAATTTATCACCTTTTTATGGAATAAGTTAAGCTACCATATTTCTCTCTCTCAAAGTGTTAATGAACCCAATATCCTATTGGACTATATTATCATAAACACTAATTGAATAAGTAATTAAAAATATACTATTTTATATCCTTGGTAATGAATTAACCACAATGGTCAGTAATATTAATCCATTAATATATTGAGGATTTCTTCATACAAAGAGATAGATCATTGAATGTAGTTTGGGCTTATGGTTGAAAATAATTGGCCTCCTCAAAAAAATATGAGAAATCAATGATGATCAATCATTAATAATCCTTTATGATCCCGATTCCATTCATGATACCATTAGTACAAGAATAATTATTATTAAGATCTATAAAATATCTTGTTTCCTTATAATTCACCCAATATCCAAAGTTCCATATATTATCTAGTATCTCATTTGAAGGGTGAAACAGAAGTTGGTTTTGTAATGATCACAAAGGAACAACCTCTTTGTGTGGAAAACCAAAGGATTCAATGAGATATATACATTTTCCTTTTAGGAAAGATATATTTGGCCTCAGATTGGGATGGTGGAATACATCTTGAGTCTCTAAAATAACATATAATCAAATAGTGACCAGAATTCATCACTCATGGAAAATTAAGTTTAAAATTGTATAACATTATTTAACATTTGTTGAAAATTTTCTACAATTTAATATATCCCATTAACTATTGTGAGAACCATAAATGATGTTATGAATTATCTCACCCATTAAATATTAGTAAACATAACATACATAACATTGTCAATTTTGACAGCATGTATTTTTAGAGGAAAACTGAATACCTCTTCCTTGAATGTTCACATATTTTGAGATACAATCATTACCAAGATTCCTAATGAGAAATTAAAAGTTATAAGGAAACTAGTTTCAGAAAAAAAAATGTTTCCTAATATATCAGTTTCATATTGCATATGAATAGTTTTTCATTTACTTAAGCATATAAAATTTCCCAATAAAGAATCAATTAAGACTACACTTTCTTGGTCAAAAGAATGTTGAATACTATAATACTATAGTATTATCTCAACATTAATAACTTATTCCATGAACAAGTGTTGGGAATTAGCCTTTATAGAACAAATAATTGGAATAGGAAACCCTGTATAGAAGAGAGTGAATCCCAAAAATTCTTCCTTCAAAAAATAAATGTCACATCTACCAATAATCCTATATTCCCTATCCAAAAAAGTGTGAATGTTTACAAGAATGTTTTCCCTCATATGAGTAATCCTAACCAATATATTTATAGGAGAACATACCAATCAAACTATATTTAATTACTGGTTATTCCTCTTCCAAATTTGACTTTTTATTATCTTATTAGCCTCACTTTTATTCCTATATTATAGTTTCTTGGATGACACCTCTAAATCAGTCCCTCATATAATTTAAATTAGATTTTATAACAATGTATCTTCCAAAAACCAAATAAATTTTCACCAAATATATATCAAGTAAAAACAAGAAGGGAAAATATTGTATCCAAAAACAGATAGAATATTTACTCTGATTCAAAATTATGGTGATCCAAAATAGATCCAATCATATGAAACCTAGGATTTGATACAAATTCAGAGTCCCAATTGGATATTATAAATGCACCTAAAAGGGGTCAATCAGATGTGATAAAATTCTTTTGCCAAAAACCAATTATTCTTATGTTGTTTTAACCCCCATAAGTTTTTAATATCTTTCACGTATTTAGATATTAGTGGATATATTTTACCTTTCCCAAGCATACACCTATATTAAACAAATATATTTAAATTAAATTTATCATGTGTTATATTTAATAATCCTCAACCCCAATTTGGGAAACAAACTATTTGAGGTGTTAAAATCTTCCATAGATATGGATTATCCAATAATAATATTGTTTTCAATTATAGATGGATACCTAGGGATTTTCTTGAAAATAGGTTTATAATATTATACATGTGAGGTCACTATATTGTATATGTGACATGCCTCCACTATTACATATGCGAAGATATATTTATATAGTATCAAAATTTTTTAAAACATAAATCACTCAAGTTGGGACTCTCATATTCTATCCTCACCTTATTTGATCATTATCATAGTTTAGGAGTACACCACATCCAAAAAATAATATACATTAACTTAAAACAAAGTTATATATACTACTTGGATGTCTTTAAACATGGATCATACAACTTGGCCTGAATTCACTACATAGTTCCTATGATCTCAATATAAAAATTCACATGAACTCTTAACTCATTACTACAGAATATATCCATATAATAAATCTTTCATGTAGAATATATAATGGTATACGTTACTATTAATGAAATTTCCAATATATCACCTCATTTATACAGTATTTTTATTCTTTTCATCTCCTATACTAAATATTTCTAGTAAAGAACTAAATAACACACTCAACTTCACTTATTCATGTTCACTTTCTTCATAACATAATCATATTTATTGGCTCGATACACTCCATTATTCTTCTCAATAATATGCATGAGATTATTCTTCTACTACTAGTTTGAGAGTTAGGTTATCTTGAGTACACACTATATTCATGTTCTAGAGGATATTATTTGAAGTCTTTTTCTTAGTTACTCACTTGTTACAAATTATAACCTCACCTTCATTTCTTCATATATTCTACCTTTATATTCTCAATATCACAATCAAATGTGGCTATATTAATGTTATCTTATAATTCAAAATTTCCATAAAATGGATACATTGAAACATTTTATTTTCCATATATATATCAGTATTATAAAATACCTACATAGGTTCACTATAAATACAAATACAATAATAAATCATTATTTTTTATTTAATAGGATTAACTTCTTATTCCTCAAACTCAACTCATAGTAAAGTCATATAAAATTAAAAAATAAATTTGTAAATATATATATATGGGTTTTACATTAAGTCCTCTTTCATTCGTGGCATTGGGTGCTTTTATAAGAAACCTAGAAATATTTGATTTAAATATTACCCTAAAAAATAGTAACTCATCCCTCATTCATAACTTCTTGTATCACAAATAAATTTTTGATACTTAATATTTGAGAACACCACATGTGAATTGACAGATCCTTAATTTATTGTTTTTACCAAATATTAATGACAAACCATTTTAGGATAAAACTTTCCCCTAAGTTTCATGATGCATAACATTTATTATTAATGTACTTTATTTTCATCATCTCAATATATATCCCAAATTTCATTAACTTAGACAATGATTTATAGCCCAATATTCGTTGGAACTATATCTTCATTATTCTTTAAAACTGATTATGCTATATATACATAATGAAGTAACAAGTACACTTAATCTTAAATTAAAAAATATTGAATCGTGTCTAATTCAAAACCATAATCATTTGAATTTTATCCATAAATTAAAAATCATTGAATGTCATTTGAATTTTTTTTAATAATTTTGACTACTTAAACTTCAGAGTATAATTAGTCCCTAAAATTATCCTATTTACATTGATATATTCTTCTAGATTTAATACCAACACCTCTTTGATTCAATGTTTACATTACATTAAATTTAAGGTGTTTCTTGTTTTAAATGAATTTAATATCATATTATGTATTAATAATTATTTTTTATTTATTTAGTTATTAAATCATGAAAATCAATATTTTTGATTCACACAAGGAAGTCAATTATTCCAAATTTATTTCCCAAATGCTATGATAAACATCATCACTTTATTTTTACAACCTAATCTAGATTCTCATTTTCATGTAAAATGAATGATCCCAAAATATAGTTACAACATATATTATCCATTAATAATTATCAAAAAAATAAACAAAGACTTATCGCATCCTAGGGAAGATCACTAGTAGTGGATTTTGGGTGCTCATAACATAAAAATAGTGGCATAAGAAAACCCCCATATACTCAATCCATCCTAAATGGAATATATAAACATGAAATAATCAAAAAATATTCTAACAATACATTTTTAGTAGTTTTATATATCTTCAGGTAGTTTTATTGATAAAGATCATGGGATTAGAAAATATATTCTTCCTATATCTATTGGCAATCCAATGAATTTTGGATCAATGTTCGCTGCTTGATGATTCTCATATATAGAGTGGGTTACTAGTGCCTTAATAGTTTATGAAAAACAATGAAATAGTAATGAAAATGATTTTAGAATTATTTACATGAAACTGGTTATCTTATTATAAAACCAACTATGTTCACCAATAAAGGGAACCCATTCCATTTAAATATATAGTTCATGATTCTGTCCACCGAGGGTCATCAATATGTAATGCATAACATGTGTTTCAAACTACTGATAAATACTCATTGAACCAATTAAATGATTATGAAAATTTATAAATGATATGAAAATTGATTTTAAAACTGATGTAGCCATATTAAGAGGATGCGCACATCTAATGTCATAGGGTTACAATACATTGAATGAAATATATATGGGGTTGTATCATATGAAACTATACTACTTTTTCACTATTATATCCTCATGTTTCTATTTATGGAATCATTATTGAAGGAATATTTTTATCCAACTTCATCCATAGAATATTCTTTTAAGTTAATTTAAAAGATTAAAGGACTCTATAAATCACCCTTCTTAGTGGTAACTTACACTGATGGTAGATGGAGTTGAGAAGTTAGTCACCTCCAATTGGTTTCCCTGATTAAAAAATTTCAACTAAAACCCATTAGGATCTCTAACTCCTGATAAAATAAAACATCTAAAAAATATCCCATGGGAGATCCAAAAAATAATAGTGTTGGTATGAAAATATAGAATATTGAACCTCAAATAATATCAGGAGAATACTAATAAAATACCTCTTTAGAATTCATATTTTAATTGTCTAGGATGATAACTCCTAGATCCCATAAGTATCATCCTTGATGTGATGGGGGAAGAAGTTGATCAATACATAAACTACCACAAACTTAAATTTATACATAAGTAAATCATATTTTAAAACACATGAATATATAATAAGTTTTAAAGGTACAACCCTACCTCAAATTTCCTTCTATATACTACACATAAGCATCTAATCTTGTAACAATTTTAACCAAAATATATATAGAGAATTTCATGTGATATCATTTATATTTTATGGGTATTTCTATATATTCATGATTCCCTGGAAAAGATATAGCAACTTCAATACTCACACTGTCCTTTACAATACAATATGGAAGTCCTCTTTACCAAGAACAAAAACATTGACTGAGGAAGTGACATCATCATATGTCTACCTAGGTAAAATGTACACCAATGGATCACCATGTCACAAAAAATACTTGAAAAAAATCCATATTTTGTCCAATAATATATAATTTATCTGTATTATTTGATACACTATCTCAAAAACGGTTATCAACTGATAATAATGATCTCCTTGTTACATAAGAATCCTCAGGCATTGAATCACTTACAGTCCACAAATATTATAGGTTGTGTCATCTTTCTTAGTTCCATGTTCACTATTCTTTATTTATAGAGGTTTATCTCATTACTAAACTGGGTTAATATTACTATTTAACAGATCCCCAAATAAATATCTTTTTTCTCATTTGATCAAATAGTAGAGGCTCTATCAATACCAAGAACACATTAAAACTCATCCTTTAAATTATATTTGATTGTATATAGTGTATTATGTTATAGTGGATAGGATGAACAACCATAAACCAAATCATATTTGTGTAAAATTACTCAAGAAGTAATTGAATGAAAAACATTACTGACACACTACATAATTCATGCAATAACTTTTTCTTTACCTGTAACCAATGCCTTGGAGTTTAATGTTAACAAAAAAATTTAAAGAGTCCTAGTAAAAGGATATATTGACCATAAAATCGATATATGGTTCCCTCATTTATGTAATGAACTCTGAACTCCTTCATTACATTTTATAAAACCCAAAATATCCTTACAAGACAATTAACTCTAAACTCTATCCTTATGACTCATCTGCTCTGACACTAGTATAACATGACTCAAGGAACAATGACACCACCTAGACTAGTGGAAGTAGAAGTTTTCAACATCAAGAGAAAATGTAATAAGGTAAGGGATACATACAATAACCAATAACTTATGAAATATATGGAATACAATACATGATATCATCCTATAATAGGTTTACACCATCTGTATATAGAAAACATGTATCCATGGGATATATAAATACTCTTACTATTACAAATGCATGTCAGATAAATCAACTTTCTAGGATAATAACATAAACAAATGATCTAACAACAACTAAATACAAGATTCAAATATCCCAGAATATAGAAAAATGATGATATAAGAAGAAACCTAGTCTTCCTAATGAATCCATGTATGATCATCATAAGAACCCACCATTGAAAAATCCCACAAAAAATTGAATAGAACAACTTAAAAAAGGAATCACTAATATTTTGCATATTGTTTCCAAATCTGAATTATACTTCATTTATAAAGACACAAAATTTATTTAAACAAGGGTTGGGTGGGGGAGAATAAAAAGGTACCATGTAGGACATGAAAAATACAAAAAATATAGAAACATATAGTCATCTAAAGATCCAAGATCAATGTATAAGAGAGTATCTCAAAAGAAAGTGTACATATATGATACTTATATATATAAATCAAGTGATAACATGTTGTTCCTTTCCTAAAAAATAATTTTTTAAGGGATCACATCAAATAACCTTTATGTTTTACATTAGAAAGCACAGGACATATAATTCCAAAAGTTAATACTAACCTATACATAAAATATTGATAGAAAACAAACATGCCAAATTTATAAATAGAAAGGTAGAACTTAGAACACTCTTAATTCGTATCTCTTAAGAACGTTTTTTTACATACAATCGAGAATAATAACATTTTTTAGGGACTAGTGAATTAAATGTGGACTAGAACCAAGATTACCATAAAATTTATTTAAATAAAGAACTAAAACTAAAGTAACGAATCATACAAAAGCCCAGTAAATGGTGTTCCATTCCTCGAAGCATGGGGTAGTGCCCAAGAATTACCTACCCAACCCTTATGAACAATCTATATTCATAGTGGAGGATGTACACTTCATGGATAAATTTCATTCCATTAAAGGGTTCATAAAACCCTATGTATAGAGAAATCATACTCAATCTCATGGATAAACACATCCATCTTTTAGTGGAGTGCATATGCCTCTTCATATGGGTGGAGGGTGTAACAACCCAATGTTGTATCAATGGAAATTCATGTCTTATAAAAATGTCATATAATGACATTAAATCACAACACAATGAACTATGAAGTACCATGTGACCTTTAAACATATGTTTTTCACTTATGTTATGTGAATACTGAAAAACAGTCATCTACAATTGTTATTAGTAAGTTATTTAGAGTCTGATAAGACAAACATAATTTTTTATGAATAATAACATACCCTTATGAATTGTAACACAAATTTATGAATGGTAATGAATATAAATGAATAAATATTCATCCTAAAAATTAAAACTTCACCCATTAATTTATAAATACAATTAAGACATCATAAAAGATAAAAAATGATCATAGTGTAAGAATTGGTATTTTTGTTTGTCAATAATATTTTACTTACAATTGTATGATTAATTTAATAATTTAAAATGTAAATTAATTTTCACAAAGAGTATTCATAAATTGTAAATTTATTTTCTTATGGTTATAAGATAATTTTATTGGACCTTGATTAATTTTTCACGGTGTTATAAAATTAATTATAATTTTAAAGTTTTTTTATTGATTAATTTTTTATTTTATTTAAAAATTAAATTAAAAATATTTAGAAAAATATTTTTAGAAAATGGAGTTAATTTTTTAATTATACATGTCAAAAAAATTGTTAGGGTGATTTTTTTTGGATTTTTATAAAAAACTTGAATTTTTCATTAATATTTAAAATACAGTTTTAAGTTTTTAGTTTGTTTCTTGAAATCATAATGATGTAATAATTAATAAAAAATTAGGGTCAACTTATTTATAGTAAAATATGATATGAGTTGTCCCATGTGGATAACACCATGGTATAATACCATGGAAAATCCCATGGTTTTTCTAAAATCACTAAAGTTGTGTCCTTTGATATTAATAAAAATATGTCCCTCTTTTACTACAAATAACCACTAATTCCTTCATTTTAACTCATTCCAAATACATAATCCTCTACTATCTGGTGTTTTTACCTCTCTAGGGTTCCTCAAAAGGTGTCCTAAATCAACCAAGGTCCCAACCATCATGTTTTAAGAGTTACTCCACAATATAAGGGAATCTACCACCCTTCTCTTTTTCAAGATTTCATTATTATTATTATTATTTTAATTTCAATTGGATTTTGTTGTTATAAATAATTTCATATCCCCCTTAAAGTACAATTTATGTTACAATGATTAGAGACTCTTTTTTTCTATAAACAAAATATATTATGAAATTTTATGCGACGCAGTTAGGCTGCCGAATTTTCATAAGGGATCTCTCAACTTTTCTTTTATTTTCAAGTTCATCTATTTTATTTTTCTCTCATCACATCCATTAACACAAATTTTGTGATGACTATAGTAACATACATGTACTAGAATTTTTTCATGATAATATAATAATTATTAATCATCTCTCTTTTCCCTTTCTTTTATACTAAAAAGGAAAACACTATCTGAGATGTGCTAATTTACCACATTAAAGGACGATGGGTTTTCAATTTTTGTTTCCATTTTCAATTATGGTCATGAAACCATTTTTCATGGTTGAAATATTTCATAATATTTTTATTATTTCCCAACTATTGTTTTGTAAATTTTTGTACTCGTGGTTTTGATTTATAAAGCAAAATGAGTTCATTGTGTTTAAACAATTCCCAATTAACCCAAAGGGATATTATTATATAATTTATATAATGATTCGTCTATATTCCCAGTAACCAAATAGAATTTAAAATTATGTGGAATCCTTTATTTTCACTAATAAAAGATAACTCAAATTCTAGACAACCATCCACATTTTACATGACTCTCCAAACATGAATATAAGTGAACTGATCATTAGAACCAAGGAAACAAACGGACCCAAAAAATGAAACTGAACCTCATAACCAATAAAAAATGTTATGAGTTAACTCAAATAGGTTTTAATAAATAATTTAAATATATAATAGGTTCTTTAATTATTAATTAATTAACCAAATTTGATTATTCATGTTTTTAATATCTTGTGGAGTATACCATCAAACTTATGGTAAGGGATCCTTTGTATTTCACTTTAATTCAATAATGTCATCTATGTTATTCCATTTTAAATAGAATTAATAATTTGGGGGAATGATTTTTATCCTTCCCCATACTTCCCTAATGATTTATAAAATATGAGAAATCCATTTCTCTCTCATTAAGATCTCATAAGTACAACTGATACCATACAGATATTCTGTAAGGGATTCTACCCATACAACCTTTATTACTTCAAGTTCCTCCATCATTCTTTTCACCCAAATGAAGTTGTCCATTATTTTAATCTAAAAATTATACATACTATTTATATGATCCAAAATAAATTTTCAAGATCTATCCCTCGTTCTCTTTCAGTTATATACATGATTTTATGTGATTCCCTCCTTAATTCTACTCAACAAGAAAACCTATTTTAAGGGAGCATCCTGAATTCTTACCCAATTTCAAGTGAACTCTATATTCTGTTTTAAGGAACCATTGTGTTTATAAAATAAGTACCTTAAATTTGAAAAACTTAATTGTTCACTACTATTTTTGAATAAAGGATTTTCAATTTTCTAATTTAAAGGCTCAATAGTATTTTCCATTAAACTCCTCAAAAATGTTCTAATGCTTCATAAATACATTTCTTACATGTTATCACTTATACATGACATAACTCACCATGATACCTTATTAATTTCCCTTATTAATGTCCATGTCTATTTTAGTTTCTTTCTTTCATGTACACATTTATGATACACCGCTTTTGTTATGCTTCATGACATGATTATGTTACCCAATTATTTACATAGCTAACCATTATGTATATGTAAGAATGATTATATAAGATTAATTATGTGTAAAACATATTCAAGAAAATTAAAATAGGTGTGCCCAGATAGTACTCCAATTCATTGGGAAAGTTAAGTCTCATTAGATGTTATGCGTGACTGTCTCGGCAGTTAGCCATGGCTTATGCTACTAGTTGAAATGATCTTGGCTGTTAGCCTTAAATCATACTAAAGTCTTGTTTTATGTTTCTTCCAAATTAATATGATTCCATGTTTATATGTTATGATTCTATATGTTCCATGATTTTTTATCCTTATGTTATTCCTTCTAACCCATGAGCTGAAGCCTTATTCTTATGTTTACTCCCTTACTGGTATTTTTAGCTCATCCATTTTTTAATGTGTACCCCATGGTATCCTATGTAGATGTATGATAATAATGTATGATAATAGATCATTATGGAGTTTAAATAAAATGTTTTTTTATTCTGTACTTAGTCTTTTAAGACACTAGAATTTACAATCATTGGCTTGTACTCTGATGTATAATTATGCTTAAAATAATGTAATGTTATATGTAAAAGGTTAGGGTCTCTATAGTTGGTATCAGAGGAAGGTCTATTTATTTTTTGAGATTAGGAATAGAGCACCTTAGTGAGAAACTTAAGGACTAGAGTAATTATAAAAGAACATCCCTCAATTTTGGTAAGTATAGAGTAAGTGGTTTATCATTAAAATGCATCCCTGTCAGGATATAAACAGATAGAGGTGTCTCTGTCATAGATGTATCTAAGTGTAAAACCTAGAAACCCTACATTGATCTAGGCTTGAATGTGAATTGGTGGACAAAAATGGGCCTTGATGTACTCTTGATTTGTCACTCCTGGGGGATATGCCTTGTTAAATTAATGAGCTTGGTTCAAACCATTATTAAGCGAATGAAAAAAAATCCATAAGTATATAAGTTAAAAAATAGATCAAGGATAACCTAAATTAAAACAAAGGTAATCACAAGTTATCATATAATTTCCCTTTAGAATTGTATCCCCTTATATTCAAAGTTTCTTTTTTCATGATCAATAGCTAAGTGTTAAATCCCACTAATTGTACATTATTTTTCATAGATAATGGTGGGAAATATAGGAACACATTCCAATAATCAATGTGAAAGGGAAAGTAAACAATTACCAAATCATATGCTTGATATGATGGAAATGGGTGCTCAAAACATCAGTAAAATACTTCCCAGTTGGATCTTGTTATGAATAATAACTTGAATCATGTTAAAGTTCTCCCTCCTCCAAGAAAATATCAAGTTGATGTTGAATCCTTCATACGGAAAAGGCCTCCCATATTTAGCAGATCTTCTGATCCCCTACTCATGTAATAGTGGATTAACTCCATTAAAAAGATATTATATGTATTCTAGTACTCAAAAAAAGAAAAATTATTACTCGGATTCTATCATTTTGATGGGGAATCTCATCAGTGGTGGACACTAATCAACAATACAAAGCCCCAATAGGAAATTGTTTCCAGGGATTTGGTGGATTTCAAGAGGACGTTTTTCAATAAATATTTTTCATAAACCCTCCATCTCATAATCGAAAGAGTGTTCCTTGGACTCAACCATAAGGAAGATGATTCCATCGAGGCGTATAATTAAAACATTAAAAGTATTGAAAGGTACAACTCTATATTTTTCATGAACATTTAATGCAAGGTGGATATCTTCTTTAATGGACTAAATCCATGTTTATGAAAAGTATTGGCGATTCGAGACTTCGACAGTTCTGAGGAGATTGTTTTTTATTCCCTCAAGGTTCAAATAATGATTGGAGACTCTCGGTGGTATCATGGTCCACGTGAAAATAATAAAAAAATGGAGAACAAAATTGGTGGTAAAAAATCCATGATGGAAAGAAGCCCAAATATCCTACTTGTAAAAGTTGTAGGAAGAAGCATCCTAGGAAAAGTCTAAAGAGAACCATGAATTGTTGCAACTTTGGAGAGATGGGACATCTGACCAAAAAATGCCAAATGTATATGAATAATCCTACTAATGTGGAATAAGAAATGAAGGTTGAGATCAAAACTCAGCATGTAGTGTATTGTTACCACTTCAAGGAGCATGGGCATTATGCAAACAATTTCTTTAATCCCAGGGTTGGAGGAGGAAATCAACAACAACCTCCAAGCAATAAGGAAGTACTTATGCTATCACTACTTCTAAGCTGGATTCGAACAATGATACGGTAACAGTTACACTAGTTATTCATTCATGAATAGTTAAGGTACTACTTGATTGTGGTTCTATGAGTTCTTACATATCTTTCAGGTTTAGTAGAACTATTCTAACACTACCTCAAAAGATGAAGGATAAGTTATCTGTGAGAATAGAGAATGGGGAAATTATTGCATCCCTAGTTTTTAACTCCTCCCAATCAATGTTTGTGGAATTAACCTACTAGAAAAACTCATTATACTTCCTATAGGGGAGTTAGATGGTATCTTGGGCATGGATTGGATATCTTTATACAAAGACAACATCAACTGTCAAGAAAGAGAGATCACTCTTCATAACCAAAAACACCCTCCAATTATTTACAAGTGTAAGGAGGAATATAATTTCCTTTAGAATCAGTGTATCAGGTGTGGATATTAATTCCATATGATAAATAATTTCTAGCTCAAATGATTGATACAAAGTAGAGAATCATACTTGATGACATGTCCATTGTGAGCGATTACACTGATTTATTCCCTAAATAGTTGTCTGGTCATCCTCCTGACTGAGAGGTTTATTTATCAATTGAATTAATTCTTGGATCTCTTCCTATACCAAATACACATTATAGAATGGCCATCATAAAGCTGGAATAGCGAAAGAATAAGTTATATGAGAATCTAGAGAAGGGTTTTATACACCCAAGTGCTTCCCCATGGAGTGCGCCAGTCCTCTTCATCAATAAGAAGGATGGTCCAATGTGCATATTTATTGATTATCGTGAGCTAAATAAAATCATGATAAAGAAAAAATATCTCCTCCCACAGATAGATGAAATTTTCAATCAGCTTCATTGATCCAGTTATTTCTCTAAGGTGGACATTCCATGATATATCACCAATTAAAGGTTGAGAAGGAAGATATTCTCAAGATTGCCTTTCGAACAAGGTATGGAAACTATGAGTTCATAGTGATGCTACTTGGACTCACTATTACTCTAGAAATTTTCATGGATTTAATGAATAGAGTCTTTATATATTTCCTCGACAAATTTGTGATAGTCTTTATTAATGATATTCTGACATACTTCAAGAGCAAGGAGGAACATTAAGGGCATCTGAATAATGTGTTAAAAACGTTGCTAAGGGAGAAGACATATGAAAAGTATAGTAAAGGTGATTCTTATATGGAGGAATTATCATTCTTGGGGAATGTTGTCACCATCAAAGGGATATTTGTGGACCCTTCCAAGACAAAGGTGATTGAAGAGTGGCCCAGACCAACACTTGTAATAGAGATTCGTATATTTTTGGGTCCATATGGGTATTATAGATGATTTGTGAAGAAAGTTTCACAACTGTCAAAACCAATGACCAAGATAACATGGAAGAGAGTAATGTTTTTCTAGACCTAGGAATGTGAAGACTATTTTAAGGAGTTGAAAAGAGGCTTATCACTATGCCAATACTCACACCCCCAACAAGTGGAGATTATTTTTTGGTGTATAGTGATACTTAAAAGAAGGTATTAGGCTGTGTGATAATGAAAAATGATAATGCAATAGCCTATTCCCCAATTCAACTAAAATCCATGAGAAAAACTATCCTACGCATGATCTAGAGGTGGAAACTATGATCTTTTCATTAAAAATTTGGCGGAATTATCTCTATGTGGAGAAGTGCGAGATATAAAATGATCGCAAGATTCTATGATATATATTCACACAAAAGGAGTTTAATATGTTCTAGTGAAGATGGATAGTGACCATAAAGGATTATGATTTCTCAATCCACTACCATCTCGGTAATGAAAACAAGGTGGTAGATGCTCTAAGTAGAAAGGATCTTGCATATTTATCAATGATGAGAATTGAAAAGGATCTGACCTTATTGTATTTTCAAAGGATAGAAATTGGAATCATTAAGGGAAGAACAACATCAATTCTTTCTCTAATTATTTACCATCCATCTCTCGGAGAGAAAATAATGGATGCACAATGAAAAGATGTAGAAATTTAGAAAGGGGTGGAAGCTATCATAATTGATAATTCCTCAGAGTTTAGGATTGATTAGGAAGGATTTGTAAGATTTGGGTCACAATTATGTGTACCATTTGATCCAGTGATAAATAAGTAGTTTATGAATGACACACAAAGCTCGACCTTCTCTATTCACCTAAGGAGAAAAATATGTATTGATATCTCTGAAAGAACTTTTGGTTGGACAAATGAAGAAGGATATTTCTGAGTATACATCAAAGTTACAAGTATGTCAACAAGTGAAGGCTAAAATAAAAAGGACTAAGGGTATGATACAACCACTACCCATTCCACCATGCAAGTATAAGAACATCACCATGGACTTTGTAATTATAATTCCAAGCACATTTAGTTGAAACAATGCGATATGGGTCATTGTGGATTGTCTTACAAGGACAACACACTTTCTCATGATTCTAGAGGAATTCTCATTGGATCAAATTGCACGGATATATATCAAATAAATGGAAAGGATACATGGAGTACCACTATATATTGTATCCGATTGAGATATGAGACTCACCCCAAAGTTCATGAAAAGTCTTTAACTTGCTCTAAGCACTGAACTAAACTTCAATATATCTTATCATCCTCAAACTGATGGCCAATATGAGTAGACTATTCAAACACTTTAAGATATGTTGAGAGAATGTTCTTTTTACTTAAAAGGTGGGTGGGACCAACATCTTACACTAGTTTAATTCTCCTATAACAATAGTTTCCACTCGAGCATCTGAATGGAACTATACGAAGACCTTTATGCAAAAAGCTAGAGAACACTGTTGTGTTTGGATGGAGTCGGTGAGCGTAAGCTTCTAGGACCTAAAATGGTTGATGAAATGGAGGAGAAGATGAATACCATTTTGCAGCCCATCAAGGAATCCCAAAGTCTCAAAAATACTTATGTTGAAAGTCATCGAAGATACCTTGAGTTCAAAGTTGGATACATGGTATTTCTACGCATATCACCATGGAAGAAGGTCATGAGGTTTTCAAAGAAAGGAATGTTAAGTTATTGGTACATCAGACCCTTTGAGATTCTTTATCATATTATGGATGTCGCCTATCAACTGGATCTTCCACCTACCATGTCCAAAGTACACGATGTCTTTCATGTATCCCTCTTAAGGAAGTACATACCAGACTATTAACATGTACTCTCTTCTAAGGTGGTACAATTGGATGATGATATTTATTATGTGGATAATCCAATAAAGATCATGGATCACAGAGATAAGGTTATACATAACAAGACTACTCACTTGTTCAAGGTACTATAGAGAAACCATAAGTATGAAGAGGCCACATGGGAACTGTAGGATGAAATCGAGGAAAAGTGTCTGCCCCTGTTTATGGCATAGAATATAAAAAAAATTTGAGGGAGAAATTTATTGGGGGGGGGGGGATGTAGTGACCCAATGTTTTATAAATGGAAATTACTTTTTATAAAAACGCCTTATGTGAAATCAAATCACAATGAACCACTAAGTACTATGTGACCTTTAAACGTAAGTTTTTCATTTATGTGATTTGACTTTGGAAAAACGGTCATCTACAATTCTGATTAGTAAGTTATTTGGCATCTAATTAGACAAACATAATTTTTGATGATTAGTAACTTACCCTTATGAATAGTAACATAACTTAATGAATAGTAGTAAATATAAATGAATATAAAATAGGCCAAAAAAATAGAAACTTCATCCATGAATGTATAAATACAATTTAGATATCATAAAAGTGAAAAAATGATCATTGTATAAGAATTGGTATTTTTGTATGTCAGAAATATTTTCTTTACAATTTTATGATTAATTTAGTAATTGAAAATGGAAATTTATTTTTAAAAAAATGTAATCATAAATTGTTACATTATTTTATTATGGTTATAAGATAATTTTATCAGATATTGATTAATTCTTCAAGGTGTTAAAATTGAGATATAATTTTATTGTTGTTTTTGTTGAATAAATTATTATTTAATTTAAAAATTAAATTAAAAATATATCAAAAATTATTTTCAAAAAATTGAGTTCATTTTTTAATTCCATACATTGAAAAATGGTTTGGGTGAATTTTTAGGATTTTCCTAAAATTCTTGAATTTTTTGTGAACAGAAAAAATATAGTTTTGAGTTTTCTATATGTTTAATGACATAATAATGATGTAATTATTAATAAAAATGATGGTAGAATTTTGTGTAGTAAAATATGATATGAGTTTTTTCATGTGTCTAATACCCTAGGAAAATACCATGGGTGGACCCATGGTTTTTTCAAAACCACCAATGAGGTGTCCTTTGAAATTAATAAAAAAAAAACTATGCCTTTTTTACTATAAATACCAACTCTTTCCTTTGTTTTCATTCATTTTAAATCCATAATACATGAATATAATGTGTTTTAACCTCCCTAGGGTTCCTCACAGGGTTTCTTTAATCCCCCAAGGCCACAACCTTCTTGTTTTAGGACTTACTCCACAAGGTAAGGGAATCTACCTCCCTTATCTTTTTCAAGCTTTCATTTTTTGTTATTCTTTTAATTTCAATTGGATTATGTTGGGAGATATAATTTCATATCACCATTACTATCCATGATAGGTATTAATGGTTAGAGATCCATTTTTCTCTCATAAAAAGATTTTATGAAATTTTAAGCGACACCGTTAAGTTGCCGAATTTTCATAAGGGATCTCTCAACTTTTTTTTATTTTAAAGTTAATCTATTTTATTTTTCATTCCTCACATACATTCATCGAAATGTTATGATTACTCTAGTTTGTTACATGTACTAGAATTTTTTCATGATAATGGAATAATTCTTCATCATCTCTCATTTCCCTTTCCATTATAGTAAAAATGAAAACACCATCCGAAATGTGCTAATTTACAACATTCAAGGACGATGGGTTTTCAATTTCCATTACCATCTTCTATTCTGGTCATGAAACCATTTTCATTGTTGAAATATACAATAATATATGTATTATATCTCGTCTGTTATTCTATAATTTTTTTTACTCATGGTTTGGATTTATAATGAAAAATTGTTTGTTGTGTTAAAAAAACAGCAAATTAACCCAAATGGTTATCAGTAAATAATATATATAATGATTCATCTTCAAAAAAAGTAACCAAATAGAATTCAAAATCATTTAAACTCCAGGATTTACACTAATAAAATATAATTATAATTCTGTAAACCCATCCCCATTTTACATGATTCTCACAACATGAATATAAGTGAACCGATCATTAGAACCAAGGAAACAAATAGACCCGAATAATGAAATTTAACCTCATAACCAATCAAAAAGGTTATGAATTAACTCCGAAAGGTTTTAATAAATCATTTAAATATATAATAGTTTTTTAACTATTAATTAATGAACCTAATTTGATTATTCAGGTCATTAATATCAAGTGGAGAATACCATCAGACTTAAGGTAAGGGATCCTCTCTATTTCACTTTTGTTCAAGAATGTCCTCTATGTTATGCCCTTTTACATAGAATTTTTTATGTTTGGATATTATTTATCACCTTACACATAATTAACTAGTTATTTATATATTATTATAAATCCATTTCTATCCCATTTAGAGCTCTTAAGTACAACCAATACCATGCAGATATTCTGTAATAAATTTTACACGTCACACCTTAATTCCTTCAAGTTGCTCTATAATTCTTTTCACCCAAATGAAGTTGTCATTTATTTTCATGTAACACTTCTACATACTATTTATATGATCCAAAATCATGTTTCAATATCCATCCCTCATTCTCTTTTTGGTATATACATGATTTTAAGTGATTTTCTCCTTAATTCTTCCTAATAAGAAAACCTATTTTGAGGGAACATCCCAAATTCTTACCCGTTTTCAAGTGCACTCTATATTCTATTTTAATACACCATTTTATTTATAAAATCATTCCATTTATTGTGAAAAACGTCTTGGTTCAATTCTATATTTGTATAAATTATTGTTCTTGTTTCTATTTTAAAGTCCTTGTAGTATTTTCCTTAAAACTGCTCAAAAATGTTTTAATTCGTCATAAATACATTTCTTATATGTTTTCAATTATACTTGAAATAAATCACCATGATACAAGCCTAATTCCCCTTAATAATTTTCATTTATATTTCAGTTCATTTCTTTCATGGACACTTTTATGATACACCCCTTTTGTTATGCTTTATAGCATGATTATGTTACCCAATTCTTTCCATGGGTAACCCTTATGTTTATGTAATATTAATTATGTATGATTATTAATGTGGAAAACATATTCATGAAAAGTAAGATGGTTACACCCATATAGTGCTTTAATTCTTTGGGTAAAGTTAATTATCATGAGATATTATGTGTGACGGTCACCGTAGTTAGCCATGTCTTGTGATACTATGTGAAACGATCTTGGTGGTTAGCTTTGACTTGTAAAAAAGTCATGATTTATGTGGCTTCCAAATTACTATGATTCCACGTTTATATGATCTCATGTTTAAATGTTATGATTATATATGATCCATGATTTTTTTATCATTATGTCATGCCTTCTAACCCTTGTGCTAAAGCCTTATTCTTATGTATACTCCATTCCCGGTCTTTTTCGCCTATCCCTTTGTTCATATGTTCCCTAGGGTATCATGTCCATATGTATGAGCATAATGGAATATAGGAGCTCATTATAGAGTTCAAATAAAAAGATTTTTTATTTTATTATTTACTTAGTCTTTGAAGAGAGTAGACATTTTGATCCTTGACTTTTAATTTGATGTATAATTATGATTAAAATCATGTAATGTTATATATAAAAGGCTAGTGCCTCTATAAAGATACCCACTCTTATTAAAGAGTAAATTTGAATTATCAAGAACATGGGGATACATAATTTCTACCCAAAATGTGTGTTACATTTTTAATAGAGTACTTTTACATTTTATCAATAAGGTTCTTCTAACTATATCACATGTATGAATAACATATTCATTGATATGGAAAAGTATTCAAGGAGTAATCGACTCCATAGTTGTTATAAATCACCATGTAACTTGTATATATTGTCATGTAGGATCACACCATCACATTCAAAATGGAAATATTATAATAGTGAAAAATTAATTTATCTATGAAATAATATTGGATGAAAATTTACATAAAAACCCAATGTATCTATGGTTTATAGAATTTACTAAACTTTACGTGGTGTGTGAGACATGAAAATAGTATATCATCTCCTACCATTAATCTTTCACAATATTTTAGCACAAATGATTAGTCTATTTTGAGGTACTATATGTGGGAATTATATGCCACTTATGTATGTACAAAAGTATCCCAATTCATGTCATCCATGCACAAATGGTTTTTCCACTTACTAGATAGGACGTGAGGGATCTGAGTCTTAAATAATATACTCTTAACAAAATATAATTCACATTACCTTCATTAAACATGAAATTTCATTTTTATATGCATGAGGTGGGAAGATCAAGGTCTATTGAACATATACCTCCAAGAATCCAAATCATTTGGGTAAAAAACATACCACTTGTACATTTTTTCGCACAATTTCAGGAGCCCAAGTCATTTCCTAGGGATTCACCCACACCACCTATCATGTTTTGTATACAAACATGAAATTTTCTTCCAATGATAGGAAATATATATTAAACTATATTAATAACTGTGTAGTCCTCTACTACTCATGTAATGTAACAACCCTATTTTTATACCAATAAATTATTTATTTATTTTTTTGTATTTATTTTCATCATTGAGATATAGGGATGATGTTTCTTATTTTTTTAAAATTATAATACATTTTTGTATGCCTCACAGTTAGTAATAATAGTGAGTAGACCAATCTAAAAGTGTATGAAATGTTAGAGAGCAGTTTTACATATTTGGTTTATAGTTTTTTATATTATGAGAGGAACCTATTTGGGTTCCCTATGTGCCTAGTAATGTGAACATGGTTGGGACACTATTTCTATAAACTATGTGGCAATAGTGTGAATGTGAAGTCGCTTAAAAAAATTACAAATATGGACTCCCACTAACTTTACAATAACATAACCCCTCCCTCTCTCCTCTCTTTACCACAACCCACAACCTATAACTAATAACCCTACCCTTTAATGTTTTATTTAAATGCTCCACCCACCTTAATTTATTACATTCCCTTGAGCTTTTATGAGGGAATCAGTCCAAGAGTGTCTCAGTTTCCCTCATCTCCTTGTCCCAATGATCTTTCTTCTCATCCTTCTATACAATGTACCTTGGTTGAACCCCAGATGTGTTCTAGTTATAATCTATTCTGGATTTGCATTCCTAGGAAGTATAACCTTCTCTTGAAACCCTCCAATCGTCTTTCTTTAAGGTTTTGTGTCATATACACAATTTTTATATTGGTGTTTCCAGGAATTACATTTTCCACAATTTAATGCATATTATATGGAAATTTAAATTGATTAATTTTAATTAATAAACACTAGTTTGGTTCAATTGAATTTTGTTATATTTGATTCTTATGTTTTGTTAACATTTTTAATTTATTTATAAATGTTTTGAGGAATTGTTTCCTAATTTATGTCATACTTTGAGGAAAAATACTTCATTTTTACCTCATTACATATTTTTGTTGATTTTTGAATAATGTTGGAGTGTTTTTAAAAATTATATTAGATTTTTTTCATATATTTGATTAAATGGTTTGTGAGTCAAAGAGATAAAGTGATTTGGGGTTTCTCATCATTAAGAACATTACTATATTTATTTATTTCATCAGTTAGTAATTTATCTATGATTTATGTTGGAGATATTTGACATTATTATTTGTGGTTACACACATATGTATATAAGTATATATGGATATGTGCACATATTCACATTTAAATATGGGAATACATGCATCAAAAGGTTTATATATTTATATATGGTATCTCTAATGTGTGTAATGCTTAAAAAGAGAAGTGCCCAAATTTAAATAGACTTTGAATTTGGGTTTACGAATATTATCAAACCTATTTTTTATATGATTTTTTCACATAAAAACAATTTAATCTTACTAAATGTTTCCAATTTTTTTTTTGATTTATAACAAGAATTTTTAACTAGATTTTAAAAGAAAGTATGGTTTCAATTGTTTATAAATTATGGGATATTATTTATGATTTGGATTATTTTTATATTACAAGTTTTATAGTAGCCATATGAAAAAATTAGGTCAGAAAATATAAATGTTGTTGGAGTAGAAAGGCATGATAAACAATCTAGAGTCTGGTCTCAGTGACCTTAAGAGTCCCGAGTAATATTGATTGTTAAGTCACTTATATGTCCAGTATTTTTATAAGAGAGTAAGTTACCTTTGTTAACTATAGTTCATAGCCAATACTATTTCTCTTGGATTACACTTTATTTGGTGACTACACTTTTTATTATAGATGATGGTGTGCTAATTGTTAGATTCCCATATTAAATTTTATTATTTAATATTTTTTTAATTATATTTATTTATATATTTTTATTTGTTGGTCAGAGTTTAAAACTCAAGTGGGGGTTCAATTGATTCCCAATAAAATTTATATTTGAAAATTAATTTAAAACCTAAATCACACAATTTTTAAAAAAACATAGTTAATAAAACCATAGAAATATATAATTTTATTTTTTAAAATATCTACTCAATGCAGGAATAATGTTTAGTTAAAATAATATTTGAAATCACTCTAACTTTTGAAAATAAATTACTTGATAAAACACTTTATATAGAACAAAAAATATTAACAAATATCAGAATAATTTTTTGATACAGATTTCAAAACATATATAGTTATGAACATTGAAATATAGAAAACAAACCTATTAATCCATGTAGAGGAATTTAAATAAGGGCTTTAGTATCAATGTAAGACTTAATCACCTCTGTTTGGAAATCACCCACTATTAGAAAGTTTATTAAACAATAAAATTTATCCATAACCAGGATTGGGAATTGAAAACAACATCACACAAGTATGTGTAAGAAAAAATCCTCTTCAATAGTTTTTTGTGAGATGAAATAAAAAAAACTTCACAAATGACCTCTTAAATAGTTTCCATGGATATATATATATATATTAAGAATTTTTATAGAGAGTTTCAACCACACCCCAATTATGTAATGTAGACTGTGTTTTAAAGATAAACAGAGTAGAATTAAACATCAAAAAAATAGAAACCATAAATATAAAGGGAAATTATTATAAAATGGAAAAGGTTGTGCTTCTCAATATAAATTACTTCATATTTTCAAAGGTACTCAATTATATTTTAATGTGTTTATTGAATAGGTTTCATAATATTTAAAGACAAATAGAGTTTCATGATGGTATGAAATTATTTTTTGCCTATGGATTATAAGAATTCATCCACACATAGGTGTATTTAAGATTCATCTTTACTCAAAGTATAAATGTGCATATTCTCTACATAAGTATCACTCCCTTGCATGCATGATGAATTACATTTAAATTTATATCACTACAAGTATAATTATTTATTCAATAATAATGATAAATTAACATAAATCCATATACTAAGAAAAAATTTACAAAAATTTAAAATTTTATTTAATGAATCTATATTATTAATTTGAGAATAATTATTATTAAATCCACATGTGTATAACTATATTTAAATCCATAAACTACTAATTGAAATATTAATTTTTGAAATTAATTTGGATAGAAATGGTAGACCACTAGTGGTAGTTCATCCTAGTAGTAGCGTCACAAAATAATAGCACATACAAGCAGTAGATCATACCATTGGTTGATTAGGCTGTTAGTATAGATTTCTCATAGAATATCTATCTAATGTTAAATAAGTTTTGAATGAGATCTTTCTAGTGGTTGATTTTTTCTAGAGGTATAAGTTTCTAGAAGAAGATGTCTTCTGGTGGTAGATGTGACTAATGGTAGATGTGTCCAATGATATATATGTTCGGTAGTGTATCTAAATTCATGGTAGATCTATTTAGTATTAGATCTAACTTGAAGGTATATCTTTCGAGTAGTAGATAATTCAGTGGTAGTTAGTTTTAGCTGTACATCCATTTGATGGTAGATATATGTGGAAGTAGATGTTTATTGTATTACATCGAATAATAGTTTTTCATAACTAACGGTAGATCCATTGAACTAATGTTAGATAAAAACTTAATTAAATTTGAACATAAATTTACTAAAAAATAATTTACTATCATAAAAAGTCAAACAAGTTAGAAACATAACCTACATTATTTGTGATCATTAAAATAAAGAGGTTCTAACCATATCACCCCTTTTGATTATCCCAAATCATTGAATTTATAAGAATGCATAAAAAATATATAGTATTGACGAATTTGAAGAAACATATTCTTAATATATCATGTTTTGATGTGATATATATAGTTTTCCATACATATATAACAATTAATCTCTTAAATTTCATTCAATTATACAGCCATTTTTTCGATTATCAGAAAGAAAAAAATAAATAAAATAAAAGATATAAATAGATGAAAAACATAAAACTAGTTTTTAATATAAAGGTAAAATACTATATTACAAAAGTAAAAATGGAAAATTCATTCCCTATAAAAAACTAATTAGATCCTGAACCACTCTTTGCTCGATGAGATGAAGGGAAAAATTGATTCTTTCCTTTTCTAGTAAGTATAGGTACATAGATGGAGGTAGAGGGTGTATGATTATGTGGAGGAGGTTATCAAATCATAATAGCACTGAAATGATGAAAAACCTAAAAGTAGTCATAAAAAATGATGAAATTATAGAGGAAATGGGGATGAATAAGGTGAAAAAGTAATTATGGAATTGGGTACTGCATGGGGTTCCACTACCACAGTCCCATAGGAAAATAGAAATAGTTTCATCAATGGAACAAAATCAATGATATTGTTTTCACCACACTCTATTTATTTGCAGAAATCATTCTTATCTTCCATGATAATCATGAGAAAGTTACCAAAACCTTGATCTGATTCACTTTCTCCGTGAATTCCCAAGCATTAAAATTCATTCTTATATTCCCAAAAACACACATAAATTCATAATTGAGGTCATTATTTATATAAATCTTGGAACGTTAATATTTAATTTCATTATTGACTGTCTTCTTATCACTCTAATCCCCATTAAACCATTCTCTAACTATATTACAAATATTCTCATAATGTTCCATTATTTTACTACGTTTGTCAAGATGAGATGTAAAATGATCACCCATGAATAGCATTCAGATCTTCTCTAACAACAGATCACATCTCACCTAAATCATCTGAAGGAATAGTAGGTGGATCACTAGAATTTGTAGAAATAGATGTAGAAGTATTATATGGAAGAAATCTAATTGGATAACCACACCAATCTATTCAAACATATATCCTTTAGAATCATTTTTTGTAATAGGAATTGAAATTCCACATCAATATAGTGTACTAACATGTTCATCATCATCATCATCATATTCCAACTATGAATATTAAATCCTGAGCTAAGCAGCTCCTTGGGATTTCACCTCCAAACCAGGGTCTCTCTTCTCATATTTATCAAATACAACATCCTATTCTTTACCCTCATCAGTCTGAACCACATCAATTTTTTAATTATGAATTTCATAATAATGATCATCATCACCATTTATATCCTTTTAATCATCAAACACATTAACAACATTACTTGATATCTCAGAATAATATATTTTAGCTAGACCATCATATGAGACTTCAATTTCTTCAGAATATTCACCATCACTGTGAAAATCTTTCTAGAATTAATGGAAAGGGATGGACTATAATGGTCATAAGAAACATAATTGCTTTTGAACACATTATGGTCACATCCTCCACCTAAGAAATAGGATCTACGTCTTCTTATCTAGCTCTATATTTCCCTTCTTCAATATCAACCTTAATTCACTCATTCGAATAATATTCCACAACTTCATCTGGAAATATAGCAGGATCAACCATATCACTAGGTCATAAATAGTAATGAAATAGTCAAAATTATCATAAATTTTACCACTATCATCCACTCATTTCTATGTCCGTGGTTTCTAATTAACATTTTCTCATTTTTAACTAAACTAACTTATTCAAAAAGTTCTACAACTGATTACATCATCTTCATCATTAGGAACTATATTTTTTTATTCTAATATATCTTAACTAATATTATGGTATATTAGTCAACTAGATATAGATGATTTATTTCTAAATTTCATCATTTGGACTAGCAAGTATATGCAGTTGTTTTTATTATCTCCCCTATTTATAATAATTAAAAAAATCATCATACCTCATGGTTATAATGTCCCCATTCCTGATACAAAGAAAGTGTTAGGCCTACATAAAAAATGGTATTACACATAATGATCTACTGTTATTGGTCTTCACAATGTATTATTATCGGTAAACTCTTAAAAGACACCCTTAGATACAAGAAAACACACTATTATTTGGAATGTATCAATGAAAATCCTTAGATGTTCCATTATGAATTACATTAAGACGCCTGTCCCATTTTTTCCTACAAGAAGGCTAACTTTTTTCAACCAATCGCAGTACAAATAAAATTATTCTATTCATCAAAATCTTACTATCATAACTAATAAAACTAGTGAACCAACCTATGATGGAATGGTCATCCTTCCCATAATTACACTTGATCCATCCTTGGTTCTATATCATATTCGATACTAGAGAATTTTAGAAACTATCCATTCATATTCTATTTCCTTTTCAGCAACAAAAACTCGAGATGAGATTTAGGGGTTCATTGATTTTAAAATAGTGCACCGACTAGTTTCATGTCACTTTTTATTTCAGATATATGATCATTCAGGAGATGAAATAATTTTTTGTTTTACTCGCACCATCTTCAAACTGAAATGAAGGATGTAGGGGGAATTCAAAGAGTTATATAGGTTAAGAGAGAAAAGATAAGGGTTGGTTCATTGGATGATTGGGAGAAAGGATTGTCATAAAAATAAAGCTTTCTTTATCATTTTTGGATCTACAATTGAAAATTTTAATAAAATATACATTAAAAACTAAATAAATATTTAATACTAGAAATTTAGAGTGATATAATAAAAATGAAAAAATTCAAATGGTAGATCTCCAACAATGTAAAATCAATAGTCGATCACCAACAGTAGATAACCAATTGTTGATGACCAACAGTGGATCACCAATGGTGGATCACCAATAGTAGATCACCACCATTGAAATTTTTTGTAAAAAAATCTAAATAAAAGAACTAATAAAAATATAATATTCCCGGTTTAGGTCTAATATAGCTTAATCTCTCATAATTCAAAGTCTCTATAAATATATCAATAATTAGATGTTCATTCCAATTAATTTAGGAGTTATATCACCACTTTCAAAATTATATCTCAAAACATGATGTCTTAAATCAATATGTTTTTTCTAATAATTATATATGAGATTCTTATATGTATTTAACACACTTGTATTTTCACAATTTATATGTTCATGTTGTAATTGATATACATTGTCTAATAAAGTTCACTTCATATATATAATTGATGCACAAAAACATCCTAAATCTATGTACTCATCCTCGGTATTAGATAGTGAAATATAATTTTCATTTCTACTACTCCATGAAACTAGTCACTTTTCCAAAAGGTAACATGTTCTAGGGTTTATTTTTTAATATAACATAAAACAAACAACATATTCATCTGAGTAACTTAATATATCACATACATTTCTCCTTTTATAAATTATTCCTAATAAATTTGTATATTTTAGTTACTTAATAATTCTTTTGGTAATATGTAAATGTGATTCTTTAGGATTTTCTTCAAAATGAGAACACATACAAACACTAAACAAATATCATGTTGAATGGTATTTAAATATAGAAATCTTCAAATAATTCTTTTTTAACTGGTTTAATCAACTAATTTTCCACTTTCATCAAGATTTAGTTTACAGGTTTAACACATAGAAGTATCACTACTCTTTTTGTTATCCATACCAAAAAAATTAAAAAGTTATTTGGTGTACTTACTATGATTTATGATAATTCCATTTTTATTGTGAAAAAACTTGAAAACTAAGGAATAATTTTAACTCACCTATTAAACTCATTTCAAATTCACTATTTAATTTTATAAAAAAAAAATAAACAAATAATTTCTTAAATATCAAATAATTATATTATCAATATAAAATTGTACTAAAAAAATATTTTGAAATTATTTTCATAACATCATTAGGGTAAACAATGAATTTTGAAAAAAAAATTAGACACTAGAAATTAATTGATCATGTATTAGCCAGATCTAGGAGATTCTTTTAAAAAATAGCGATTTTTAATTTAAAGACATGATTTGGTAAATGTGGATTTTATAATCCTGGGGGTTGTTCAACAAAAACATCCTCATATTTATAAAAATTTAGGAACACACTCTCAACATCCATCTTATGCTGTTTTAAATTCAAATGTGATGTATTTCAAAGCTGAATTATAATAGATTCAAGTCTATTTGTCATGGAAATGGTTTCCATATAGGAAATACCTTCTTCTTTATTGTATCATTGTGCAACTAATCTATCATTATTTCTTCCAATGGTTTCTTTCTCATTAACTTGGTTTCTTAACACCCACCTAGTCCCAATGATCACAATGTATTTAGTTCAATCTATAAGTTCCTAGACTTTATTTCATTAAAATTGATTAATCTCTTCTTCCTTTTCCATTACCTATAATTCATAATTAATTACATCATTGATGTTATTAGGATAAATTTATATGAAGAAAATATTATATTAAACCTAATTTATAATATAAAATATAGTTTTTTCTACTATATCTAGGTATTTGACTATAACTTATATGAGATTATATATATGAGTCCTCACATTTCTATCAACTGAAGTACAAGATATTTTATTATCCTAAAAGGGATTGGGTTCAGGTTGTTCCTTATAATTGAAATATTCTTTTACATGTTTTACAGAACTATCATAACTATTTAAAATTATATTTTTATTATGTCGGTCATATTCGTGTTTTTATAATGCATTATTTTACTCGTATGAATCTATTTCATAACATTTTACTTGTATATATTATTTCTCTATCATAGTACTTTTACTATGTACCTTGTATGACTTATTGGTTGTAGAATATCAGACGAAAATTACTTCATCACTCTTAGATGTAAATTTTTCAAAATTATTTTTTTTATTGATAAAAATACGTTATAACTAAAAACCCCAAAGTAATTAACATTTTTTTTCTTTCATTCCATAATTAAAATGGGGTTTTCATTAAAAGTATGATCATAAGAACACTATTGATTATGTAGTAAGCTTTATTCAAATACATGTGCTTAAAAATAAATAGGTAATTCATACTCATCAAGCATAGACTGGGAATGTTTTAAAGGGGTTTTATTTCTCATATCCACTACACCATTCTATTTTGGGGTTTTACGTGAGGAAAAATTATGATAATATCCATGTTGTGAGAATAATGGTTAAAAATAGTTATTTTAAATCATATAACAAGGATAACTTCTTAAGGACTTATTTATAAGTCTAAAATTATTATCTATTGATTTACAAAACATAGAAATATCATAAAAATATTCATTTCTTTGGGATATAAAAAATACCCAAATGTATCTAAAAAAATCATCTGCTAGAACAAAATCATAGTGTTGCTAATTTAAGATAAAAACTATAGAGGATCAAAAAAATCAATGTGAACCAACTCTTGGGGTTTATAATTTGTATCTTATTTCCATAGTTTGAAATAGTTTTTTTCTTTTTTGACATGGGTTATAGAATTTATTATTAGTAAATTCTAGTTTAGGAAGGTATTTAACATATCCTTTCTTATCTATATGTTTAAGAGGATTTATGTTGTGGTGGCCTAGTATCCTATTAAAAAGCTAATTATTATTATGAAAGGTACTTAAATGGGAAATATTTTGAGAAAATGAGAAATCTAAATTAACACCATATGCATTATCATATCTCAAATCATTAAAAAAGAAATAATTTTCTAAATTAAATAATTATAGACATTATTTTCAAACATAACATTGAAGTCACTATTATATAGATATGATATTCTAAGAATATTATTCTTTAATCCATCTTCAAAAAAAATTCAAAATTAAATCAGTACTATTGTACAATTTTGACCAATTTTAATAATTTTTCCTTATTATCACTGAAGGTGAAATTTCCACCATTAACATTGATTAGGTTCTAGAAACATGAGTAGTTTTAATATATTTTAATGTAGAATCCCTTATCTGGATACCATAACTACTTATTGTATCTTTTTTCCATGTTTCCAAAATAATGTATTTAAACAAAAAAAGAATTAGTACCCATATCTTTTGGGTCAAGAGATATTAGTAATAAGATATTTTGGAATCTATAACTATATAACGAGTTCTATGTAGTAATGATTGATAGTTTTATAATTTAAATATTTATTTCATTAACAAGAATAAGAATTATTCAAAGAATTTATAGAACTATAAATTGAAATAAATTTATCCTTATTAATATTTATTTTTCTAGGTTGGTATCCAATTCTTGTAGTATATATAGGTCTAGTTTTCCTTCCAAGCATATGGGTTATTGTATTTATATATTATTGTAATCTTTACAAATCATTTTTTAATTGTTCATTGGATAAATTTATCTTGTTATTTTATTTTAGATACTAATAATTTTTATCCTTTTCTATACTAAGATCTATTTTCATGTGATAATATAGGGAAATATTCTTCTTTAAAATTTTATATATATTTTTATAAAAATTGTACGTGTCATCAATTACATTAAAATATTAAAATATTTATTCACTAGAAATGTTTTTTTTTCACTACATTCATTTTCAAAAAGGATGGAATTATGAAAATGAGATATTGAAAAATTATTTGAAACTTCATATATGTTTTTCACAAAACACTTATTGGCTCTATCATGCCTGTGAGCTATACTTGAGCCAGAATCACTTTAAATACCTTCTAAATCACCCCAAGTTTCTTTTATATCCATATTATATCATTTATCTATTTCCTAATACATTTTATTAAATTTTATCTCAGAAAAGTATACTTTGATATGACCTTTTTTATTATATTCATAGAAATATATATTATTTTTATAATAATAATTTTTCCATTAATTTATCCACTTCCCTCAATTTATATACTTACCATTGATGTTTGGATTCTTGAAAAATTTATTCATTTTAAAAAAATTCATGAATCATTTGGCTAAATAAGTCATTTCTTCATCACTATTTGAAGATGATTCTCCATCACATGAGTTTCCGGCATTAATGTTCCATTTTTTTCTTTAATTTAGAATTCATGAAGGTAGCTAACTTCTAATTTAGTTCATATTCTTCTACTCTGTTCACTTTATGTTCCTCTTTATACATCATGAGGTTTCCTATTTTCTATTTTATAGGGAACTTACATATATAATTTTATTCTTTAATTGAAACTGAAGTTTCTCTATATTTATTTTTTGTAAAAATTCCATTATTTTCATCACGTGATCTATGTCGATAATTGGTCTCCATAGTGAATGAGTCATGATAAAAATTCCATTGAACCTGAGATACATATCAAAAACTGTTTTATCAGTTTTCATCTTAATGGATTCATATTTTGAAGTATAATTATTTGAACACATTTCATTGGAATTTAATGTTCCTTCAAGTGAAACAACCAAGGTTTCCCAAATAATAAATGCAGTGGTATAGGTAGATATTATATTAATTTATCCACCTCCTAAATAATAGTATAATATATTCATATATTTATAGTTAATTTTATAATATTCTTTAGTAGCATCCATCCATTCAACTCTAGGTGATTTGGGTAATTCATATTGATTATCAATGACATTATAAATTTTAGAACCCAGGATATAAATATGATTTTTTATTTTAATCACCTATTTATCATAATTCGTTCTACTAAAATAAGGTGGGTGATTAGTGGTTGTTCCATATTGTCTATTATTCTCCATAAGGATTTAAAATTTGAATAAACATAAATTTAAGATCAATAAATTGAAACAATAAGACATTAAAATTTTATATTCAAAATACATCTGATACCAATTGTTGGTAGGAGTGGAAAACTCAACCGGGGTAAAATTGTGTCCATATAATAATTCTATTTAAAAATTAATATATAACATAAATCCTCTAATTTTTAAAAACACCCAGTTAATAAAAAATATAGAAATATAAAATATTATTTTTCAAATAACTTCTCAAAGAGGGATAAATACTCAGTTAAAATAATAATTGAAATCAATTTAAAATTTGTAATTAAATAACTTTATCATAAACTCTATATAGTAGAAAAATAAAGAGTAATTATGAGTGTACTATTTTTCATACAAATTTTAAAATATATACAATTTGAATTTTTTATTACAGAAAATAACACTAATAAAACAAAAAATTGTAATTTAAACAAGGGGTTTGGTCTCTAGTCAAGGCTTAATCCCATATACAAGGAAATAACCCACTATGAATTATTTTATTAAAAAGTAAAATTGAACCAAAAAGTAGATTGGGTTTTACCAACAAAAAAAACATAAGGTTATCCAGAAAAAAACCTTCTTCTATAGTTGTATGTGTTATAAAAATAAGTTTACAATACACATAACCTCTTCCATATATTCCACAGGTATAAAAATATTGAAATTTGAGAGAGTGTTACATGAACATTTTATTTATGTGTAAGATACTATGTTTTATAGATATTAAGTTTTAATATAGACATAATTTAAAAAAAATGAAAATGACTACTGAAGGTTAAAGGTGATTCTTATCAATATTAATATCATCATATGTTTATAGGATCATGATTCATTCATAGTGTGAAGATCACATATGTTCTAAAAAATGTATTGCAAAATAGAGTGGGATGAATGTTTGGATTTCTGTTTCTATTTTCAATCTGTATGTTTCTATAATTATTCCATATAGTGGAGTATTAGAGATTTTTCTTAATTCAGTACATGAATTTATATAATTTTTATGCATATATTACACCCTTTTCTATACGAAGTAAATATAAATTTATATCACTCTAGTTCTAATTATTCAATTATGAATAATGAAAAATAACCTGAATCATTTCATAGAAAAAAAAATTATAAAAATATGACTATTTATTTAATGAATCTATGGAGTAGTTCAAAAATAATGATTCTTAAATCATTGTTTGGTTGACTGTAATTAATTCCTCAAACTTTGAATTTTAATATTAATAATTAAAATTATTCTCTATATAAATGGTACAACTCTGTAAATGGATCATTATAGTGAAATCATCAATAAATAGTAGAAGAAAATAGAAGTAGATCATCCCAGTGGTAGATCAGTTTAGTAGTAGATATATATCATGCTATATAAGTTAGATGGTAGATCAGTCTGGTAGTAGATCTATCTGGTGGTAGATCTATTCACCTGTATATATTTTTTGTTGTATAAGTGTCTAGAAGTATATGTATTCTAGGAATAATTTTTTATGGTAGACGTTTTTAGTGTTATATGTCTTTAGTTGTATATCTAACATAACGATAAATTTTCCAATTTTAATAACTACCTTGATTATAGATCTGTCGAGTGGTAGACATGATTAGTGGTAGATCAATTTTATAGTTTTTGTCTCCAACAATATTTGATTCAATTGGAAGATCTAAGGGTTTCACATCATAATTGATGTTAGATCTATTCAACTTATAGAAGATCATCACTTAGCCAAATTTTTTATATATGTAATAGATAAATTTTTACCATCACAAAATATAAAACTTGTTAGAAATATAAAATAATGATTTTTTATCCTTAGAAAAAGTATTTTTAATAATATATATTGTTTTTCAAACATTGATTTCATTATATTGGGTTTTCATTTTTGTATTACTTTAATTTAAAATAAAAAAATCGAATTTAAAATCTTGTTTCAAAAGTTTTATTTTTCTATAAAATGGTATTATGAATATTTTGTGTGTGTTTTCTATAAAATAGGATTTAACCAAGAAAAAATATTTTCATCAGATTGTTTTTATTTCAATATAATGAAATTGTTTTTTTAGAAAATGGTTGACCATAATGGTTCGATTTTAGTAATGTATTGAAATCCATATTCCAAATTTATTTCAAAAATATAATTTATAACCTATTTTGGTAAATCAAACACATAGACTGTGTGGTGCATACTTATAGTGTTGTCAAGCTCACACCCTACCCTGATCAATTCAGGTTCATACACTATGTGAAATTTTATATATTTCATTTTACAAATTCATAATGGGGTAAAATTAATGGATGGATAATTATCATGGGTCAAAGGGTATGGTTTTATCATATATAAAAATTATTATTTTCATGTTAACATTTTAGAAAACATGTTTTCATTTTAATGATTTATATGATTGGATGTACTGTGATATTTTAGTGGCAAAGGATGGGAATATTTTTTATGTTTATTATCTAGGGTTATTCCTTTTGAGAATAAGTTGAGCTTTTATTTTTCATTTGTTTCATCTACTATCCCGTTTAAAATTATTTATATTATTTATTTTTCTTACTTATTTTAATGTGGATATCTAACCTATGGATAGGTAATCCCTAAATTATTGTATAAATATATTGTTTTTTAAAATATGTTTATTTTGGGAAAACATTTATATTTATTATATTAATGTGTTTTGGTGCTTTTCACATTCATATGAGGATTGAGAATAAACCTAGAGTTAGTGGTTAACCTGGTCAAGTGCTGGTAGGGGTGGTATCCCCGACCAGTTCGTTATAATTGGTATTATAAGATATGTTCTATAGAGGACCAGATTCTCATGGTTCCCTTTGTTATTTAGTATTTTCGGTAGATTTAATAATTTCCATCAAAGCTTGAGTGGAAGGTATGGGGAGAGTGTCGACAAATAGTGCTCACATTAAACCATGATTTTCCATGGGAACTTATGTTTCAATTCTTAGTTTATGGTTTTTTAGAGTTATCATTTTGATGTGTTTATATTTTCTTTATTTTGAGATAAAATATGAGTTAATCTAGAAGTACATGGGGAACTCACATGAATTATTAAAACATATAGAGCTTGTGTGCATGGTTCTTTTTTCTCTTAGTGTAAGTGGTGTTATTTCTATTGGTCCCACCAATCCATGTGAACTATTCATGCTTTATAACTCAAAAAATTTATCTTGGACTTATATTGTGTGATATTGAACAATTTTATTTTGATAGGACGATGTTCGATAAAGATCTATTTGTGGCGTTCAAAAAAATTAGGAGAATTCATGGGATTTTAAATGGGATTTTAATTTAAATTTGTCTTTAAGGGAAGATTAAATTTTTTTAATGGTAAAATGATATTTCCAATTTTCATTTTAAATTTTTTGGTTGAAAATAAATTTTCAGACATGATGTTATTCCTGAAAAATTATTTATGGATGGGATACATTTGACTTTTATGTTAGGAAACATGGATCTAAATAAAAATTTTAAATTTTAAATTTATTAATGTTTTTTTTCTAAATAAAATTAAAAACTAAATTTTGGTGTTAGAATTTGGAAATTATTTTAATATAATCCAGGTTAGGTGTCGATATGGGTTTCCAAATAGATAATTTATTTTCAAAAATCTATTTTGGTGGTTTTGAAATGGTTTATAATGGTGAATTTAAGTTGTTGAGTCTTACAATATTTTGGAGGTTTTTCTGTTGATTTCCTTGAATGATATATTTGAAATGGAAAATATTTTTTTGTGTTTGGGTGATTTTCATTCTAAATATGTGATTAGTATTTTGTTTTTTTACCATATTAGTAATATTATGTTCCAAAAAGTACCTTGAATACTCTTTTGGTTGGTGTTTGTTGGATTCGGTTCCCTAGAACCAACTTATTTGCACATTCTGATTAACATGTATTCATTGTTTTGAATATTAATTAACTACTTATCACATCTTTATTATTATTTTGTGTAATCTAGTATGTGATAAGTTCATGTAACACTAAAAGCTCATAGAATTTCCCCATTATCAATAGAACATTGTGATTCTATGAGACTATTCTTGAGTATATGTTCTGTAGAAGAATGATATCATTTGAGGGGAACATATGATATATGATATCACGGGTGGAGACTGATAGGACATTGAGGAACCTTCTAATGGTGTATGTACTTGGTAATATCCAGTAAGATTTTATAAGAACGGGACCCTCTAGTAGGAAATACACATTTATAAGTGTCATTATATGTTCCTATCTGTAGATGTGTGTATTGGTCCTTAGACTAAAATATTATTATTAATGAGTATTATGAATCACGTACTTTAGTGTATTGATGAAATCTATGGTGATAGATGTTTGCAGTGTGGTAGGATACATTGGGTGCATCATGAGTAATATTTCATTAAAGAATAATGAGATAAAGGATCTATCCCTTCTGTTCTTTAATAGATGTTAATATATTAGGCCCTTTGATTGAAATGATATAGCCTTAATAAATCCTTGGACATTGTGTTATATAGGCATGTTTTGTTTCATATAAAGACAAAGAAAGATATATAAATCATATAGGTTGATGGCACTATCATGAAACCTTTTTGATTAGATATATTTTTAAAAGTGGGTTATATTACACAGTGAGCGTCTGTATGTGGTGACATGTTGTTGTGGCATTAACTTCTTTCTCTATGGATTCATTGTCTTGTTTTTAGTTTCTAACCATGGACTTTAGGCTTCTTCTCCAAATTCCACTGATAACGAGGCCTAGAGGG
The DNA here is from genome assembly GCA_963277665.1 of Viscum album. NCBI lineage: Eukaryota > Viridiplantae > Streptophyta > Magnoliopsida > Santalales > Viscaceae > Viscum > Viscum album. The sequence goes on from OY728130.1 coordinate 182,032,250, forward strand.
TCACAAATTAAGTGTGTCTAGATTCTCAGTTAAATAATATATTATTATTTATCATTTAATATGTTTAATAAATTTAATTCCTACATATGGTTTAACAATTATACTTATATTATTGATCTCACTTATTATGTCACTAGTTATTCGAGAGTATATATTGTGAGTGTAATATTTAAGAAATATTTATTTTTTATTTAGTGAATATAATATTAACTTATTTACCATTGAATAATATAGTGATATTTTCTAATAAATAAATAATCATTATTCAAGGCTCAATAAATATTGTGAAGGAATGGAAGACTGAGTTAAATGGACCGGTGATAAATAACATTAAATATTATTTAATTATAATATTCAAGTTAAGTGAATGATAAGATATAATAATATTAATGTTATTATTTCACATGGGGATGTATGGGATTAAATAAATTGATAAAGTCATGTGTTCAATTATTTTACTTTAACCCTCTCAATATAAAGAAATAAATATGTTATTTATATCGAGATGGAATTTAGTTGTGCAAAACAAATCTTTGAGACTTATCTCAGGCCTAGATAGCTTTGTTCTCTAGGAACGCTCCTAATAATAGAGAGAAATCCTTCTCCAATATATCATGGAGAATTCTTATGAAGATATTCTTGAGGTGATCAATGTAGATGATCCAAGTGTAAGGATCTTCCATGCTAGAACCTAGAGACACCTTTGACGATGTCTAAAGATTCCTAGAACACATTTGTATCATAGCTAGAAGAAATCTATGCTCATTTTCTACAATGCAATGACGGTGCTCTGTAGATCTAAAGATGAAATCTTCAATGAAGAATGAATTCCTTAGATGTAATTATTTATTTAATTAAATTAATTATAAAATATTTGTTTTGATATCCTCTTTATATGGTTCTAACATGATTACCCTGGTTTGATCTCATATATCCATTCTATATATCATGGTGTTTATCGTTATATAACTCAGATTGGTCATAAATTTTTATAAAAATAATAGTTGTGCCCATCCCTTCCTACGCTTCTGTTATTCCAAGAACCTACACGGATATCATAGGAGGTTCATAATTATTAATACTTATTTAAAAATCATCGGTGATTTACACATTTTTAATTTAGATTTTCAATTCATGTATAATCATTCTTTTAATTTTAATTTCAATATATACACCCTTATCTTTAATTTCTCATATATTTAATTGAAAAAACTAATTTTATGATTAAATTATAACTTAGGAACTCACCTGGAGGTGATAAAGTTTTTGTCCATACCGCACCAGGATACACACCGTGTAACTGGAGTTACAAACCATGTAGTCATGTTCAATACATCATATTTGATTCAGATATCAATTTGAGAATATGTATTTATTATGGATTTAATTAGACAATTATTGCAACACATGTTTACCTGGATTAAATGGGGCATGGCCAGCCAGACTACACGTTGTGTAGCCATAGTACATGGCATGTAGTATTTTTTGGTCACAAAGAGACTATGTATTCCTACATGACTTACTCAGCTGGTGAACATGTAACATGGATTCAACACGGCGTGTGGCCCATTAGACATGCCTTGTACTCCTAATTTTAAGAGGCATGGTCTATACACCAACTCCCTTGGAGTGTCTCTCGAATAGATGTTGAGAGATGTGCATTCCATGTAGATCTTATCTACACACTATGTACTTTAACAATATTACACAGATTTAAAATTTATTTATTTTTCTATGTAAACCTTGATATATGTACTTGTGTGTGGTCATAAAGATAAGACATGTCATGTGATTGTTTTTAATATACATAAATATTTAAACATTCAAATAATTTATTTATTATGTTCAGATCTACGTATCATCTATGATTCATATTACATGTTGTTATTCTATGTGCATTAAAGTATAACACATTTTAGAAAAATCATGTCATTAGTGTAATAATCCATGAAGTACACATTGTGAAAGTACATGGTAAGTCATGTATTCCATATAAAACAAGATTAAAATAATATACAAGTATAATTTATTTTTGGTATATTTGGATGGGTACACCATCTTACCTAGAAGGTACATTTATGTACAACGTTAATTTTAAATGAATTTATTTAATTTATATAAAATTATAACAGATAATAATCTCATGGGAATTTAGAAAAGGAATAAGATAAAATGATTTATTAATTAATTATAATAATTGATCAACTTGAGTGTGATTTATCATAAAAAATAATTATTGATAATTGAATTCTATTTTTATTAAATGAGTAACATTTTTCATGAATGCGGATAATCATGATCAAGACCATACATTTTCTATGTGATTAGATTCATTTAATTTATTATTAATTTAAATTATACTCATGGGCGCCTTCTATAATTTCAATATATAGGGCATACGTGCCTATGGTTTTTTTATGTAAACCCCCTTTTCCCCACACCCCCATGTGAGTAAAAGGAATATGTAATGGATGGATCTCTGAAGATAATGGAGGTAGTTCTAGTTCAGAGTTGTGGTGAAACCAATCAAAGGAGATACAAAGGTGGAAATGTGGAAATCTATAAAAACGAACCTTAAATGTTTTAATGTGTTTATCTTTTATGTAAACAGTTATTTTATCAACTACTAGATAAACTAACAATTGGTATAATCTCATGATCATACACTTTGTTTTATTTTTATCAAATTCATGGTTATTTCATTATGGATGTCTTGTAGTAATCACATAATTAATGATTTAAAAAACATGCAAGATAGATCTAAAATAAACTAGATTATGTGTAAATATTTTCAAATACATGGTTAATAACAATTACACATAATGTTAAAAAGCTTTTGATAAAGAAAATAATTATAAATTTATCCATAAAAAATACCTCAAAAAAATAATAATTGGTATAGACATATATTACTTTGATTATAATCGAACCATATTTTGAAGTTATTGACCAGCCAATGTTGGGGTGGTTTCACCTATCGGAGATTTCAAACTAGAGGTTTTAGGTTAACGTAACTCAGTTGACATAAATGGTTCACTTCCAAAAAAGGTCACGGTGTAATTGAGAGGAAAAGGTTGAGAAAATATAAATTAACAATTTCAAGATTGGGGAGTCCACTCAGTAGATCATGGAATTGTGAGTTAATGTAGTTGGAATATGGAATGCCTACCTAAAACAATTCAAGATGCTTGGCCAACCAATGATGGGGTAATGATAAAGGGAATATAAATCCATAAAACTATAATATACAATCAATAAGATATTAAAAATACAATGGTGTGGGATATTTAGCTTTGACAAATTAGTGGGAGACTAATAAATATAATATTTATTTATTTATCTAAATTTTATCAGATAAAGTGCTAACATTTTCCCATCTTTTTTTGAAGACATAGAAATAAAATGAAATCAAACTTATCCTTCTGATCCATAATTGAGTAGGAAAACCTTCTTATAGGCACTAATTTCTAATAATTTAAATGATTTCTATGTGTTATACTTTCCCCTAAAAGGAAACTATATATATTGGAAGAAACTTTACTAGTTATGTCTAAAAATGAGGCATGTGATGAAGAGATATCTATCTATGAGAAACATTTAAATGAGTCTACAGATTGTCAGTGCTTCATGTTATCATCTATGTCAAATAATATTTTAATGTGATATAAAAACATGGATGTATATATCATGATGTCTCACCTTCATGATCTCTATTTAGAGATGGAAATACAAGATAGGTATGAGATCTCCAATGCTTTTACAGAACTATGTGGGAGATTCAATGCTAACTAGGCCATATGTAGTCAAAATCATTGGATACATTGAATGATTTAACATATTAGGGATTCAATTACAAGATGAGTGGAATAAAATATTATAATTTCATAATAGCCCAATTCCACCAACAACTGTATTATTCATTATAATATGATCAATAATTATAATATTCTTCAAGAACATCTTAATTTAATTCTTGAAGTGGATAAGGTTATGGGGTGTGACAGACCCACAGTACTTATAGTTTATAATAAAATTAATAACAATGAAAAGGGTCCTAATATATATAAATTGTCTAAATATCCCAAGCATCATCCATCCAAAAATAAAAATATCCATAAGAATAGTAAGGAAAATAGAGGGAGTATGTTTTTCTTGTGGCTAGTTAGGACACTGGAAGAGGAACTAAACCCAAAAGAATGGAAAAGCTCAAGGTGCATTAATTATCAAATGAAATTGTTAAAAATAAAAATTTGGTATTATATATAGATTATGGGGATCACATATGAATCAAAATATTGGAACCAAGTAGATTACAAAATATTACTGGAGGAGAGGTCGATCTGAGAGTTTACTATAGATAAAAGTTGGATTCCCTGTCCATTAGTGACTACCACCTTTTATTTCAAATGGGAAGGATTTTTGTTTTAAAATATTGTCATTATATACCAATAGTAACCAAGAACATAATTTCCATTACATTTTTAGATATAGATATGGGTATATTTTCAAAGTTTGATATAAAATTTATTTATTTTATAAGTACAACATATGTTATGGTTTGGATCAATAAAATAATGTGATTTTATGTATCATATTCTGAAAAATAATTATTCAAAATTGATAACGAATCGTGTTCACATGACTCATATAAAACCCAGTTGTGTCATCACCGTCATGTTCAAAAAAATGATAATCATTTGACAATGCTCTATCAAGAAGGTTATTTAGACTCTTTTAAGCTAAAACAACATGATAGATTTCACAATTGATTAATAGGAGGAGGACGGTACCTGGAGGTGGACCACTGGGCGGGATGTGCTCGGAGCGGACGGCTGGACCGAGGAGCTGTGGAGGCTATTTGTACCCACCTTTCAGGTGGGACCTTCAGAGGATGGCTCGACGCTGCGGCTTTTCTTTACAGTTGTTGTTTTCCCCTTTCAGTTGTACTTTACAGTTGGGCTTGTATTTTCGGCCCTTTTACTTCCAGCACATCTTGTTACAGTTTTACTTAGTGTTTACTTTTCCGCTTGCTTACTCTGTGGTGCTTGTTTACTTTTCAAAGGCAATGCCTTCCCTTTTGTTGGGATTTACGCCTTGGTGCTAGTCGCCAGCCCCTGGCCTATGGAAATCGGGCTTAGGGTAGTCACGGCATGGGCCCCGAGGACGGGTCGTGACAAATTGACAACCCACCATTTCATGTATAGGGTGAAATGACCATAGATCTTCCAGGATTGGTACACACTGCTGTGTGTGGACCATTTCTAGTAGAAGCTAGTGGTGGATAATCTTATATCATAACTTTTACTAATGACTTAAGTATATATAGATATGTCTACCTAATAAGGAATAAGTCTGATTCCTTTTAAAAATTAATGGAATTAAATAATGAAGTAGATACGTTTCTTGTTAATAACATAAAGTAACTTTTATCGGACTAAGGTGGCGAATTTCCTAACCCAGAGTTATCGAGGTGGTAAAAGTGTTGTATTTTGTTATCAAAAAGGATAAATCAATTCACATCATAAAATACTTTTATATTAACATTATGCTTGGTTGATTTGTATTTCACAAATGTTATAAGTTGTTTGGAGAACTTGTGATGAAAGACTTATGAAATAAATGGGGAGAAAAGGTGTTGCCAATCATATTTAGGTATGATTGGAAAGGTGAATGGTGATGGAAGACAAGGAAGTTTCAATATTTTCCTTGGAAAATATAATAATGGTAAAGGAGATTGATCAAAGTATATATATCAATTATAAGTAGTTAATGACGAAAGAATATGACTGTGAATTAGTATGGATGGTGTTCCAGAAGAATATTTTTGAGGTTGTTTGATTTTATTATGTTTTCCAAATTTGTTGGTTTTAAAAATTAGAGAATAGAGAAAACTATTTTTTGGAAAAGGGCATTTCATGAAATTGTCAAGGAGGATTATAAAGTTACACATAATTAACATTTCAAGACTAGTACATCAAAATATGGAAAATTAAATAATTTTGTTTATGTTATGGATTTGATGCATAAGGTGAGTTTGTGCCAAAGAGTCCTTCATGAATGGACTTGCGTGCTCAGGGAAACGTTTCATCAGATGCGCATAGGGTTATAAAAATGCCTATAAATATGTAGCTACCACCACTCATTGAGTAAGATCAACACATAGAGAAAATACAACATCTGAATCATGAAAACATTAAGTGGCATGCTAGTAGGGAGTGGTGCTTAAGCAGTGAGTGGAAGGTAAGTAAGTGAGTTCCGCGCAAGTAGAGAGTGGTGTGCAAGAAGGGGGTCACACGCAAGTAGGGAGTTGCGCAAATGCATGTATTTTTGTGAAAGATTTGTGTTATGTTTAAGTGAGGAGTGTAACACAAGTTGTTAGTTTCAGGTAATAAGGGATTTTTGGGCAAGTATTATGTTGTGCACAAGTTGGTTTTCCACGACCTAGGAAAATGTTGTGCATAAAGTGAAAAAGTTACGTGCAAGGAATTATAAGGTTTCATGAAATATAAGACTAGAGTATCGGACTATGAAACATTACGAAGTATATGAAATTCATATGAGCTATTGGGTATGAATGTGAAGCATTATTTTGAGATATGAAATTTTTGAATGTTTTTCAAGATGCAATGAATAGTTATTTTACCCTATATTTTCTAAGAGTATGAACACACACTATTTGATTGTTTTTATAGTTCTACATGTGTGTAAGGGTATATCCTAATTGTTGTATTCCACCTAAAAGGATTTATTTCTAGTTTATTGTGTAGTATTAGATTGTTTCCAAACCATACCAAGGGCGTATCTACTCTTGTTTAGTAGTGAACCTTGTAAATTCTTGTGTTCCTATGGATGTGTGTTTTATTTTTGTTCAACATGGATGGATATATTTAATAGGAGGTGAAGATTGTATCAAAATTAAGAAAACATAAAAGAAAAATATATCATAGATTCACCCCCTCCACCTCTCAGTGGTACTTGAATCCTAACTGGGATACATCTTAGGAGTTTGGGATTCAATATCAACCCACTCATCCTTACACACCACATTGGAATAGTGTTAATAAAAGGATGAAACATACCTTTTTAGACATGATAAGGTAGATTATGAGTCCTAAAGTTCATCTTTTATTTTTTTCCAGATATGAATTTCAAACTACATCATACACATTAAACAAATTTCCAACTAAAGTGGAAAACAGAATTCCCTTCAAGTTATGATGTGGAAAGAAACCCATTTTTTTGAATTCTGGTGTATGGGGTTGCAAGTCATTTATTAAGGATTTTTCATGAAACAAACTAGAACCCTAGGGAATGGAGTGTATCTCTATTGGATATTCCACATAAAAAATGGATATTACCTATACAACCCCTCATAAAAGAATTTAATTGTCTCCATACAAGCCGTATTTCTTGAGAGGGAGCATATACTCAAAAAGGATAGTGGGATCAAGATAGAATTTGAAAAAGTTGTTACTTAAGATACACGATAGTGAGTAAAATAATAGACTCCATAGGTCTCTATGGAAGAAGTAGTTCCTAAAACACATGTATTGTGTAGGAGCATAAGAGAGGTAAGAGAAACAAAGAGATATATATTTCTATACACTGAGGATAGGGACTCCTTATTGGTTGATAAAAATGAACCTATCTCCAAAAAAGAGGAATTAGAGAGTTCAAAAGATACATGATGGCTAGAAGCTATGAATTATGAGATTGATTCCATGTATTAGAATCAATTCTAGATTCTATTCAATGCGCAAGATTATGTAAATACTATTGTGTTTAAATGGGTATTCAAGAGGAAACTTGACATGGAAGGTAACGAATATACCTATAAAGTAATGATAGGGGATAAAGGGTTTAAAAAAATCTAGAAATTGACTATAATGAAACCTTTTATCTAGTTTCAATTTTTAAATATATTCGAATCATATTTTACATAGCATCTTACCAATAATATGAGATTCATTATATGGATGTAAAAATTGCAATCATTAACAAGAACCTTCATGAAGATGTCTATGTGAAACAACTAGAAGCTTTTGTAAAACTAGGGGGTTCCAAAAGGATTTTAAAGTTGTATAGATCCATTTAGGGATTAGAGAAAGAAACTAGGTCATGGAAAATTCGATTTTAAGAACTCGTAAAAGAGTTTGGTTTCATTAAGAATTAATTTGTGTCGTGTGTTTACAAGAGGTTTAGTGGGAATAATGTTGTTATCCTCGTAGTGTATGTTGATGAAAAATTACATATTGGAAATGACATACCGGTCTTACCATCGGTTAATGACTGGTTAAATAAGTGCTTCTCTATGAAGGAATTAGGTGAATCATCCTACATTCTAGGGATCAAGATCATTTATGATAGATCCAAGAGGCATGTTGGACTAAGTCGAAGACCATATGTTGACCAGACAATAAAGATATTTAGTATGGAACAATATAACAGAAGATTGGTTCTAGTGTCACAAGATTTACATCTTTCAAAGAAAACATGTCCCTGGACACAATAAGAGAATGGGATGATGAGTAAGATCTCATATGCTTCAGTGATTGGATCAATAATGTATTCCATGTTATGTACTAGACCTAATGTTTCTAATTCTTTGAAAATTGCTGGAAGATATCAATAAGATCTAAGAGAATTACATTGTAATACTATTAAGGATATCCTTATGTATATGTGAGGAAATAAGGATATGTTTCTACTTTATGGAGGAGATGAGGGGCTGGTCATAAAGTGTTATAAGGATGCTAGTTTTTAGATAGATTTTAATGATCAAAAGTCGTAATCAGGATATGTTTTCTATCTCAACAAAGGAGTTGTGAGTTGGAATAGTTCAAAGTAGCTAGTTGTTGTTGATTCTAAGGTGGAGTCTCAGTATATAGAGGCTTCTGATATAGCCAAGGAAGAGATTTGGATTCACAAATTTGTTTTAGATACTGATTTAATGTAAATAGCCTATCACATTGTATTTTGATAATACGAAAGTGGTGGATCTTGGAAAAGAGCCAAGGTCACACCACTAGACAAAGCACATACTCTGTAAGTATCTCTTCTTGAGAGTTTTTATCAAAGGGGTGAAGTTTCTATGAGCATAGCACTCAAAAAAGAGAACATGGTGAAACCATTAACTAAAGGCCTATCTCAACAGAAGCATGAGCATCAAGTGAGATCTAGTAGACTAAAGGTTTTTAGTAGTTATCACTAGTGGAAGTGGGAGTCTGTTGGAGTCAGTTCCCTGGAACCAACTTCTTTTAACATTATGATAAAAATGTGTTCATTTTTTTTGGAAAATAATTAACTAATTATCACATAATTAACTTTATTCTATGTAACAAATTATGTGATAATTTCATAAGAGTAGTTATAGAACTAAAAGTTCATAGTAGTTCACAACTATGATGAGAACCTATAGGTTCTATGATACTCTTCTTGAATATATGCTCTATAGATGGATAATATCATTTGAAGGACACAAATGATACATGATATTAGGGGTGGAGACTCATAAGACTTTGAGGCACCTCCTCTTGGTGGGAACCCTTGGTAATATACAATTGGATTTTATGCAAATGGGACCCACTAGTATGAAATCCACATTTATATGATTCATTGGATGTTCCTATCTGCGTACAAGTGTATTTTTTCATATACATTATTATTATTATTAATGATTATTATGAGTCATGTACATTGATCAATTGATGAAAATTGTGATGACATATGTTTTCAGTGAGGTAGGATATGTTGGGTGTGAATGTGTAATATAGCATTAATGAATTATGTGAGAAATGATTTATCCATTATGTTCATTAATGAAATTTAATATATTATTCCCTTTCATAGATATGATATAGCCTAAATAATTCAATGTAAATTATTCTCTATAGGAAATTTCTATAACCATAAAGTCAAAGAAAGAGATATCAATCATATAGGTTGATGGCACAAGAATGAGACCAATTTGATTGGAAATATTGAGATAAAGGGGTCATACTACACAATGGTCATCTGTATGAGGTGACATGTCATTGTGACCTTAAATTCTTTCAATATGGGATCCTTAGCATGTTTCTAGATGCTGACTTTGGACTTTAGGATGCTTTTCCTAATGACCCTTAGAAAGAGGCCTAGAGGGTCACACACTATGTGTATCCAAAATCTCAGTTAAATTATATATTATTATATATATTATTTAATAGGTTGAATAAATACTATTCCCCCACAAGATTTCATAATTATTCAATCATTCTTGATTGCATTTATTCTGTCATTAGTTATTTGAAAGAATATATAGTAAATGGAATAATTAATAAATATTTATTTTTCTATTTAGTGAATATAATATTAACTTATTTTTTAGTGAATAATGTAGTGATGTTTGTTTAAGAAATAAATAGTCATTTCTGATGGACTAATAAATATTGGGATGGAATAGTAGACTTAGTTAAATGGTCTCAGGAGAAATAATATTAAATATAATTCAGTTAAATAATATTTAATTATAATTTTCATGTTAAGGGCATGTCGAGAGATAATTATGTTGGAGTTGGTGTCCTAGAACAAACTACTTTGTACTTTATTCATTAATGAATACTTAATCACATCTTGATTGTTATTATGCGTGACAATTCATGTGATAATTTACTAAAGATAACTGTTAAATTAAAGGGTCACAATAGATCCCTACTATGATGAGAACACGGAAGTTCCATAACATTGTTCTTGAATATATATTCAATAGCCGGATGATTTTATTTGAGGCACAGAAATAATACAGGCAATTAGAGATGAGGTCTAATAAAACATTGAGTCACCTTATCATGGTGTGCGCCCTTGGTAATATCCAGGAGGATATTATGATAACGAGACCTGCCGGTAGGAAATCCACATTTCATAGTGTCATTGGATGTTTCTATCTGTAGACATGTGTATTGGTCTATAGACATTAATATTATTATTAATGGGTATTACAACTCATGCACTTAGATGTATTGACAAAAACTGCAACGACACACTATTCACACTGAGGTAGGATATGTTGGGTGAGTCATGAGTGATAAAAATTAATAGATAATGTGAGAAATGATTTGTCCCTTCTTTTCCATAACAGAAGTATATATCTCAGCCCCTTTGATGGAATTTATATAGCCTAAATAAATCCATGTCCATGGTGATGAATGGGCAAGTTCAATTCTGAATAGTCAAAGAATGAATAATTGAGCACATGGGTTGATGGAACAAGCATGAAATCCACTTGATTATAGATATTGAGACAAAGGGATCAAATTACATATTAACCATTCAGATCAAGGCAGAGAGAGATCCTCCTCCATCGGATCAAGGAGATCTAAGGCGGACAAAACAAGCAAAGTCATTTCCACGCTTGCACCTATAGATTCCTTTGGCAAGATCGATAGATACGTGGAGCACTCGGGGATCACCGCTGGACGAATCATACACTTGGATTCTACGACTCAATGACGAATCACAACATATCGTGACCAGAGACATAAATTAAGAAATAATTCCATCAAGGTAATTCTCTTAAATTAATTAAATTTATTATAACCAACATATGATGATCCTCCTTTTTGGTTCCATGAATATTCACTTTCTTTGTCTATTTCTGTGATTCGATCTGGGGAGTCCGGTGTTTATCATCGCATTGATCCCGAATTGATCATTGCTAATGACAAAAGGCCAAGTGGGCACATCCACCCATGAGCTTCCACTACGCCCAGAACCTAAAAGTGGTATCAGAGGAATTCATATCATTGATTATAATTATTTAGTTTTTCATTGGTGATTTATGAATTTAATAATTTAGTTTTTTCAATTAATGTTAATCGTTCTTCAAATCTAAATCTTGAGATCTATTCCTTCTATATCATTTATCGTTCACCTTACATAATCACAATTTGCTTTTAATTTTGATAAAAATAAAATAGAGGATCTCATCTGGAGGTTCCAAATGTTCTAGGCCATACAACACCATAATACACATCATGTATTCAAAAGTACATGCCATGTAGTCTAGGTTCATGGAATCAAACTAATCTACAAAATCATGTCGTGTGTTGGAGTATTCCTAAGTCATAAATGACATCGTGTGTTGACCAGAAACAGTTGTCATACGGTTTCCGGATTACATGCCTTGTGGTCCACTGAACACGGCATGTAGTCCCTTCAGGTTAGGGTTGGACCATGTACCCAGTACATGGATTTCCAAGCCGGAAACTGTGTAAAGTGGAAACTACACAGCATGTGTCCCACTTTACACACCATGTACTCTGAAAATTTCTGAAGTACAAAAACACGCCATGTCCTTGGGTGTGTACTTTGGATGGACGGTGAACAAAAGTACACGCCTTATAGTGAGAACTACACACTGTGTACTCTTCCAAATTATGAAAATTTATTAAAATTTATTATTATATTATACAAACCCCTGAGATGCGTACCATAGTGCAGGCGTAAGGATAAGGCACAACGCATGACATGCGTTTTATATATATGTGTTTAATTTGATATCTGCATAAATGGGAATTCACCGGGTCACCTCCATGGTACAAGTTATGTAAAAAGATAATTTTAAATGAATTTATTTGTTTAAAATTATGATTGATGAGAATCTCAAAGAAATTCAGAAAAAGGATTTAAGATAAAATGATTGATTAATTAAAGATAATTAATTTATTCTATCATTATTTATCTTAAACAAGAACGATTAAAGAATTGAATGCTAGTTTTATTTATGTATAATTATCGTTTCACGAATGGATGATCATTAGCTAGACCAATACCTTTATATGTGAATGGTTTCTTTTAATTTATTTATTTAAATTTAGTTCATTGGAATATGAGCCTTCTCCTCATTAATATGTGAGGCCTACGAGCCCAAGGTTACTTTTATGTAAAACTTCTTTTTACCCCTCACCTGTGTGTGAGATAAATGCATATATAATGGACGGAGCTCCCACGCTAGTGGAGGTGGATCAAGTCTAGAACCAATGTGAAACAAATCCATGGAGATACAAAGGTGGACAAGTGGAAAGCTTTAAACACAAAACTGAAAGGCTCAATGTGTTTATCCCCTAGGTCTTGGGTTAGGTTATCAACCACTAGATAAACTAACCAATAGTACAAGCTCAAGATCATACCATTTATTTTATTTCTAGCAGTTGCGTGGTTTATTTATTGTGGGTGTGTTTTTATGATCACACAATTAATGAATTAAACAAGCATGCAATATGGAACTAAAATAAGATCGGATTATGTGTAAAATATTATCTTAGACATGTTTAATCACTTAATTATATCCCAATTAATTTTAACAAGAATCTAATAAAAGATAATAAAATGGAAATTTACGTATAAGGATAAAATCCCTCAAAGAAATATTAAGTCGGTATAGCCTTCCTTAATCTTAGTTAGAATCGAGCCATAGTTCAAAGTGCATGACCAACCCTAGTTGTGGTACTTTCAATTATTGGGGAATTATAATTCAAGGTTTTGGATTGACTTGAATTGCTTCGCATCAAGGGTTGACTTCCACAGTAGGACTTGGTGTGACCAAGAGTCAAAGGTTGAGGAAATCCAAGTTAAAAGGATTTTAGGATGGGGGAGTCCACTCAACGGATCAAGGAGATGAAAGTTAATGTATTTTTCATTTGGAATGCCTACCTAAAACCCTTCATGTTGCTTGACCAACCCTATTTGGGGTTATACAAAGGGCAATATAGATCCTTTCCACTAGAATATTCAGGAAACAGAATATTTCAAAGTCAATTGTGAGGGCTATTAGATTTTGATAAAATAGTGGGAGACTAATAAGTATTAATTTATTCATTTGTCTCCATTTTATAAAAAATTAATAAATCTTTTCTTATCTTAAATTGAATAAACAGTATGAAAATGACTTCAAACATATCATTGTGAACCATACTCAAGAAGGAAACCCTTCTCACCGGCATTAATTTCCAAAAGTGGCAGAGGCGTTTATGCTACATCCTTCGCCACGAGAGGAAATTATATGTGCGGGAAGAGGCTCTTCCAGTTGCTCTTGGGAAAGAGGCCAGTGATGAGGTATTATCTCTCTATATCAAACACATTGGTGATTCCACAAATGTCCAGTGTTTCATGCTATCGGCCATGTCTAAGGATCTCTTGAAGCAACATGAAAACATGGATGCATATAGCATGATGTCTCCCATTAATGATCTATACCAAGAGAAGGCGAGATAAGAGAGATATGATATCTCCAACGCTTTTTTACAGCAATGCATGGAGAGTTTTCACCAGCTGGGCCTCATGTATTCAAGCTTATTTTCTATGTTGAACGCTTGGCCATCTTAGGGATTATGTTCCCAGATGAGTTGCGTATTGATCTCATCTTTTCATGTGGCATGCAAGGCCAATGGAAGAGTAACTGCACCTATAAGTGTTGGGACGCTATAGGTGCATTTGATATCGAGTTCAATATTTCCATTTCTACACATTGGGTATTAGATACAACTTTTGGGGCTCACATCTGTATTCAAATGAAATAACCTAGTGGATTTAGAAAGATTTCCAAAGGAGAGGTGGATCATTGAGCTACCAATAGTGTGAGGCTGGCTGTTTTAGCCATTGGCGATTACCACATTTCATTGCCGACTAGGATGATTTTGGTTTTACATAACTGTTATTATTTGCCTAGTGTTACCAAGAACATAAATTTTGTATCTTGTTTGGATATGGATGGATTTATTTTCATGATTGGAAATAAGGGGTGTCTATTTTATAAGAACAACATATTCCATGGTATGGTGCATTTAAATAATGGTTTGTATGTATTAAATTATGAAAATTAAGTGTTGGAAATCGATAACGAAACCCTCACATGACTCATACATCACCCAGTTGTGGCATCACCGTCTAGGTCATGTAAATGAGAAGCACTTGACAAAGCTTGGCCAAGATTGCTATTTAGACTCTACTGAGATAAAACCACTTGATAGATGTCATGCTTGTTTACAAGAAAAAATGACCAAACCACCTTTTGGTGGACAAGGTGAAAGGGCCACAAAGCATCTAGTATTGGTGCACACAGATGTGTGTGGAACATTTCCAGTAGAAGCTAGAGGTGGAAATTCTTACTTCATAACTTTTACTAATGATTTGAGTAGATATGGATATATCAAATTAATGAGGTATAAGTTAGAAGACTTGGAGAAATTTAAGGAATTCAATAATTAAGTAGAGAATAAACATGGTAATAAGATAAAGATGCTTTAATCTAATCGAGATGGAGAATATATGAACCAAGAGTTCATCGATCTTCTACGAGAGTCTGGGATTCTATCTCACCTTACTCCTCCTTATACCCCACAGTGGAAAGGTGTTAGTGAAAGGAGGAACCACACCTTTTTGAACATGGTGAGTTAAATGATGTGTCATGAAGATCTTCCATTATCCTTTTGGGGATATGCTTTACAAACTGCATCATACACATTAAACTGAGTGCTAACTAATGCAGAAAATGGAATTCCCTCCGAGTTATGGAATGGAAAGAAACCCATTTTGTGGCACACACATGTATGCAGATGGAAGGCATTTGTTAAGGCCTTATCAGGAAAAAAAATAGCATCCTGGGGCACAAGGTGTATCTTTATAGGATATCTCAAGGAAACGAAAGGATATTACCTATATAAACCTTCAGACAAGAAAGTGATTGTCGCCAGACAAGCTGTCTTTCATTAGAGGGAAAACATCCTCAAAAAGTATAGTAGGAGCAAGATTGACTTTGATGAAGTTAATGCTCAAGATACACAGGATGTGGTATAGGACCAAGTTCCACATGTCCCCGTGGAAGAGGCTCCAGAAACACAAGTACATTATAGGAGCACAAGAGAGGTAAGAGAACCAGAGAGATTTGGTTTCCTAGTCACCGAGGATGGTGAATCATTATTGTTGGACAATGATGAATCTATCTCCTACAAGTAAGTAGTATAAAGCTCAGAAGTTGCAAGATGGTTAGAAAAAATAAATTCTGAGATGGATTCCATGTATTAGAACCATGTCTGGGTTCTTATCGATGAGCCAGTTGATGAAAATCCAGTTGGATGCAAATGGGTATTCAAGAGAAAAATAGACATGGAAGGTTATGTTAGCACCTATAAAGTAATTCTAGTGGCTAAAGGATTTAGACAGTGTCATGGAATTCAATATGATGAAACCTTCTCACCAGTTTCCATGTTTCAATCCATAAGAATCATACTTGCCATAGCAGCTTACCATGATTATGAGATTTGGAAAATGGATGTCAAAACAATATTCTCTAATGGGATCCTTAAGGAAGATGTCTATATGACACACCCAGAAGGATTTGTGAAACCAGGTGAAGCCAAACTGGTTTGAAAGTTGTTTAAATCCATTTATGTATTAAAATAAACATCCCAGTTGTGGAACATACGATTTGATGAAGCCATAAATGAATTTGGTTTTATTAAGAACGAATGTGAGACATGTATTTATAAGCGGTTTAATGGGGACATGGTTGTTATCCTAGTAATATATGTGGATGACATATTGCTTATTAGAAAAAATTTACCAGTTATAAAGTCAGTTGAGGATTGGTTGAACAAGTGTTTCTCCATGAAGGACTTGGGTGAAAGAGCCTACATTCTTGGTATCAAAATAATTCGTGATAGATCCAAGAGGATACTTGGAATAAGTCAGGTTATATACATTGACCAGATACTAAAGAGATTTAGTATGGAACAATCCAAGAGAGGATTGGTTCTAGTCTCACATGGCCTACATCTTTCTAATAAAATGTGTCCTCAAACACAATAAGAGAAAGATAGAATGATTAAGATCCCATAAGCTTTGGCTATAGGATCCATCATGTATGCCATGTTATGTACCAAGTTTAATGTTGCCTATTCACTGAGCATGGTAGGAAAATATCAAGCAGATCCAGTAGGATAGCATTAGACTGCTATTAAGACTATCCTTAAGTATCTAATAAGAACAAAGTATATGTTCTTGGTGTATGGAGGAGACGAGGATCTTGTCATTAGAGTTTATGATGATGCTGGCTTTCAGTTAGATCAGAATGATATGAAGTCTTAATATGGATATGTTTTCTGTCTCAATGAAGGATATATGAGTTGGAAGAGTTCAAAAAAGCCAGTTTTCACCAATTCTACCGTGGATTTCGAATATATATCGGCTTATGATGCATCCAAGTAATCCTTCTGGATTTGAAACATTGTCCAGGATCTTGATGTGGTTCATAGAAATAAAGATCCTATCACATTGTATTATTACAATACTGAAGTGGTGGCTCTTGCAAAATAACCATGGTCACATAAAAAGACAAAGCATATACTCTGGAAGTATCACCTCTTGAGAGATTTATATCAAAGGGTGAGGATGCAGTGAGCAGAGTGTCCACCGAAGAGAACGTGGTAGACCCCATTACTAAAGTCATATCTCAGCAGAAGAAGGAATATCTTGTGAGAGCTATCGAGTTAAAGGTTGTTAGCAGTTGTCTCTAGTCCAAGTGAGTGTCTGTTGGAGTTGGTGGCCTAGAACCAAATACTTTTTACTTTATTCAATAATGAATACTTAATCGAATCGTGATTATTCTTCTGCGTGACAATGCAGGTGATGATTTCTTAAGGATTGATGTTGCATTAAAGGGTCATAGCGTATCAATGCTACGATGAAAACCCGGAAGTTCCATAACACTATTCTTTAATATATGTTCTATGGATGGATGATTTTATTTGAGGGACTCAAATAATACCTGCCAATAGGGGTGAGGACACATAAAAATTTGAGGCACCTTCTCATGGTGTGCGCCCTTGGTAATATCTTGGAGGATATTATGAGAATGAGACCCACCAGTTGGAAATCAACATTTCATTGTGTCATTGGATGTTCCGATCTGCGGATGTGTGTATTGGTCCATAGACATTAATATTATTATTAATGGATATTGAAACTCAGGTACTTAGTTGTATTGAAGAAAACTATGACAACACACTGTTCATAGCAAGTTAGGATACGTTGGGTGCATCATGAGTGATACTACATTAATAGATAATGTGAGAAATGATTTGTCCCTTCTGTTCCAAAATGGAAGTAGATATCTTATGCCCTTTGATGTAATTGATATAGCCTAAAATATCCATGGCCAGAGTGAGTAATGGGAAATTCCTATTCTGGAATGTAAAAGAAAGAAAAATAGAGCACATGGGTTGATGGAACTAGCATGAAACCCGCTTGATTGGAGATAATGAGACAAATGGATTAAATTACATGGTCATCGTTCATATGAGGTGACACGTCAATGTAGTGTCAACTTCTTTCTCTTGGGTTCCTTGACCCATTACTAGACAGTAATCTTGGACTTCAGGAAAGCCCACCTAATGCCAAAGATAAAGAGGCCTAGATGGTCACACACTAAGTGTATCCAAGCATCTCAAGTATAATAAAGATTATTCCTGTTTGTGGTTTAGTAATTATTCAAGGAAGCCTAAATCGTTTTAATGTTGGAGGAAGAAAGGAAATGAGAAAAAGATATACACGTTGTGTACATTGAATGTACACACCATGTAGTTTTCATTTTGGAAGGAAAATGACAAAAATATATACACGTTGTGTACATTGAACGTAAACGTCGTGTAGTTTTCATTTTGGAAAGGAAAAAAAACAAGTACACGCCGTGTATTAATGATTACATGCTGTTTAGTTTTTCCAGTCATGATTTTGAGGAAATAATATCGTTTCATAAAATGATATTTATTATAATCAGTATGGGCACATGTCAAGGAATTAATGATTCGACATGGGGGTTTTCACTAAGAGTTAATGAAATAAATAAAATGCATAAAGCATTTATTTATTGTCATAACCCTAAAACCGCAAACCCGATTGTAAATATCCTCAAAACCCCAACACTTTTCCCTAATCATTTTTCACAACAATCCAAGATAATTCTCTCAACACCGAAAAAACTCATTCCTCCAAGAACGCTCTCAAGACCAAGAGAGATCCTCCTCCATCAGATCAAGGTGATCTATGGGGGACAATGCTAGCAAAGGCTTCTCCATGTTAACACCTATAGATTCCTTTGGCAATGTCTAGAGATATGTGGAGCATGTGTCTATCACCACTAGGGAATCCCACACTTGGATCGTATGACGCATGACTGATCACATCAGATCATGACCAGAGATATCAACGAAGAAAGAATTTCATCAAGGTAATTATTTTCAATTAATTAAATTAATTATAACCAACATATGATGATACTACATTGTGGTTTCATGACTATTCTTTTTCTTTTTCTTTTTCTGTTATTCGATCTGTGGAGTCTAGCATTTATCATCGTATTGATCCTAGATTGATCATTGATAATTACAAAAATCCAAGTGGGCACATCCATCCCCGATTTCCACTTCTCCTGGAACCTAGAAATTATATTACTATTATTATTTTGCATGGGGTTTTGTAAGGATTAAATCAAATAATAAAGTAACTTGTGAAATTATTTTATTTTAACCCTAGATATATAAGTACACAATTATTGTATTTATTTTGAGAGAGAATTTAGTTGGTCAAAAATAATCATAGAGAATTCTCTCAATACATGAGAGCTCCCTTCTCCAGTAATGCTCCCAATAATAGTGAGAACACCTCCTCCACTTGTTCGAGGAGAGTGATTTAGAAGTGATTCTCGAGGATATCATCGAAGACGATACAAGTGAAATGATCTTCTGTGATAGCACTAGGAGACTCCTTCAATAACTTCCAGAGATTCCTATAACATGTGTGGATCACTACTAGAAGAAATATATACTTGGTTTCTATAATGCAACAATTTCACACTGTAGATCTACTCCAGATTCATCGATGAATACATAATTCCATAGAGGTAATTCTTTATCTAAATAAATTAATTGTAAAAAATATGCGTTGATATACTCTCTCTGGTTTCCACATGATTTCCCTTGTTTTATATCATTAATATATTATGTAGATCATGGTGTTTACTGTCATAGATCTCATATTGGACATCAATCATGAAAAAGAATTCGGGCACTTCCCTTCTTGTGCTTCTAATGTGCCCAGAACCTACATTGGGAAAAAAATTGGGCGAATCGTGTATGCTATTCCTTTTAGTGGTAAGGTTTTGTTTCATTTAATTTATTATGGGGGATAACCTTGGGTGTGTTCTTGGTACCTAGGAGGGTTTCTAAACCCTCTTAGTTTGTGTATTAAGTAGTTTTAGTTTCAATGGGTGTGGTCACTATGAATTGTGTTTCAGGAATTAGTTCAAACATTATACATTATTTGTTCCTCTACCTAATGTCCCCAATTTTTTGAAGAGGAATATTTGATGTTTAATTAATATTTCCTTTTATACCATGATGATGGATTTTGTGAAGATTATTTTAGAAACATAATTTTATTATTATGGGTTCTGATATCTTTTCATATTAGTTTTTTTGTAACGTTATAGATTTAACTTCCACTTTTCATTTGGCTCTATTGGTCAGTTATTTTTATTTGGGTGGATTCCTTTGATTTTTTTCATTGTTGGATCTAAATGGAAAGTTGTATGTCTGGGGGGGTTATGAATTTTTTTGTTAAGGGATTTTATTTAGTTCTAATTTTTCGAAACCCTAATTGTGTTTGGTAGTTATATTTTCTATTTCCTTTGGGCTATTGATTCACCATTCCATAGAATATCAAAAATTGTGGGGAGACCCAATACGAATCTATATGTATTTATTTCTATATTATTGGTCAGATGTAAAATGTTCTTTGAGTACCTAGATTATTCTTATGTATTTTGGTGAGGCTTTCGGTGTAATGGGATAAATTTGGTTTTGAGTAGTTTAGAGATCATTTCATAGGTTCGTCAAATTTTTTATGAGGGTTTCTTGTTTGAGCCTGCTTTATTTTCATGGATTTATAAGGTTATAAAATTTTATAGTTGAGATAATTGTAAAACCTTGCATTTTATTTCAATAATTTATTTATTTATTTATGAGTATTTATTTTTTTCCATTGAGCTCTTAGGTTGATCTATAATGTCTTTAAATATTAAGATTGTATTTCCTAATACACAATTAGTGAATAGTTCGAGATAACCATGTAGATATTGTTTGATAGTAGTATGACATATGAAAAATACATTAGATATAGTTTGTTCATGGTTTTGCAAAAATTTAATCCAACCGTACAGATTTTATGTGTGACCTATAATTAGTTAGTATTAGAAACATAGTTTGGGGAAACTATGAAGAAACCAATTGATATGCCCAGTGAATTAAAAACATAAAAATTAAATATCATCAAACCGCATTATTTTACCCTGACATGACACATTCCACTCTCTATCTTCTGATCATGACCCTCGGTCGAGCCCTTTCCCATCATGTAAGCTTTCTCCATCCTTCCTTCGTCACTTCAAAACTTCTATTGTAATTTTTAGTTGGAAATTGTCATTGTGAGTCTATTTCTTATTCTTCTCCTTGTCCCTATGATTTTATATCTCCTCATTCACTACATCATCCCCTATTTAACCATATATGGATCCCAATTCTAATATCATATATTTTTGGTTTCTTAATGCATGTGATCTTTTCTCAGAACCTTCTTCTTAGTGGCGTTGGAGGTTTTACAATGTCTGGACACATTCTAGGTAGGTGTTTCTCTTCTTTGGCTCTTCCCTGATTTTATGCATATGATTGGGAATTTTTTGTTGATTATATTTAATTTATTAACCCTCATTTGGTTCACCTAAATTTATTTATGTCTATTTTTCTAAGGTTTCAAATGGGTTTAATTGATTTTGAAATAGGGTTTTATAGAATATTTCATTATTTCTCTCCCCATTAAAGTAATAAATTATTATTTTTTTCCTTATGAAATATTATTGATGATCTTAAAATAGGAATTTTGTATTTTAAAAAAAAATCAATATTATAGATTTTATAAAATGTTTTGGGAGTTAAGAGTGGTATAATTCTAGAAATGTTTCAATAAAAAATCATTCAGATAAAAGAATAAAATTTCCATATCTTGTTTATAATTTTAGATGATTGTAAAAAATAAATTAATTTCATGATCAAATGATATTGAAATAATTTTATGACTTTTTGGGGAGATTTATTAACTAAACTATATTCATTTACATTAAAATTTTGATGACCATCATCAGAATAGAAATCCTACCACCTTGGTAGGGGAGAATAATGTTTAGAAGTTAATTAACAATGAATTCAACACCATGAAAAATAAATATAAATATTTTAACATGTGAATAGAGTTTCTTCTAAATTTTTTAAATACTAATATAAGGGAGAATATAACTAGGTAATCAAATAAGTTTTATGAATTAATACAAAATGAAAATATGGAGTTTTATAAAGGATATATAAAATATATAAAATTATTCTTTCTGCTATAATAATTCAATATCATGTAACTCTATGGGAAATAAGATAATCTATTGCTTATGATATTGGATCTCTCTCATGATGAATCCATTAAATATGATATCATTGACTAATTTTATAATATCATAAAACATGTTAACAATTGTTGTTGAATTTAAAAAAAGGGATGTACATGTCCTAATGATTAAATATATTACAAAAAATAAGATTACAGAGATAAAATAATAAAGTATGACACAAATATTGATTAAATTTAATGAATTAGGAGAAATTCTATATTAGTATAATACAAATAGTAAAAATTAAAATTAAAATTAAATCTAGGTTTTCTATTAGTTTCAATTTCAATAATGATTATAAATATTTTTTATATAATCTAAAATGATCGAGAAAATGAAGTGATTTTAAATGTAAAACAACAATGATGTATTCATATGACATCTTAGCGATTTGAAGGGATTGAAACTATTTGAATATCCAAATATTAGTTTATATTATGACCATGAGAATAAATATTCAAAATTAGCTACTAATGGATTTGACCCAATCAATAATATAAATAAAACATATATCATATCTCCAGTTACGTTTAACCAACATAATCCACCTTCATGAATGTTTATAAAACAACATTCATTTAATATTTTAATGATTAATTAATAATAGAAATAAAGCCTTTGGATATAACATGAATTTATACTTTAAACCTATTAAAATGAAATTCAAGAAATTATGGAATAATGATGTAAATATATATAATTAATAAATAAAAAATGTTCAAAATTCATACTACTATAATATATAAAATTATTGATTTTTATATCGAAATATTTGTATCATTGGAATATTCACAATGGCTAGGAATATCTAGTTTTTAACATTAACATTAACATTAAATCGATAAGACTACCTTATAGTAGAAAATGATTCATTTTTTATAATTTTTTCATAAAAATTTCAAATAGATATTTGTTTAATAAGTAATGATTTTATAGATAAAATGATTTTAGTGCACCACTAAAACTATTATCATGTTCCTAAATCTAATCACAATTATCAACTATTGAAGGATATTTCCATAAAGAATATCAGTTAAATATCAGTGGTAATAGAGTTCTATCCACATAGAATATATTTAGAATATAATAACAGAAGTAATGAACTATATTTTCTAAATTCCATAATTATAATTTTATTTGTTACATCATAATATTCTTTTTCTTCATATTAGAAGGAATATATGTGATAATAATTTTTTAAAACATTTAATGATAAAAGGAAATATAAAGTTAATTTTAATTCTTATAAGGAATTTGAAGAAATTAATATAAATCATTGTTTGTGGTAAAATTATACTGGGAAGAACCTTGAAATAATGATTTAATAAATAATTAAGAAAAAAATATATTTTTTGAAATACATGTATATATAAAAGTATCTTAAGGATATTCACATTACATTTATACAAATTTTCACATAAAAAAACATAAGTTACATATGATTAAAATCCATGAATCATATATATTTAAGGACTAAGTGCTCCCTTTATCGTTTTCTAAATTATTACCTAATAAAATATATACAATTGTAATTTAAATTTTCACATTTTTATTATATTTTTGAGAGGAAGAATTAATCCCCATCTATCTCACATTAATAAATAATTTAAATGACACCTTTTCATTGGGAGATAATATTTCTCACACTATTTACATAAAGAACTGACCTGAATACCCTCTAAAACTAGTACCTGATCCAATCTTCCACATATATAAAGGGAATTGTTGATCCCCAGAGGCAGACAACTAGCATATAGAAATCAAACAATAATCAGAGGGAATTATTTCACCAAATAGGATGAAAAAAATAAGGCACATATATACAAAATAGATAATAGTGGAAAATATAAATATATGCCATAATAGAAAAAAATAGTGGAAACCAAACAACTCAATAGTAGAAAAAATATCCAAGTACATTTCCAAGAAAAAAGGACTTCCAATATAAGAAAAAACAACTACTCAATGTGATATCATGTATAGGATCCCACCATCTCACCACCAGCTACCTAACTGGGCTGACCGAAAATCACACCACCTCACTATGCCGCCTTGCCTTTCCCTGGATTGAAAGAGAAAACCATCCCAACACACTACCAAATGGGTATGTAGGTTGTAAGCTAATATTCCTAGGATGATCTCACCCAGACATTCCATATCAATTTTCTGACCAACAATACAAGCATGTTTAACTTTAAATAAAATGATGCATGATAAATTATTAATATTTTTTATATTATAAGTATGGAAACATAGTTTAATTTCCTTGTTTTCTACATTTCCAAATAAAGTGGGTAAATAATATTCAAATAATTTTATATACATACATCAAAACGGATGTGTCAAGTCTAACAAAAAAATAACTCCCATAACGTATAATACCCATAGTACTATAATAAAACAATTCAAACCAAAATAAGAAGCATAGATAACATCATGTCTAGGATCACACTAGGTCAGGGTAGATCGAACACTAATAAATAAAATAAAAAAATCTTGTACACATCAAGACAGTAGACATATGTATGAAGTTTATCAAGTATAGTAACACCAAAGCATGTAAACCCACCCAAAAAGTCCAACAGGTCCACAGAGAAATGGACCTATGGTGAGAAATAATGCTGCATGAGAAAACCCTGTAACAGTGGATGATACCTATTATTATACCTTCCACCCAAGTACAAAAGTTTTACTAAGTGATCTGTCTTCCAAATCATTTTCACCAAAAATTTATTTGAAAACTATTTAACAAAACCATTTCATAAAGACTTGAAAACAATTTTCTATTTACCAAAATGTGAAGAAGATTGTAGCAACCTAGACCTAGATAGAATAGAGTTAGTGTATACTACTAAAAATATTAGCATGATTAAAAGGAATCAAGCACCAAATGACTGATTGGATTAGTAGTCTTGGAAAACCAGATACATAAATGAGTATTATATTACAAAAGAATACATTGATTACAACATAATTTTTTTATTCATTCTAAATTAGTAATTTGAGTAAAACTCTAATCCATCTTGTAAATCCATGCATATCATTCATAGTAAGAATATTGGATTCCAAGGGAATGAAAGATAATAAGGATGGGGACAAATTTTCATTAATGTAAAAATAAAGTGGAAGAAATAATGAATCAATGTTAATAGACATTATGAAAATATAAATAATTTGAAATACAAGACATTTAATATGTAGACATGGAAATATAAATGTGTAAAGTCAGGAAGCTAATACGCGTGCCACTTATTCAATGAACTGAAAATGAAATGTATCCATAAATATTTAGAAGAATTATCTCATTGATTAATAATAACTAAATCCTAAAAATTAAATGCATCCATAGATATGTTGATGCAAAATCTCATGGTTGAATAATATCAGAATATAAATGAATTAAATGTTGAATTATTTGACACCATTTTTCTTAGGTACATAGTAACTTTACCATCAATACCGTTTATAATATGGTTTACAAAATATACGTTTAAAACCCATATAATGCAACTAGGAAAATGAATTGTCCCATGAGACCACCAATGCATTGAGGGACTATTTATAACCAGGCCACGTCCATGTTAAACCAATCAAAAACATTCCTCATCTATCAAATAATTTATTTAATAATATTCCTTATCAAATATCCATATGTAGTAAGAGATACAGATTTATCAATATTAACCTAGATAGTCAAATAACTATTAAAGTAAACACTATATGGATAATGGTATACAGTTTAATCAATAGTAATATCCATGATAAATTAAGTGGATAATTTAGTTGAAATTAAATGTTCAAATATCATAAGAGATTTAATATTTCAATGGGACTAAGAAATAAATCAATGGTGTTAATTTGAATACTATCCTAGGTCAAATAAATCACAAAACATCCAGAGGAAGATTAAGGATAGTATCAATACAAAAAATACCATTTGGAGTAGAAATAAAGGGTTGTTATCATTAATGAAATAAAATAATATCTTTTAAAAATATTCTTGAAGAAAATATTTATCTTTTGAAAATTATTTTGAACATATTGTTCTTTAAAAAGAAAAATTTTGAAAAAAAAAGTTTAAAAATAAACCTTTTTAAAAGGAATCCTCAAATAAATTATGGCAGATGAATACATAGATGTCGTACGAGGTAAAAATAATATTCCTTTTGTATGTAAAATGTTTAGAAAATGCACTATTAGTAAAGAGAAAAGAATATTTCTTTTAAACAATTGTAAAAGAAAAAATGGGTAAATATTCTTTTACCAATTCATTTTAGTAACATTTTTAAAAACCTTTTAATAAAACATGGTTTTTTTTAGTAAAGAATCTTCTCCAACTAATCAGATATATAAAGTCATGTTTTCTGAAAAACAATTTCTAAAACACTTGAGTACCAAAAAGTGGAAAAAATGGTTCTTAAAATTGAAAATGGTCAGGAATAACCACTTAATAATAAAAGTTATATATTTAAAAATGTTTATATAATATCCTCTAATGGAAATACCATTGAAATATCATTTATAGTTCTTGTTAAGAAAATAATCTTTAAACATCCCAAAGTGTCCCATACTTCGTTGAAATATTTTAAAACATAATCATTATAAAGGAATAAAATTATATGAATGGTTACAATATCATGAAATTAATTATATTCATGATATACCATTTAAAGTTTTGTACATACACCATTTAAAAGAAACTAGGTGCATAATAATAATTAAGCCTTAATAGAATGTAAATTGCGACAAAAATCCCTTACCAATGTGCTAATAACAAAAATGGAAAACCAAAATGTATTAATCATTAAATAAAACATTTAAATAACATGAAGATAATATTTTTTATGATATTATATTTCAAACTGGCATTGAGTACACCATATATAGGAAATTAGGTGTACAACAATTAAGTATGCCTCATAGAATGAA
Organism: Viscum album; assembly: GCA_963277665.1. Lineage (NCBI taxonomy): Eukaryota > Viridiplantae > Streptophyta > Magnoliopsida > Santalales > Viscaceae > Viscum > Viscum album. The sequence goes on from OY728130.1 coordinate 182,059,704, forward strand.
AATTATACAAGAATCCCTTACCGTGTGTTTCTATTCTGTTGAACATCCATTAACTTTGGGTATAATAAACATATGTTAATTTTATACTTGTTTAATAATAATTATCAAGTTTATAATTAATTTTATTTCACTTATCACCATGTTTTTACCAGCACTTAAACAATTAATTTTACATCGGGTGTTTTTGTCCAAACTCGGTTTATGTGTCAAAAGAACTATTGTTGGTCAACTATGGTAAAAGGGGTCATTATGTGAAATATCTAGAATAATAAAAATAAATTAATTATCATATTTATACATCAAATATACTTTTAAAGTCAATCATTTATTATTGTTATGAAAATGAGAATATGTTACAATCACAGAGATGGTAGGTCGTATGTATGCACGAGTAATACACCCATTTTTAAGTGATTGGGGTAGAAATAAGGTAAGTAACACCATATAATTATAAAATTATAATTAAATAATAATTAACGTATTATAAAATCATATATACTTATACATATAATTTTATGTTGTAAAAGGAATCATATCATGTCGAGGAGGTGGTAGTCCATACGTACACGAATAACGTTATATCTTTTTAAGTCTGTGAAAGGGTAATAATGAAATGATATATATATAAATATATAGAAAGTTAATTATATAATTAATATAATATTTATGTTTTTTATGTCACATATGTTTCATTAAAACCATCCTTTATAAGTTCCATGTTTAGTGTGAATGAATCACAAATCTTTGAGGGGGTGGTAGTCCACACTACGTCAAACAATGTTCTCGTATTAACGTAAAATAGAAAATATAAAAGGTAGGTGTAATAAAAATATTATAGAAGTATTAATAAATAATTAATATCATATATAATATATATAAATTTAGTGTCCTTCATAATTTTAACCTTGAGTGGCGGTAATAATAATTGAACAATGATCGTTTTATGGGGCAGTATTTCGCCAAACACAGAAACAATGTGTTTTCTTCCATTTGATGGAGGTGTGTGTAATAATAGGATGAAATATTCACATGAAAACATACTAGTATCATGAGTATACTTTTTTAATTTTAAAATAATAGAAAAAATAGATTTTATGGTGTGGACAATGGAAATTAAACTAAAAATATTGAGTGAACATGTTACCTCTTAATCAGTTAACTTCTTTTGGTTTAAACAAAAAGGAATCCATGGAAGGTATTATGCCCCAAGAAATGATTCTAGATCTAGGATAGTAATTATTAAAGACTATTTGGGGATATTGTTTCCAACTTAATAGGTTTTATAGGTGTGAGGAATGGGTAGGGATGGTGACTTTTTATAGGGAAGGAAAAGGACTCACATTTTATTCTTGAAAAGAAGTTAGGTGTGCACATGTTATTTTCTAATAAAATTTATAAAAACCCACGAAATCTAATTAATGTAAGGCTAGTGTAAAAAATATTTCCAAACAATGAGTTTTGTACAAATTTATATGTCATTTGGGCCCATAATCATTTGGTTTTAGTCCACTTTTAAGCCTAACTACACCTTAATCACTATAATTAATTTTAATCAATTTATCTAATCATTTCTGTAAAAAAAATAGTTGATATTATTAGTAAAAAAAATTTATATTTATAATAATTTATTATTTCATAATTTAAAAATTAAATTCACAAAATTGGTAAAATACAAATTAATTCTAATGTCATAGACTGACTGATTAACAGGTTTTAGTAGAAAAATGTTCCAAATATTGTAATGTTTTTATATTCAATTTAAAAGTTATATTAGTTATAATGAAATAAATTATATTAACATATTTATAATTGATCAAATTTGAATTCAAAAAAAATTATAATATAATTTAACATTAATAATAATTTAAATGAAATGGCAGTTTTTAACTAAAACACGGTACTTTTCACTATTCACTAAAAATTATGTTTCTCAGAAAAATCCCACAAATTCATCCTATGATAATTGTGACCTTATGAATTCAAAAATAAAGTTTATTTTATCAAATTAAATAGATAATATTTTCAAAATTAATATTTAAATTGGGTTTTCCAATTAAAGCGGAAAAAATTCCTTTATAAAAATATAGTTTTTATGTGAAATATTGGGTTTGCTCTTATCTTATGTTTACCAAATGTATTATATGAATATAAAAAAATTTATTGAATATGTAACAAATTTATTACATTAATTTCACTCATTAACTATAAATAATTAAATCTATTAGGGAAAAAAACTTTGTGAACATAAAAATAGTTCCCTCTAAAAATAAACTTTTAATATTCTATTTTTTCTAATATTAATTTATAATTTTTTATATCTAATGATTTAGTATTCTAAACCAAATATTTTCATAAGGTAGTTAATACTATTAATAATTTAAATTTTATATCTTATTATATTAAATAATAATATATTAATTAAATATAGTTTCTCGATAAGACTCAATATTGAATATAGAGAAATCCATCAAAGAAGGTCTATTTTCCTTGTAATGCATGCTATAGAGGAAGGTCATTGTTGTGTATGATATACAATAACTTAGTGTCAATTTAATTTAAATCTTACTCATTGTTTCATGAATGGAATCTATTTTAAATAGTAAATATATAATAAAGTATCAAGATATTATATTACCTTATGTGCTTCGTTTTGTGTGTCATTCACACTATCAAATACAAGGTTCTTAATTTAGTCTTTTAGGGTGCCCAATTCTGCCAACATTATTTAAATTATGTCCTTTCAATTTAAAATCAATCTTGGTAATATATTATTTGATATTTCAAACATTTAAATCCCACATCATGAGAGGGGTTCATACGTAATCCTCTATAAAATAGAGAATAGAAAGTACCCAAGTCACATGGACTACCATGTAACTAGGTTTCTATATAGAAGAACATTGGTGGAATGTAGAGATACATAATTGGAAGAAAATCATGAATATTTATAAATAGTGAATGAGTTCTTCAATCATAGACAAGTGAATTATAAATGGAATGTTGATGGCCTCAAATCCATAAATCGTTGATGATTTATAAGGCCATCAGTTCAACAGAAATTTTGGAATTAGAAAAAAACTTTATTTATAAATCATTTTAATAATGGTTGGGAATCCTTTTATTGGATAATAATATATTGAAATATTCTTATGTTATAGGTTTCAGTTTGATATTAATAATCCTAACTTTTGGTTATGCTTTGATAGGATTATAATTCATTCCCTTACTCCCAAAATTAGTTACCAATAATGAATTTTATTTCTTGATGCATTAAAAGAAACATTTAAAGGACCGTAAGGTATAAAAAAAGAGTGAAACCTCTTACTATTTTTCAATAAATATCTCCCAAAATAAATATGGTTAATATATTAATTTCCAACTATCAATATTGTATTTACTTGTTCATCATTAATATTTATACAATAAATATTTTAACTAAAAATAATTTAAATTAACATGGACATCGCGTAGGAAAATGGTTGGCATAAAAATCTTATCTTCCTTGATTCATGGTTTCAAATCCCTCAGCCTTTCCATATTATTTTGGTTTTCACTCGAATTATAGGTTTTCCTTTTCTAAAAACCAATTAATTTAATTTCCAAATATAAATATGATGGATATCATTGATATTTGAAAATTTTCTAAATATAATTTTAACTAATATTTTCAATTCAACCTCAATAATAAAATACATCATCCATTTTATTTCCACATAGGTCCTTCTTAGTCTAGGGTTTATCAATAATATCATTAGTTGGACTTCTAAATTATTAAACCTTATATTCAATCTAAATATCCTTATGATTATCCTAGATTACTTATTATATTTAGAAATTATTCATAATAGTTTATAAAGAAAAGTGGATTATCACATGTATATCCCCAAGGAGTGTCAAACCAGGTATGTAGTAAGGCCCGTTGTGGTGTAATAGGTTACCCTAAGTCAAGACCATAACACCGTGTAATATTTTTTACACCTAGGTACATCGTGCTAGAACCACGTCCACTTGTAGTATCCAGACCGGGATGTGTTGCTAAGAAGTCCCACAAAATTTATACTCTACCAAAATTATAGGTTTTTCATCTACACTTATTCCAATTATACCTTAGGGTTGTCTTTTCTAATCATGTTTTGTCCTAATCCTGTTTCTATAGTTTCTAATAAACATCATATGATACTAACTCTAGTGACCCAGCCCCAGATAGCCTAGATCGGTATCAGCTACTAAATACATTCACATGATTACTAGAACTCAAGACCAAATGGACAAATCAATTTATTAGTCTTGGTAAACCATATAAAGTAATGATTATTTTATTACAAATTAATACATTGATTACAACATAATTTGTTTCTCCATTCTAAATGAGTAAATTCAAGGATAACTCTATTTCATCTAGTAAATCGATGCATATCTTTAATAGCAATCTTCTTGGATTCTTGGGGAAATAAACATAATAAAGGTGAGATCAAATGATTAGTAAGATAAAAATAAAGAAGAATAAATATTTAATTAATGAGAATAGTCAGTATGGTTAGGTAATGGGCTTGAAATACATGCCCTTTGAATAACTAGATAAGGAAATATCAATATGGAATGTTAGGAAACTGAAACGCATGCCATTAATTAAATGAAATGAAAATTAAACATGTCCATAGATATGTTGACACATCATCTCATGGATGAGTAATAACTAAATCCGGAAAATGAAATGCATCCATATATATTTTGACGCAAAATATCATGGATGAATAATATAAAAATATAAATGAAGGAAATAATTAATTATTGGACACCATTTTTCCTAGGTACATGGTACCTTTACCATCAAGACCATTCACAATAATGTTTAAAAAAATGTTGGGTAAAAACCAATATATTATGGCTATCCAAATAACTTGTCCTATGATACTACTTATGCCTCGAGGGGATATATATAATTGGGTCATGCATGTATTGTACCAGTCCAAAAGATTCTTTATCTATCAAATAATTGATTTAACAATGTTTCTTATCAAATATAGATTTGAAGTAAGAGATATATATTTATTAATATTAACCTAGATAGTCAAATTACTATCAAAGTAGAAACCATATGTAAAATTTAGTATGATTTAAGATATAGAAACATCCACAATAAATTAAATTGATAATTTTGGAGAGATTAGATGTTCATAAGAGATTGAATATTTCTAGGGGACTAAGAAAAAAATCAAGGAAGTGAATTTGAATACTATCCTTGTCCAAATAAATCATTAACTATCTAGAGAAAGATTATGGATAGTATCAATACAAAAAATCCCATGTGGAATAAAAATATAGGCTTTTTTCATTGATGAAATAAAATAATATCTTTTAAAAATATTCTTGAGAAAAATATACTTTTATTTTGAAAAACCCTTTGAAAATAATTTTATTTTCAAATAAACCTTTTTAAAATATTTTTATTTTAAAATAATTCTATTGAAAAGTACTCTTCAAATAAATAATGATAGATGAATATGTACTTATCATATAAGGTATAAAGAATAGTCCTTTTGTATAGAAAAAGTTATAAAATACCTCATTAAGAAAGTGACAAGAAGATTCTTTGAAACATTGGTAAAAGAAAAAAGGGTAACATTTTCTTTACCAAATAATTTTATAAGATTTTTTTAAAACCTTTTTATAAAACATGGTTTTTAGAAGAAAACCGGTTCTCCAACTATGGTGAGATATAAAGTCAGATTTTCTAAAAATCATTTTATAAAACACATGAGTACCAAAGAGTTTAAAAAAGGGTACTTATATATGAAAATTTTCATAAATAACAAAATAATAATGAAATATATATATATATATATATATATTTAACCACATTTATATAATTTCCAAGATTAGAAATACCATTGAAAGATCATTTAAAGTTATTGTTATGGAAAATAATATTTAAACATCCCAAAGTGTCTTATAACACGTTAAAATATTTTAAAACATAATCCTCAAGAATTAATAACATAATATGAATTTGTAAAATATCATTATAGTAATGAGATTCATGATATATCATGTAAAGGGAAGTATATACACCATATAAAAGAAACTAAGAGGATAAGAATAATTAATCCTCAATGTAATGTAAATTTAGGGGAAAATACCTTACCAATGAAGTAAAAAATTAAATAAAAAAACTAATAATAATTAAATTAAATATATAAATACCATAAATATAATATTTTCCATGGTGTTTTATGTCAATGTTCCAGTAAGTACACCATATATAAGAAATTAGGGGTACAAAAATTAACTATGCCTAATGAAATGAAAATTAGACAAGAATTCCTTAACTTGTATTTTATTTCACGTGAACATCATTTAAATTCCTATATAATAAACTTATGTTAATTTTCAACTTGTTTTCGAACATTTCTAATCTTTATAATTACTTTTATTTTACTTATTACCATGTTTTGTACAACCACTTAAAATATTTAATTTTACCTCGGATGTTTTTGACCAAATTCAGTTTATATACCAAAACAACTATTGGTGGTCAACTATGGTCAAAGGTTCATTATATAACATATCTGGAATAATAACCATGAAATAATTATCATATTTACAAATCAATTATACTTTTAAAATAAATTATAAATATGGTTATGCAAATGATAATATGTTACAATCATTGAGATGGTAGGTCGTACGTACGCATGAGTAACAATCCCATTTTTAAGTGATCAATATGTAAAGAAGGTAAGTAACACCATATGATTACATAATGATAATTATATATTAAGTACCATTTTATTTAATAATATATAATTATACATATAATTTTTGGGGGTAAAGGGAATCACATAATGTCGAGGATACGGTAGCCCATTCATCCACGAATAACATTATCACTTTTTAAGTGTGTGAAAGGGTAATAAAGAAATGATATATATATATATATACAGAAAGTAAATAATTTCATGAATATTAGATAGATGTTTTTATGTCTCGTATTTTTTATTAAAACCTTCTCTTATACGTTCCATGTTTAGTGTGAACGTATCACAACGCTTTGAGGGGGAGGTAGTCCACATTTCCTCAAATGATGTTATCTTATTAATGTAAAATGGAAAATATTAAAGGTAGGTGTAATAAAATTATTATAGATGTATCAATACTAAATTAATATCATATATAATATATTTAAATTGTGTATTCATCATAATGGTAACATTGAGAAGCGATAAGGATAATTGAAAAATTGTCATTCCGTGGGGTAGTATTTCAACATACAAAGAATAAGTATGTTCACTTCCCTTAAATGGATATGTGTGTCAATATAAGTCATACCTTTACATACCAACATAATAATATCATTAAGATTTTGGTTTTTTTGTAAAATAATTTAAAAAAATATTTTAGGGGTGGATAATTGAAATGAAACTAAAAAGATTGAGTGAAGAGGTTACCTCTTAATAAGTTAACTTATTTTGGTTTATACCAAAAGGAATCAATGGAAGGTATTCTTATAAAAGGAAGAATTCCAGTTAGAATATAGTAATTATAGGAGAATATTTTGGCAAATCTCAGCTAAACATAAGATTTTGTAGAGGTGTGAGAAATGAGTATAGGTGGTGGCCTTTTATAGGGAAGGAAAAGGACTCACATGGTATTCTTGAGAAGATGTTAGGTGTGTACATGTTCTGACCTAATGAAAGTCATAAAAATCATAAAAAATTATTAATTTAAGGTGAATCAACAAATATTTCTATATAATGAGTGTTGGATAATTATATAGGTTATTTGGGCCTAAATATGGGGTTTTATTCCATTTAATCCAAATTACACCTTAATTATTGTGATTAGTTTTAATCACTTTCACTAATAAATTTTCTAAAAAATTAATTTGATAAAATCAGACCAAAAATTTTTATATTCATTACAATTTTGTATGTTTTATTTTTAAAATTAAAATCTCATAAGCGGAAAATTTAATATTAATACTAATTTCACAGATAGACATATTAACTAGTTTTAATGGAAAAATATTCCAAATATTATTATGTTTTTATATTCCATTTAGAATTTGTAATGATTATAATGAACTAAAATATATTATTAGATGTATAATTTATACAATTATAATTTAAAAAAATTATAATATAATTTAATATTAATAATTATTTAAAAGAAGAGACAGTTTTTAACTAAAACATAGTATTTTTCAATATTCACTAAAGAAATGATGTTTTTCAGAAAAATAAAAAAATTAATCCAAATATAATTTTCACATTATGAATTAAAAATGGAAGTTTATTTTATCAATTTAAATTGATATGATGGTCAAAATTAATATTTAAAATGGGGTTTCCAATAAAAGGTGGTAAATTGGCATTTATAAAAATAATGGGTTCTATGTTAAATATTTGGTTTGTTCTCATATTATGCTTATCAAATATATTGTATGAATATAAAAAAAATTGATTTAATATGTAACACATTTATTAAAATAATATCATTCACTAATTGTAGTTAATTTTTTCTTTTAGGGTAAAACAACTTTTCAATGATAAAAATAGTTCTCTATACAAATATCCTTTCAATATTCAATTGGTTTTTATATTCATTTATAATTTATTTATAAAGAATTATTTAGTTCTCTAAACCATATATTTTCATTAGTTAGTTAAAAATATTCTAAAATACTAGTTTATAACTTATTATATTAAATAATATTGTTTTAATTATAGATTGTTTCTTGGTAAGACTCAATATTGTGTATAGAGCATGTCACCGAAAAAGGTTGGTTTTTCATGTAATGAAATATATAGAGGATATTCATTATTTTGTATGATATATTCCAACTCAGTGCCACATGAATTTTAAGCTAACTCCATGTTTCATGAATGGAATAAATTGTAAATAGTAAATATATTATAAAGTATCAGGATATTATATTACCTTACATGCTTGATGTCACATGTAATACACACTATTTAATATAAGGTTCATATTTTAGTTTTTTAGGGCATCACAAAGACCATCATTTATAAACTAACATGTTCCACACACACACACACAAAATCATTCATATCATTACATTTCATTTAATAAAACAATTGATCAAAAATGGTGTAAATGTAGTTCACTGAAATGGGCTAGTGATGGAACCAACCTCAAAACTCTGGTCACACACACCCAAAAAGGGACACACTAATACGTTGACCACAAAAATAAAAAAAGAGTAACTATAATGATTCCTCACATCATATAATAGATTCAATTTAATAATAGGGGAATAGGATAAGTGTAAAAAACACATACCTTAAGAACACACACATTTTGCACCACAACAAACAAATAAACAACCCTCAGAAGAAGATCACACAATCGATCTGGAGATAAACAATAAGAAAAACCACCATGGTTCAAAGGATCTAAAAATGAAACACAACAGAGATACCACGATCAAAGAAATTAACAAGTATAAAATATTACTCACCCATAGAGATAAAATCCAACCATAACTATGATCAATTACCAAATGAATCATTCTAAACTAAATAGAGTGTCCCAAAATCATAGTTAAAGGGTTATAGGTCTAGATTGAGGTGGGACATTGGAGAATTAATGAAAAATCAGTAGATGCAACACCAAAATATCTAATATCCAAATAGTTACATGATGTGTATCCTCTTTACATTTTTTGTAATCCATATGGATCAAGTACTCTAGAAACCCAATAAGTTTTTATTAGAACTTGATATTATAACATTACAATTCTTGTAATCATAATATGGTGAGTACTTCATTCAGGTTGGGTACGTAGATTACAACATGTTTCTAGTGAACAAGTACATGTCGTTTACCCCCTTTATATGATGTGTAATATCATATAACAAAACATAGAATATAGATTCTTTCACAAACACCCAAATAAACATGAGATTTCTCAAACAACAGAAAGAATCCCACCAAATCATTAATATATTTATACCACATCTCCATTAATTCAAAAAAATCATATATCCCCATGATTTAGTTTATTATCGATTGATAATTTTCTCCATCCTTGAGTGCCCCAAGACACACAAAATTAAATATTAAAATAATAAAATAAAACTGAAATTTATAAAAGTGAGTAACCATATGTTAAAAACACCCCACAATAAGACTTTACATGCTCGGGAATTCTTGTGGAAGAATGATTTCTGATAAAGAGTTGAGGAAATTGGTCAGTCATAAATTTTTCTCACTCCCTTGTATCATGAGAATATGATCCATGTCACCATAACACGTTGACCAATGAAATTGACTTCCCACACAAGACGTTCACATGATATTCAATGATCTCTAATAGATTTTCAATAATAGATGCATCATGATATATCACAATATCTTCCCAACAGAACATGAGATGTTTTTGGATGATATTTCCATATATGGGATATGAGCACACCATCATGAATATATATCAATTAAACCATAAATTATATCCAATGTGTCACTTATCCAAGCCACTCATTTTCCTCAAATGATATAATATATCTCAGAGTCAACTTCCTTATTTTCTAATTAAAAGGTGACCCAAAAGAGGAGAAACATTAATAAAAATAAATTCACTAATGGAAAACGTCAAAGCACAATGTTGTTGATCTGTATAATAATTTTTGTGACTCTATGATAGTTCCAGATGGTGATGTATTTTTTGAATCCTCATGGATGTATCCAAAACCAAACTCGGTCCCACAAAAAAATCTTCTCCCACATCTGTCCAACAGAGGGTTGTTCTGCATGGGTAATCATACAAATAATATAAAATATCCATATTACTGATTAATGATAACAATTTTCATATGAAAACTCAACAATTCGTACATATATCTTAAGATCCCCTAAAATTCATTATACATTCAAAAAGTATATTCCCCAAAAACTGAATTTCACTCTCTAACTGACCTTCAGTTTGTGGATGATACATTATATTCAATTTGGCCAGAGTCCTTAGTGCCTCCTAGTGAATTCTCCAGAACCACAAATTAATCTGAGGTTCCCTATCTAAAATAATGATAGAATAAATCCCATGTAACCTTTAAAATTAATGCACATATAACATATGGATATCATCAAAAGTTTTGCGTCTTTAATAAGGATGTACTAAGAATAAAATTTCAACTGATCATTTATCACCCAGATAAAACTCCTCCCTTGGGTTTTACAAGGAAATCCATCAAAAAAGTCCCTATATGACTCATCCGATTTCAAAACTAACATCATAATAGGGTGAAGAGAACAAGAAGGGTTTAAATGATCTAACTTTATATGTTTGAAGGTGAATCAACGAGACACATAATCAGGAATGTAATTCTTTATAGCCAACCTCAAGAATCATCATATCAAAACATAATACATATTTGTTGTTTCCATATGAACAATACATGAAAAAAATATCACAATAATAAAACTAATCCCCTTACAAATGTTGGGATATGAAAATGATCCCTAAAAATGATAATTCCTTTTAAATGGATAGACTAACCCAAAATGACCTCCCATCATATATTGTTTCTCAAATCCATATGAAATCTTCATCCTACTAATGACCCTATTTAATAAAGTCAATGGGAGATGATGATATATAAACACTAGTAAGAACTGTACTTGAAACATCCTCATGATCATCTAGATGCAACTGATCAAAAACCTCGATATGGTTCCACACTTCCTTCAACTCTAAAATAGATTGGGATGGAACCTGCATACTAAGAGTAGAAAAAACAACAGTCCCTTTAATTGAGGTGTAAGTGATATCAAAGTCAATCATCTAATGGTATTCTACCCATCACCTATTTCTTAGATTAAAATACTTATGAGAAAATCTATATTTTATAATATTATAGTTTGAAAATAATATTTATCATTCCAAAATAGATAATTCTACCAACATTTAATCCCATAAATAAATATGGTAAAATATAAATTATTAAGGGGTAATTATTCTCATGTTTTCGAATCTAAAGAGAGCCTTAATCAACCACATTATCATCTGGTATGAGAACACAACCCAAACATGTCCTAGAAGCATCATATAAAACCACACACCCCTTAATAGGATTGGCCAAATCAAAATAAGAGACGATGTCAGCTATTTTTCTAGGTCATCGAAAAATGGTTGTCACTTTACATCCCATAATAATTTCACTCTTATACTTGTTAGAGAATTTAGAGTTAAAACTAACATTGATAAATCCTTATAGAACCATCCATAGTATCCACCATAACAAAGAAATCTATATAACCTAAAGTAATTTTGTGGCACTTACCATTAAAAGAAATTCATCACATTATTAGGATTAAGTAATAATCCAGAGTCATAAGTCACATTCCCCTAGAATATTACATCTTGGATACATATGTTTTACATTGAAATAATTATATAAGAATAGTGACTCCAAAGGATTTCCAAAACCAAACTCATATGGAACTCATGCTTGCGCTCAAATCTGAAATAAACCAAAATATAATCAATGAGAAATTGCCAAAAAAGTGTTGAGATACAAATGGATTATCTGATTCATCAATTCAATGAACACTTAATGAGTTCTTATATACCCAAATCATATCACATGATATTCATAATTGTTATTATTGCTCCTAAAATCCGTATTCGGTATATCAGACTCTAGAACCCTGAGATGATGATAACCTGACCATAAATAGATATTTGAAAACCATTTTTCGACCATTTAAAGATAAAACAAGATCATATAGGTGATGAAAATAATACTTGTTTTTAATGTTCACCAGATTCAAATTCTTATAATCCATGCATAATGGGAGTGAACCATATGAACTTCTTGGAAAAAATAATCGGGGATGCCCAAGTATAAACACAAAGGTAAACAATGAAGATCACCACCAGATCATCTAAATAAATCTTGATGTCTTTCAGCTCTGCTGATTCCATATGATTAGAATTTATATATATCGACTGTGTACCTGGAATCAGATCAATCATGAACTCCACCTCCCTCTCTAGAGGAGTCCTGAAGAAATCATCTGGGAAAATAATACTAAAATCATAAAATAATTGTCCGAAGATCAATAATATAAGATGCAACATCTGGAACAACTTCTACAATAGACAACAAAATCATTATCTTGGGGTGGGAAGGTCCTGTATGACCATACCTCTGATCCCACTACACTCAAGAGATACCATTTTCCAGAAAAAATGTTGTGTGCTGACGAAAGTAATCAACCTCATCATGATGAGAAAAAAACTAATCCATCCCAATGATGCATCAAAAAAATCTAAATTGAGAACAATAAAATCCTAGACTAACTCTTCAGGAGCTATCGATTGAAGACAAGGACACTAAAACCTCTTATCCTCACATTACCCATGATGTGTTGGTAACTCCATAACAAAGGACATGAAATTTTTTAAAAGGGTAGGAATATAAAAAAATTTATAGATATAAATGAGTGAGACACACCATTAATGAAAAAATAATTAATACTCAAGATTCAATATAATTAGTATATATTATTTTTTGAGAAAATGAATCTACCTCATTAGAAAACACATCTACTATGTGAAAGTGATTTAGTCCTGAGGCATGTAGCAAGATACATGTATTATTTAATGCATCTAATTGTGTTATAGTATCCATTAGTACTAACGATCCCTTAAAATATCAAAGTGTAGACATATGTTGATAGAAATGCTACATATTCCTATAAAATTCAAAACTATTACTCATCATTATAGGTGAAGGAGATGAAATTCAAGTGTTCTTGAGCTTTCTAAATGGATAGAAAGTAAGAGGCACACTAAAATCTATAACCATAGGTTCCATAGAGGCCAAAAATCGATAAAAACCTAAACCAATCCTATGGTTATCTTGACAATTTCTCTTTTTACCTACTATTATACAAAAACATCTACTAGGAGGAAGAGAAGGGGTAGAATACCCATAATTTCCAACTATATTCAATTATTACATCATATCAAAGTATAATGTCTCTATATAGATTAAAATAATCATCATAAATATCTATAAACAAATATTTAGTCACAAAACCTCTTTGTACTTATGATCTTTCAGCTGGTCATTCTTCAAAACATCACGTGTAAAAAAAACTAGTTCTACAAGATGATTAGTGTACACTGACAATGAATTATATCCTATTTTAAATGATAGTAACTCTAAATAAATTCCCATCATCAATTACATTAGAAAAAAAATCAGTAATATGAGTGTCTTAAAACCCTCCACGCCAATATGCTTATCTGCCTATACAATTGAATCCAATAATCCCTTGCCATGAACCTAAAGTATAATCACTGTATACATCACCTTGATACTCCCAGATGTGTCCAAGATGTAAAATATCTGATCAATCAATTTTAGCTAATCTTTTTCATCATAAGGTTCATTCATTCCATTAAAGAACATTAGATTCTCACGCAAGAACACCCAGGATTGATCTCTTTCTCCAATAACCACTAAATGTACACAAAAAATGGTGTTCTAAGGTTGTGTCACATTCTTGAAAACATTACAATCTTCTCACACAATATCCTCAATAAAATTTGGATCCATAAGACTATTCCCTTGTGGGGAATTAGTTGTATCAACCCAAGGAACTTGTAGAATATGTCTTAGATGCATACTACTACACATTTAAAGGAAATGAACAATCAAACAATGTAAAAATTAAAATACAAACTAGAAAACCCATAACAAAAATATATTTTAATATCAATAGATCAAGATAGGGGACACACATCCCAACATACCATGGTAACCAGAGTCTCATCAAAGAAAGAGAAATACATTTAGTAACCACAATATACCTCTATTGTCTTAACAATCCTATATTCAATCCTCCAAATGTACCAAGATAAGGATTATTGAAGAAATACCACCATTGATACCAAACAATAATGAAATAAACTGAATACCTACTCAAACTAATACCTAACCAAATCCTCCATATAGCTATAGTGCATTATCGACCCCCACATGTTGATTAAAAGAACCCTTAAATCAAACAAAAATCAAAGGGAATGATTTCCCCAACCTAATGAAACAATATGGAACTTATATACAATAGAGGAAACAATGGAAAAGAAAAATAAATGATTCAACAGAAAAATAAAGCAGAAAATAGATTACTCATAAATAGAAAGAATCTCAATGTATTGGTCCAACTAAAAAGGACTACCAAAATAGGGAAAACCAAATACTCAATGTGATATCATGGGAAGTATCCCACAATCTCAGCACTATCTACCCAACTCATATAAAGTAAATCATTGATGCCTCACTGTGAAACATTAACATTCACTATATTGAAAGATATAACCAGGTCTATGAACTGTCTATATGGAACATAGGGTGTGATATAAAATGTTTAGTAGGATCTCACCAAGGAGTTTCATAACATGTATCTTTACAATAATCCATGTATTATCTAATTTATATAAAATGATTCAGGTTAACATTTTGAGAGGGTTTATATCAAAATCATGGAAAATAAGCCTAATTTCCCGTATTTAAAAATTTCCAAATAAAACAGGTACATAAATTTATAATCATATCATCTACTTATATCAAAACCAAAATATCAAGTGAGAGTAGATCATGAATCATATAACACATCCAATCCATTAAAGTATAAAAAAATAGTACAAAACCAAAGAATAAGCATAGGTAACATCAAGAAAGGGGTTTCACTTTGTCAGGATAACTAGGACACTCATACCTATCATAGAAAATCATGTACACATCAATCCACAACACATATGGATTAAGTATAATGATCATAATAACACCAAATAAAGTGAACCCCTTAATTAGTCTAACAAGTCCACAAAAAAATTGTCCTTAGGAGCAGATAAAACCCCCAAAAGAAAACCCCACAAATTTGGATGAGACCAATTACTATACCTTCCACCTAAGCACCCAAGGATTCCATTATCATCTATTTTTCAATCTAGTTCACCAATCCATTTCTATAAACCCATGATTTTAAAACTATTTCCCAAAACAATTTCACAATGCTTTGAAAACAATTTTACATGTACCAAAACTAGGAGAAAACCATCATATATTAAAAACCTTACTCCATGAACAAAAAATAAATTACTAATATCAAGTCCTTTAATTAAATAAAACAATTTATCAAAAGTTAGAGAAATTCAATTCACCATCATAGGAAACAAGATGTATATAATAATGGAATGGATGGACCTAGAACCAATCCTCACATATCAAAACTTATTCAATTTAACAAAAGGTACAATAGATAATAGGAAACAACACATACCTCAAGAACATGAAATCACCACACCATAAAAAATTAGGAAATTGACCTTAAAAAAAGATCAAATCATTGATCTTGAGATAATCAAGAAGAAACATAGCCATGTATAAATAGATCAGATAACACAATAAAATAGTGTAACTGTGATGAGATAAAAAATAAATCATAGAGGGTTAATCACTCGGAGGGATTTAGTCCAACTACAACAGTGATCAACTTCCAAATGAATCAATATGTATCTTACAAGGGCTCATAAAATTTTAAGAGAAACATTTCATGTCAAGAGAAAGGTGGGTTATGGGAAAATAAACAAAAGAACTAGTTAATGCAGCACCATAAAAGTTAACCTCCCAAAACTTTCATGACATGTAACCCCGTTCAACATCTTGTAGTCCACAAGAAAAATGTACAATAGAAAACTCAAATCTTTTTTATTAAAACCTAATCTATTTACATTACAAATCATGTAACTATTACATGTTGTGTACTCCTTTCACGTTGTGTACATATTTCACAAATTTTTTCTTGAAACCAAGTATATCCCATGTATATCCTTTATAGTCCAAGTAATATGCTTGAAAATAGGATAAAAATCAAGTTTCATACAGGAAACCCCCAAAGAAACTCAGGCATTCTCCACACTCAAAGAGAACCCTGCCAAGCCATTATCACATTTATACAAGGATTCCATTAATTAAAGAAAAAAATATCCCAAAATTTTGGATATTTTTCACATAAAAGTTTATCTAACCTTTTAATTCCCAAGATACACCCAATTAAAGTGGAAAAATCAAAGATAAGGTAAATACTTGAAAGAGGGTAATGGGATGTTACAATTTTTTATAAGGATGATTCATCAGACTATAAATTTCAATAATAATGTGAAATTTGGTTGGGTCATACATTTTAGATAGTTTTATCCTATATAGAGACATTATTACCATGAATTTCAATCATTAATAAATAAAATATTCTAAAAATCATTATATATATCGTATATTTTACAATGTTACTGTAATGACCCAAACATTTATAAATTCGTCTTGATCTGATTAAATGTCTCATTATGAAAATTGTTTGTATAAATGTAAACTTATTTGGTTTTATGTTTTTGGATTTTAAAATACTGTCAAGATTTTTGATTTTTGCTAATATAGTCTTTGAAGAGTGATCACCTGATTAGTATAAATATACGACTTTAACAAATCCAATTTACTCAGACTAAGGAAGCGATGGCCTCATCCGATACACATTCCCCATACGAAGCCCATTTTTTAGAGCTCAGAAAGTAGGTGGAATCATTGATCTTCACTATTGACCAAGCCCAAGCTGATATTGAACATGTTAATCTTAAGTGGAACCGACTACGGTAGAATGGGAAGTTAATAGATGTTACCACCCGAGCGATGTTATCCGAGAAACCCCCAGAGTCTATCACCATCGCACACCATACCCTTCGGTCTTATGCAGGTGTTATAAGGGGTTATGTAACAAGACCCTAGCACTACGACTATGTTTATTATTTTTGTATAAAGAATGTGCATTCATTTTATTATTGTTACTTGGTAAATAGTTTTTAAAGCACAAATAGTATTTTTAGTTAATATTCGACTAAGACACCTACATTTATGAATTAATGGATTTTTGAATTAAATAATATTTTAATAAAATATTATTATTATTATTAACTTTATTTTTATTAAATATAAATTATCGTATAATTTTATGAATGCAATTGTAATTTTTATTATGGTTTGAAAGCTGTTTTTGTCAAAACCCTTGATTTTTCGATAAATGTCAGTTTTTATTTTAAAAGTAAAAATTTATATATTTAGGAAATTATTTAGATAAAATGAATATTATTATTGTAATCATGATGTTGAAATTATCCAATGGTGAATTTTTCATAATTTTTTGAGATAGTCGAATTGTTTTGTAAAAATTAAATACCGTTTAAATATATAATGTGTTTTATGACATCATAATGACCCAATAGAGATGTAATAAAATACTATAAACATTATGTTCTGACAATATATGTTTTAAAATTAATATAATTTGATTTTGGGTTTGTTTTATTTATTTTACAAAGATTTGGTGGAACCTTCAAGGATTATAAAACATTTTGTCTTTTTAAATTGTTTTCCTTGAGAGTGTGACTCACCTCCACAAAATCCAACCTATTATTTTAAGATGTTCAGAAATTGTACATATAAAATATTGTTTTCCATTCACCTTTGGAATAAATGATTGGAAAAAACCATGGCCTGGTTTGTGTTTTTGATTAGTTTAATATGAGGTGTCCCAAACCTAAATAATAAAGAATTTCCTCTCCTTTCCAATACATCCCCACTCAAGCTCCCACTTCCTCTTCACTAAAAGATTTTAGAGTTCGTCCAAAATCTACCATACTCTCTCTAGAATCCTCCCAAGGTGCCCCAAGCTCCCAAGAACCCACTATCAAGCCACTCCCAAGCCTTGGGGATCACACTTCCAAATAAGGGATTTCTTCCTTTCTCATTTTTGTCAAATTCTCTTTAAGTTGTTATGCCATTTTGTTTTCAATTAAAAATGTTGGGGGAAATGATTTATAACCTCACCCATACATCCATATTTAAGTTTTGATTATTTTATAACCATTTCTATCTCATTAATTCCTCTCATGTACACCTGTTATGATTTCTAAATTCCATGAGGAATTTCTCTCTCCTCTTTTACATCCAAGTAATTATTTTGTATTATGAATCTAAATTCCATTATGTTTGTTCATACATGTATCTATATTACCCCGTACCTATCCATTTCTTTTAAATATGATGAGACACCCATTTCATTTTCATCATTTATTTTTATGAATGTTTATGTCATGTCATTATGGTGCTGAGTTTGTACCGCGCCAAGATCATTGTGTAGTGAATACCATACCCATGTATCTATCAAGGGTAATCACCTTTATATAAATATACATTTCTAATGGTACTTTAATGTGTTTATTACACATTACTTAATCATGGAATGACTTATTATGTTGATTGATTCCATGTTACATGATCCATGTTGCACACTTATGAATGAAATGAAATTTTTATAAAAGGGTGTGCCTTGATAGTGCTCCAATGCATTGGGTAAAGTATAGTATCATTATACGTCATGTACAGTGGGTGTTAACTCATGATAATTCAAGTAAAATGAGGTTTTAATCATGATTCAAGTGCAATGAGGGTTTACTCATTCTCCATGGGCAATGAGCCTTGGCTCATGCTAATTCCATGTTAAGTGTTGTTGCCACATTTCCATGTTTTGATTATCATGCTTTATTATGCCTTTATGTTAATGTTTCTCTTGTTCTCTATTGATATGACTATTATCTAACATATATTGTATTCCCCATGTTATTCAATGATTATTCCCTTACTGGGCTTTATAGATCACCATTTTCTTGTGAATGTCCTCAGTTTATCCCATGAAATGCTATGTACGAGGGAATGTACTAGTCATGTAAAGGAAGTTTCCAATAAAGATGTTGTATTTCATGTTTGAAGTTGTTATGTAATTATTCTAATCCCCAAAGACACTATACCTATCGATCTTCTATGTTGTAACAAGTGAAGTTTATGTAATATATTAAGTTTAAGTACGAAGTAAAGTGCAAGGTTGTCATAGTTGGTATTAGAGGATAGGTTTAGTTATTTTTGGGATTAGGATTATAAAACCCTAGTGAATCCTTAGATACAAGACTAAGTATAATAAAAAAATCCCTATTTTTTTCGGTATTGAGTAAGTGTTTTATCCAGAAAATACATCCTTGTCTGGATACGAGTAGGTATAGGAGGCTCTGGGACAGATGTACCAAGGGGTGAAAACCCAAACAGGGAGTTTCAGGATTGACCTGGGGAATCCTGGTACAAGATAATGGGCCTTTCTGCACTCTTGGTTATGACACTCCTGGGAGATACGCATTGGTAAATTCACATGCCTAGTATGAACCATTGTTAAGGGAATAAAAAATTCCCCTAAGAATATATGTTAGAAAGTAGATCTGAAGCTTATAGATTCATAAGTTATGGAAATAAAACCGATGTGAAGATCAATGTGATGACTGTGAAGATCAATGTGATGACTGTACTAATGAGATTCCCAATTCTATGGGAATGGTAATCGTGAACTTTTTCATGATTCTATGTCAATTAACTCAAGATTTGAATAGAAATATTGGTCAAGAGGAACATTCAACCCCCCCTAGAAAGAACAAGTTGCTATCGAGAGATTCATGAGAGAAATTCTTCCTACTTTTAATGGATCATATGATCCCTCAATCCCCGAACAATGGATAAACTCCATTGAAAAGATCTTCTCTACCCATCAATGTTTTGAAGAAGAGAAGATTCTTCTAGCTACTTATCACATGGAGTGTGAAGCCAATTGATAGTGGACATTGATAAAAAAATATGAATCGTGAGGAGGAGATCAAGGAATTGGAATAGAAGGATTTCTAGAAGATGTTTCTCGATAAATATTTTCCATGCACCCGCCGAATTAAGATGGAAAGGGACTTCCTTCCCTTAAAGAAAAAAAGGAGACAGATCTACTAGAGCGTACGAGGCCAACTTCACAAGGATTGCATGATATGCCTTCAAATTTGTTGTTACCCCCAAATGCAAGGTTGACAGTTTCTTTGGTGGGCTGAAACCTAGCCTGCAGAATGAACTGGTGATCCATGACTTCGATAGATATGAGGAAATTTTCTGATGTTCCCTCAAGTTTGAAATGGAGATTGGATAATCTGAGGGTAATCTAGGGATAAGAATCATATGGTGGACTTCAATGATGGCGGTCCGATGGATAAATCCAACGATACTAAGAAGATCCAGCACCCCACATGGCAAAGGTATATAAAGTAATAGCTCAGAAATTTCCTGAAGGGGATGAGGAAATGATTTAGGTGTGGAAGAGAAGGGAACCTGGATATTAACTGTCAACAAGAAAAGCCCATGGCTATAATAGAGGAGAGGAACACTTAGTTCGATCCTTAATGCATTGTTCATTGCTATAACAAGAAAGAACTCGGGCATATTACAAATCAATATCCTAAGCCAAGGGTTTTTGAAGGCAACCAACAACCTTTAAGGCAGCAAGGGAGAGCTTTTTCCATCACTACTGTCGAAGTGAACCCCGACAATGAAGTGGTGACTGGTATGCTAGTTAATCATTACAGAATAGATAACGTACTTTTAGATTCTGGTTCTACAAATTATTTTATATCCCAAAAGTTTAGTAGAACAATCCCAACACCACCAAAAATCATGGAAGTGAAGATGTCGGTGAGTACAGAAAATGAGGAAATCATTGCATGCCATGAATATAACTCCTCCCCTATAATAATCTTTAGATTGAACTTCCCAGTGAATCTCATCATACTCCCTCTGGTGGAATTTGATGCAATTCTTAGCATGGATTGGATTTCCCTATATAGAGCCAACATAAATTTCCATGAGAGGTAAATCACTCTCCATGTGGATAATCGACCCCAGATTCTGTACAAGTTCAAGGAGGAATATGAATCATCATTACCTCCATCATCTCAAGCATGGATATTACTGCCCTATGAGAATGTGTATCAGGCTCAGATGATTGAGTCTAAGGAGGCAACCATTCTAGAAGACAAACCTATTGTGAGGGAATTCTCTGAAGTGTTTACCGAGGAATTGATTGGTCTTCCTCCTGGAAGAGGTGTGGAATTATCAATTGACCTTATACCTAGGGAGTTCCCAATATTAAAGAATCCATATATAATGACTTTTGTATAGCTTGAGGAGCTGAAGAAACTACTATAAGAGAATTTGGATAAAGGGTTTGTACGCCCAAATGATTCACCATTGTGTGCACCAGTACTCTTTGTCGTGAAGAAGGATTGGTCAATGCACCTTTGAATCGATTATCATGAGCTTAACAAAACCACGATAAAGAAAAAATATCATCTCCCATGAATTGAAGACTTGTTCGATCAAATGCGTGGATCACAATACTTCTCTAAGGTGGATTTGTGGTTGGGACTTTATCAAGAAAATGTGAAGAAGGCAGATATCCCCAAGACTGCTTTTTGTACAAGATACTTGCACTATTAATTCATATTAATTCCTTTCGGAATCACAAATGATCTAGAAATCTTCATGGGCATGATTAATAGAGTCTTTAGATATTAAATTGACAAATTTGTGGTAGTATTTATAGTTGATATTCTCGTATACTCCAAAACCAAGGAGGATCATGAGAAGCATCTAAGAACTGTACTACAGACCTTGTGAAAGGAGAAGATCTATGAAAAGTATAGAAAATGTGAGTTCTATTTGAAGTAGGTTTCATTCTTGGGCCATATCATCACAAGCAATGGGATATCTAAGGATCCCTCCAAGATAGCTGCAATATAGGTATGGATGAGGCCAACATTGGTAACAGATATCTATAGCCTCTTGGGGTTAGCTGGATATTATCGAAGATTTTTGAGAAATTTCTCAAGATTTTACAGCCCTCTTACCAATCTAACTCAGAAGGGAGTAATGTTTTCTTCGAGTTATTAATGCAAAGAAATCTTCAAGGAGTTAAAAATGATGTTTATCAGTACACCCATGCTCACTTTACCCACACACGGAGAACATTTTGTTGTATACTATGATTCTTTGAGGAAGGTATTGGGCAGTGTGTTGATGAAAAATGAAAAAGTCATTGCCTATTTTTCAAAGAAATTGAAATTTCATGAGAATAATTATCTATCACATGATCTAGAGTTGGCTGCGGTGATCTTCGCCTTAAATATTTGGCAGCATTATCTTTTTGGGGAGGAATGTGAAATATATACAGAGCACAAAAACCTCGACTATATATTTGCACAAGAAATATTTGAACATGCACCAAAAAAGATGTTTAGAGATGATCAAAGACTATGACGGCTCAATAAATTACCACCCTGGTAAAGCGAACAAGGTGGTTGATGCTTTAAGTAGAAAGGACCCATTGATTCTATCACTGGTGAGAATTGAAAAGGATCCAGTCTTCTCAGATTTGATGAATATGGATATTAGAATCATAAATAAGGGAACATTATCAATGCTTTCACAAATTATTTGTCATCTATCTGTTTTGAAAAAGTTAAAGAATGCTCAATGGGATGATGTGGGAATTCAGAGGAAAGTGGAAGCTATTAGAAGAGTGAAATCCTTGGAGTTCAATGTTAATGAATAAGAAATTGTGATATTTGGGAAAAGACTATGTGTTCCATCATGTTCAGAGATGAAGAAGGAACTTTTGGATAATGCACATCATTCACGTTTCTCTATTCACCAAAGAAACACAAAGATGTACTGAGATATTCGACAGAATTATTGGTGGGATAATATGAATAAGGATATTTCTAAGTATACATCAAAGTTCCTGGTGTGTTAGAAAGTGAAGGCAGACAAGTAGCAGTCTAAGGGGATAATACAACCATTTCATATACCATCATGCAAATAAAATAACATCACTATGGACATTGTCACCGGACTTCTGAAGACATCCAAAGGCAATAATGTAATCTGGGTTGTTTTGTATCATCTTACAAAGTCTGTATACTTCATTGCAATTGATGAGGATTTCTCATTGGATCATCTAGAACATATATATATATCAAAAAAGTGGTAAGGCTTCTTGGAGTACCACTATCTATTGTATCTGATCGAGATCCAAGATTCACCTCTATGTTTTGGAAGAGTATTCAACATGCTCTGGATACTGAGCTGAACTTTAGTACAACATATCATCCTCAAACTGATGCCCAATCTGAGTGGACTATCCAAACACTTGAGGATATGTTGGGAGCATGCTCAATGGACTTTAAAGGAGGATGGGATCAACAAATTACACTGGTTTAATTATCCTATAATTATAGTTTCCACTCAAGCATCTGAATGGCACCTTATGAATCCCTATTTGGGAAGAGTTGCAGAACACCGTCGTATTGGGATGAAGTTGGTGAGCGTGGGCTTCTAGGACTAGAAATGGTTGATGAAATGGTGGAGAAGGTGAAAAACATTTAACAGCATATCAAGGCATCCCAGAGTTGATAAAAGAGTTATTCAGATAAACATTGATGAGACCCTGGGTTTAAAGATAGAGACATGGTATTTCTACACATATCTCTATTGAATAAGCTCGTGAGGATTGAAAATAAAGGGCCATTATGTCCTAGGTACATCGTCCCCTTCGAGATTCTTGATCATGTCGAGGTTGTGGCCTATTTACTAGCACTTATACCTACCATGACCAAAGTACATAATGTCTTTAATGTATCACTCTTAAGGAAGTACATAACAGACCCTTCACATGTACTCTCTATGGAGGTAGTATATTTAGAGGATGATCTTTCTTATGATGAGAAACAAGTGAAGATCTTAGATCATAAAGAAAATGTTATATGAAATAAGATAATGCCCCTTGTCAAGGTGTTGTGGTGAAACCACGAGTTTGAAGATGAAACATGGGAATCAGATTAAGTGATGAAGCAGAGTTACCCACATATTTTTTAGTGTGGAAAAAGGAAATTTTGAGGGTGAAATTTCATAAGGGGGAAGATTGTAATGACCCAAACCTTCATTAATTCCTCTTGATCTGAATAAATGTATCATTATGTAAATTGTTTATATAAAGGTAAACTTATTTGGTTTTATGTTTTTGGATATTAAAATACTATCCAGATTTGTGACCATTGCTAATATATCCATTGAACAGTGATCACCTGATTAGTATAAATATAGGGATTTAACAAATCCAATTTACTCAGACTAAGGAAGTGATTGCCTCATCAAGTAGACTTACCCCATACGAAGCCCTTTTGTCAATGATCATAAAGGAGGTGGCATAATTGGGCTTCACTCTTGATGAATCCCAATCTGATCATGAACATGTTAATCTTGTGCAGAACCGACTAGGGGAGAAGTGGAAGTTAATAGAGATTACCACCCAAGCGATTTTATCCAAGCCAACCCAAGAGTCGGTCACCATCACACACCTTATCCTTCAGTCTTATTCGAGTTTTATAAGGGGTTATGTAATAATACCCTAGCACTATGACTATGTAAATTATTTTTTTATAAATAATGTGAATTCATTTTATTATGGTTACTTTGTAAATAGTATTTAAAGAACAAATAGTTTTTTTAGTTAAAATTCGACTAAGAAATCTAATTTTATGAATTAATGGATTTTTTAATTAAATAATATTTTAATAAAAAATTATTATTATTATTAAATTAATTTTTATTAAATCTAAAATATCATATAATTTTATAAATGAAACTATAATTTTTATTAAGGTTTGAAAGCCGTTTTTGTCAAAACCCATGAATTTTTTATAAATGTCAGTTTTTATTTTAAAGGTAAAAAATTCACATATTCAGAAAATTATTTAGATAAAATGAATATTATTGTTTTAATCAGGATGTCGAAATTATACAGTGGTTAAGTTTTCATAATTTTCTGAGACAGTCGAACTTTTGGGTAAAAATTAAATACTGTTTAAATATATAATGTGTTTTATGACATCCTAATAACCCAATAATAATGTAATAAAATACTATAAACATAATTTTCGGACAAAATATGTTTTAACATGAATATAATTTGATTTTTGTT
Source organism: Viscum album (assembly GCA_963277665.1). Classification (NCBI taxonomy): domain Eukaryota; kingdom Viridiplantae; phylum Streptophyta; class Magnoliopsida; order Santalales; family Viscaceae; genus Viscum; species Viscum album. The sequence continues at coordinate 182,085,684 of OY728130.1, forward strand.
TTGTTTAATTTATTTTACAAAGCTTTGGTGGACCCTTCAAGGCTTATAAAACATTTTGTCTTTTTAAATTGTTTTCCTTGAGAGTGTGACTCACCTCCATATAAGCCACACTATTATTTTAAGAATTTTGGAAATTGACCTTATAAAATATGTTTTCCCACTCCACTTTTTCAAAAAACATGGCCAAAAACCATGGGCTGGTTTGTGGTTTTGATTAGTTTTATGTGACGTGTCCCAAACCTAAATAATAAAGAATTCCCTCTCTTTTCCTATATAAACCCACCCAATCTCCCACTTCCTCTCCACTCAAATCCTTTGTAGTTCATCCAAACTCTTTCCTCTTATCTCTAGAATCCTCCCAAGGTTCCCTAAGCTCCCAAGAAGCCTCTCTCAAGCCTCTCCCAATATTTGGAGTTCACACTTCCAACTAAAGGATTTCTTCCTTTCTCATTTTTGTAAACAAAATTTAAGTTGTTATGACCTTTTGTTTTTAATTAAAAATGTTGGGGTATGATTTCATACCTCCCCCATACTGCCCTATTTATGTTTATATGATGTTATACCCCTTTATCTCTCATTAATGCCTCTTATGTACACTCGTTACCATCTCGAAATTCCGTGAGGGATTTCTCTCTCCTCTTTTACATCCAAGTAATTATTTTGTATTATGTATCTAAATTCCATTATTTTTTTTGGGACATGTATCTATATGAACCCATTACTTTCCATTTCATATAAATATGATTACATTCCCATTTCTATTTCATCAACCATTTTCATGAATCCTTATATCACGTCGTTATGCTGCTGAAATTGCATCGTGCCAAGATCATTGTGTAGTGAATATCATACCCATGTCTCTATTAAGGGTATTAGCCTTTATGAACATATATATTTTCAATGGTAAATTCAGGTGTTTATTCTACACTACTTAATCTTGTAATAAATAATCATGTGTATTTATTCCATGTTATATGATCCATGTGGCACACTTATGCTTGAAATCAAATGTTTAAGAAAGGGTGTGCCCTGATAGCTCTCCAATGCATTAGGTAAAGTATAGTATCATGAAACATCATGTGCAATGGGTGTTTACTCATTCTAGTTCAAGTGAAATGTGGGTTTACTTGTGATTAATGAGAAATAAGGGTTTACTCGTTGTGTTTGAGTAATGAGCCTTGGCTCATCTTAATTCTATGTTAAGGGTTGTTGCCACATTTCCATGTTATGAATATCATGCTTTATCATACCTTTATGTTCATGTTTCTCTTGTGCCCTAATGATATGTCTATTATCTAAGATGTATTGCATTCCTCATGTTATTCCATGTTTATTCCCTTACTGGGCTTTATATCTCACCCTTTTCTTATGCGGGACCTCAGGTTATCTCATGCAATGATAAGTACGAGGGAATGTAGTGGTCATGTAAAGGAAGTTTTCAATAAAGATGTTGTATTTCATTATTAAGTTGTTATGTAATGATCGTAAGCCCCAAATACACTATACCTCATGATATTCTATGTTGTACCAAGTGATATTTATTTAATAAATCATGTTTAAGTATGAAATAACGAGCGGGTTGTCATAGTTACATTTTCACTAAAGATCTAGGTTATTTAAGATCTTATATGACAAATAAGTAACAACCAAAATGATTTATTATCAAATGATATATGGTTTAATAATTTCTATTCATTGTTGTAATTTAGATAGAACTAATAAAATATTCTATATAGTTTAATGTGTTAATGATAACAATTTTCAATTATATCCCTATGGAATATTTGAAAATATTCCAAAATTCGGCCATCATAAAAGGAAAATGCCTTCAATAACATTGACATAAAAATTTTCAATACAAGAACACTTATATGTTATTCTCAACAATGATACTAAAAATCATTTAAATAAATGGTTGAAGACATAAATAAATAGAAAACATTGGATTTGAACTAAAAACAATACCCAATAATATCCATGAAAAATTCAGTATTTTTCTATTGGTATATAATCTATTATCTTTATCAATTTCATATACATAATATATTGAAATAATTTACATTTTTAAATTGTATTATTAATATTTTTCATTGGAAGGCATGAATATAGATAATTTAACCTATGAGCCAAATAAATTAAAATATTTTTCTTATAGAACTTTGAGGGTGTCAATGACATTTGAATCTATGAATATATATTATCATCCTATTTTATACCATATTCTATAATATTTTCTACCTCAGAATGACCAAATTTCAATCCTCCCAATAAAACACCTGATCTTTAATAAAGTATATAAAATCATCATGAATATTTGTGGAGCATATGTCCTTTTATGGATCACATTTCTTTGGAAAAGACTATAAATATGAACCATAGGTTCGTTAAAAAGTGTTTAAATTAGACTTAATGCATGAGTAACTATACCAAACTGATCCAATCACCCTATAATCTGATTCTCCTTAAAACATATAAGGCTTATTGCACAAAATCAGAAATAGTTCATATAACCTATGACTTGTCTCATCCAACATAGTGGGAACATAACTCTACTCTATATTTAAAGGGTTATCCCACTACTAATTGGGGTTAAGATAACTATCGATTAGTTTATAGAATCAATAATTGACTAGAAAACTGATCATATTCTAGAGGCTCTATAACGTTTATGGGAACATCAAATCTCATTCTCTAAATAATATATTTTTGTACATGGTGTAGCATATTATAGCCAATAGGATGAACACAAATATTCCATATTATAGTTGGTTCATCAGACTTGAGAAATACAAAGAGGAAAAATAATATAACATACGATATGATTCATGTGACAACATTGTTGTTCCCTAAACACAATACATTATAGTATTTAAATTACCAACATATTATAATATTCCTATTAAATGGATACTTCAGTAGCACCACAAAATTATAGTTCCCTCATATATAAAAAAATACTCTAAAATCGTTGTCACCTTTTGAAAAAATTGATAACAAATCCACACTTGACTACTAAATCAATCCATTATCCCTATTACTCATCAACTTTAACATAACTCTGATATGAATCGACCCATTAATACCCCAGATGATAAATTTATAAAAAAAGTGTTCCAAAAAATTTCTACCGCTAATAAGTAAGGGTCTAGTAAATATTTTTAGGAAAGAATAACATACATGTATAACCTTATATTTTGTCATAATAGAATATTAATTTAATTATAATATATTTAAAACAAACATCCACATGATATTTAAATGTTCACACTATAATAAATTCATATAATATTAAACAACTAATTACCAGGATACCACAAAGAATGCACTAATAATTATTAAATTCAAGAGTAAAATATCAAGGAATATAAAAAAACTCATGATATAGTAAAAATAAAACACAATCTAATGTCTCTAAATATTATCACTGTCTATTAAAAACAACGATGTATTCCACCAAACTCTTTAGGGAACCATTGAGAACCAGAACAACTAACACTAAGCCCATAATAGAAACATCCAAAAATCAAATTATTTTTATAGAAACAGCATGTGTGGGATAGAGGCTCAAATGAGGCTAGAAATAAATACCCAATTAGACACTCTAAATACACAAAGTATAGATATATTGAGTCATCTCAAAACCCCTGATTGAGGAATAATATTTTATCCCTTAAGATAGTGTGCGAATATGAATTATTGATTCAAAACCTTGGGATAACTAGTATTCCTTATCCTCAGATTTTTTTCCCATAAAGGATGAAATATAATGCCCAAAAAGAGTAACTCTAGATAGAAAGAGACCCATAATTCTAAGAATTAATAGCTAAATTTTATTTCATATATTTATGTAAAACAAGTGTAGAAAATAAATTACCATATTAGTATCACTCAGACCAAAATACGTCCACAACTCCTACGATAATTTATTTCAATTACAATGGAGAATAACTCCTTTTTTATGTGTAAGTTCCTCAAATGTGGTCCAAAACTAAAATTTTGTTAGTCATTATTACCAACAACCACTTAAAATATAGATGGTGAATATACCAAAACCTAATGGATAATGTAATGTACAATTATATACTGGAGTACCAAAACACAATCTACTCATTCCTAATCAACTCTATAGAATCATTTTATGGGACCGGCACTTCACTGAAAGGCTGAAATCCAAAAAAATAGAGTTTAAACCCATTATTTATAGAGAACCCATACCTCATATCATAGATAAAATAGTATTATTTGGGTGGAGGACATGTTCCCCATCATATTGGATGTATTCCCACTTAGTACATAGGACCGGCACCTTATCAGGATAAAGGGGATTCTAAATCCCTTCCCAAACATCCAATAATGAGCATAATATGGGACATAAAACTCTTATCCCTGAAAGGATAATAACTCGATCACTTTTGTAAAGGGCCAATGACCTCATAATGAGCATTATACAAGTTTTACTTAACTCCATGATAGATCTAAAAACATGATCTTGTTTTATTTTTTCTTGTAGGATTAAATAATCACATTCAACATGAAAAAATTCTCACAATACATTATTCATTTATAAAATTGATAATATAGGGTTAAAAGACAAGGAAAACACAAAATTATCTATATTATATTCCATGCACTCTAATATACTTATTTTGTGATACTTAAAAATTATTGATCACGTCTTTCCACTAATATATAACATAATGTCAACCGAATCAATGTGAAAATAGTGAGACATGCAATGTGGGACTCATAATCTATCTATGAATTTATACTTGGAACCCTATTCTTATTATCCCAATATACCCAATTTTTCTCTTCCTATACATAATGGGTGGGTATAACAGGTTAATTTACAATAATTCCATTGACTATAAGTTGTATATGATGTGTTAGAAATACATGTTATCATTATACTAATGACATATGAAGCCTAAGGGATATTCCACATTTACTACAGAGAACCCAATTCATAATGTCTAAATCTTTAAGGCATTTACAGTTTCCCACACAATGTATGGAACCCCAAGGATTCCCCAAGAATGCACCACTTCCCTTGTCATATTGTTTATATAAACATGCCATGTTCCTCTAATAAAGAGACATGAATATTAAACTAGGTTACTGAGAATATAAACCTCCATACCTCGAGTCATGTACCCATTGAATAAACAAGGAGTGGTTGGGTGAACTATACACAATATTATATTTATCTCAATTTCCTAAAACATACCCACATTGGTGAGATAAATGATCTGTACGTCAAAAACAAAATATATGGGATCAAAAATTACAAAACCCAGGGGCCCTATGAATAGCTTGGTTCACCAAATAATCCATGAAATCATGTGACCATGTGTAAAAAAATAAACAAATATCTTCTAACAACTAGTAAAAAAATAGTGTAAAATATGTAATTTGATGAAATTTCAATAATAATGTCCTAAATTTATGTGATTCGATAATGCTTCTATAGTTTCTTGCCAATGACCCGTGATCCACCTTCATCTCTTCTAGTCCATGCATCAATCCTCTTCAAAGAATGTGAACTCCTCTATTTTTTCCCTATATTCCAAAGTGATCCACACCTAGATATGTCATATAGAGGAATTGTATTTTTACCATTGGAATCAATAAATAAAAACTCTTTATGGGACTAGAACAAACAATATGATATCTTTCATAGGTAACACCCCCATTTCAAATCATAATTTTTTGTCATAATTTCTACATGGGAATCCATTTTAGAGTAATAATAATTTGAAACCTCAAGTGGAAAACTAATTATATATTCACATAAATTTAAAACACCATTAAATTTCACAAAAAATCCATGGAAGTGTAACAACAATTCCTCATAATCAAAAAATACATAGAAAAATGATAGGTCCACAAGGCTGAATAGCCTTAGAGGGGGGGTGAATTAGGGTATGACTAATTTAAAATTAACGCCCGTTCTGATCTTGTTTCGCTGTTAAGAAAAACACTCTTCTCTCTCTTTCCTATTGTACAAAGTAAACAGAAAGTAAATCATGCACAGGACACACCAATTTTACTTGGTTCACCGTAAAGGGCTACGTCCAAGGAGCATATGCCGACAAGTTGTCAGTCGTACCAATTCCACTAAACTTCACTAGCTGTGGATTATAATGTTCAGGCTAGATCACTTCTATGCCCAGGGTCACTGCCTTTACAAATTTAGGGTCTGCTCACTACTTTCCCAATGGTCACTCCCTGTTTCTCTCTCTCTGGCTCACTGCCGGTGGAGAGGATCACCCTCTTCCTCTTCCTAAGCTCCCTGATCTAGAAGGGAATCCACTCACAGTTTATAGACATGTAGGTCTCTTCATTTGCATGAAATAATGCATCTTCAACTGTTGATAGATGCTCTATTGAAGTCCAACTTTCATCCACTAATGAATACCTCTTTGCCTCTGAACACTGGGCAATTCCTTATGGAAACACCTTCGCAAAGCACCCTACTTCGTGAAGCTCCCAATTTCGCGAAGCTCAATCAAGCCTTCGTGAAGCTCCTGCCTTTTTGCAAAGCACTTTCACGAAGAACTTTCATAAAGCTCAAGCCGTCACAAAGAAACGTCCCTCATAAAGCTTACTAAGCCAATGCGGAGCTCGCAGGTTTCGCGGAGCTAAAATAGCCGCCGCGAAACTCCTCTTTCGCGAAGCACACTGGCTCCGCGAACCACCTTCGCAAAACGAGATAAAAATATTTTCTCTAAAAATTCTCTCTTCTTCTCTCGAGGGGGTCGGCCTCTATTTATAGGCGATTCCACCGACCCTCGACCCTTCCGCGCGAAGTCAATTCCACTTCATCGCCAATCGTGAAGCTCTGATGTTTCTGCCGGAATTATGTCCAAATCGCGAAGCACCTTAGCAATTTTCCAATCGTGGAACTCGTCGTAATTACGGAGCATCACCTTCATCATTCCTTTGCGCATTTTCCGCGAAGCTCCCTCGCAATGCTCTTCATCACCGCGAAGATCCCTTTCAAATCCCTTCACCACCGCGATGCGCTTCAGCCTCTACCGTTCGTGAAGCTTGTCATAATCGCGAAGACTCACCACCTCCATTCTTCTGGTCTTCACGATTTCCAAACCATGCATCCTATCTTCGCGAAATTCATGCCTTTTCCATATTAAATTATGATCTTCATAGAAATCCTATTTTCGCGATGCTCACCAATCTCCAAATTTTGGACCCCAAAAATTTGGCAAACATTGGGAAACGGCGCCACCTTGTACTGCTCTTTTTTGCCGCCTCCAGATCATCCTTTCCTTTGTCATCGTTCTTTCTCAACAAGTATTGTCAACAAATTCTCAGGAACTCAACAATTCTCCATGGAAACCTGCTTTGTCAACAAACACAATCAACCCAAAAATACTTCAATGTTACCGTGAGGGATTTTTGCCCAATAAAAAATATTTATGATTTTGTTTTGTAGTGAAAATTTATCAGTTTACACATTTCATAGGAATGATACTCAAAAAATCAAGAATGAGATAAGTTTTTCTAATGAAACAAATCTTAGCCACTAGAAAGAAGGTTGGTTTTCTTTCTTAATACATAAAATCAGGAGAAATGGTGAAAATGATATGGTAAAATTAATTTACATGAAGAAAACTATTATGGGTTGATCCAAAAACCATGTCATGGTATAGGGTATCTTACTGATGGTGACATATGAGGAAGAGTACACTGATTTATAAATAGTCTAAATATTAAGGGATTATTTCATAGTTTGGGGAATGAAGGGTGTAATTCTTGGTAATACACCCTTGATAATAAGAAACGATGATAATATATTGATGATGACAAGAAAATAATAAAAAATAATATCTCATTAAAATATAGAAATATTTTATTTTTTTAAATAATTTAACTAGGTATTAAATGAACAATATAAAGGATATTTAGTTACCATCCTTTATGGAATATTGATACTAAGATCTGGGAAAATATAAAAAACTATTCTAATAGAGATATTGATCTCAAATTAAATTGTTATAGGGGAATTATAGGAGAATAAGTTGTGTAAAAAATTACCCATGAGTAGGATATTTTTTAGGATTAGAACTTTTATACAAATTCATTAAATAATTATACAATGTCTTATATTAATATAAAATCCTAAATAATATGGTTTTAATTATTTATTATTTTATCGAACATGTTAATTTTTCAATGTCTTTAGAATTTAGTCATAATATCAAAGATCCAAAATATTTTGAGTAAAGTAATCATCGATGGAAATTTATTATGTACAAAAATATTGTAATCTTTCTAATGTATTCATTATGATGAATTCACATAAAATGTTAGTGAATCTTTCTTAATCCTATAAAATATTGTGTACATTAATGATAGACTAAGTAACTAAGTAATATAACACTAATAATGATACTAAAATATAACAATACATATTATAATACTATATCTTAATTTATAAACTACATAAAATGATATCTCATATCCCCATCAACCGAGACACGATTTAGTGATTATGATATACCCAAGTTATCCAAATCAATATCAAATCCAATGTCATCTATATATCATTTTTTGTTTCAAAATTACATAAAAGGTAAAATATTCTAAAATAAGAATATTTTCTTATGGAATACACAAAATAATATTCCTTGGTATGGGATGAATCAATGTATGATGATGAGAACTTTCCTTTTCACTAATTTTTTACAATTAATTATTGGGCATGGGTTGATCTAAAAAAAGATAAATTTATTTTTAATATTAAATCCCAAAACACCCACATTTGTGTTATTAATGATGTAAATTTATATGTATTTTAAAATAATATTTATTAGAATATTTATTTTTATGTTGTAATTATTTTATATATTAATCCAATGTAATTTTTTTTGATTTCTCAATGTAAAAGTATTCTGATCATGTTTATAAGAATTTTGGAAATACTATTTATACCATACATTTTTAGGTAGAACATATGGTTGGGGAACATTATATTGGGTATGGAACAATACTTTTGTACCCTATAATTTAAGTAAACATATAGAACCAGAAGCCAACTTTTTAAATAAACCAATCATTTTAAGAGACAACATATGGTTTTTTAACCCAACTTTTGATATTTATCAATTTGTATATAAACCCTATATTCAAATTTATAAACTAAGAAGTTGTAATTTAAGGATTATTTCTGTGATTTCTATAGTTTCTTGACATATAAAAATATAAGTAACTTGTTAAATATCGATAGATTATTTTTCTCAGAAAATGAGAAAAATGTGTGTTAAAAAATAATATTATATCATCTTTTATTTTATGAAGGGATGTATTTGTACACATACATGTTTTTTCCTACCTATTGCATCAATATTTTTCAATTTTTTATCTCTTTGTTAATTTATGAATATAGTTCAAAAAACCCCTTCGAATATACTCTATAGAGACAAACATGAGCGATCATCTACTAATTTTTTTCTTTATTGATGTTTAAAGAAAAAACAAATCATTCTAATTTTTTAATATTATTTTATTATTTTTGTTCATTAATGAAGAACACTTAATCGGTCAATTTCTACTTTAGATGTAAGATGAACCTGTTATAAAAAAATCTATATCTCAAATATGTTCCATTAAAGATTACAATAATTATACTCGGTCATGGTGAAGTATCAACTTCTTATACTAAGTTATTGATATCTTGGTTCACTATAAAAGAACTAGAAGGCCTTATAAAATCCATAAAATCGAGTTTTATACTTCCTCCAATTATCAGTATAGGTCTCTTGATAAGAGGACCAAATAGTGAAACCCCCATTCTTCTGGAGAGGGAGTTGGTTTAGTGCCCTAGGGTAATTTTGTGCCACAAAAAACTATATATCAGTATGTGTTATTATTTACTTATTTATTTCTACTTATAATTCATCATTAAGATAGAAGGAATGATTCAATTTAAACTCAAGAGGGCCATTTTGAATTTGTAGATATTTTAGAAGAACCCAATTCATCCCTATGTGTCTTAGTCTTTCTAGTCCCGATCCAAAAATTAGTATCATGTGAAGGAATCTATTACTATAATTATCTTTTTTATAATCATTTAAGATTCTGTCATTTCTTAAAAATATCAATAATTGGTATCAAAGGGTATCATAATGTTGTTATATTAATTTTTTTTAAATAAATTAGATTTAATGATCCAGATGGAGATAAATCTCATTGAATGATCTTACTGAATGTATGTCGACGATATGTGTACCCAATTGTAATGGTAATTTGATATGGATGTTAGAAATAATGCATGATTATTTTTTAAAATAATATATGAATAAGAGTTTTCTTGAAATTAATAAATACCCCTTAAATTTACACTAGAATATTTGGATAAGTGGAATGATGATCATGAGAAGGATTATGATCTTAATTCGAGATAAATGAATGATAAATTCTATGGATTTTCACTTAGGGAATTTAATATAGTTTCATTGTGTGATTCTATATATAATATGTGGAAGACCATTTATTTCCTATGATGAAATTGATAATATTATTCAACTATGGTTCTATATAGAAATATTAATGTTTAATAAATTCATGGTGAATGAATATTAAAGCTTCACATTGATTATTGGAAGATTGATAGAAGTTTTCAATGATTTTTATACCTTGGGAGAACCTATTCTAGAACCAGATCATTCATTAAATATATATAGATTTTTACCTTCTAAAAGGAATGGAATATATGCAATTTTTAGAAAACACAAACCAGTTAAAGAGTTGAAGATGAATGAATAAGTTTGAATTTTTATGTTGTATGAAGCTGACATGAAATTTGAGGATGAAAACTGTAACAGCCCGAGATTTTATGAAAAATATTCTTTTTAATTTTATTAATGTCTTGTGTTGTACGCTACACCAAACGGAGCTTGCACAACACGCATCTTTGACTTGCCTTGCATTACACGCAATCGCAACCTTCCTCGATAGCATGTGTAGTACGCAATACTGAGTTTCACGAAACAACGATATGCTATTAAAATATTATTAAAAATAGCCGTTATGAATAGTAATAACCACTTTTTAAATTTTAGAAAATTTATCTCTCAAAATGGACTTCATTTTTGGATTCAGAGTATCGAATTTAGCCTAAGGTGAAATTTTGGTACTTTTCGGATAACTTTCATATTCTGATGAATAGTGAAAATTACTAAATTATAATTAAAAACAACTTTTTTAATCGAAATAATTAATAGTGATAAATTATTAATTTGAGTGGTTTTAAAGTATATTTAGAATATATTTTTACAATTTAATACAATTTTGGTCATTGGTTGTAATTTCATATTTAAACCAGACATAATCAAGTGTCAATCTTTTGATAGATATTGTTATTTAAAAACACGCTATTTGTTTTAACAGTGGGATTTAATTATAAAATTAATTAATGCAACTTCTATGTTATGAATTTGGTAAAATAGACTTCATTTTTGAATTCAGAATATGAAATATAGCTTAGGATGAAATTTTGGCATTTTTCTGAAAACCTTCAATTTTTGATGAATAGTGAAACTACTAAGTGGTAGTTAAAAAACTGAATTTTTCATAAAACTTAATTTTACCGTTTCTGTGAATGGAATTTCAAAAATCCGAGAAACACGGTTGATGTCAGTAAGTAAAATGTGGTTCAATGAGATGAAAATAATTTTTGGTGAATAGTAACTTTTTACTTTTATTTACCACGGTTAAAAGTAAATAGAGTAATTAAGGGTAAAAATGATATTAATATTACCCTAACACATGTCCTAATCCTATTGGACAAGTTTATCTCGACCAAAAACAACCTTAAGTGTAAAATATTATCATTTAGGCCCACTTGGATTAGATTAGGACATTTATTATTATTTAATTCAAAGAAGAGTTAAAAGAGTTAAAATCAAAGTTTATTTACTAAAACATTTTTAATATATGGTTATACATAAGATAAATTAGATTGTAAATATTCATTAGAAAGATAAAACGATTGCATACATAATGGTATTTTATTTGTAATTTTTAGACATCAAATAATTTAATTTATTTATGACACAAAGATGATGCAGTAATTATCTTATTAATGAAATATTGACATAATTGATATTATAAATACCAAAATAAATGTAATTTTAGACTTTTTATGAATTCCACTAATTTTTTAGGTTACTATGATATATTACTGTTGATTTAATAAACTTGTTTCGAACATATAATTCTGTTATGACTTTCACAAAAATCATATATCAAATAGTGTCAAAATTGACACAAAATAGTTTTTAAATCAAATATTATATAATTAATTGTTATTTTATTCCTAAAAATCTAAGGTTCAGCAAAATGACTTAGATAAGGATATATATTAATAATAAACAATTTTGGGTTCGTTTGGCATGTTATAGTAAGTTTATTAACCATATAGTGTAAGAAAACAAAAAGACACGGTAAAAGTTAAATTATTTAACTTAGAGTTAAATCTAATTGATAAGGTTAAAATAATAACTTAAACTTGTCTAAATCCTATTGGTTGATAGGATTTCGACCCATACCCACTTTAGCTTCGAAATAAGACCCTTTGGAACCATTATAAACCGATTTTGACTTTAATATAAAATAATATATTGAGATATTCCTAAGGTGCCCCTCTCCTCCCTTATAAAAGGGCACCTCCTCCCTCTCCTCCTCACACCAATTTGAGCATTCAAGCTTGGCCAAACCCTGCCAAAATCTCTTTTCCACTTCCCTAGTATCATCCTAGAGGTCCTGGTCTTCTTAAAAGACCAATTTTAGTTCCCTAAAAGGAGGTCTCAAAGAAGCACTTCAAAGAAGAGGTAATATCCATTACCGATCTTTTTCAATTTCTTTCTTCTTCAACTTATTCTTCTTTAGTTGTTTCATGATAAAGTAATAACATCAGTATTTATTATATACTGATATGTTATTATAAATATGAAACAACTCTAATTAACCTTATATCCATCCTACGGAAAAAGGAAATCACCACGCGTGCGTACGTACGGAATACCGTCTCCACGCCGTGGTGTAATCTATTTTCTGCCACCACCTTAATTGGATGGGTATAAAGGTGTAATGAATAAATATATATGATTATTATAAAGTGATATTGATACTGAAATAGTATACATACACTTCAACACAATTCCACGACCATGGGAACGATATCATCGCTCGTGCGTACGTGCGGAATACCGTCTCCACGACGCGATGAGATTCATTCTCAATGATTAACCATTAATGAATGATTATAAAGTATATATAATAAGTACTAATGAAATATATGACCTAATAATGATACTGGAATTATTTATATTTATATGTATGTCATCTACTTAATTCCATTCAATTCAATAAGGAAACGAAAACAGCGTTCATGCGTACGTACGGACTACCGTCTCCATGAACGGTGTATTTCTTTCCATTTACTGATTTATTATATATGTATCTTCTGAATATATATATATAAATCATGTTTTATATTCTGGAATTAAGTAATCATGATCTAAGTAATCATATGAATAATTACAAGTTAAAAACACGAACGACAAATGAGACGATTTTCCCCAAAACGCTTCTTTAACATAGAATTTACAAAAGAACGGGTAATATAAAGTCATAAGTGAACCATATATGATATCATAACAGTAAATACGAATCTGTAATAAGTCAATGACATTATTTAAATCATTATACAGGAGGTTCGGACACATACGAAGCAAATCGGACCTAAGGTAATGGAAATATCACAATCTCATTTTTATCCGAGATTGTTTATACTTTGGTATTTACTGGGGTATATTTTATCATCCACATCCATGTTTCCTCAATATGTAATATTTATATCCTTCTACAATAGTTTATATCCAATTTTACCCTTCGGTGAGTTTTTAGTAAAAGATGTGAAAGGAATCTTTTTTCGTTTTTCGTACGGGGTACTTTTTGACTTTTCCGACAAAAGTATGAAGAATGTTTTTTTTAACTTATACGGCACGAACGGATTTTTACAGTTTTATAAAGCCTTATTTTCATTAAGCTTCCTCCAAAATATTTCATTACTATTTTCAGTAAAATCTCTTTCTTTTAAAATTGCATGATGTTTTGTGAAAAGAAATTGATTTTAAAGAAGAAAGGATATTTTCCTCAAGAATTCAATTCAAGTGTTTTATCAAAATTATTTTCCATCTAAGATAATAAAGGGTTCTGTTTATATCCATATTTTTACATTTATTTGACTATGTTATTATGGAATTATGTTTATGAATTCCTTTATCTTATATGAATGGTTTTATGATGTCATGTTGTTTAAGAACCCCATTTTTATTACATTGGTTATGCAATGATGTATGATTTATGATTTTGTGGCACACATAAGAATGGTATCATTATAAGATGGGTGGGACCTATATCTCCCTCCAATGCATTGGGTAAAGATTTTATATCTCATGAGATAGACATGGCTGAAATGGTAGGTTATACCGGTTCAGTGAAACAGGACTGAAACGAGGGTTACTCGATTCAGAAAGGGACTTTGTCCACTAAGATAGTCTTGGCAATGAGTCTTGACTAACAAGAAATGATTCTCTATGATTATGTGTGTATGCCACAAAGTTTCATGTTTTAAGTTATGATTATTGGGATTTCATTTCACTACTATTATTTATCCCATGTTATGAAATTATGCTCTCTTTTGCAGGTTAAAATTTCCAAAAGTTATGTTCTTATGAATATGATGTGATTGATTTTTCTTTTGTTTACCCTTACTGAGAATTTGAGCTCACCCTTTTATGTTTTCTTTTCCCCAGGATATAAAGAAAGGTTTTAGGTAAAAAAAGGGAAGATCTCTATGGGAGATATTGAAGATCTTTCACCACGAATAGAAAATTACGTTCCGAGTTTCCAAAGACACTAAACTATTACGATCCTTGTGTGTGTGTTTTTGTTATGTACTATGTATTCCGAAAAAGTAATGTAATGTCAATGTAAGTCAAGCTTCGGGTCTCTACAGTTGGTATCAGAGGAAAGGTTTAGTCAACCTTTGGAAACTAGGATGTGAGAACGTTAGTGAGATCCCTAGAGATATTTCTAAGGTATGTCTAGGGATGTCCCTAAGGATAAGTATACGTATAGGATATAGTCCTAGAACTATGGTAACGATATTAGATTAAACCTAAGATGTTAGATATTGAAGTTACTCCCCCTTTATTATGATTTTTTCCTCTAACACTATTCTTTTTGGGTTTTAGAAAATGGCTGGAAACAAGATGATTCACGATAATGGAGGATATGATGGACAATGGAATGATATTCTTCATAATGAAATGGGATTTGGAAGTCCCAACATAATTATTATGCCGAATCAGAAATCCCATAATATGATCAATAAAGTAAAATTTGGTAAGTTTCCTGACTCGGCTAATAAGAGAAAGATGGAGTTTCATGATGATCATAGAGGAAAGAAAGTTCAATTTCCCCTATGTAATTCATATGGGAAGAGGCATCAAGGAGAATGTTTCAAAGGAACTGGAAGATGCTTTGGGTGTGGAAAAGAAGGACACAAAGCCAGTAAGTGTAAAGGAAAAGGTTCAGTTAACACCAGGGATGAGGATAATGGTATTGCTACGACATCAACAATGGTTAAATGTTTTAAATGTGGAATGTATGGGCATTATGCAAACCAATGCCCTAAGGGAAAGTCTCGTGAAGAGAATCAGTATGGTCATATGGGAAGTATTTATGTTGATGATGATGAAGAGACTACAAATGATATGTGAGATGAAAGAATTGTTGAATCTTGGACAATGGTTTAAGAATTTAGTGGAATGATTACATGTTTATCATGTGTAATGTTGGGATAACGAGACATCTAAGGATTGTTACACTATTGTCTTTCCTTGAGTTTTGAAAGTGTATGATTAATGTTACCAGTATCCATGGAAGGTTATTCAGATATTTTTGGAATGTAGATGATATGCGCATAATGTAGGGATAAGGAGAAAATTAAATGTTTGATAGTATTCATGAGCTCATGACTGATATAAGGAGAAGGTTATATTATGGTTTGAGTATATGGAGTTTTTGGATTTTGGTATGTGGAAAGTGTTAACTTTTAACAGTATTCATGATTTCACTAAGGTTCAATGGGTATTCATTCTTCAAGAGAATACAAGATTAAGGCCTTTGAATGTTTGGATTGTGACCAACAAGACATATCTTATGATATATGGGGATCAACGACAGTATTAAATCTCTGGTAATCGTTTTCACTATATTATGAGAGTGGAATGCAGTATTATGGATAAGCCTAAAAATTACAATGGATTATGTTGGACATAAGTTAGTATTGTTTAAGGATAGAAGTTTTTTTAGATATTATTGATGGGATGTAATAGTAATATAGTTTTAGAAAAAGGACAACCTGCAGGACGGGCGACAGCCCATCGCGTCGGACAAGGCTGTGGGAATCGAACCCACAACCGAGGTGCGACTGGCCTTTATTGCCTACCACTGGCCTACAGGAAGTCCCTGTTTAGTAGAAACTAGTTTTATTATATTAAGCAGTATGATATATGAAGTATAAGCCCATTTTAGGAACCATATATGATTA
Source organism: Viscum album (assembly GCA_963277665.1). Classification (NCBI taxonomy): domain Eukaryota; kingdom Viridiplantae; phylum Streptophyta; class Magnoliopsida; order Santalales; family Viscaceae; genus Viscum; species Viscum album. The sequence continues at coordinate 182,102,326 of OY728130.1, forward strand.
ATCCCACTATAGATCGACTTATGTATATAAATTTTGCTAACCTTTTGAGACAGATGGAATGACCCGTCATTCTATCACATGATCTGCTAACACTTCACGAATAACAAATTCAACTTCATTTATTTAAGAGATAAAGTAGAAATTGTTCAAGGCACGAACAACAGTGAGATTGTACCAAAATAAAGTAAGTATTTATTCTAATTCAAATTCTTCAACTTTAGGGAAATGATCTTGAAAACCAAAAATGTTGTCCTAGTGATCTTATACCTGATGAATCAGATGGTACCTTATATCATCACAAATCTATGGATTTGTGATTACTGGCTTTTCCATAGCCATGTTCTCTACCACTCTCCATCAGAACATGATGGTTAGATTTCTCTTCCATATCCATATTTTCACCTATGTGGAAACCCAGTGATTAGTTTATTTGGGTAATCGTTACATTTCATACTTTAGTTTTTAAAGCCAAGTTTTGGTATTCCTTTTTACGATGTGGGTTTCTATTAAAGAAACTTTTGAATAGTAAACTATTTATAACCCCGATGAATTTCGAGGGCGAAATTCATTTTAAGGGGGGTAGAATGTAACAGCACGAGATTTTATGAAAAATATTCTTTTTAATTTTATTAATGTCTTGTGTTGTACGCTACACCAAAAGGAGCTTGCACAACACGCATCTTTGACTTTCCTTGCATTACACGCAATCGCAACCTTCCTCGATAGCATGTGTAGTACGCAATACTGAGTTTCACGAAACAACGATATGCTATTAAAATATTATTAAAACTAGCCGTTATGAATAGTAATAACCACTTTTAAAATTTTAGAAAATTTATCTATCAAAATGGACTTCATTTTTGGATTCAGAGTATCGAATTTAGCCTAAGGTGAAATTTTGGTACTTTTCGGATAACTTTCATATTCTGATGAATAGTGAAAATTACTAAATTATAATTAAAAACAACTTTTTTAATCGAAATAATTAATAGTGATAAATTATTAATTTGAGTGGTTTTAAAGTATATTTAGAATATATTTTTTCAATTTAAGACAATGTTGGTCATTGGTTGTAATTTCACATTTAAACCAGACATAATCAAGTGTCAATCTTTTGATAGATATTGTTTTTTAAAAACACGCTATTTGTTTTAACAGCGGGATTTAATTATAAAATTAATTAATTCAACTTCTATGTTATGAATTTGGTAAAATAGACTTCATTTTTGAATTCGGAATATGAAATATAGCTTAGGATGAAATTTTGGCATTTTTCTGAAAACCTTCAATTTTTGATGAATAGTGAAACTACTAAGTGGTAGTTAAAAAACTGAATTTTTCATAAAACATAATTTTACCGTTTCTGTGAATGGAATTTCAAAAATCCGAGAGACACGGTTGATGTCAGTAAGTAAAATGTGGTTCAATGAGATGAAAATAATTTTTGGTGAATAGTGACTTTTTACTTTTATTTACCACAGTTAAAAGTAAATAGAGTAATTAAGGGTAAAAATGATATTAATATTACCCTAACACATGTCCTAATCCTATTGGACAAGTTTATCTCGACCAAAAACAACCTTAAGTGTAAAATATTATCATTTAGGCCCACTTGGATTAGATTAGGACATTTATTATTATTTAATTCAAAGAAGAGTTAGAAGAGTTAAAATCAAAGTTTATTTACTAAAACATTTTTAATATAGGGTTATACATAAGATAAATTCTATTGTAAATATTCATTAGAAATATAAAACTATTTCCTACATAATGGTATTTTATTTGTAATTTTTAGACATCAAATAAATTAATTTATTTATGACACAAAGATGATGCAGTAATTATCTTATTAATGAAATATTGACATAATTGATATTATAAATACCAAAATAAATGTAATTTTAGACTTTTTATGAATTCCACTAATTTTCTAGGTTACTATGATATATTAGTGTTGATTTAATAAACTTGTTTCGAACATATAATTCTGTTATGACTTTCACAAAAATCATATATCAAATAGTGTCAAAATTGACACAAAATAGTTTTTAAATCAAATATTATATAATTAATTGTTATTTTATTCCTAAAAATCTAAGGTTCGGCCAAATGACTTATATAAGGATATATATATTAATAATAAACAATTTGGGGTTCGTTTGGCATGTTATAGTAAGTTTATTAACCATATAGTGTAAGAAAACAAAAAGACACGGTAAAAGTTAAATTATTTAACTTAGAGTTAAATCTAATTGATAAGGTTAAAATAATAACATAAACTTGTCTAAATCCTATTGGTTGATAGTATTTCGACCCATCCCCACTTTAGCTTAGAAATAAGACCCTTTGGAACCATTATAAACCGATTTTGACTTTAATATAAAATAATATTTTGAGATATTCCTAAGGTGCCCCTCTCCTCCCTTATAAAAGGGAACCTCCTCCCTCTCCTCCTCACACCAATTTAAGCATTCAAGATCGGCCAACCCCTGCCAAAATCTCTTCTCCACTTCCCTAGTATCATCCTAGAGGTCCTGGTGTTCTTAAAAGACCAATTTTAGTTCCCTAAAAGGAGGTCTCAAAGAAGCACTTCAAAGAAGAGGTAATATCCATTACCGATCTTTTTCAATTTCTTTCTTCTTCAACTTATTCTTCTTTATTTGTTTCATGATAAATTAATAACATAAGTATTTCTTATATACTGATATGTTATTATAAATATGAAACAACTCTAATTAACCTTCTATCCATCCTACGGAAAAAGGAAATCACCACGCGTGCGTACGTACGGAATACCGTCTCCACGCCGTGGTGTAATCTATTTTCCACCACCACATTAATTGGATGGGTATAAAGGTGTAATGAGTAACTATATATGATTATTATAAAGTGATATTGATACTGAAATAGTATACATACACTTCAACACAATTCCATGACCATGGGAACGATATCATCGCTCGTGCGTACGTACGGAATACCGTCTCCACGACGCGATGAGATTCATTCTCAATGATTAACCATTAATGAATGATTATAAAGTATATATAATAAGTACTAATGAAATATATGACCTAATAATGATACTGGAATAATTTATATTTATATGTATTTCATCTACTTAATTCCATTCAATTCAATAAGGAAACGAAAATAGCGTTCATGCGTACGTACGGACTACCGTCTCCATGAACGGTGTATTTCTTTCCATTTACTGATTTATTATATATGTATCTTCTGAATATATATATATAAATCATGTTTTATATTCTGGAATTAAGTAATAATGATCTAAGTAATCATATGAATAATTACAAGTTAAAAACACGAACGACAAATGAGACGATTTTCCCCAAAACGCTTCTTTAACATAGAATTTACAAAAGAACGGGTAATATAAAGTCATAAGTGAACCATATATGATATCATAACAGTAAATATGAATCTGTAATAAGTCAATGACATTATTTAAATCATTATACAGGAGGTTCGGACACATACGAAGCAAATCGGACCTAAGGTAAGGGAAATATCACAATCTCATTTTTATCCGAGATTGTTTATACTTTGGTATTTACTAGGGTGTATTTTATCATCCACATCCATGTTTCCTAAATATGTAATATTTATATCCTTATACAATAGTTTATATCCAATTTTACCCTTCGGTGAGTTTTTAGTAAAAGATATGAAAGGAATCTTTTGTCATTTTTTGTACGGGGTACTTTTTGACTTTTCCGACAAAAGTACGAAGAATGTTTTTTTTAACTTATACGGCACGAACGGATTTTTACAGTTTTATAAAGCCTTATTTTCATGAATCTTCCTCCAAAATATTTCATTACTATTTTCAGTAAAATCTCTTTCTTTTAAAATTGCATGATGTTTTGTGAAAAGAAATTGATTTTGAAGAAGAAAGGATATTTTCCTCAAGAATTCAATTCAAGGGTTTTATCAAAATTATTTTCCATCTAAGATAATAAAGGGTTCTGTTTCTATCCATATTTTTACATTTATTTGACTATGTTATGATGGAATTATGTTTATGAATTCCTTTATCTTATATGAATTGTTTTATGATGTCATGTTGTTTAAGAATCCCATTTTTATTACATGGGTTATGCAATGATGTATGATTTATGATTTTGTGGCACACATAAGAATGGTATCATTATAAGATGGGTGGGACCTATATCTCCCTCCAATGCATTGGGTAAAGATTTTATATCTCATGAGATAGACATGGCTGAAATGGTAGGTTATACCGGTTCAGTGAAACAGGACTGAAACGAGGGTTACTCTATTCAGAAAGGGGCTTTGTCCACTAAGATAGTCTTGGCAATGAGTCTTGACTAACAAGAAATGATTCTCTATGATTATGTGTGTATGCCACAAAGTTTCATGTTTTATGTTATGATTATTGGGATTTCATTTCACTACTATGATTTATCCCATGTTATGAAATTATTCTCTCTTTTGCAGGTTAAAATTTCCAAAAGTTATGTTCTTATGAATATGATGTGATTGATTTTTCTTTTGTTTACCCTTACTGAGCATTTGAGCTCACCCTTTTATGTTTTCTTTTCCCCAGGATATAAATAAAGGTTTTAGGTAAAAAAAATGGAAGATCTCTATGGGAGATATTGAAGATCTTTCACCACGAATAGAAAATTACGTTCCGAGTTTCCAAAGACACTAAACTATTATGATCCTTGTGTGTGTGTTTTTGTTATGTACTATGTATTCCGCAAAAGTAATGTAATGTCAATGTAAGTCAAGCTTCGGGTCTCTACAAAAACCATGATTTTATTAATAAGGAAAAACCTTCACTTAAAGTTTCAATGGTAGAATTCTTAGATTCCAGTCATTCAGATTCAAGTGAACAGATATCATATCTTTTTAAAAAATATCCAACTTTAGAAAATGAGAAAGGATAAGTTAATGAATAATGAAGGAAAATAGGTGAGATTCTTTGAATATAATAAATGGGGCCATATGATATATGATTTTCTTGTTCTTAATGTTAAAAGGAACACTAATAAAAAATGTAAAGGAAAGTCATGAAGGCTAACATGAGTTCCTCTAATGATTCATGTAAGGAATAGACTATAAAATCTAATGTAGGGAATACAAATTAAATTTTCATTGATTGAATTATAAATATTCTTAATGAGGAACAATATTCATACTCGCAATGTTATAATTCTTAAATTAGCTCATGTAATTAATTAATTAATCAATATTTTTTTATCAAATAAAAATTTGAATCTTTATGGAAACATCCTAAAAAAATTGAACATAACATGAATATATTTCAATTGAAAAAGAAATATTATCAAAGAAGATCCCATATTCAATATCTAATAATTCCAAATATTATTAAACTTTTATGAAAATAAAATTAATGAATTATTGGACGAATATAATACTTTAAAGAAATACTCTATCATTCTTATTAGGGAGAAAATATTGGATTAAAATTATTGGGATAATAAATATAATAATAAAGGTATACTTGAGTTTCAATGGAATCAAAGAACCCCAAATTATACAAGATTTATTTTTTTCCGACTTCATAAACATATAAAACATATGATATTAATTTTTTTAAGATTGTAATAAACAAACATTATGATAATGATTACTATTTTATATAATATCGATTATATGGTGTTAAAAATATTCATTATTCCAAATCGTTATCTAACTATAATAATGTATTTTACCCCAAAAATAGTTGGTTACCTAAATATTTAATCTCTAATACTATTGGAATCAAAAGCATACGAATACCCAAAGGCACATTTTCACAATTTATTTCAAATATATGCCACTAAAATACATTGGATTATTTATGAGTGTATATTTTCCAAAGGAAGATTTATTCAATTTTTGATCAATTATGAGTTAGTTTGTTTTATAAATGGAATGATCCTTAAATATGGTTCTTTAAAAATCCTTGATTTATTTCATTTTCTACATCAACTATTTTATATAAGTTGAGAAAATTTTTTAAATGGTGTAACTTTTTTACTAAATTTAATTATTGTACTCATTAAATATTAAATATTTTATCTCAAATATTATTTCATGAGATAAATTAACTTATTGAACTATTTTTATAGTTTCATGCATACTCCTCAAAAATTTTATAATAGTGTAATATTTTAATTACATATACTGGACCAATTTATGGTGATATGGGATAAGATTGAAAAAAATATATTTTAAAATTTGCATACACTATAAAAACCAATTATTATTTTCTTATATATTTTAATTTCATTAAAAAATGTGTTATATATCATCGTAATACTAGTTTTCTGGGAGAGGATATAATTAAAATGTAATTTGTAGTATTACTTGTATCAGTTTAATAACATAAAAAGATAGTTTTATCAAATTTAAATGAAAATAGTTATATTATTTAACATTTATTTTTGTAAAAATATTTTGAATTTAAAATTAATTTTTCTTTGAATTTTTATTTTTATTCAATCATATTCTTGTGAAATCCTTTTCATTAAACAAATTCCAGTTCAACATTAAAATAAAAAATTATTAAACTATATTTTTGGATTAAGAAACCAAGTAGTTAGCTAATAACCATCAGAATAAAACTATTTTTTTTCTTTAGAATTCCAATTCCAACACTATATCAAAGATTTCAGTCCCATTTCCTTCCATAATTGAAATGTTAATATTAAAGACCTCAGATGAAGCCTTTCTGAGCTACCTGAAGAGACCAAATCCTTGTAGATATCAATGATTTAATCCAAAATTACTTTGAATTCAAGGTTTAGACCATTTATTTTTGGACATTTATTTTTCTAATTTATTTACAGAACTAGAAGTCTCTTCAGATGAAGTTTACCGGGATAAATTATTATTGAAAAGGTAGATAAATCCATGTTTGTTATGAAGAAGAAGTTGAAAATTATCAAATTGATAAATTTGTGATCACCTATACAAAGTCTCCTTATGATGATGGTGATTAATTATGTAGAAATGATTCTATTTCTCATGTTTTAATGTTAGATTCTATTTTTAATATTTTGGAAATAAAATTATTGTGGCTGTATATAGATCTTAAAAGGACAAAGAAATAGTTAGAAGAGATGGAAAACTCTTCTATTTCAAAAACAAAATTTGAATATTTTTCACTAATGTATAATATTTTATATGAAATATTAAATTCAAGAGATTATTTTTAAGTGTTTAATCTATATATGGTATAAAAAATGGAGAAAATTAGACATACAACTGTTTCTAAATCCTATTATAATTAGCAGAATGGATTTTCAGTAAAATATTTCTCTCTTCTTTTATGGATGGTTGATTTTCATATATTTAAAGAAGAATATAACTTTTTTCCAGAGTTATAGGTTTTTTATGTAAAATATATCATAATTTGGAGTGTGAAGATGTGACTTTTCATATTCCCAAAACACTCAATACCTTTCCTCCATCATAGCCTCTCTAAAATTGAATAAAACAAATATATTTGTATATCATCATTGTTTCTAAATAAAAAATGACCTATTTTTTATTTTTTTACTATTTTTATGTTTAATTTTACATCATTTATCTTTCTATTTCAAATGTTCAGTGATCAATTTTTTAATTTCTTTTTTGATGTCACAGAAAGTGGGAGAATTATAAGGGGACGAATATATAAACAATGGGAGAAAATTTAAGAGATATATTTATATGTTTTTTAATTTATCGAGGAAAATATATTTATAAAATTCTTATTTATTAATGAATATGTTTAAAATAATATTGAAATGTTTTCATTCTCATGATTATAAAATTTTATTTATTATTTTTAAAATTTTCTTAAAAATATCATTTAATTAAGGAATATATTTTAGTGTTTATGTTAATAATATTTATGTGTATAACGATCATAAAAATGGGGATGATTATTTAGAAAGTGTAGATCCAAAATTTATATTAATTTCTATTTTATTTTGATGCTCCCAAAGATCAATTTTTTTGTTGCTAATGAGGTTAATTTAAGTGGATTTCATTACATTGTTTATTAGAATAATTATTTTTATTATGGAATTATTTAGTATTTTAATCCATTATAAGATTATTTTATTTCATGAAGTATAAGTATAATGGATTTTTTTATAGTATGTCTGGAAAAACTATTTATACCACATATTTTTTAGTGTAATATATCAATTGTGAACATTACTTTCAGTAGGGAACTGTAGTTTTGTACCCTTCGTTTGAAGCAATCATATAAACCAAGAACCCTAATTCTTGAAGCAACCCTACATTTGAAGATGCGATGTGTTTTTTTGAACCATGATTGTAATGGATATCTCTACAAATAGAAACCATATATCATACTCTATCAACAATGGTGTTTGAAAGTATTGATTATTTTTACAATTCCCAAAATTTGTTCATTAGATTAAATAATTCTTTTAAATATGTATAAGGGCTGATTCAAAATATATTTGTTACTGGATTAAATCATAAATATTTCTAAAGAAAATTCTGATTTTCTTTGCGGATTCAAATTCAAATTCAAATCATGATGAGTACTTTTATTATCACGATATTTCATATGGTATATCTCAGGTTTGTTTGACCTGAAGCAATTCAGGAATCTTATTAAATAATGAGAGTTTCTTATTCTCAAAAACAATATATAGATGTATATTTAAATATAATTTTGGATCATATATAGTCACCTGAAGGGGCAAACTTTGGATACATTCTTATTTTGATTCTTAAATGTTTCATTGACAGACTTCTATTATTGTATCTATTTCTTAATATTTTGATGCGGTTAGAGAAAGAACCTATTAGTTCTAAACATTAGAGACATACATTTTTTATCATCTATTGAGTGTTTTTCTTGTACTATTGAATGAAAAAAATAATACTCATTCTTAAAGATTTTTTTTATGGCTTATGGTAGATATTTTCATCTGTCAGTTTTTACACCTACTATAATTTGATCCAATTAAAAACTAATGCACCTCTCATCTATTTTCAATTGAAGTAATGACTGTTCATACTTAGTCTTGGTGGAGTGTAATATTCTCATACTAAGGTGTGGATATCTCATTTCTCTATAAAAGAAATATAAGGCCCCGTAAAATCCTTGTAGTAAAGGTTTCAACTTCCTCCACACAATTTTAGAGGTCTCTATATAAGAGTAACTGCTAGTGAAAATAACTAATCCCATGGAGAGAGAATTGGTGGAGTGGATTGGGGATATCTATTCCCTAACCAACTATACATCATGGTGTACTATTCATTCTTTATTTACCTCGACTCATCACTCATCATTAAGAGAGAAGGAAATAATTTCATTATTCTAGAGAGGGTTGTTTCAATTTTGTTAATATTTTAAAGGAATGCAACCCCGCGATTTATATTCTCCGTTTTCATTCCATAAAATAATTTATTAGTCAAAATTATTATCACTTCTAATTTTTAAACGAAAACAATATTGAAAAAGAAACTTCAAAAATTAATTGGTTGAACTTTACAAGGCTATGTCGAAGGGGCATACTATGAAAATGTGCTAATGTACCAAATCCACCTTGAACATTTGATATTTATAGAACACACACTATATATATTTGTTGACAACCATTAAATTTTTTGATGTATTTCATCTCTCTTTACATGGTTACATGAACTATCAATTTTAATTAAAATAATAGATCAAACCAATCAAGAAAAAAATTAAATATTTTTTTGAGGGGGGAAATGACATAAATCTCTATCATATGGATGAACCCATTCATCTTTATCACTCTTTAACTGAGTATGCTAATGAGTTTCAATGATCTCTCCATTTTTAGAATTTATATCACATACAATTCTATTTATTATCCCTTTTTTGATGTTTAATCAATTTATATTATTAAATATATTTCCTATATCATTCGATATGACTATATATTCATTATTGAATATTGAATGCTCAAAACCATACAAATATGTCTTTAAAATACAAGGGAAATCCACAAATTACTATCCACATCATTCAAATTTTGTAATATATATGCATTTTTAATTTATAATTGGGAACCTTTAATCCATAATATGTACTAATATTTTACAAAGTGGTTTTCAGTCAACCGTTGTCTCTAAAAAAAGGTCTTAAAATCGCCAACCTCCAAAAAATCATTTTTTCTTATGGAAAATTTTTTCTCTAAAAAATCACATTTTTTTATTTTTTCCCACAAAAAATAGTTTTATTATGATAAATACTAAATTTGTTCTCTATAAAAAGATTCAATCGATATTAGTAATCATAAAGATGTTGTAAACTAAAACTATAACCACTATAGGTGCCACGACATGGTTTTCTATTTCAAAACATGATAGAAAACAACTTTATCAAATATATCTCTTAAAAATCCTAGGAACTACTGAATAATAGTTTTTGGTATACATCTTTTTAGGTATAATTCAAAAAATCTATTTGATTGAATGACACGACACTTCATATAATGATTATTTATTCCACAAAATAAACCATGTCTCACTATAAAAAAGCAATAGTTAGGTACGGTTTCTAAAAATTTACTCTAATTATAAATTAATTTTTTTTTGATTTTTTATGTTATGTTATTAGTAGTGCTTAATTATAAAGGCCATAAAAATTATAATCATTTTTAGGTTTTTTAAAAACCAGTTTTAATTGAAATCTTATGGGAGATTTTATAAGAATCATCACCAATAAAATATTCTATTCATCTTATAGGGACCCCTTTCTCCTTCCACAATGGAAAAATGGCCTTTTGTGACGAATTTTTTGTGACGAGAATAGATCTCGTGGAAAATAGTTCATCGAAAAGATTATTTGCAATGAGGACACCAACCTGTCACAAATAATTAGTTATTTGCGACTGGATAAGGGGTCTTGTAGCAAATGGTTTGGCACGATTTACGCGCCAAACAACAGGAATGATATTTGCGACAGGGGGTGCCTCCCCGTGGCAAATACCTGGCGGCAGTAAATACTATTTACGACGGGATATGCCCACGTTGAAAATTGTGTGTCAGAAGGTCACTATTTTCAACGGGACCCGTCACAAATACCATTTTAACCGCCGAAAGTAATTAATGTGACAAAAGGTATTTGTGATGGGTCCCGTCGTAAATATTACTATATGCAATGGGAGTCTTGACGCAAATAATCTAACTTATATATACCACCATCTGTTTTTTCCTTCTTCCTCTCTATACCTACTTTCTTTCTCTATCTCTAAACTCTAATTTTAGAGTTAAAACTTCGCGGATTTATTATTTTTTTTGCCAACTGATTTTGAAGTCAATTACAACTATAAGAGATCAAGTTTAAAGGTATTTATGTTTTATTTAATTTAATATTTATTTCATTACTTTATATTTATTTTAATTATTGTTAATTAGTTGTAATTAAATTTGATTTAGATTGTTTTGTTATCAGTATTTATTTATAGTAAAAAATTATAATTATTAGTGTTAATTATTGATAAATTGTGGTAATTAGGAATTATTAATGATAATTAGTAATGATTATAAATAATTAGCAGTAATTAGTAATAGTAGAGGTAATTAACAGTAATTAATTATAATTAAAGATAATTAGTAATAATTAGCAGTAATTAGTAATAATTAGGAATAAATAGTAATAATAAGTAATAAATAGTAATAAATACTAATAATTAGTAATAATTAGTAATAATTATTAATAAATAGTAATAATTACTAATAAATAGTAATAATTACTAATGAATAGTAATAATTACGATTAAATAGTAATATTTACTAATAAATAGTAATAATTTGTAATAATTATTAAAAAATAGTAACAAATACTAATAATTAGTAACAAATAGGTATAATTAGTAAGAAATACAAATAATTAGTAATAAATACTAATAAATAGTAATAATTAAAAATAAATTGTAATAATTAGAAATAATGACTAATAATTAGCAATAATTGGTAATAAATAAAAATAATTTGTAATAATTAGAAATAATTACTAATAATTAGCAATAAATAAAAATAATTAGAAATAAATAGTAATAATAAGCAAAAATAGTAATAATTAGCAACAAATAGTAACAATTGGATATAAATAGTATTAATTAGCAATAAATACTAAAAATTAGGAATAAATAGTATTAAATAATAATAATTAATAATAAATACTAATAATTAGTAATAAATACTAAAAATAGTAATAAATACTAATTATTAGTAATAAATAGTAATAATTAGCAATAAACAGTATTAATTGGTAATAAATAGTAATAATTAGTAAAAAAGTATTAATTTGTAATAAATAGTTTTCATTAATAATAAATAGTATTAATTAGTAATAAATAGTATTAAATAGTGTTAATTAATAATAAATAGTAACAATTAGTAATAATTAGTATTAATTTGTAATAAATACTAATAATTAGAAATAAATGTTAATAAATACTAATAATTAGTAATAAATAGTAAAATTTCGTAAAAAAAGTAATAATTAGAGAAGTAGTAATAAATAGTAATAATTATTAATAATTAATAATAATAAGTTTTAATTAGTAATAAACAGTATTAATTAGTAATAAATAGTATTAATTAGTAATAAATAGTATTAATTAGTAATAGGTAGTACTAATTAGTAATAAATAGTATTAATTAATAATACATAATTTTAAATAGTATTAATTATTAATAAATAGTAATAATTAATATTAATTTGTAATAAATACTAATAATTAGTAATAAATAGTTATAAATACTAATAATTATTAATAATTAGTAATAATTAGTAAAAATAGTAATAAATAGTTATAATTACTAATAATTACTAATAATTAGTAATAAATGCTAATAATTAGTAACACATACTAATAATTAGAAATAATTACTAATAATTAGTAATAAATTATAATTATTAGTGATAATTGGTAATAATTTGTAATAAACAGTAATAAATGATAATAATTAGCAATAATTAGTAATAATTAGAAATAAAAAGTAATAATTTGCAATAAATAGTAATAATTAGAAATAATTAGTAATAATTAGAAATAAAAAGTAATAATTAGAAATAAATAGTAATAATTGGTAATAAATAGTAAAGATTATTTAAAAATAGTAATAATATTTAGCAATTATAACTAATAACTTACAATAAATCTTAATAATTTGCAATAATTAGCAATAATTACTATTAATTAGAAATAATAACTATTAATTAGCAATAATTATAAATAATTACGAATAATTAGCTAAAATTAGAAATAATTAGAAATAATTAGTAATAATTAGCAATAATTAGAAATAATTAGCAACAATTAGGAATAATTCAGAATAATTATGCATAATTAGCAATAATTAGTTATAATTATAAATAATTAGTAATAATTAGCAGTAATTAGTAATAAGTATGATTTATTTATAATAATTAGTAACAAATATTAATAAATAGTAATAATTAGTAATAATTATTAATAAATAGTAACAATTAGAAAATAAATAGTAAAGAATAGTAATAATATGTAATAAGTAGGAATAATTTGTAATAACTAGTAATAATTAGTAAAAATTAGTAATAATTAGTAATAAATTGAATGAATTAGTAATAAATTAAGAAAATAGTAATAAATAAGGATAATTGTACAAAATTTTAAGAACTAGACACAATTTCCAGTGGATTAGCGGCACTCCTTTTGCTCGATGACACTTCTCCTTTCAACTCTCACCAAATCAAAAACATTTTCGAAAAATGCACACTTATTTATGCATATCCAATCTCGTATGCTCAAGATTGGATATGAATTCGTAGGACCATATTTTTATAATGTTTTCAGGTAGTGACAGTTGGAAGAAGATTATTCATCGATGAAAAGGGGGCTCTTTTGTATAACAACACATTTACTTGCATCTTTCTCACACTAAAATCACAATGAAGAATCTAGTCATAGGTATGCTTGTGCATTCTCATATGCACGAGAGTATATATGCATACCTTCAAGAAGATTATTCAATATGATTTCAATTTGAGAAAGTTGCAAGTAAATGAGTCGTCAGACAAAAGAGTAGCTGCCAATCCACTGGAAATTATGTTTCCCATAATTAGTGGTAATTAGTAAGAAGTATCTGTAATTTTTATCTAAAATTTTTTGGATAGTGTTTTTCTTATATCAAATTTTTCAAAAACAGTAATTAAGTTATATTTTTTTGAAGAATATAGAACAAGGAAGTCGATAAAATTCATTATTAGATGATCACGCTTGGATAAATCAACATAGAAATCCAATCGGTTCTAGTTTAAATCATTTATATATTGAGGGTGTTCAATATTTATTATCATTTGCATCATCAAAACCAAAAAAAAATTCAGAAGGAATAATTAATTATCCTTGTCAAAAATGTTCTCTGAGAATGTTTGACACATTTGACAATGTTGGGGGATATCTATTATATATTTTTTTTCAAATCGATTGTGTTTTTTGGTGTCAACTTGGTGAACACAATTCCAGAGAAGATACTAATAATTTTATTTTAGATACATCACAATTTCAAAATTTAGTACATGATGGTGTAGGTCCATCTGTTCAACAAAAATAAACTCATGATGATATTGATTTAACTCTTGAGTTGGAACAATCTGAATTTTATGAGTTGTTAAGTTCTGCTCAGGATGCTTTATATCCTGGTTACAAGATAAAAAAATTAGAAGTGGTTGTAAAATTTATAGTTATAAAATCAGATAATGGAATGTAAAACAATTGTTTTGATCCTATATTTTATTTGGTTAAAACATTGTTACCCAAATTAAATGTTTTTCCTACAAATTACTATGAGAGAAAGAGGTCGGTTTATAATCCAGACCTTAGTTATCAGAAGATTCATCCATGTTCAAATGATTCCATCTTATATTCTAGTGAAAACGAGTCTTTGGATAGTTGTCCCACATGTGGAAAATTGAGGTATAAAGAATCTTAACTGGGGATTTTTGGAGTGATTTATGTAAAAAAGTTGTGATATTTTCCTCTAAAACCCAAGTTGCAACATTTATTTATGTCTCAGAACATAATTATAATGATGTTAGGGCACAAAACCAAGATTTAAACTAGTAAAAGATTAAATCATCAATCTGATGGTGATTCATGGAAAACTTTTGACTGAGTGCATCCATATTTTTCTTTATAATCCCTGAATGGGTGATTGGGTATTTTTACTGATGGTTTTTGTTTGTTTGGTTCTTATTGTATTCAGTATTCATGTTGTCTTGTCTTCATAACTCTATACAGTCTCCCACTATGGATGTTAATGAAGGAGTTTTATATATATTTGAACATATTAATCCCAGGACATTAGAAAAATAATATTGATGTTTATTTGAAACTATTTATTGATGAGTCAAATTCATTGTGGACTAATTGTGTTAGTATATATGAGGTTGATGTGAAAAAAAAAATTCCTACTAAAAGTTGCATTGATGTGGAAAATTAGTGACTTCTCGACATATGGCAGGTTATTTGGCTAGAGTACACATGGTATGAAATCATGTCCTTGATGTATGAGAGATATCAATGCATTTATGGTTGTCAATGGAAAAAAACATTCTATTTTGACTACCATCAAAGATTTCTTCCAACCAATAATCATTTTCAAAGGAACAAATCTCATTTCATAAAATGAACAATTGGAAGGTATGGGACTCCAAAAATTATACCAGGTATAGAGTTAAAATTAGTTGTATTTTCATTACCTCTAATCACATTTGTAACAACAATAAACCAACAAAAAATTAATGCCTTTGAGAAAGAACACAATTGGATAAAATAGAGCTTTTTTAGGGATCCGCCATATTGTTCTGATTTTTTGGTCCACCACATTTTGGGTGTAATTCATATTGGGAAGAAATATTTTGATAATTTATTTAATATTGTTTTGGATACACTATCTAAGACAAAATATAATGTAATGGAATGATTAGATCTCGACCAAATTTACAGCTAACCAGAACTTGGACACTTTGAAATTGTCAGATCACAGAGGTTAATGAAGCCAAAAGAAAATTATACACTGTATAAAGAGAGTTGCTTATTATTTTTTTAGTGGATTTTAGATTTGAGACTTCCAGATGGTTATTATTCCAATATTTGTAGATGTGTTAATAATGGTCATATTACCGGATTAAAAAGTAATTATTTTCATGTTATAATAGAAAGACTTATGCCAATTGGATTAAGAGGTTTGTTGAATTCTATTAATTGGTATTAGATAACAGATATATCAAAAAAAATTCTGAGAAATTTGTGCGGTGACAACAAACTATGATTCACTATGAAAACTGGAAGAAGGTGTTGATGTAATTATATGTAAATAAGAAAAATCATTCTGATGACTTTCTTTGAGTCAATGGAACATTTGATATTAAATTTTCCACATGAAGAAATTGTGGAGGTCTGATACAGTTTCTATGGATGTAAAAAATAGAGAGATGTATACTGAAATTAAAAATAAAGAACGCAAAAGAGCATCAGTTGAAGGCTCAATTGCTGAAGCTTATTTGAAAGAGGAAATTGCTTCTTTTTTCTGCTCTCATTATTTTGAATCTGAATATCCCTCAAAACACAACTGAATGAGATGGAACGAAGGGAATGTTGAAAATGAAATGAGGAATCAATTATCGTTTTTTAATAATCTTGATATTGGCTTCGGAGGATTTAATGAACCATGGATTTCAGATGATGAACATCATAGAGCCCATACATATATTCTACTCAATTGTGAACAAAAGACATCATTTATATTGTGAGTGATTCAATCACTTATTCTATAATTTATGTTATAGTATGTAAACATATTTTATTTGTAGGTTATATGATAATAATATCAAGAAATAGCTTCCACAAATTACTGTATCTACTCTTGAAGAACACCGAAAATTAAATATCTCAATGGTTTCAAAAACTGGTAACATAAATTATTTATTGTTAAACTTCTCAATTTAGTTTATTATTAATTATATTGAAAACTGTTTTACAAATTTTTAGGTGTCTGAACATACTGATAAAATTGATATGTGACTATGTATATTGAGTTACCCACCATCCAAAATGGTTAAATCATATGATGCATTTGTTGTCAATGGTTTTAGATTTCATACACATGCATATGGGGAATAAAAAAACAACGAATAGTGGAGTTTTCTTGAGAGGATGTCATCATAGTGAAACTAAAGATGAATTTTACAGTATGCTGGATGAAATTATTGAACTATGTTATCTAGGAAAAAATTACATAATAATGTTTAAATGTTGGTGGTTGAATACTGAGAGAGGCTAGCATGTTCATCCAACTCATATATTTGTTGATATTAAATATAAAATTCTGCTTGCAGTGAATGAAATATTTTTACTGGATGAACATGAACATCAAATTTATTACACAATGTATTGTGCTACTTCATGAGACCTGAGTGATTGGTGGAGCATAATAAAAATCAAAATTTGGGAAAAACATTTTACTCCAAGATAATGTGGTTTCACTAAAGTGCATGGAATTGAAAATTTTCCAAAGACTACTCAAAATCCATCTTTTTTACAAAGAGACATGAGTATAGATGATGACACCCCACAATTAAGGGTCTTTGGTGATGATGATGATAATGATGTTACAAATGAATTTTAAATCTAAAGAGATGATGAAAATAAAACTCATATGGATATTGATGATGCTGAGGAGGAATATGAAGACATTGAAATCGTTAGATATGAAGATGATGATGAAGGTGAACATTGACATAGTTAAAAGCTGGGTATAATCATAACTAATATATATCTATATATAATAGTAATTTTCAACTATTTGATAAAAACAATAATTTTGTGTTTCAGATGGACGATGATCTATTTTTTTGGTTGTAAGAGGGTGAGAAATCATTGGATGAAGAGGATTTGGGATCATCTAAAACTCATTCTACTGGCAGTTTATGGGGTATGCAGAGGGGGTGCAGTCTTGCACGATAGATGATTCCTGACCCTATCTCTGAGAGATGTCCACGTCTAGGATTCGATCCATGCACAACGATTTATGGTAACCTGTGTATTTTAGTTAGCTTTTATTAATTTATCTTTATACTAATTATTTGATTATATGATCTTTTTTCATAGTTTTTCACATATAGCTGTTGGGCAGGGGAACTCTATCTTTTGAAATTATTTTTCGCAGCTATGGATCACATGGGAACAGATTATCATTGATACAAAGCTTGGCATGTTTGATCATCGGCTGGTATATAAATAAATAATATTTATTTTGAAATTTATTTCATTAATAACATGATATTATAAATTATTTGTAGGGTTTTGGTATCTCATTGATGATTGAATGTGGGACGCTATCCACGCGGCATGGGAGGTGTCTATACGTGACTGTTTTTGTCCGTTTTTTCACAATTTGAGAAGGATGGCCTTAATGATGCAGGAGGGACAATATTTGTTGAGTTGTGTAGAGTCCACCGACCAGAGTACATTTCACATCACATTTGGGATGGATTACGTTCACACTAGTTTAGTGGTGTATTTTAGAGGAGATCTACATTGGGCCGATAGAACCGGGGGAGACAAGAAGTGATGCATCGAGCCAGTAGTCGTACATTCAGTATGCATAGAGAGCATCTGATATGTAATTTCTTTTAAATATTTTACATAACTTTAAATATAAATAGTTTATTTTTTATTCATATATGAAGTAGAGCAGCCCGATATTACTAAGTATGACTTTTATGAGAGGATGTATAATGATCCAGCCAATGGAGAGATTGGAGGTGAGCACCAGCATTAGATTTTTTTTTGTATTATTTCTTTTTCAGTTTGAAAATTAACTACATATAATATGTTCACTATCTTAATTTCAAATTGGAACTGAAGGATTCATATGAAGTTGTGACCTCTCAAACACAGGCGTTGAGTTAAGACGAGATATGTGATAACACTAGTTCTCACCATTTTGATGAGGCGACATGGATGTAGGCAACCCAGTATGGGTTTGAGAAGAGCTGAGTAGTTGGTATTGGCTCTTGATTGACTCTTGTGACTTATTTTTGTATTTCTACTATGTCGACATCCAACTCGATAGGAGATCATGGAGATACATCATCGTCTGGCTTACAGTATTAGGAGAAGCTATGAGTTCAACGTGAGCTTATAGAGAGATTGCGTATGGGACCGGAGGAGATGAGTCAACAGAAGCAGAATCATGAGGAGGAGCACTGACGAAAGCAGCAGTAGTACGAGGATCAGATTCATCAAAGGCAGTAGCAGCAGCATAAACAGATGGAGTACATGTGTCGTCTGACACTTAGTTTTGGGATGATGTTTCCTCCATCATCTCCTCTAGCTCCTCCACCTCCTTTAAAAGATCATCCCTCTTAGTGATTTTTTTGTCATGTTAGAAACATTTGAATTCAATGTTTTTTGTAATATTATTTATTCATTGTTTCTGTCTTTTATATTGGTGCGAATATTGTATATTTTAAATTTTGTTATTTTTTTTTATTTTTATTATTATTTTATTTTATTTTATTATTATTAGTAATGATTTTTTAATGATTTTTATTTTCTGACAATAATAATAATAATATTTTTTTATATTTTTTATATTTTTTCCATATATTGAGAGTTTTATTATTTGATAATTTTTTTATTTTAATAATATTAATATTGTTTTTTCATAAATATTGGCAATAATTAAAATTAAATTATTATACTATTAGTAATATTTTATAATTAATATTAAAATAATAAATATTTTAATATTATTAATATTAGTATTATTATTAAATAATATTATATTATTTATATTAATAGTATTAATAGTATTAATATTTTTTAATATAAAATTATCATAATTTTATTCAATATATATTTTTATTGAGTATTTACGACCTGACCTTTTGTGAAAAGTTTCCATCACAAATAGTTTATATATTTTTTAAATAAGTATTTGCTATGGGAAACGAGCTCATTACAAATGCTTTTTTATGACGGGCCCGTCGTAATAGGTTTTTATATATATAATCGGAGAACTTTTTGTGACGGAAAATTGTCCCGTCGCAAAAAGTATTTTTCGCGATGGGAAATCGTCTAATGTAAATAGAATTTTTTGCGGCGGGCCCATCACCAGAAATACTATTTGTGATGTCAGTTTCTACAACTGGATATTTGTGACGGGACTCATCACAAAAGCTCATTTGCGACGAGATACCTTTACAATTAACCTTTCGCAAAAACCTCAAATTCCAGTCGTGTTCACCTCCCTAAATAATCTAAATCTTAATCTATCTCTTCCCTCATATCACTTATATGAACCCATCTCCCCCACTAGTTCTTCTAATTTAGGTATCTAGTTCCTTTTTTAGAAACAATTAATCTATTTTTAGTATCCTTTAATCACTGTTTAGTGTCCTTTTTTCTGACATTCACACCATATTGTCTACATATACTACTCTATATATCTATAAAATTAAAGAATAATAACCTAATATAGAATTTTGTTACACTATTTAATTTTATTTATTTTATTGATTAAATTAATAAACGTTACTTTTTAAATGATTATTTTCCATTTTTCTAGAAAATATTTATTATTTAATTTTCAGACAATGAAATTATTTCTTTTTTATAATTTTTGACAAATCATTATTCTTTTTACTAATAAATACATTGATAATTAATTTTTTAAAATATTTAATATTATTTTTTAATATTATTGATGTGGAAGTTAATTTTTTAGTTCTATTTTATAAAGATAAAACCATTATTTATTTTTTTATTAGGTTATTTATTTAATGTGTGATTAATTAATTGTTTTTTCAATGATTTTTATTAATTTATTGTTACATTGTTTACAATATAATATTTTTAGTTAAATTACATTCTTTTATTGTTTTTATGTTATTCATTATCAATAGTACAAAAATATTAAAAGTGGAATAATTTCATGTCACATTGATAAGTTATATTGAAAAAATATTTATGTTTAAGATTCTCATGAACAATAAGAATTATCATAAATAAAATATTGGGTTCATTTTATAAGAAATTTTATTTTTTACTATGTCATATGATTTATTTATATGACATAATATAAATCAGAATATCAATTAATTATAATGTTATTTTATTTGATAGTTTTTTTATTGTTAAATATTAGAAACCCTAATATTTTTTATTATTCATTCTTTATTACTTCATTATACAAACTATATATTTTAAAAATATTTTATTTAACAAAATGTGTTATGTTATTTATTTATATATTTATCTACAAATAAAAGTAGATGAACAGAGGATAAACTATCCCTATAATACACCTTAATATGTTAACGGTTTGATCTGATTTCATATTTTCAAACTAAAAAATGATACATATATGGATGAATAAAATATTGACTTCCATAATACATATAATATATATATATATATATATTATGTTTCAAAAACAAATTAACTTTATAGTCCCATGATATTGAAATAATTTCACACTCTTTTGTGGGATATATTTTTTACTGAGAAATAAATATTATAGAAACATTGATGTGTTACCATCTTAGGACAAAAATCCTTCAACCCTAAAATTGAATTAGGTGAAGTGTGCAATTTAATCCACAAGTGTTCCTAGGATTTCATGGTGTTTTGGAACTTTTATCTTCCATTTCATATGGGTCTCTCTAAATCACATCCACATACAATGTAAACATCAAGATAATTGAAAATTCAGTTTTTAGTAGTATTTAAAATTTACTAATTTAATAATATTATAAATTAATTTTTTATTTTATAAAAAAAAAGATTTTCCTTATTGGTATAAGGGTGAAATAGAATAGTAAATTATCATATGATCAAATGTTGTTAAGTAGGAATACAATAGTTTTCTGATAATATCCCCATAATGATACATGAAGGTAATGCTAAATCTTCATCAAATGAACCATTTTCTAGAATGTATGATTCCCCATATCAAACACACAATTATAATATGGTGTTTCAAGAGTAATGGACTATAAAATAACTTCAAAATATATAATATGTTCAATGAATTACTGACTCAGGTATTTACCACCATGTAAAATTACATAAAAAATATTAGGTCCCAATATGTGAAAGGGAAGGATTTACATGGTCACTAATGAAGTGGTGTAGCTTGTATTTTAGTAGCACTATACTATATGAATATTATAGAATGTACAAGTATATTAGAGGTATTGTAGAAGTACTATTAATAAAAGAATCATATTGAATAAAAATGGGTCTTTAAACTAGAAAATGGTCATCTAAACCATTAGGTCTTTGATCCAGCAAAATCTATTAGTCATGGTTGGTGTTTGTCAATCCTTTGGAAGAATAATTCATTCCCCACTAAATTACTCAAGTGTGTGTGTGTGTTTTGTTGTTTTTAATCCCATTTTCCTTGTTTAAAAATATTACAACATGAATCATATATTCATTCTGAATGAAAAGTTTCTTAAAAGTTTTCAGGTAATTATAGCCACCACTTTTTAAAGATTAAAACGGATCATAAACATCACTATATATATGTTTTAATAGGGGACTAGACCTCTTAGTATATACCCTACATTATTATTTGGCCATTTTTTCAAATAAACAGAATTAAAAATTATCAAGTTATTTATAATCATATGAGTCTAAAAATTTATTCCTTTGGAGTCTTTATATGTGTTAATCATTTATATACCTGTGGTGACAATAATAAAGATATGTTTTGTTAATATAAGAATCACTATATTATTCTAAATTGTTTGTACCACCATTCACCCTACTCCCAATACCATAATAAATTTCATTCATATATATATATATATAATCATTTTCTTAAAAAATAATGAAAATCCATTCTTTTCAAAATATGAAATAGAAATTAAATTTATTTTTGGTAGGAACATAATAATATTTTTCCAATTCTCAAAACAATCAACTGGGTATAATTAGATCATTATTGCTAACCACCAGTCCATTATTTGTTTCCATATTTCCATCAATTACAACTATATAACGTATCACCAATTATCTTCAATTACAGAATCTATGGTTATCATAAAAATGTGTGATGCATAAGTAGCATCCAGTTTCCATGAGTAAATATTAGTGAGATATATTTGTATAACATTCACATTTATATACTGAGAACACTTCTCACTAAGAACACTTCTCAAACATATATAAAAACCATGAATTTCATTTTTGGACATACCTATAAGATATTTAAAAAATACATTCATTATGTATTCCGTAATCTATAATATATACGTATCTATGGGGGAGTATCATGTTTTATATTTTTTATCATGTAATTTTAGTTAATTTACTCCCAGTAAAATGATGAGACCATATATCGTTATCTTAAGTAAGATATGATCCATATTTTACTATGTAATGAGTCAGGTATGTAATTCCTCTCATTACATATCTTTTTTGGTAATCCATCATATCAATCTTATCATTTATGAATCATTTATATTTAAGTAGAGAATTCTATATATATGTTTGTTATTTGAACATAATATGACTCTATTCCTATGTTATACAAGCTCTTTGGGTTTCTCGGCTAAGTGTCACCCAAATATCAAAGAGGGATATGTTTACCTAACTCTTAGTTTTACCCTCATCCATAATTCTTCAAAAAAATATAATCCATGGGAACCCCCCCCCCCATTGGTATAATCTACCAATTTGAATGATTATGGTCTTGACATCTGATTTCTATAGAAAAATTCCCACACACTGAATTTGGGTGTTTTTCATTATATAGTTAATTTAATATAAATAATGTTCATATAAAACCCCAAAAAATTAATCTAATGAAATATTTTTATCTCATGATTTATTATTATAATTATACATGTATATAATGATTTTGTTTTTGAATCTCTATTCTATCAATCAAATTATTAGGTTCTAAAAATATTATTTTTTTATATTTTTACAAGTGATAAAATAGAAGAAAAATATATTTATATATATTCAAATGAATTCTATACATAAACAATTTCATTTAACGGAAATAAATTATATGAAATAAAAATTCCATAAATGAGTAAGCATGTAGTGGAACGTTGAAAACCCCATCTTTCCTAGTCAATCTATAATCCTCTATGATAGTGAGAAGTCCAACAAAAAATACCTCTACCAGGATTCTTTATACAAAATAGAATTTGATTTAATTATTACTAAAATATATAATGTATATAAATTATTCTTACCCTATAGATAAAATATAATAACTAAATAAATAAATAAATCCAAGGTAGATTAAAACTAAATCATATATTTTAGTAACACTCATAGAATGCATGGTGTGGAAAAATTTAGAATAAAAAATATATCACATTAATTAATGAATACGAAATATTCACATTATATAAATATTTTATATTTAATAAAATTTTAATAATAAATAATAAATATATTTTTTTAATTTTCCAAAAATGAGATATTAATATGAACATTTCACGTTCAATTTTTCTAATAAATTTTTTTCATAACTGCGAACTCAAATCATTTATATATAATTTATAAACTATAATAATTTTTTAATAAAATATTAATTCTTCACATTTTTTCTATATCTTCTTTCATGAGAGATAATATTTTTCATTAGTGACAATCCAATAACAACATATCGTATTCACTCCTACTGATGACATGTCGTACTTTATGACATTCCAAATCATATAATGAGGTTCAACATTTAATCCATATTGTGATCAATGATATCACAAATAAAATTTTTATGATATGATACACTATTTGGAAAAAACCATGCTATCAATCATAGAATATGATTATTCTTTTCACAGCCTATAGCATAATATAATATCATTATATTTGAAGGATCATACTATATGATTCATCAAACATTACATTATGATAATGAAAAACATTGAGTTATACCTTTCTATATCTGATATCAGAAACAATGGCATTAGGATCCATTGGCTAACACATCGCCATGTCATACTATATATTATGATATTTCATTTAGTATCATATGAAACACATTTTCAACATAAACTTTGTACGAAAACATGTTGATTCCATGATAGAGATGGATATAATACCACTTATAGGTTTTGTATGGTTATCACATTCTTATAATAGTGAAATAAACTAATTGATTTCTTGGAACCCTCATCATAGAATCAGAATATAAAATAAAGAATATAAAAATAATATTCATACATTATGTTTAGTCTGATTCATATCAACGTAGTAATATTTTATAAGATCACTAAGAAATGGTACATGGGATCTTACCTTCACACGTAACACACCATCCACTACAATCCACATGAAATATATAAGGATACCTCAAACTTCTAATATAGTTCTAGTAACTTCTACTCAAAGTTAAATAATTTCAATGAAGTAAGATTTATGTGAATTTTCTTGAAAGTGAATCTTAATCTAACAGGATAGAAAAAATACTTTATATAACCTCACGTTTTTCAATGATGAATAGTGGGAATTGGTTGCCTTGATTTTCCAGCCAACAAATTTTACTCATAACATATGCATGTTAAAATATTATGATTATTTGATGTTTCAAAGATCGTAAAATACTCATTAAGTGATAAATTAATCATTTTAGTGATTATCAATTAAAATGCATCTTTTTAAAATGTGAAAAAGTAATTCATTCTCCTAATATCTCATACAATAATCCATATCATGTGTTATATCATATTACATTGGAAAAATTATTCTTTTAATGATACACCCATATCATTTCATATGATGTAAATCACAGTCACATCATAGTTTATGATATGAATGAATAACATAATACAATTCATCTTATTTTAACACATAAACTGTATTAAGTCATCCTTATGATAATCTTATGCAGTCAGATAAAAAATTAAATACGCTTCCACATTTTTTTATGTTAACTACTTAATTTTAGTATAGAACCTATTTCTTCAATGATGAATTATAATATGAATCTTTAATCACCAGGGAAATCCCCAACATTCATTGTTCCACCATTTACTTAAGGGATTCCATTAGATATGAATGTAGAGGGATTATACCAATTATCTGATTAGAAAACATAAATTAAATTTATCACATTCACAATACCATCATGAGGATATCAGATGGTGACTATAAGGTCATGTCATAGTTATTATGAATATGACCACATTGGATGAGTAGAGGTTAGAAAATTTAATTTTTTTTCTCCATTTAAGGTATATGAGTGCCTGCATACATTATCAAAGGCTAATATTAGTAGATATCAGACAATCTATAATTTGATATTATATCCATTCCCATCAAATATATTGATTTTAAGAAAAATAAAAATAATTTAAAGAGTGATATATTTATATATAACAATAGATATTCAAAAATAAATATTTATAGTTATTTTATATTTTTTCTAATATAAAAATCTAATTATTTTTTTATATATTCTTTGCTAATGAGTTTTTTATTTCTATATTCATGGTGGTCCTTTATTATCAATATAAATAGAAATTTTTGGTAAAATTGTGGAATGAATTCAAGTATAGGATGTGTAATGTGTTTAATAAACACTAAATGAGAATCAATTGACTTTATGAAATGTTTCCTGAAGGTATACCTCAGTATCAGTGGATTTGTTTTTACAAATATCGATCATATTGATTTTCATAAGGTATTTGATAATATATATTTACGTTATTATTAATTATTTAATAATAATGAAATTAATTTTTTTAAGATTTCTTTTTCCTAGGATCTTCTAAAAAGATAGATCACATAGAGAGAAAGAGGATTTTATACATAATTCTAAAAATGAAAGATGTTCTAGGAGATTTTCAAACTAGGTAATTATTAACTTCTATGAAATTAATATTTTTCTCAACATAAAATATGAAAAAAAATTATTTTTTATTTTTTTCATTGAATATATAAGTGGAAGAGGGTTTTCATGTTTTTGGTTACAATGATATTTTGTTACAAGTACATAAGAAAGCATATGGATGTTACCTTAGTGAACATACTCTATATATGGGGTAAGAAATCAAAATACATTTTTTAATGAAAATTAATTTCAAAGATTTTTTTTATTATTATCTAAAATTAAAGAGTTGTAAATTGGAATAACATTATAGTCATCATGTTATCGTCTATATTTTTTTAAACAATTAATTTTTTCATCCATGCGTAGAGGGTATCAGTTGGAGGTTTGAAGAATGATGATGGAGTTAGAGCTGGGATTTTATCTCAATAGATTTGTTACGGTATATCCTAATATAATACACCCATAATGGTTTGTTGAAGGAGTGGGTTCTTTTTCATATAATGTATCACTTATTGATAATAAGAGTCAAAATTTGGATTTATTATAACAGCAAATGGGATTAGCGCAAATATTTTTATGCCTTACTGTTTTGAGATAGAAGCCAAGATACAACTTGAATATGTTTTATTATGTTGTGGAGGTTCCCAAGTCATTCATACAAGGGGGTATGTGTAGGATAATATGAAGTGTCCCCTTCTTGAGTTAATCCATTGTGATCTTGGCTACATCACAAGGTGGGGTGTTGAGGTGAGAAGGACTTGGGGTGTTTCAAGTTTATCATAAGTGGACTAGTTGTCATTTGTTGTCATTTAGATTTAAACCTACATGATAACTTTTAATATCATTCATGTATGTTTATTGAGGCATGGTTCTTCCTACTATAGTTTAGAGACAATGTTTTTTTGGTTTTATGCCTCTTTCAATCTATTTTCTATTAAAAAAATTGTCATCACTTCCATCGTGGTTTTCTCCTTGGATTTCCCCCTCACTGGAGAAGCTTTTGGCATCAGAAACCTTCGATATTGGCCTGAAATCCCCTTTCACAGTTTCTCTACCATCTCTGGCTTCTATTAGCTTCTTTACTGGGTCTCAAAGGGTTGATCAGTCCTTCAAGGAGGATTTATACAACCCCTCCCAAGGTCCCCTACGGTCTTACTTTCCGGAGGTGCATCCAGTTACGTGGACGGTTTTTAATGATAGTCCATGCATGATGGTGGAGGTTCTAGTGAATGCATATTATGATCCAGTATACTATCTCAGATGGACCCAGGTAGCTCATTTTGGATGTTAGAATCCACCTATCATGATCATCAAAAGGTTGGTGTCTACAAAGGGTCTCGCGGATCCTGCACAGATATCAATTCTCAACCGAGATTCCTTCTATATTTTTTTTGTCAGAGTTTTAATTCACTTATTCCTGGTGAAGAGATCTTCCGTTGATGGGTCATTGAAGTTTCAATTTATCCAAGTGGTTGTTGTAGGTTCACAAAGGTAAGGAATGTTCATGTGTCGTCATGTGGATTAGCCTGTCAGACCTTCCACTTCCCTTCCACAATGGTGCTCTCCTCAATTCCCTAGAGGACTCCCTAGGTGGATTCTTATGTGCGGACGAAAAATCTTGGGGTGGTGATGAGGTTTCTTAAGCTCAAATTTGTGTGTAGTTTTATCATTCTATTCCTCTTCCAAAAATAATATCCCTGAAGAATCTGGGACATTTTGAGTGGTCTTAGGATATCAACTACCTAGTATTTTCTAGGTATTGTTCCTAGAGTTCGATCTAAGGTCACTCTGTCCAAATGTGTAGTAATAATCTTCATAGAGAACATCTTCAACCCCATCCTCCTCCCCAAATTCCTATTTCTAGGGATGTCCCCCAGCATACGACTACCCCCTGTTAATGCTCAAAAACCGAGACCTTCACAAACTGCTCCTACAGTCCTCGATAAATCCCTACCTATTGTGAGTGGTTCTCTCCCTGGGTATGGATCCTCCTACTTTTAATTAATCCCCTTAGAACCTAATATTTAATACCCACAGCTTCCATGATAGTATTTCTTTTTAAATAATTTCATAGTGTGCGATGTATGCAACACTGAGTTTAAGCCCACCACGACCTATGAAACTAGATATTTAAAAACCGGTTATGAATAGTGTTAACTACATTTTAAATTTTATATATTCCAAATAATTTTAACATTTGTCTTATGTGTTTCTTAAATATCATATAAATACAAATTCATTTTTTCAGATAAAATAAGTATTTTTCAAAAAATGCTTTTCTTTACATTTTAATAGAGAAACATTTTTAAATACAATATTTTACACTTTTATATATTAAATTTGAAAAAATTAAATTATTATTTAGAATTGGGACATAAAAATTTAGTTTTTATGACTTTTTAGTACTTGTAGGATAATTTTCCTATTTTCATGAATAGTAAAAAATTACTAAAGTTTAATTGAAAAAGACGTTTTTAATCGAAATAATTTATAGTGTTAAATTATACATTTGACTATTTTAAAGTATAATTGGACAATATTTTTATAATTTAATATAATTTAGGTCATTGTATGTTATTTCAAATTTAAATTGGATATAAAAAATATCAATATTTTGATAGTTTTAACTTCTTAAAAACCCGCATTCTGGTTTTGAAAACGAGAATTAATTTGAAATTAATTTCTTCCAATTTTGAGTTATGAATTTTAAAAAATGTATTCCATATTTGTAATCATAAGGTACATTTTTTTTAAATATTTACCAATTATTTTTTTGACATTATACATAGTAACTTTAGTAATTATTTTTATTTACCATGGTTAGAGAATAAATCAGGTATATAAGGGTAAAAAATAATATAATAATGTAAAACTACCCTAACACATTCCCCAATACTATTTTATTATATATGTCTGACTATGAGAATCATTATTTCTATTTTAGGGCCCCATTGTACCACTTGGGTTGGTAAATGACATGTTAGAATAATTAATTTCAAGTAAAGGGAAATATAATATAAACATGTATTTTATTACTAAAATTTTTTAATTCAAATTATATAAAAGATATATTTGACTATAAATAATCATTGGAAATATAAAACGATTTCCTATATCATATTATCTTATTTATAATTTTTACTCATTAAATAATTAAATTTATTTATGACATAATAATTATGCATTATATTCCTTATTAATGAAGGAATCAAATAAATGATACTATAAATATAAATATAAATGTAATTTGGAAGTTTTTATGCCATCCTCAAATTTTATGGATGATTATGACATATTATATTTTTTTAGTGCATATTTTTTGAAGTAATAAATTTTTTATGACTTTAATAAAATCAATTAATAAATAGTGTCAAAATTGACATAAATTAGGTTTTAAAACAAATACTATTATATTAAATGATATAATAGTCCTAAAAATATAAGATTCATCTAATTGAATTATATTGTGTTTCAAATTTCATTAATTATCCACTTGGGGTTTACTTTTCATCTTATTGTCACTATATTTACTATATAGTATAAAAATACAAGAAGACATCGTAAGACTTAACTTATTTAACTAAGGGTTAAAACCAAAATATATGGTTAAATTCATGACCTAAACATATCTAAAACATATTGGTTGAGACTATTTATACCCATAATAATCATACCCTCAAAATAATTCACTTTAGAGCCATTATAAACCGAAAATTAAATTATAATAATTTAATATTTCATGCTTTTTCTAAAGTGCCCTTCTCCCCTCTTATAAAAGGGAACTTCTCTTTCCATTTGGTTCACACCTCCAAAGACCTTTGGATGCGTTATCCCCTTCTCAAAACCCCTAAAAATGTACCCCACTTCCTCATATAGGACACCCTTTGAAAATAAATCCATCCTAAGGAGTCTTTTTGTGCAAATGAAAATGAGACACCTGAAGAAGTGGTAATCATTTTGTCCCTTCTTTCAAAGTTCTTTTCTTCTTATACTTCTTATTTCTATGTTCTTTCCATACCAATGTTTTAAATACAGTATCATCCATATACTGAGATGTTATTATAATCATGGTACAACTATATTCCTCATTTTATGCATCCTAAAAATAATAATATCACCATGTGTGCGTACGTACAGCTTACCGTCTCCACGTCGTGGTGTAATTTATTATTCCACATTATTTTATTAGTATAAGTATATTGATGAGTATAATAGATATAAATAATTAATATGACATTATTATGATTGTATATATTTAATATACCATCTATTTCCATATTATTTAACGATTAAGAAATTTATAATGTCGCTCATGCATATGTTCGACTTATCGTCTCCACGACGCGATGAGACTCATCTTCCACGTCCCCCATCAAAGGACGATTATAATATAAATATAAATATATATATTATGAATAATTATGAAATATATGACATAATAAGACTACTGTAAAAATATATATATAGATATACATATACATATATACGATTCACTTACTTTCATACAATAAGAAAACAAAAACAACATTCATGCGTACATATGACCTACTATCTCCATGAATAGTGTATTACATTTCATATATCTATCAATAATATATATTTATATTTTGAATATATATGATATATAAATCATATTATACATTATGGAAGTAATTAAATCATTATCTATGTAATATGATCAAGAATTAATAGTCAAAACATGTACGATAAAAAAGCAAGTATTACCCGAAATGTTGCATTAACATGGAAGTGTTAATAAACGGGTAATATAAAGTCATAAAAGACTATTATATGATATCATAAATATTATTATGATTCTGATATAATGTAATAATATGTTTAAAAAGTTTCTAAAAGATTTTTATACACGTACGAAGAGTATCAGGCCTAAGGTATGGGTTAATTTTTCAATCTCATTATTATCCGAGATTATTTATGTGTAAGTATTTACTAGGACTTAATTATCATCCAAGTCTATGTTTCATAAAAATATTTTCAAAAGGAATATTTTACTTTTTTATGGACAGGACCCTTTAACTATATCATCATTTTAAATGGTTTAAGGATTTATTATTTTAAAAATATTTAATTAAGGATCATGTTTTCAAAATGATTTTAAGGATTTATTTATATAGACATGATTATTTGAAAATAATAATTATTTTCAAAAGTTTCAAATTGGTATGAGACAATTTGATAAAAAAATATCTTTTAAATTAATTCCTTTATAAATTGTGTGACATTTAAATGATTTCATGAAAAAGCGATATTTCTCTCAAATAGTTTTACTGATCATTTTCAACTATATCAACATCCTTTACTGGATATTATTATTGATTGAGGTTTATTTTTTATAATAAAATCTTCCATATAATATGGAATGTTTTTTGGTATGTTTGAAAATGTATGTGGTATTTTTATACCACTCATGGTTTACGGATAAGGTATTAGAATTTTCAATGTTTTTTAATACGAATGCTTATATTATGCTTCATCCTTTTTATATGAGGAATGAATTGGACATAGTAAGTGTCAGGAAGGGCTCGCTATAGCCCCTCAATGCATTAGTAGTCTCATGAGACAATTATGTTTGGGTTTTGGCTAATGTATTATCAAATTCGGTAAGGTGTCTTGGATAAAGCCTTGAAGGTATGTTTATGATCTCCCATATTATGCATTCTATCATTATGAGATTAGTTATTGTCTTTTCATGTGATTATTCAACTATTAGAATTTCCATGTGAATGTTTATATGGTAATTATTTATTTATTCTTTCTATATGATGCTAAAGATAATGTTTTAAAAGTATTATGTTTCATTTTCACATTTCCTTATTTTTATGTGAATACATCTGATAGATTCCTTTATATTGTTTATCCTTTGTCAGTATGTGAGCTCACCCCATTCTTATGTTTTATTTTCCTAATATTACAAGATGTTTTTGATGATTTATATGCATGGTTATGTTAGGATAGTAATTTAATTCTTAAATGAATATCTATGTTGGGTATTATATTAAAAATTCAATGTAATGTTCTTGTATATAATCTATTTTCCAAGACTGCTAAACTGATCGGTCCTAGAGGACTAGATTCTTTGTAATCATGAAAATGTATTAAAATATTGAAACAGCTCTAGTCTTCCTGGGTCAGGTTGTTACAGTTGGTATTATTCTAATTTTAACAACAAACATGGAAATAGATTTAGCAAATGTATATTAGAGATCATAACCCTAAGTTATTATTTGATGATAATTATAGAAGGACCCCTAAAATTTTGGTAAAATAGGGATTAAGTTGATATTATAAGAAATACATCACTATGTGGATACTACAAGTGGAGAATGATCTGGCAGAGATGTACCTGGGGGTGAAAACTCTGACACGTTGTTTCGGTCTTGACTTGGGGTAACCTAGTACATGACAATTGGCCTTACTGTGCACCTGTTTTGACACACCTTGTGGTTACTCCTATGATAATTCATATTTTCATTACAAAACATTATAAAGGATTTATGAGTAAATATTTCCTCAAAAGAACCATATTTATGGTTAAGGATTAGATATTAATAAATTGTTTAATTTATGTAAACTATTTTACTAGTTTGGATTAATGCATTATGATTTATAACCTAATCTTATGTATGACATTGTTTAGAAATGGTTCCTAGTAAAAGGAATGGAAACCATATTAATTCACATAATCCATGTCGGTATTTACATCTTATTCATGATAATTATAGTGGAGATAGGGATCCAACTAGTGATGAAAAACGTATAACTGTACTAGGACATGTGAGTCATGTTATGAATAACAACCTTACCCATATGAATCACCTTGAACCACAATGTAGAGGATCAATGTTAGACTGCTTTATGAGATAAAAACCTCCAATATTCAATGGTACTTCATATCCATTTCCTATTTGAGAAATGGATAAGTTCCCTAGATAAAATATTTCTTACTTTGGGAAGCAAAGAAAAGTAGAAATTTTTCATGGCAGTTTACTGTCTCTTAGGAGATGCAGATCAATGGTGGTCATTAATTAAAAACACGAAGAAGGATAAATAAGTACCAAAAATTAAATGGATGGAGTTTAATGAAATTTTAATAGAGAAATAATTTCCTCTTGAACAATGAGCAGATATGGGAAGACAATTTCTGTGTCTATGGAAGAATGAGGATGATAATGTTACTAAATATGAGCCTATCTTCATAAGATTAACAAGATATGTTGTGGAATACATATATAACCCAAGAAGTAAGATTTATCGATTCTTTTATGGTTTAAAACCATTCATTCTAAGGGCGATATTCTCCCAAACATTCTCATCATATAAAGATATAGTCGCATGTGCCCTCAAGACAGAGAAGGAATTCTCCAATTCCTATGACTTTAATGGGAAGAAGGAGAATAAGAGGGATGCTGATAATTCTGTGAATGGAAGAAAATTAAATAGGATGAAGGGAATGAGTTATTTTCTATCCTAAAATAAATTTGGAAAGGAATATCCTAGAACATTATTGATAGGTATAGGAGCTTGTTACAAGTGTGGAAAAAAAAGGTTACCAGGCTCGTGATTATAAGGTAAATAAAGAATCTATTAAATTATATAATTGTAAAGATAAGATAAATTATGTAAATAATTTCCCAAACCATCAAGTAAATATATATTAGAAGAAGAAAATGGATTAAGATCAATATTATGATGTTACTACAATCAAAGTGAAAAATTTAATGTATTTCTATTTTTGGATTAAAGAATTATATTTTGGTTATAAAATGAATGTGATACATATATATATGGATTTTAATTGAGTTATTTTTGTTTTCATTATAGTTTTAATATTATTAAGGTAATGATATATTTAGTATGTGACAATAATAGAAACATTACATTGTTTGGGAATCTGATGTTACAATATATTTGGGAAACTTAGGGAACTTTTGGAAAGAGTTTGGACAAAATTATTTTGGATACCTCTAATGTTAGGAATATATTAAGTTGATATTTGGATAGTATTTTTAAGTTTAAAAATTTTCGTAAGGTTATTTCTAGAATAAAAATACAGTTTGATAATTGGGACAACTAGCAGGCCGTGAAACAACTCATCACATCAGACAAGGCTGTAGGAATCGAATCCACAACTGAAGCGAGACAAGGATTTTTTGAATAAAATTAGACTAAAGGAAGTCCCTAATTAGTATTAAATATTTTTCATTATTTAAATGGTATAAGTTTATATTTGTAACCTTATACGACTAAGATAAATAAAATATTTTTAAATTTTATATTTTGAAGAGGAAGACGAGTTTGTAGTATGAATTAGTAAAATGATGAAAATATAAATTTCAATTAAGTATTCTTCCTTGTGTTATTATTGTATGAAGTAAATTAATTCGACAACATTAGGGAAAGGATGATAAAACCAAAAATGTTTCCTAGTACATTATTTTTGTGATGAATCAAATGGTCTCTTAGATCATCGCAGATTTATAGCTTTCTGGTTGTTAAATTTCTCCTAATAATGTTCTATATCACTCTCCATCTGAAAAATGTGGTTAAATTTTATTTCATTTCCATGTTTTCCTACATGTAACCCTAGTACGTGTTATTTATGGTAACCTTATTACTCCCCTTTCTTTATTTTAATGTTAAAGTTTTATCCAACATTTTTTCGATGTGGGATTGAAATAAAGGGATTTTGAATAATCAAACCTTAGTTACCGAACCCAAATTCAAAAATTTTTAGGGCTCAATTTATTTAAGGATTTGATAATTCAACACCCCAAACTTCCATGGTATTGTTCTTTTTTAAATAATTCAATAGTGTGTGATGTATACAACACCGAGTTCAAGCGCACCACGACCTATCAAAATAAACTTTCAAAAGCTATTATGAATAGTATTAACATCATTTGGAATTTTATATATTCCATATAATTTTAACATTGATCTTATTTGTTTCTTAGACATAATAGAAGGAAAATTTTAAATTTTCAAAAAAAGTGGTATTTTTTAAAAAATACAGATTTTCCCCCATTTAATGGAGAATACTTTTTAAATCCAATAATTGAAACTTTTATATATTTTATTTGATGAAATTAAATTCTTATATAGAATTATAACATAAAAATTTTGTTTTTGTGAATGTTTTTACTCTTCTGAAAACTTTTAATTTTTGGTGAATAGTGAAAATACTAAATTGAAATTGAAAACATCTTTTTTAATCGAAAACATTTACAGTGTTAGATTATAAATTTTAGTGGTTTTAAAGTATAATTGGATTATATTTTTATAATTTAATAAAATTTAGTCCATTAAAATTAATTTCATGTTTAAATTGAACATAAAAACATGTTAATCTTTTAATAGTTATTGCTTCTAAAAAACTCACATTTTTGTTTAAACAACAAGAATTAATTTTAAATTAATTTCTACCAATTATGTGTTTTTAATTTGAAAAAATAAATTCCATATTTGGAATCATAAGGTCCAAAAAAATTTAATAGTTACCTTTTATTCTTGGACATTATGAATAGTAACTCCAGAAATTATTTTTATTTACCATGGTTAAAGGGTAAATCAGGTAAATAATGAAAAATAATAACATTATAATAATATAAAACTACCATAACACATGTCCTAATCCTATTTTATGATATATTTCTAACTATAAGAGTCCATAGGTCTATTTTAGGACCCCATGTAGCCACTTGGGTATTAAATGACACGATATAATAATTAATTTAAAGTAAAGAAAAATATAACACAAACTTGTATCTTATTACTAAATAAATTTTAATTCGAATTCTATAAATGATATATTTAACTATAAATACCCATTAAAAATATAAAAATATTTCCTAGATCACGGTATTTAATTTTAAATTTTTATACATTAAATAATTAAATTTATTGACGACATAATATTGATGTAGTGTTTGCCTTATAAAAGAAGGAATCAAATAAAAAATATTATCAATATCAAAATAAATGTAATTTTAAGGTTTTTATTACATTAACGAATTTTATGGATGATTATGACATATTATATTTTATTTAATTCCATTTATTGAAGTAATCAGGTTTTTATAACTTTAACAAAAATCAATTCATAAATAGTTTCAAAATTGACCTAAATTAGTTTTTAAAATAAATATTTTTCTTATTAAATGATATAATAGTACTAAAAATATAAGATTCATCAAACTGACTTATATAGTGTAAAAAATTCCATTAATGATCCACTTGGGTTTCTCTTGTCATTTTATAGTAACTATATTAACCACAATGTATAAAAATACCAGAAGACAAGGTAATAGTTAACTTATTTAACTAAGGGTTAAAACCAAAAGATAATGTTAAATTCATGAGCTAAAATTTTCCAAAACCTATTGGTTGGGATTATTTCAACCGATCCTAATATTATCCTTAAAATAACTTAATTTGGAACCACTATAAACTGATAAAAATTATAATAAATTAATATTTCACATTTTTCCTAAAGTGCCCCTCAACCTATTATAAAAGGGAACTTCCTCTTCTCTTTTATTCAAACATCCAAAGCCATTTCGATCAGAAAAACCCTACCAAAATCTCATCCAAAATTCCCTCAATTAATTTTAGAGGTGACCATTTTGGTAGAAATCCATCTTAAAGAGTCCTTTTGTAAAAATCAAAATAAGACACCCAAAGAAGACATTATCGTTTTATCCCTTCTTTCAAAGATATTATCTTCTTCTTCTTCCTCTTTATTGGTTGTTTTCATAACCAAGTAAGAAATAAAGTATAATCCATATACTGATACATTATTATAATCATGGTACAACTATATTCATCATTTTATCCATCCTACAAATAATAATATCACCATGCATGCGTACGTACGAGTTTCAGTCTCCATGCCATGGTGTAATTTATTATTTGACATTACATTATTTAGATGGGTATAATGATGAGTATAATTGACATAAATAATGAAAATTATATGATTATTTTTATTTATAATTAATATACTATCTAGTTTCAAATAATTTAATTATTAAGTACATGATATCGTCGCTCGTACGTACGTATGAATTACTGTCTTCATGACACGATGAGACTCATCTTCCACGTCCGCCATCCAAGAATTTTTTTTTAAATGTAAATATATTATGAATAGTTATGAAATATAGGAAATAATTAGGCTACTATAATATATCTATATATATATATATGTACATATATGTCATTCACATACTTCAATACGATAAGAAAATAGAAACAGCATTCATGCGTATTTACAGCCTATCGTCTCCATGACCGGTGTATTCCATTTCATATATCTATCTATCATATATATTTATATAATAAATATATATTATATATAAATCTTATTATACATTCTTTATGTATGTAAATCCTGATCTATGTAATATGATAAATAATAACAAGTTAAAACATGTATGATAAACAAAGCAATTATTACCTGAAATGTTGCATTAACTTCCAATTGTTAATAAACAGGTAATATAAAGTCATAAAAAAATATATGATATCATAAATATTATTATGATTCTTATATAATTAAATAATATGTTTAAAAACATTATAAAAGAGTTTCTGACATATACGGAAAGTATGAGACCTTAGGTAAGGGTTAAATATCCTTAATCTCATTATTATCTGTGATTGTTTGTGTGTAAGTATTTAATGGGAAATATTTTTCATCCATGTCCATGTTTTATAAAAATGTCTTCAAAAGGAATATTTTAGTTTTTTATTAAAGGGACTTTTTATCTAGATCATCATTTTAATTGATTTAAATATTTATTTTTTCTAAATCTATTTAATTAATGTCCATGATTTCAAAACAAATTAAGGATTAATTTATATGGAAATGATTGTTTTTAAATGATAATTCCTTTAAAAAATTTCAAATTTATATGTGACACTTTAATTCAAAAATATCTTTTAAATTTATTCCATTATAAATTGTGTGACTTTTAAATGATTTCATGGAAAATGTATATTTCTCTCAAAGAGTTTTACTGAACATTATCAACTATGTCAACATCCTTTACTAGATATTATTCTTTATTGTTGGAATCACCTGTTTTGATAATCCCAAATCATGCTTAAACATTAATTATGATGTATTAAACCTTTGCATTAATCTTATTATTCTATGCTTAAACGTATTTTATTCTAAACAATTCATATTCTCACTCTCATAACTTTACTGTAATAGCTTACAGTAGTGTTTACATAAGTTTAGTATTGTTAGCTAACAGTCAGAGTTTTCTTCTCAAAGTCACAGTTACAGTCAACTGTCACCTTAAGTTACTATTGCAATAAGTTCACAGTTACAAGGCTACAGTCGAAGACTAATACAAGCTTACAGTTACAAGTCTACTGCTATCTCTTGTCAAAGCTCACAGACGAAGGTCACAGTTACAAGACTTCTGCTCAAAGTTTTCTCTGCTCAAGTTCACAGTCGAACAAGTTTACAGTTGAAACAAGTTCGCAGACGAACTAGCCTACAATCATAAGTCTACAGTCAAGGTTACAGTTAGACAGCTTCTGTCTACTAAGTCTACAGATGATCGAAGTCTACAGTTAGAAAGGCTACAGTTACATGGAGTAAAAGCTACCATTGCAAGCCTACAGACAGCAAGCCTTTTGTTGAAATCAGCAGTCAGAAGGAAGTCCACAGTTGGAAGTCCACAGTTGGAAGACCACAGTTGAAGTCAACAGTGACATACATTCTCGACTAACTGTTTTAATTTCTTTATTTCCTACATTTAATTTATTTAATTTATCTAACGGTCATGTCTAGACAAATGAATACATCTAACATTATTTATTTATATTTGCAGACATATCAAGAAATAATACAATGTACGAGGAAGATCGCATGTGCAACTTCAGACTATTTATCTTGTCGGCCTCGGGTGAACAAAAAGGCATAAATGGAGGAGTATAAAAAGAAGAAAGAAGCATTCAAAGCAGGAATGAATGAAACAATTACATAGAGTCTAACATCTACAACTGAGAAGGCGATTCGCATATACACAAAAAGGAAGAACTCTCGAGCATTCATTCTGAAGAACAAAAGAGTCTCAAGTGAACCGACTGAAAGAACAAGTCTTCTAAAAACCATGCTGTGAAGCGCTCAAACTCAAAGAAGCTGATCACTTGAATATCTGGAAGTCTGGAAATCACGACACTCTGTTTTAGTGTCAACTTACAGAAAAAGGACCAAAGCTTCAAGTCACTCATTCCTACGAGTCCAGAGCTGCACTGAAAATCTCTAGAGCCATTTCTAAACTCTACATCTCTGCTCTGTGATTTATTTATTCTACATTTTGAGCAGTGTGTGTTATCTGCTATATTAAACACACACACTGACTCCTGTACTTACACTGGAGGATCTGTAAATCCTCAGCAAATCTTTTTGCACTCCATTTCCCACTGTGGATAGTGGTAGAGGTCTTGTGACCTGGACAGCTTGTTGCTGTTGTTTGTTTTCCCACGAAGAACTGTGGTAGAGGTCTTGTGACCTGGACAGTGTGTTCACTGTTGTTAACCCCGATCCAGGGTGTGGATCATTTTATATAAACTTGTGAGAGGATTAAGTCTCGGCTTGAGACTGAACCTCTTGGTTAATTCTCTGTGTTTGAAGTTTTACTCTATATCCATACTACATATTTAATTTCATATTCCGCTGCTATTACTTTGAAATATAATCTATCTTCAAAGCTACTTTGATAATTAAATTCGCAAGTGTTTATGTTTGTTATAAATCAGTAAGTTAGTTTCAAAAGTTTATTTAATCATAAGATTAAGTTAACTGAGAATTAATCAATCTTTGAGAAACTAATTGAACCTCTATAATCTATATAAATTCACTACAGTTTAATTTGTTTTTGAAATTGGGGGATTTTAATAGAAATTGTTTTTTAACAGAAATTTTGATTGGAACTCAATTCACCCCCCCCCCCTCTTGAGTGTCCACTCCGACCAACATTTGGTATCAGAGGAATTATTTAGCTCTGTAATACTTGCTCAAAGTTTTATTTTAACTCTCTGTTTTTAAACTGTGATTGTAGTTTTATCTAAAAGATCTTAAATTTCTGTTAGTTCTAAATTTTATCTCTTTAAAACATTTTCTAGAATTTCCTTATGGATAATAGACTAGAAGGTGCTGCTACTAACAGGCCACCCTTCTTTAATGGTGTGAATTATGCCCAATGGAAGCTCAAAATGAAAATTCATTTAGAAAGTATGGGTTTTGATATTTGGACTGCTATAGAGTCTCAATACAAGATTCCAGAAACTGAAAGAATAACTTGGGATGAACCTACTAAAGTAGCTTACAATAATAATTGTAAGGCTGTGAATGCTCTCTACTGTGCTCTAGGAGATGAGGAGTTCAATAGAATTTCTGCATGTAAAACTGCTTTTGAAATCTGGGACACCTTAGCTGTTTCTCATGAAGGAACAACTAATGTCAAGGAAATGAGGTTAAACACTTATACTATCAAATATGATAACTTTAAGATGAAAGCTGATGAACCTATTTCTGATATGTATCTCAGGTTTAATGAGATAGTCAACACAATGAGCTCACTCGGGAAGATTGTTCCAGCAAAGGAGCAAATCATGAGATTATTGAGATGTCTGCCTGACAGATGGAGAGGCACATCCGTTTCAATTAGAGAATCCTGTGATATTGGAACTTTGCCTGTCAAGGAGTTAATTGGTAAGCTGATGATGTACGAAGAAGAGCTAAAGGTGAATAAAGAAGAAGATGAGGAACCAAAACGAAAATCTGTAGCTTTTAAGTCTACTGCATCAAAGAGCAAAGACAAGGAGAAAGTGCATATACCAACTGAAAGCTCATCTAGTGAAGACTTAGATTCTGACAGTGATGCCGAGATGGCACAAATAGCAAGGAGATTCAAGAAGTTCTATAGGAAGAAGAAGTTCTTCAGAAAACCAAACTACAAGGGTAAGTATGATAGACAAGGTAAGTGGAAGAAAGATTGGAAGAAAACTGATAAAGAAGAAGACATAGTTTGCTATGAATGTAAAAGGAAAGGACACATCAAAGCTGACTGTCCTAAG
Organism: Viscum album; assembly: GCA_963277665.1. Classification (NCBI taxonomy): domain Eukaryota; kingdom Viridiplantae; phylum Streptophyta; class Magnoliopsida; order Santalales; family Viscaceae; genus Viscum; species Viscum album. The sequence goes on from OY728130.1 coordinate 182,144,299, forward strand.
TTAAAATTCAAGAAGAAATATGAGCACAAGGACAAGAATTATAAGAAAGCTATGAAGGCCACCTGGAGTGCTTCAGAAGACAGCACAAGTGAATCAGAGTCCAGTGATTCTGAAAGAAATCGTGCTAATATGTGTTTCATGACAAACACATCTGAGGTAACCTTAGACACTCCCACTCTAAACTCTTATTATTCTGAAGGTGAAGCAGAATCTGGTTCTGATTCTGAAAGTATGTCTAAAGATGAATTGACTGAATACTGTAATATGCTGGAAGAAACGTGTAATGAACTAAAGGATAAGTATAAGTCTTTAAAGAAACAGCATGCTCTTACTGCAAGTGTCAAGTCTGCACTTGATGTAGAAAAAGAGAAAAATGTTCAATTATTAAAGGAGAATACAGAACTGAAACTATTTAATGAACAACTTAGAAAGGACTTAGAAACATTCACAAATGGAAAAGATACTCTAACTCAACTGCTAGGAAAGCAAGTTGCACCTAAGTATGCTACTGGCTTGGGATACCAACCTGGACAAAGACAGTTTACTAAAACCCGATTTGTTAAGTCTGGAAAAAATCCTGCTAGTTCCAGTTTTGGAAATTCATATGCCTCAACTGGTTATTTAAATAGTTGTAGATCAAATAAAGTATATCTCTCTAAATCTGTTGCATCTATTAATTGTATGGGACCCATAAGACAAATCTGGGTACCTAAATTCTTGATTGCTAACATATCTGGACCCAAGAAAATCTGGGTACCAAAGTCATTTCTTGTCTAATCTGTTTTGTAGGAAATCTGTTTGAAAAGCAATTACAAGAAGGTATGGTACTTAGACAGTGGATGTTCAAGACACATGTCTGGGGACTATTCGTGCTTCAAAAGCTTAATAAAGGTTGATGGAGGATATGTCACTTTTGGTGATAACTCAAAAGGAAAAATCATCGGCTTAGGCCAGATTGGTAACACTGACTCAGTATTAATTTCCAAAGTTTTATTTGTTGATGGACTTAAGTACAACCTACTTAGCATTTCTCAATTGTGTGATGATGGCTTTAATTTCAAGTTTGAAAACAATTCTTGTGATGTTTATAATTCCAAACATGCTTTAATATTTTCTGCCTTAAGAAATGAAAATGTTTATGCTGTTGACTTAAACACTTTAGCTAAACATAATGTTACTTGCTTAAATGCTTTTCATAGAGAATCTTGGCTGTGGCATAGGAGATTAGGACACTGCAACATTCATTCACTCAGAAAACTCTCTAAGAAACACCTAGTTAGAGACTTACCTAAGCTTGAATTCCCAAATGACAAAGTGTGTAATCCCTGTCAAAAGGGAAAACAACACAAAGTTTCTTTTAAACCAAAGAAAGAAGTTTCAACTTCTCAACCACTTGAACTGGTTCACATGGATTTGTTTGGACCATCAAGAATTTCAAGTCTAAATGGGAAGCACTATGTTTATGTTCTTGTATATGACTTTTCTAGATATACTTGGGTATACTTTCTAGCTCACAAAAGTGAAGCCTGCTCTTCCTTTGTTAAATACTCTAAGTCTGTAGAAAATCTTAGTGGACTTAAGATTAAGACCTTGAGGAGTGATCATGGCCGTGAATTTGAGAATCAAGAATTTGAATCTTACTGCTCACACAATGGCTATGCTCACAATTTTTCTGCTCCTAGGACACCTCAACAGAATGGTGTAGTAGAAAGAAGAAACAGAACCTTGCAAGAAATTGCTAGAACTATGCTTAATGAATATGACCTGCCAATTTACTTTTGGGCTGAAGCTGTTAATACAGCTTGCTATGTCATTAATAGAGTCTTGATCAGACCTGTTCTAAAGAAAACCCCTTATGAGTTGTGGAATAATAGGAAGCCTAAGGTTAATTACTTTAGAGTTTTTGGTTGCAAAGTCTTTATTCTGAATACTAAAGATAATCTTGATAAATTTGATCCAAAAAGTGATGAAGGAATTTTCCTAGGTTACTCTATGTCTAGTAAAGCCTATAGAGTGTTCAATAAGAAAACCAAATGTGTGGAAGAATCTGTTCACATCAAGTTTGATGAGACTGACCCACATGAGTCTAAAACTTCTCTTGAAGATGTTGAAGAAGACCTATCTGTTCTGGACCTAAATGACAAATCTAAAGAACCTGTAGTAAAAACATCCAGTTCTGGACTTTTTCCAGAATCTTCCTCTGTGGAACCCGAACCTATAGATGAACCTGAAATCTCTAGTCCAACCTATACCAAATCAACTAGGATTCTAAAGAATCATCCTTTAGATGCTGTTGTTGGTAATCTTGATAGAGGAACACAAACTAGAGCTTCTCTAAAAAATCAGGTTGAACATCAAGCTTTTCTTTCACAGCTTGAACCCAAAAATGTCAATGATGCTATTAGTGATGAATTCTGGGTAATGGCTATGCAAGAAGAACTAAATCAGTTTGAAAGAAACAAAGTTTGGGAATTAGTGGAAAGACCTAAAGACACTCTTACCATAGGCACTAAATGGGTGTTTAGAAACAAAGTTGATGAGTCTGGTAACATAATCAGAAACAAAGCTAGGCTAGTTGCACAAGGGTATAGTCAGGAAGAAGGAATAGACTATGAGGAAACCTTTGCACCCATGGCTAGACTAGAGGCCATTAGGATATTACTTGCTTATGCTGCTCATCTGAATTTCAAACTATATCAAATGGATGTTAAAAGTGCTTTTCTAAATGGATATATAATTGAGGATGTATTTGTGGAACAACCTCCTGGTTTTACAAATCCCCATTTTTCTAATCATGTTTTTAAACTATATAAAGCTTTATATGGTTTAAAGCAAGCTCCAAGAGCTTGGTATGATAGGCTCAGCTCTTTTCTTATTTCAAAAGGATTTACTAAAGGGATAGCTGATCCTACTCTTTTTATTAAATGGATTTCTAAATATGTCTTAATAGTTCAAATTTATGTGGATGATATTATTTTTGGATCTTCTAAAAATTCTTTATGTGTTGATTTTTCAAAAATAATGCAAAATGAGTTTGAAATGAGTTTAATGGGAGAACTCAAATTTTTCCTTGGATTTCAGATCTTTCAAAATAAAAATGGTATTATTTTGAACCAAAGTAAATATATTAAAGATCTTCTAAAACGTTTTTCTTTGGATGGCACCAAAGGCAGTGACACACCTATGAGCACCACTTGCAAGTTGGACAGTGATGAAACTGGTGAACCAGTGGATCAAACCAATTACAGAGGTATGATAGGTAGTCTACTGTACCTTACTGCCAGTAGACCTGACATCATGTTCAGTGTATGCATGTGTGCTCGGTTTCAAGCCAATCCAAAAGAGTCTCATTTGACTGCTGTTAAAAGGATTTTCAAATATCTAAAACATACTCCCAATTTGGGATTATTTTATCCAAAAGGACAATAATTTGATTTATTAAGTTATTCTGATGCTGATTTTGCTGGCTGCAAGTTAGATAGAAAGAGCACCTCTGGAACATGTCACATTTTAGGCAAGTCACTAGTATCTTGGTGTAGTAAGAAGCAGAATTCTGTTGCATTGTCTACTGCCGAAGCTGAGTATATAGCTGCTGGTAGCTGTTGTGCACAAATCTTGTGGATGAAACACACTTTACTAGACTATGGATATCAATTCAAACATGTCTCTATAAGGTGTGACAATACAAGTGCTATTAACATTTCAAAAAATCCAGTATCTCATGCTAGGACAAAACATATTGATGTGAGACATCACTTTCTGAGGGATCATTATCAAAAGGGTGATATCACTCTTGAGTTCATTGGCACTGAACATCAGTTAGCTGATATTTTTACAAAGCCTTTGAATTCTGAGAGATTAAGCTACATCAAACATGAGTTAGGTATGATTAACTATAGCACAGTTGAAACCTCACAGTTAAACCTCACAGTTAAACCTCACAGTTAAACCTCACAGTTAAACCTCACAGTTAAACCTCACAGTTAAACCTCACAGTTAAACCTCACAGTTAAACCTCACAGTTGAAACCTCACAGTTAAACCTCACAGTTGAAACCTCACAGTTGAAACCTCACAGTTAAACCTCACAGTTGAAACCTCACAGTTAAACCTCACAGTTGAAACCTCACAGTTGAAACCTCACAGTTGAAACCTCACAGTTGAAACCTCACAGTTGAAACCTCACAGTTGAAACCTCACAGTTGAAACCTCACAGTTGAAACCTCACAGTTAAACCTCACCGGTATACCTCACTGTTACATCTCTCTGTACGCTGTTTCGCTGTTTAATCTTATTTTATTTTTGCGGGAATTCGAACCGTTTCTTTTCTTTATTTCTAAATCCCTAAATGATAAAATTGAGAACATCGAACATATCTCAATCCCCTCATCTCGACCCTTGCTCTCTCAAGTCCTAAACCCTAAACCTTCAACCGAACCTCGAAACCTCATTCAGTTCCAATGGCCAGAACAAAGCGACCCCCGACTGTCAACGAAGATGCACCAATGCCGAAGAGGACTCAAGTCGAATCCAGTGGCACCGGGAACGCCTCGATAAGACCTGTTAATCCACATCTGACTAAGAGAGAAATAGTTGCTGAGAAGGAGCTAAGTGAAGAGTGGATTTTGTCGAGCAGATCATTAGTACTGGCAGTGCTTAATGATCAAGGATGGACCGAATGCTTCGCAAACAATAATGGACCATACTACCCGAAGCTGGTGAAGGAATTATATGAATATCTACAGTTCGAGGAAGAGGATGATCTGCATAGACTAGTATCCAGAGTAAATGGCAATGAAGTCAGTTTTTCATCCGCTGAATGGGCTGCTTGTTTAAGAGTTCCTCATGAGGGTATTTACAACTACTATTCTGGAGCGGCTCCTCCAAATAGTAGAATCTTTGATCATGAGACAGCTCTGGAAGAATTGACAGGCAATGGCACTGTAAGGAAGATTATTGCTACTGAAATGAATGGAGAGGACAGGCTTCTGTTTAAGTTTATCCAGCATGTACTGAGTCCTAGAAGAGGAGATTTTGCAACTCTGAAGCATCAGGATATTTACTTGATGTACTTATTAAAACATGGAAGGAAGGTCAACCTTTGTAGGTTGTTGATGGCTCAGATGGAGGACATGATAAAGGCAAGCTCAAAATCAAGTGCCTTGTTTCATGCTAAACTCATTTCGGTTATGTTGAAAGTGAAAGGTGCAGCTGGAAGTCAGGAAGAGTTGATAGTGGAAAAGAACAGTGTATGTATCTCGAAAGTAATCTGCAAATTCATGAAGATCAGTTGGAATCCCTGGAAGAAATCATGGGTGAATGATGAGGAGAGAATCTATGAGAATTTTAGCCCTTCTACTCATCCCTCTAGACCGAGAGATAGGAGAGATCCAGGCTTAAAGCCTGATGAGCCTGAACCTGTATACTCAGATGATGAACAGACTGCAGTAGTTGGTAACTCTGCAAGAGAGAACACTCCAATTGATGAAGGGAGTGATCCTGATACTACTCACAGTCCTGTCAGGACAGTGACTTTTGGAGCAGCAAGCCCTCCAAAAGAACTACCCAGTAGAGAACCTGTTCTAAGAGACAGTGAGACTGAGACTACAGAAGAAGAAGAAGAATCTCAATATTTTGTCAAGGACACCTCTGATGAGGGTGATACAGTCGAAGCAGAAGAGGCTGGAGGTTTAAATGAAAATCAAGAAACTGTTGCAGAAGATAAAGAGGAGATCAGTGGTGAAGAAACAAAAGAACTCAGTATGAGCCCTCTGATAGGGTATACAGACAAGTCAGTATCTGACCAGGAAGTAGGAGTGGTCTCTACTACTGTTGTCATGGAAGTGGTTGATGACCCAACAGAGCAGGAGGCTAACCTCACTGCTGAACCTACAGAGGAAGCAAGTATGGAACCTGCTAGAGCTACAGAAGAGAACTTAGAGTTACCCATAGTTGAGCAGATAGTAGAAAGTATTCAGGAAGGACCTACAAGTGAGGGGGAGCGTGTTGGTTCAGTCTCTGTACTGTATGATATAGAAGGATGGACCTCAGATCCAGGATACATGGTGTTAGGACTCAATTATGAGGATTCAGATGAGGAAAACCAACCACCAAGAAATCCAGTCATCCTACCTAACAGCTCTCCAGTGTTAGAAACTGAAGGATTGGCCACCAAGGAAGACCTTGAATCCTTAAAGAATGAAATGAAGGAGACCATCAGACAGTCTGTTGCTGAATTGAAAACCAGTCTTTTTGATGAGCTGAAAAATGTGGAACAGTCGTTAGAACTATCTCTAGGATGTGTTGTGGGAAGTCCAATCAAAGAAGTGATGGATGAAATGAAAGTGTGCCACACCCAAATTGAAAGCTGGACTGGAGCAGTAGTGGCCCTCAGACAATCAGTTGCTTCTTTAACTGCCCTGAGCAGTTCTCAGACACAAGTGGCCAGTGAGATTCGATACATCAAAGAAGTGGTCAAGCAGTTTGTGGAAGTATTTGAGGCTTTCAAGAATTCAGTAAAAGAACACTTTAGCAATCAGGATTCTGTCATTCAGAAAGTGATTGGAAATCTGACTCAGTCTTTCAAGGAGACAGTGGCATTCTCAGTCAAGTCCCTTCCTTCATCTAGCTCTCCTGTGGACCTTGAGCAGTTTAGAAGCCTGCTCAGAGAAGAGCTTACTCAGGCCCGTGCAAATGACACATCAGACCTACAGATCCTTGCTACTACAAGAGAAGTCAGTGGCTTTGTTCGTGCGCACCTGCAGGCTGCTACTGCTTCTCAGGAGGCCATCAAAAGTAAAGTGGATTATTACTTTGATCGGATTTTCACCAAGCATCTGTTGAACAATCACTTCAAGCTCATGCTAGAGACTATGAAGCTGCCTCCTGTAACTCAAGCCTTCAAAGAACAAGTTAGCAAGCTACGAGAGTTGACCCCGGCTTTGGATAAATTCTTGGAAAACAAAGATGACTTCTTATCTGCCATGGACAGAGGAGGAAACATTATCATGGATTTCAGGAATCTGCTCCTACCTTTTCTTCATGTGGACTGCACACCTGTTATAGTTCCTCCTGCCCTACCTGTCTCTAACCCCAGTGGTTCTTCAGTAATGTCTCCTGCTGATGCCCTCAGAAGCCTTAGACCACTGATACCTCGGCAAGCTACTCACTACCGGCCTTCAGGAGCCTCTGTTGCTGCCCCTCCAGACATTCCTGCTGCCATTCCTCAGCCTGTTGCTCCTTCCCCTCCTGCTCCATCTTCTTCCTCCAAAGGAAAAGATCCCTTGCCTCCAGATGAAGAGGATTGAGCCTGTTTATGTTTTTTTTGATAGGGATCATGTATTCACGTTTTGGGTCCTGTGTTGTCCTCCTTATTAATACAATGTTCCTTTTCTCTCATTCTGTCTTTCTTTTTGTTAATCACAAAGGGGGAGAAATAAAGAGAAATTGATATTGGGAGAAATAGGGGAACTCAAGGGAGAAATGAACCTATACAGAGAGGAGAAATCCTTACGGATTATACCTCATTTTTGTGCTCATATTGCTAATACTGTGTTTTGCACACTTCTCTCTGATACTTCTATATTTCATACTGACATAATTTGTGATTATCAAAAAGGGGGAGATTGTTGGAATCACCTGTTTTGATAATCCCAAATCATGCTTAAACATTAATTATGATGTATTAAACCTTTGCATTAATCTTATTATTATATGCTTAAACGTATTTTATTCTAAACAATTCATATTCTCACTCTCATAACTTTACTGTAACAGCTTACAGTAGTGTTTACATAAGTTTAGTATTGTTAGCTAACAGTCAGAGTTTTCTTCTCAAAGTCACAGTTACAGTCAACTGTCACCTTAAGTTACTATTGCAATAAGTTCACAGTTACAAGGCTACAGTCGAAGACTAATACAAGCTTACAGTTACAAGTCTACTGCTATCTCTTGTCAAAGCTCACAGACGAAGGTCACAGTTACAAGACTTCTGCTCAAAGTTTTCTCTGCTCAAGTTCACAGTCGAACAAGTTTACAGTTGAAACAAGTTCGCAGACGAACTAGCCTACAATCATAAGTCTACAGTCAAGGTTACAGTTAGACAGCTTCTGTCTACTAAGTCTACAGATGATCGAAGTCTACAGTTAGAAAGGCTACAGTTACATGGAGTAAAAGCTACCATTGCAAGCCTACAGACAGCAAGCCTTTTGTTGAAATCAGCAGTCAGAAGGAAGTCCACAGTTGGAAGTCCACAGTTGGAAGACCACAGTTGAAGTCAACAGTGACATACATTCTCGACTAACTGTTTTAATTTCTTTATTTCCTACATTTAATTTATTTAATTTATCTAACGGTCGTGTCTAGACAAATGAATACATCTAACATTATTTATTTATATTTGCAGACATATCAAGAAATAATACAATGTACGAGGAAGATCGCATGTGCAACTTCAGACTATTTATCTTGTCGGCCTCGGGTGAACAAAAAGGCATAAATGGAGGAGTATAAAAAGAAGAAAGAAGCATTCAAAGCAGGAATGAATGAAACAATTACATAGAGTCTAACATCTACAACTGAGAAGGCGATTCGCATATACACAAAAAGGAAGAACTCTCGAGCATTCATTCTGAAGAACAAAAGAGTCTCAAGTGAACCGACTGAAAGAACAAGTCTTCTAAAAACCATGTTGTGAAGCGTTCAAACTCAAAGAAGCTGATCACTTGAATATCTGGAAGTCTGGAAATCACGACACTCTGTTTTAGTGTCAACTTACAGAAAAAGGACCAAAGCTTCAAGTCACTCATTCCTACGAGTCCAGAGCTGCACTGAAAATCTCTAGAGCCATTTCTAAACTCTACATCTCTGCTCTGTGATTTATTTATTCTACATTTTGAGCAGTGTGTGTTATCTGCTGTATTAAACACACACACTGACTCCTGTACTTACACTGGAGGATCTGTAAATCCTCAGCAAATCTTTTTGCACTCCATTTCCCACTGTGGATAGTGGTAGAGGTCTTGTGACCTGGACAGCTTGTTGCTGTTGTTTGTTTTCCCACGAAGAACTGTGGTAGAGGTCTTGTGACCTGGACAGTGTGTTCACTGTTGTTAACCCCGATCCAGGGTGTGGATCATTTTATATAAACTTGTGAGAGGATTAAGTCTCGGCTTGAGACTGAACCTCTTGGTTAATTCTCTGTGTTTGAAGTTTTACTCTATATCCATACTACATATTTAATTTCATATTCCGCTGCTATTACTTTGAAATATAATCTATCTTCAAAGCTACTTTGATAATTAAATTCGCAAGTGTTTATGTTTGTTATAAATCAGTAAGTTAGTTTCAAAAGTTTATTTAATCATAAGATTAAGTTAACTGAGAATTAATCAATCTTTGAGAAACTAATTGAACCTCTATAATCTATATAAATTCACTACAGTTTAATTTGTTTTTGAAATTGGGGGATTTTAATAGAAATTGTTTTTTAACAGAAATTTTGATTGGAACTCAATTCACCCCCCCTCTTGAGTGTCCACTCCGACCAACATTTATTTAGGATGATTTATTATAATACAATATTACATACATTATGGAATGAGTTCTAGTATGTTTGAATATAAATGTGATATTTTTATACCATTCATGGTTTATGGTTAAGCTATTGGCATTTCAAATGTTAGTTTTAATATGAATGTTTATGTCATGCTTTACCCTTTTCATATGTCGAATAAATTTGACATATTAGGTGTGGTGTGAGGCCCACTATATCCCCTCGATGCATTGTTAGTCTCATGGGACAATTATATTCTGGTTTTATCTAATGTCTTACCCAATTAGGTACAGTTTCTTGGTCGAAGCCCTAACATTATGTTTAAGATGTCCAACATTATGCATTCCCTCATTATGAGATTAGTTATTGATTTTAAATGAGATTATTTGACAATTAGAATATCCAAGTGAATGTTTATATAGAAATTTTTTATCTATTCTTTCAATATTATTCAAAAGATAATGTTTTAAAAGGATTGTGTTTTAGTTTTATACATTTTCTTTAATGTTCGTTCTTAATTATGATGGATTCTATTATATTGTTTATCATTACTGAGTATCTGAGATAACCCATTTCTTATGTTTTATTTTCCAAGGATTCTAAAAAGTGATATATGATTTATATGAAGGGTTATTCTTGTGGAATAATAGATTTATAATATGATTATCTATGATATGACTTATATTAAAAATTATAATGTAATGTTCATGTATGTAATCTATTTTCCAAAACTGCTAAACTAATCGGTCCTTCAGAACTTGATTCCTTATAACCATGCCAATGTATTAAAAGAATACACTAGATTCGAGTTTCCATGGTGTTGGAATTACAACCCCTCCCTTATATACCTCATCCTCACCTCATTAACTGTACCTTATTTCCCATCCAAACTCTGTCTGACTCGATAGGGGAATTTTCGTACTCATTCCAGTAGATTTATACCCTATAGATTTACCTCCAACTCCCCCAGACTTGGATAGTACTAATTATCCTCCTCCCTCTCCACTTTTCGTAGTCCATCATAACCCAAACATCCCCAACATTACAAATGATCATCTATTTTTTGTCTTCAGAAGCTCCACCAGTTGGTAACCCTCATCAGCGGCCACAGGTGTTTTGTATGGGTTAAATATGTGGGGACCTAGTCACTACATACTATCAAGACTTTAGTAATATTTTTCTCCCACATAATATGAGCGGTAAAATCATAAATATGAATTTTCTCTTGGTCTCTCTAGAAAATTCCAACTCATCACTGTCCATGAGAGTATGTGCGAGGGAAAGATATAAATGCATCCAAGAGTATACCTCCTCCCTCGTGATAAATACCAAGTCACCTAGGGACAAATCCAGGTCCTATCTGTTTCAATTATTTACATCATCATATGTAAATCTTGTGGCATGGGTGCCCAGGTGAAATCATATTTCCTAGACTCATAGGTCAAGGTGAAAAAGTCTTTCATTATCGCTAACCTAGAGCACAAGAAATACCCTTCAAAAAATCAGTGAGTTTACATGAAAAGTTATAATGCATGCTAGCATGCATGCAAACAAACTAATCACTATATATGGATTTTCTAGAACAAGGACACGATTGTGGATTTGGTTCAATCGGGTGATTAATTCATCACAATGAATATGAATACTAAAGTTGAGTCTATATTCTTCTATTTTGTGTGTGAGAGGTGTGACACATGTAGAAGGGAAGTCTTGTGGTAGGAGATCGATGGATTTGATACAGAGGAACTCATGTGGATCATCGGTGGAGACTATAACATCATAACTGATCTGGATGAGGGGAAATATAGGGGCCCTTTCTTACACATGGCTAGTATAAAATTTCTTCAATTCATGGTAATGAATGGCCTCCTGGATATGGGTGATTAAAAAGACCATTTCATATGATGGAATACTCAAAGAGGGAAAAGTAATTTCTAGGGTCATTTGGACCAATGTCTATCCAACATCAATGTTATTTCCATGTTTCCCATTTCCAAATTTAACCATCTAGGGTTAGGCATTTCCAATCACTCTCGTCTATTGGTGTCGTTATTCTCCAAACAGGATGGTTTTCAATGCTTCATATATTATGTGTATTGGAGATATTACCTTGGGTATTAACAACTAGTATGTGATTCTTGGGGAGAGCCTATACAAGGCTTCCATTGGGTGGAATCCAAATAAAACTATGGTGGCTCAAAAATAGGATATAGGCATGGGTGAATAATATTCCCTTGTTGATATAAAAATGGAAAATGTAGAAAAAGGAACTTGATTGTTTGGAGCTCAGTTGATAAGATTCATGGGATGATATGGTGTTTAAGGATTTCTCTAACAAGAAAAACACCCTAGCATAGATACTCCTGAAATAGGATCATGTGGCATGGGAGAGTTTGAGGATTAAATGTATTTTGGAAGGAGGTAAAACCAATACCTAATTTCATGCTTGAATCAAAGAAAGAAGTAGGTAAGTGGATCCAAAAATCAGACATGATGATGACACTTTTTGAGGAAAGATATGTTATTGGAGGAATAGATCTTTCCATTTTCAAAAAAAATCTTGTAAATACTAACATGATCCTGGAAAGTGGGTATCCAAGAGGAAGTATGGAGATACTGGAGATCATCCCAACCTAGGTATCTGAGTAGAACAATGGTCTTCTGGAAGAAATTCTTGAGGAGAAGGAAGTCTATTCCACTATGTTAAGCGTCGGCCTAGAGAATCCTTCTATCCCCGATAGCTTTCAAGGATCATTCAATATATAATATTGTGATGTAGTTAAAGATTATACTATAGAGTCAATTCATGACTTCTTCTGTGGAGGATAGATTTCATGGTTGGATAGAGCTACAACCCTTGTCCTTCTTCCAAATATTGAATACCAATATTCTATTCATTACAATAGGATGCAGATTGATAAGAGGCATCAATAATATAATCGAGGAATATTGTCATTAGAGTAGATATGTGATCTACAATTCAAATATTAACCCATATATATCCAGTAGATGCATTTAAAGATAACCAACTCCTTGTGCAGCTGTCTAGACATGCAAATAGGAATGTTTTAATTGGTTTATTTGGGAACCCTAAATTCCCTAGGTGACTTTCATATTTGTGACTTTGATGGTATAGTTAATAAGATTACGGGTCACGTGTTTAACTGGAAAAACTAATAATTATCCTTTGGGGATGCATTTCCTTATTTAATAGTGTTCTCTCAGCCATACCTTTCCATGCCATCTTGACTATAAAATTTCATAAGGGGTCATTAAAACCATTGAAAAAATCATGTATAGTTTTGTATGGGATGCTCTTTCTCAAGGAAAATGGAACTGGATCTATTCAGGTAGAATGGAAAGTCCCATTCACGAAGGCGGGATCAACATGGGGGCCTCTCAAACACCATCCACTACATGCATGCAAATCATGGATGGGAGATCATGGTAGAGAGAACCCTTGGGGGAAAAACCATTTCACATACATATGGAGGGAATGATGGGTATGCCAATATTCCTACATCTCTGTACTAGTCTAGGATCTTCCACCTCACCCCAACTCTTTGTGCTCACTCCCGATGGATTGTCAAGAAATGTGAAATCATATTTTGGAAGCACAACTAGGTGGGTTCATTTTATTGGATTTCCTAGGTTCCCTGATCCTCTGATTTCTTTTAAAGAGGTCAGCCTACATCCATGTTTTACACAAGATGTTTTGGATGAGAAGCAACATGACATGTTGGACCTTGTAACATTCAAATCCAAACCAGATATTTGCATATTTACGCCTTCCTAGTTAGGAACCTTCATCTTGAGGTACTTACATATAATATCAATTGATCATTTTTAATAGGATCACATTAACAGCACAGTATGGTGTAAGAAAACTCCAAAAAAATCAATTTTCTCATCTAGAGGTTAAGGAACCATGCGGTTCCCATAGATGAAAATGTGAAAAGGATGGGTATAAATATTGTCTCTTTATGACACTGTTGCAACACACACAAGGAGGTGGATCCAGATCACTTGTTATTTAACGGGGGAATGGGTTGTCATAGTGTGGAATTTCCTTGGGGAGTTCACTGTACTATATTCCCTTCAATTTCGAGGTGCCACTTTTCTTGAGAGAATGTTTCATGGATTGTTTAATGTGGTCTTAGAGAAATTGGAAAGGTTGGTTATTTTGAATGTGGGGTTCCATTGCATTTGGATTGCTTGAAATAAGGCCAAATATGGGGGAGTCTAATCCAAAGGAATATCCATTATCTCATAAAATCAGGCTCTTCTAGTGGATATGGTTAGACGTATTAGCAATTAGCATGATGCCCCATCCCTAAGATTGTTTCATGTGAGCTCTTCCTTGGAGAAACCATCCTCATCTGGTCAGCGGGGGCATTGGGTGCGGTGGAAACTACCAACTTTAGGCTACTAGTTAAACATCAATGGTTTGTTCAAAACGATTGATAAATTTAGTATTAAATAATTTTAAATATTTAATATGTAACTTCAAAACGATTGTTTGTTTATTTTAATTTAATTTAGATGTAAATATTAATTTAGTTAAATTTATGTTTTGTTATAAATTATGTTTTATAATTTTATATTTATTATTTATTAAAAACTAGAATTATTTAGTATTTAAGTTATGTTATTATTGTTATTATTATTATTTTAAATTATGTTTCTAATAAATTTTTCTTTTAATTTATTTATTATTATATTTTTAACTTTATTTTCTTCCCCCCTTTTCGGTGAAACATGGAAGGGGGTTCAGATCTGGTTCTTCTCCAGGAAGCAGGACTACGGCTCCGTATTCAACTTCTTAAGGCAGACTCATCTCTTCAGTGGCTTTGCAATCCAGCGACAAGGTGGCTTGGTCTCATATCCTCTGCTCATGACAGCTTTACTCCAGATCTGATAATGCTACTGTAGTCTTCTCTTCTTCATGCAGTATATAATCTTGGTTGGACTCCTCCTCATGCAGTACCAGTCCTCCACGGCGAGCAGCGGACTACCCTGGTGCGGCTTCGGCTGCCAGCTCAGAAATCAATTCTTCTAGCCCTCAGCACGCGGCGTGGAAGAATTCCACTGATGGCACATATTCCAACAGAGTGTAAGTACTCTAGTTATAGTAGCTACGGTGGCTCATTGAGATCTTCAGCGTCTTAAGGAGGCTCCGCACCAGAACACACTGTAGGTGTGATTTTGGAATTTCCATGCGGCCTACATTATTTTGATACATTGATGTTTTCATATCTGTGATAAACTGGATTTTGTGAAAAAAAATTTAGGGTTGATTTGGTTTTGCGGTGGATTGAAAATGGGTTTAAATGGTGGTGCAAGGAAAAATAGATGGGGATCGACAAGATGTGGTGGAAGAAGTGACACGGTGCGACCGTAATGGAAGGAAACGGTGCCAAGCAGATCGAGCTTGTGGTGAGACAGTGAAATAGTGGGAAGGATACGGTGCGACCGTAAAATAAATACTGAAACAGGGCTGGAAACAGTTTCAATGGAATATGGTGAGACAACTTGGAACTGGTGTGATGAAAAACCGTAGGGATGAAACCGTGAAGAAGATAAACCGTGTCACCATGAACTTGTGCAAAAATAAAATTTATTAATATGCAGATATTAAACATAAACTAAAATAAATACTGGTAACTAATTAAAAACTAAAATTTATTAAGACATTTATAAGAAACTTAAAAACAATTAATTAAAAACCCAATAATACTTAAATTAAATAGTTATTAACTTTAATTAACTAAACTTTTATTAAAATTATAATAAAACATAAAATTAAAAACCAAGTAAATTATAAAAAGTTAATATAAAAATTAAAACTTTATAAAATAACGTTTTATAATTTAAAATAGTAGCTATATCAAATTAAATTAATTTAAGGTAGACCGATAATTATTATATTATAAAAATATTATGTTAATTAATGCAATTTTATGAAAATGACTTAATAGATGAAGTAGGATTATAATATTTTATTTTAATTATGGAATTGTTATAAAACAACTAATATTTAGATTATGATATTTAAATTAATTGATATCTAAAATATAACATAATAAAATTAAGCTACAATATTTATGTGAAAAATAAAAATTATTTATTTATTTATTTATTTTTAAATTTATCAAATTTTCAGAAAAAAGAAACAAACTATATTAAAATCTTTTAGACTATAAAATAAAGTAAAATATAAATTATCTAATTTAATGATTAAAATACACGATTAATTATAAAAATAATAAATTGACAAATTTATTAATAAAAATACCATACTGAACTTATTTATCTAAAAGTGTTAATATATATAAATAAATTCATAAAAAGTAATTAAAAAGATGTGGGAAAATGTGTGTTTTTAAGGCCACATCAAATTCCCACATTGTTAATTATTGTTTGTCCACAAACAATTCCATGTCTTATTATCTTTGAAAATAAAAGTATGATATTCATGATTATTCTCAAAATGTTACATGTCCAACAAATTGAAACAAAAGACAGAAATGTCAATAGGCTTTTAAAAAAAATAAATTACTCAGAGGAATCTTTGCCAATAATCAACTTCTCACATGTAGTCAAGAAATAAATGAATCAACAAGCAATGAAAGTGTCATGCCTCATTTGTGATACTTCTTAGTGACTCATTTTAGTCCAGACGCTAATTCTAATTCCAAGAGTGACAAGAGGTTAAATTCATGTGGATTAAAAACTTTACTAATGGAACTTTGTATTTTGACTTTTCACATAGGATCCCAAAAATAAATAATTTTTTTGAATCACCATAATGATACAACCTAAATGACTCCAATATAAACCAATTGTGCCCTTCTTCATTTGGCGTTCATCTTTCCCCTCACCTTAATGAACTCATTTTTGACCCTAGAAACTTTATTTATTTATTCCAAGCCATGTATCATGTGCTAAGCACTGTGCATTGCACTTATTTTAAGTGTATAGAGGTCCTATAGTAAACAGAAACGCACCCAGCATCAAGGGTCACAAAGATTTATTGTCGGATCCCAAATGCCCAAATTACTCTAGTTCCAAATGATTTATATCAAAAAACATATATATTGGCTCCTTAAGGTGAATAGTTTAATAAATTAAAGAAAAATGAATCCCCAATGATCAATTCAAAATTTCAGTTCCACGGGTTATGATCATAATTCCATTAAAAGGGTACCCATATCACTTTCAAATACAATTCCTAAATCAAATTTTCATAAAACCAAAAAGCAAGATCACTCAGCTATCATCCAACCTCAAAACATTCGGATTCAAAGTAACTCTTAACAACTAATCAGGTATCATTTAAAGGCAAGACCCAAATGAGAAACACCGAACAACCTAAAATTATGGAAGAATTTTGAAAAATGTTACCCATTTGTTACAAAAAAAATTAATTTTCATTTTGAATTGATGGGATTTCAATAAAGAATAGTTTATCACAGTCAATAACTGACCCCTCCCCACACTTAAAACCCAACTTTGTCCCAAAAGTTGACTTCTAAAAATGGAGAAGAACAATTAATCAATTAAGGTTCAAAATAGAATTTCAATTTAGTAGATAGATGAAATGTATAAAAGGGTCTCTTTGAAGTTAAAGAAGAATTGTTTGCCACAAAAATTAACTTACTTTAGGTTCACAAGGAAGTACATGCATTAATATTTATGTCCAATGAATATTTCTTCTATACAGCTCAAAAGAAACATGTAACGTGTAAGTGCACTATTAATTGTGGTGAAATCATGTAGAGAAGAATCAATTCAGTTGGGTATTCAAAATAGAAGACAAAGTTCAAGCTAAAAACCCCAACCCAACGAAGATTCAAAAGACAAACATCATGTACCCCCACACATGGTTTTAAGCAGTTAAATGATTTAAATATAAATGAAATTCAGTTTCAGTAGTGAATTACATGCATAATTTTTATTTACACAGTGACATTAAACATAATTTCATTCAAATACAAGCATATTTTTAAACATATGAAGAATTTTTTAATGCGGTAACAAATAGAGCATAATTTTTCATGCAACATGAGATACAAATTTTTTTAAAGAAACAATGAGCAAGTTATGAAATAAAAATTATTTTTATGGTACTTCCCAGACTTAAAGATTCATCACTCCTTCAGAATGGTAATTACACTCTTTAGATGATAGAAACAACATCCTAAAACCCAAAGCATGAAAACCAGGAACAAAAATCCAACAGTGGCAGAGCATATTGAAGACAACAAAGCAACAATTTATTCAGTACAAAACAGTAAAAAAATGAAAAAAGAAGAAGCCTGGTTTGACTCCCACGAAGCACTGAATTTGAATTCTTCAGTTAGAATTTATTTAATTACAATTTTTTATTAAAAACAAAAGAAAAACTATGGGTTGGTTCCCATTAAGCACTAGGTTTATATTCCCCAGCCAGATTCACCTAGAATAAACTGTAGTCCCTAGGTGGATGCAGTTTCTTTAATAGGAACCACCATATTTGTTTGGCCCAAATGTTTTTAATTAAAAAATGAAATATATGGGAACCTAATCATAAGCAGACTAAAACCAATTTTTCAATAGCTACCTAAATCCTTAAACATCACCCATTAGTAGTTATGGACAAGGTGCTTTCAACTTCCAGAATTGTTTCCATTTTGAAAAAATTAACATTATTATGTAGAGACAACAATGAATTGGGTGCTTCAATGGATGTGACATTGTCCACACAGATATCTCTCTCAGCTTCATCATTAACATATTCAAATTCAAGGGTGCTCGTGGGTCAGTACTGATTAGTATGATCAATAGGGAATTCAATAATTTTCTAAACAGAATTATGAACATTGTAACTCATGTGTGATTCCACGTCTAGACTACTAACTGTATCACAAGAATGCCCATCACCCATCATAGTTGAGGATGACAGTGATAGACAAGGAAGTGAATTTATTTGACCAGCAGCAGATTCAGGTTTAACAATGTGGTAAATCTCTTCCAAAAGATCCTCATTTTTTAACTCAAACTGAACATCTACTACTTCTAACAACCCAATTCTATATAATTCAAGTGTGTGCTCAACATCTCTTTCATGTTCATGTTCAAAACTCTCACTTTCAAATACCATGTCAGTTGAGTGTTTTAATTCAATTTCAGGAGAAAAATTCTACAATTTAGTTTCAATTAGTTCAGTTTCCAAGATTTTCAAATTAAGACTATTCACCTCAAGTTGGCCAACACTGATTTCCATTTCATTGCTAAAAGTTTCATAAAAGTGATTTATATGAGAATTGGGAAATGAAAACACATCATTTAGACTTTCTTCAAAAATTATACCCTATTCCTCATTATCAAACAATATTTTAGAAATTAGTGGGTTTACATGTTCAAAACATGGAAGAGTGGTTATCAATTTAGGATAAAAAGTTTCAGAATCTTTAACATCCACTTTAATGTTCTCATCCAGACTATACCCAATATCAAATTCAGGCTCATTGTCTAGAATTTTAGAAATTTTGGGTGAATAATTTTTAACATTCAAGTTTTTTGTTTCATGTCTGACTTCAACCTGAGTGACTTTATTCTCAAAACTTCTAAAATAGTGATTTTTCTCAAAAGAAGGAATGATGAATATAACAGGTAAATCTTTGTCAATCTATTTTAATTCATCTTAAAAATTGTCTAACTCAACATAAATAAATCTCTTGTTGATATTTTTAATGTTATTATCTTGAATCAGTGAGATGGTTATTTCTAGATTTAGTTTAACAGAATAAAATTTTTCAAAGAGAATGGTTTCTTTCCCAGTTTCACAATCACTCCTTTCTTCAATTTGATTTTAAAATCATTTATACACATTTCCTTTTTCATTTTCTTCAATTTCTTCTTGTACTTTAACCCTTCGTTGATAATCCTAGATCATGTTTTCTAATATTTTCTTTCTTTTATCTTCCTCTTGACAATATCTAAGTTGAATTCCATGGGTTTTAGTTAACCAATTGTTCAATAGTTCAAACCTAGAATCTAGTTTAGAATAAATTAGGTCATTTTTAGTTATGGTGTCAGGATTAGACTCATATAGTTCATTTTCTTTAGTGTAAAAATCTTGTTGTGCCAGGTTATAGACACACTACCAGGCAGTGTTCCCATAATAGCCACAGAAAACAAAATGAGGCCTTGGTTAATTCCAGTTCTGATGATGTTCCATTTTTTTAAACTTAAAAAGGTGATATTAACCACAAAAAGTTTCATATTTAATTCATAATTTTGATGTTTCAACAAAAGAAGCAAAGAAGCACACAGTTTTTTATAGAGGTTTGTTTAATAATGTTTTTTTAAATGTGTTTTTTCTGTTTTTATTGATTTTTTTATTATAACTCTAGATTCTTAGCGCATGCCTTCCTCGAAAACGGTGCGAAATTTTGAACAGGTTAGAGGTAGTTCTGGCCCTCAAAATGTTATTTATAAACCTAGACTAGAACAGTGGTGTAGGTTCGATCCCCAGAAAAGTCAGGTGAGTCCTATAAGGTCTTTTACAACCCCCACTTTTGTCAACATTGGGGAAAAAATTAATTACTTTTCAAATTTTTATATTTTTTAATATTTAATTTATGATAAAGTGAAAAAAACAACACTAATTCTATAAATCTCCTATTTACTTAACTAGAAAATGAAACAGCTAGAAGAAATAGTACTAACTAGAGATAAAATAATAGGAAAAGAGAAGTGTTGATAGTTGATCAAATGGTAAGCTTAGTTGAAATGAAATCTACTGGTTATAAAAATGATTATTCATTATATTGAATTCAAACCTTGAAAATTAGTGGTTAATTATTCCTCTCCAGAAGAAATAACACTCTGTATTACAATTCTCAAAGTTTTCCACATCAAAAAACACATATAATAAGTTTTTTTAACTATGTTAACAAAAAGGTATCTCATAAAAAGTTTCTGTAGTTTGAACTTTAAAATATTTGATAAAAATAGTCCACGATCAATCTCACCAAAAGATCAAGGGTTTAATTTTTAATTGCAAGAAGGTGCAGACTCAATTTTAGATTTGAGAATCAGATCTAATCTCATCGAAAGAATTCTAATCTCATTGGAAGAAATTTAATGAAGAATAATAAAATATAAACCAATAGAAATTCCAATTTCTCGAACAATTAATTAAGAAAAAATCATTTTCAATTCAAAATTAGTAAAGACAATATAAATAAAATAGAGCATAGGAAGATGAATCCTCTTTCTGTGAATGTTGTTCATGATTTTGTTCCCTACTCCGGAAACTCCTTGTCATTGGTACTGCTCTTGTTGTCTCTCGGGAGTTTTGCTCTCAAATTGTGTGGGATGGAATCTGAATGAGTGTCTCTCAAATTCTACTATTGGTCTAATTTTAATCCCACCATCATCTACTGTTTTTCACCGACCACTTCCACCAACTTCAAAAGTCCCTTAGTTGTGCACCATATAGGTGTACTTTTTCGCGACTGGCACATCGCGATAGTTTTTCTCATGTAACTAACTATGGATGAGTTGGTTAGATGAATATGAATGTGTTTCAGTCCGTTGAATGATCCTACATAAGAAAAACACATAGAATAATGACAGCTTCACTCCAGATCTGATAATGCGACTGCAGTCTTCTCTTCTTCATGCGGCACAAAATCTTGTTTGGACTCCTCCTCACGCAGCACCAGTCCTCCACGATGAGCAGCGGACTACCCTGGTGCAGATTCCGCTTCCATCTCAGAAAGAAATTCTTTTGGACATCATCTAGCGGCACAGAAGAATTCCACTGATGGTGTGAATTCCAAGGTAGTGTAAGTCCTCCAGTTCCTGTAGCTATTTCAGCACATTGAGATCTTTAGCGGATTAAGGCGGCTCCGTACCAAAACACACTGGAGGTGTGATTTTGGCTTTTCAATGCGGCCAACTTTAGTTCGATACATTGATGTTTTCAAATCTGTGATGAACTGGATTTTGTGAAAATGGTATTAGGGTTGATTTGGTTAAGTGGTGGATGGAAAATCTGTTGAAACAGTGGTGCAAGGAGAAATAGATGAGGAGTGACAAGATACGGTGGAAGAAGTGACACGGTGTGACCGTAATGGAAGGAAATGGTGCTAAGCAGATCGAGCATGCAGTGAGACAGCGAAACAGTAGGAAGGATATGGTGAGACCCTGAAATAAATACTGAAACATGGCTAGAAACTATGTTATGGGAATATGGTGAGACTACATGGAACCTGTGTGAAGAAACACCATAAAGGCTGAAACCGTGAAGGAGATAAACCATGTCACTATGGGCTGCTGCAATAATAAAATTTATTAATATGAAGATATAAAACATAAACTAAAGTAAATATTGATAACTAATTAAAAAATAAAATTTGTTTAGACATTTATAAGAAACATAAAAAACATAATAAAAATTAATACT
Organism: Viscum album; assembly: GCA_963277665.1. Classification (NCBI taxonomy): domain Eukaryota; kingdom Viridiplantae; phylum Streptophyta; class Magnoliopsida; order Santalales; family Viscaceae; genus Viscum; species Viscum album. The sequence goes on from OY728130.1 coordinate 182,166,308, forward strand.
TAAATTAAATATTTATTAACTTCAATTAATTAAACTTAAATTAAAATTAAACTAAAACATAAAATTAAAAAGAAACTAAATTAAAAAAAATTAATATAAAACCTGAACCTTTATAAAACAAAGTTAAATTATTTAAAATAGTAACTGTACCAAATTAAATTAATTTATAGTAGACTGATAATTATTATATTATTAAAGAATTATGTTAATTAATGAAATTTTATTAAAGATACTTAATTGATGATGTAGGATTATAATCTTTAATTTTAATTAATGAATTATTATAAAACTACTAATATTTGGATTATGCTACTTAAATTGATTGATATCTAAAACATAAAATACTATAAATAGGCTACAATAATTTTGTGAAAAAGAAAAATTAATTAATTATTTAATTAATTATAAATTTATCAATTTTTCAGAAAAAAATAAACTAAATAAAAATATTTTAGACTATAAAATAAAGTAAAACAAAAATTAACTAATTTAAAGATTAAAATACAAAATTAATTATAAAAATTGATAAATTTATAAATTTATTAATTAAAATACAATAGTGAACTTATTGATCTAAAAGTGTTAAAATAAATAAATAAATTGATAAAAATTAATTAAAAGGATGTGGCAAAACGTGTGTTTTTAAGGCCACATCAAACCCCTTAGAAGTATTTAAAGAATATTAGAGCAATTTTTAACCACCAAGTCTTTTTTGGGATCTAATTTCAAAATTTCCGGTCAAAGACATTCAACCTTAAACACTAGCCTTTTTTAGTCCAATATGCATGACTATAAACTTCCAGCAACAAGAGACATGGTACTCACCAGATTGGAAAACCATAAAGGGCACTCTGGACAAATTTTGATTCCTAGCTCACTAAACGTACATTTTTGTACGGTTTAAGTAATATTGAGCAATAGATACTCAAACGATACAAAATTTATGGGGTTTTTATACATAATACATATAAAAAATCAAACTACTCTCATTATTCCCATCAGTTTAATAAGAAAATTCTGAGCACCCCCATTCTCGTCATTTTAACCATGATTATCTGACATGAAGGTTTAATTATCATTATGTTTAATATTGCAATCACAAAAATAAAAAATTAAGACATATATGATTGGAGACAAAAATTTCATTCATTCATATTAAATTAGAGGGACATCCACAAAACAGAGCCTCTCTATCAAGTGTTAAAATAAGCTCTCAATATGACTCCTCATTTTTTGAACAACCTCATGAGACCTATCAACCACCTCTTGAAGTTGAGATATCTGAACAACTCCGGCCTCCTCAGCATGACGAAGTGCTTCATTAGTAGTTGAAATGGCGGTTATCCCCTCCAATTGGGGTTCTCCTAGTGTTTGGTTCAATTGCTTTAGCTTCTTATGAATAGATTCCAGTTGCAATTAAAGATATGCCAACTCCTTCATGGCCTCTCTAATTTGTTGGGTAATTTCAAATGCCTTTTTGTTGAAAATTAATTATGTTCCATGACAAGAGAATATTTCCTACCTAAGTCTGAATCTAAGTCACCAACATGTGGTAAAAGGTATTATATAAATAGATCACATAAATATTTTCCTTGTTCTTCTTCTCTTGGAAGAGTAGAAGCTTCACCTTTTTCTGATGCCTGAGCCAACACAGAAGCTTAAAGTTATAATCTAATTGTGGTAGTTGATAACCCTAAATTATAAATCAAGACCATTTCTAGTTTTAGAAAAAATTGCTGAAACAATGTATGATCCAGACAGCCAATAACATTTACCCAATAATAAGTTGTCCACTTGATTGGATTCATCCCCAATATTCTAAACTTCATCAATTTGAGAAAATTTTTCTTGAGAATGGTAATTCTCCTGAGTTTGGATAGATTTTATAATTGGAGGATTTAGAACGTCTCTCAAAGGGGGGTCCTCAGTAGGTATTTCCCCAACTTTAGCCGAAGAAGGACATAGTCGAATTACCCATTCCTGAAGAGCCTTTTCCACATTTTCGGTAGACAAAGCTGCAAAAGGTGAACTTTGATGTGATATATCAATTAAAAGAAGAAAAATTATGTATGGAAAATGAAAGATTGAGAAATTACGTCCTTGAAATTCCTCATGAAAATCCCCAAACTCCTTGATATAACCAAGAAAATAAATATTTGGATTAAGGGAGTCCATCTTTTTAGTGTATGCAGCTTGGAATATTATGACATCCTCCCCATTTATGGTATCCAAAAAATTTTGGTTGATTCCTAAATTGGATCCGCTAACATTCTATCATGTTGGTTCTTCTATTGGTATAAAATCATCAGATATTTTCAGTCTTAGTTCAACATTAGTATTTACTTTAGACTGCCTTGGGTCTTCATTCCTTCCTCCCAGAACAATAGGAATATCAACATTTATTATTGTAGTATCCATTGGAAAAGGAAACTGATCAAATATATGTTGAAAATAATAATAGAATAAAATAATTTAATATTAAAGAGAATTGTATTTGATATAAACATGTATTTTTTCTTTATCAAAAGAACTAGGAGAAGGTAAAACTGAATCTTTTGATGTTTTATCTGCTAAGGTAGCGGATCCATCAACATGAACCTAATTTTCTCTTGGGGTATCCTTCTCTAGTCCTAAATAACCAACTCTTAATCCATTGAGAGAGGATAGATATACATATCCTATAAGAGGATAAATGTGATTACCATAGTGTATCAAGAAAGTTTTAATGCCTTGAGGATAGTATAAAAACTTACTCTTTTGGAAAACAATTCAGACTAATCTCATTGCTCTCTTGATTTGCTTTTCATAATCCAGAGGAGAAATTGAAACACTCCTCCTAGTAGGAGAAACCAAATGTGATGGCTGAGGATTATCTGTTTCCATTACCCTAGTCATGATTCTTTCTCTTAGAGCAAGTTCTGGAGGCTTATGAGGATCATTTGATGTGTCGATGGGTGAACCTGTAGGCCCATATCTTGGTGACCTGAGAACCTTTCCAAAGGTTCCTTCCCAAAATTCAACCTATGAAATGAATTTCATCAAGATTAATTATGGTGAATGGTAAAGATGAATTGAGAAAAATGAAAAGGAAAATATTTTCTTAGTATTAACATAAATATCCCATTCCTCCTTAGGTTCAATTATTACCCCTTCGTGTATTCATATGTCCATCATGGGGGATACTCATTTAGTGGATGGTATTTGTTAATCAGTTTCATATATAAAAGACTCTAGCTCTATAATATACTCCTGAACACCTACCAGGTTATTATCTGTATTTATGTTAGAAGGTTCCTTAATGTCACCCCCATTTGGTATTTGAATGCCATGTTGGAGGAATTCCCATGAATCCCTAAGTTCACGGGTCAAGCCTCACAAAATTGAATATCTTAAGTTCACACATAATTAAATATTAGAATGGTTGGTTTTGGATAAAATTCAACATCTTCATACCAGTGGGTATCTTCAGGCCTCCCTTTTTCTTCAGAAAGGCCAATAGCTGGAATATGAATGACTCTCTGATGGCAGCAGCTAGATCACCATGGCGATAAAGGTATTTCTTCTCTATCCCTATTCTTCCTATTATACCTTCTTTGAAGATCTTTTGAAGTCTCTAAAACCTCTAAAACTTCTTGCATCATCTTTTACATTGGACTTCTTTCCAAAATTTCTATGCAAAATAGTCATTGTATCTAACACTCGATATATTACTTTTTTCAAAGCCCCTTGAGGGTATGATGAATCTAACTTCTAATCTAATTGATGCATCTGATGGTGGTATCATAATTGATAACTTGGATGTCTCTAAATCCATTAGAATCTATAATTGTCTCGCTACCATTGGGTGTTTCTCATGTATAACATATTTATGTGGAAAAGTGTTTGATATTTGAAGACATATGAACTGGAGACCATACCGATAGGGGACTTATGCCTCAAAGATAATTTCACCATCAATCCTGGTCGATAATACACTATCCCTGAAAACCATCATATAATACATCCGCTCATAATTTTCTTCTTTACCATCATCAATAAATGTTCCAGTTTTTGGGTTACCAAAAGGAAAGATGTTGAATTATCCTGATGCACTCAATGCCCTAAGCACTAAATCAGATCTCAAATTCTATGGTTGAATACCAGAATCCTTTTTGTAAAAATGTGGTGAATCAATCATAGGGGACTCTAACTGAATTCAACAATGAGTATGACGAAAATTGTGTCGCAATCCAGCCCCACAACACTTTGAATGGACCTAAAATTATAAATGGAGCCTTACTATGGTATAAATGTAGTAGGTAATAGTAAATTCGTGCCAATATAGGAGTCTCTAACGCAATGTACTTTCCTTATTCCAATTTAGCTGTAATGAAAAAATTCCCTAGCCTTACACCGCCTCCAGACTCAAAGACTGGAATCCAATAAATGCTTAGCCACATGGAAAGGAAGGAGGCTAATCATATCATTCCATCAATATCAGACATGACTTAATAGCCCCAGTGCTTATAGTCACCACTCTCTAATATATACCAATATGTTCCAGAAAATGATTGGTTATCTACAGAAGGACAAACAATAGGATGTCCACTTGTTGGACCTTTCTCTGTTGTGTGTTCTAAAAAGGATTCCATCCATACTATGGCATGAATATATTTATTGTCTTCGAATAATCACTTTTCTATTTTTAATATATTATGAGCCAATGAGAGTGTTCTAGTATCATCACCCCATGTTGTAACCAGCAGAATAATCTCATCATACATTTCCCTGAGAATGGGAACCCCAAGTATTTGGTATATATCCCACAAATTAATGCCAACTTCACCACTCATCAAAAGGAAAGAATTCGATTATGGAATCCATATGGACAACAATTCAGGAATGAAATAATTTATTATAAACATAAGATTGTCCCATCTTGGAAGCTTCATAATTATAAACATCTGATAACTCTTTCTTGAATTATGAACAAGTCCGGCACACACAAAATGACAACATCCGTTCAGTTTTAACACATCATCCGGAATGAAGATCCCAGTCTTTCTTCCAACCACTAGACTGATCTTTTTTAGAAGCATGAAAGTTTGAATCAAATAAATGTGACCTTGGATATACAACATGATATTTCTATCATGAGTACAACCACTATGATATTGGATGCAACCAATAGGGATTGTTCCCTCATGAACTGGAATACCCCTTGATGTAATATTCATTAAATGACAATTACAGTACTGAAGAAACCAATTCATGGAAAACTACCTCTTAATAGATTGAATATGGGAATCATGTTGAATTTAATGCCCGTACAAGGGTAGGTAAGAACATTTTGGGTATTCACATTGATACAGAATTAAACCTTTACATTGTCTAGGAAGAGTGCTTTCAACGACGTCATAATTGTCTGGTCTTACGATTATCATTATCTCATTTTGAAGAGCCTTAGATTCTTAAATAGAGTTTATCAAATGAGCCATTTTCCAAAAAAAGAATTAACCATTTCCCCCTATTAAGTTGTCATTTTGACTTAAGAAATCAAAATTTCAACTTAAAGGAATTTGAAAATTTGGAAAAGGAAAATATTCGCACAGGTCCTTCGACGAGGTATTTCGCATAGGTCCTTCGACAAGGGTTATAGAACAACTCATTTTAGGAGGTCCTTATTCATAGATCTATCACTAAAATTAGTTTCACATTGAAAAAATTTCATGAAAATTATGTGAGAGAACAACGCGTTGAGGCTGGAAGAATGAGCAAAGTGACAAGAGCCAGAAAATATGAAAGAATGAATGGAGAAAATTGGAAAGGGTCAGGCCAATTTATAGATAGCTACGAATCTGCGTGACATACCAGATTTAAAAAGCTATGTTTCATACCTATGCGATGTAGCCCCATGGAAAACCTGCATGGTTCAACAATTAAAACATAGTCTTTTCCACATAATTTTTTCTCAGGACTCGACCCTCTTTCTAATTAGATACAATCCTGAGGGGGGATTCTGTTGACACTACTTAAGAAAAAAAAAGATTATGGAGGTGTCCACTAGATGTTTCAAAATAGCAGGATAATGCTAGAAAAATTAAAATTAATGCCAAAATTTCAAGGCCCTGTTTGGTTGATCTGTTCGGCCGACCTACACAGGGACCCTCCGTAGCAGTATACTTTCTCGACCCCTACACGGAAGACCTGCACTAAGGGACTACGTGGTGAACCTCCACCAAATAATTGACTTTGACTAACCCCCCTCCTTTCCTATAAATAGGACCCTTGGGCTCCAAATTTAAGGACTGGAAAATAGAAAGACTTCATGAAGCTCCCATTGTGTATCTCTTTTGCCCAAATCCTTTAATTTGTCTCAGGTAGCTATCTAAAAACATGATAGAATAGATAATTAGATGGGATAAGAATTTTTTGGAAGTCTTTCACAATTTGAAGCATAAATATGTTTGGTTTCCCTATGTAGAGAATTATTTAGTCATCATAAAGGCATACACAGCACACCTATGTGATACAGCTATGCGGAACACCTACATGGGGTACCTACACGACACACCTACGTGGAATACATATGTGTAAGAGCAGTGTATAAGTCTCACATATCAACTTAAGTACCCTCTTTAAGGCCACTCATGGTAGGGTATCTTCTTCCTTGGTTCCCTTATCTAAAAGGGACTAAGTTGAAACCTCCACCTAAACCTCCTAACTCATCAAGCCTTTGTGAATGAAACATTAGTGTTTCTCCAGTTTGTGTTTGTATATCCACAGTCAATGGTTTTCAATATGTGGTTCATAATAGTGTTAGGTTTCTTGGAGTGTTTGTGGGTTTGAATATATGCAGTTACATGGATCTTTCTCCTAGGAAAAATTTTGGGAAGTTCTCGGTTTGGAGGATTAGGGTTTTGGTTTTGTCTTTCCATGTTCATCTCTAAGACCCAGAACCTTAGTTCTCTTGTAGGGAAGGTACGATTCACACTTTCTTTTCCATGAAAGAAAATGAAAAGTCTCTCTCCCCTACCATAATCAATTTCAGGGCAGCCATCCTGGTGTAAGTACCTAACCTTTCAAGTATGAGGTTTCAGTCTTGCTTATCTCTACTTCGTTCACCTTAACACCTTCCTTACGTTGGACCTGTGTCCTATGTAAAGAGAACAAAGGGAAGGTTCATCACCTCACACTCTTCCCCAGTCTCCTCGACCTCATCCACCCTCACCGCTATTGGCAAACCCTCTTCCACTAGACCAGGATAAAAATTGTTGGTTCTATTGTTGAATATTTAATATCCTCTTGTTTCTCACACTGATCAAGACTCACTTGGGATTAAATATATGTCATGATCAAAAAAATTTCACAAATTCAATGAACTATGAGAATTCTAAATCCAACCATAATTGGGATACGTAGGAAAATTTCTCAGGGACTGAGCTCACTGGATATCATATTTAGGAATCCAATCCTTATTCCCTTAATCTAGGCACCCCCCTTAGAAATAATCCCCAAATTAAACCCCCAAATTATCAAGGAATCATTTTCAGAAAGTAATCCCAAAATCATTTCTCACAAAGGACTATACACTCCTATGAGACTCATCAAACTACGTGGGATTTGATTCCCATCCACATGGGATACATTGGAAGCCTCCTTGATGTTCAAACCCAACACTTCAAATTAACTATGTTCTCCTTGGGCCATATTCCCAAGATAGTCTAAATTTACTTAGAAACCCATAATCTTTCCATGTTCCTCGGGATGCTTAGGCATAATTATCACACCAAACCTTGACTAAGAGACTTTCTCATAGATGTCCTTACCACAGGACATTAAACTATATGTCTAGGTCTTTATCACATGACCATAAAAGGTATGATGTGTCCCATTAAGTGTCATCGAACTAAGAGGGTTCTAACTCATTTCACAAGGATATATAGGTAGCCCCTTTTATGGGTATGATCCCAATATAATACAAACCTTCATCTCCCTTGATGACAATAAATTGTAGATTGCCCCATTGAGTGGAGTAAAAACTAGTATAATCATAACGATGATTAAAATAATTTATAAAAAATATATGATAGGATACAATTGATGGATAACCTCGAATACATACAGATGATTCTATATTTTACACATATTAATAATCGATTGAAAATTAAAAGGGAAACATATGTTATAATTGGTTAATTAATAAGGATTCACGAAAATATCTTAAATCTATAAAGAGAGTCCCAGAGTAGATAATAATCCCCCCCAAAGGGTGTGATGAGTCTGACCTCCCATCCTGTTGACCAATGCATGTTTTCAAGTATTCTAAAGTTAAAATATAAAGAATTTATGCCTTTGTAAAGTAGGTCCCTTTTGGATAAAGACCCATTGTATGTTTATGGTTCCATGAATAAATCTAATGGAAACCTCCAAGAAGCAGTAATTCTTAAACTAAAACACAGGTTTCAAGGAAAAATGAAACAATAGTACTCTTTCTTTTGTTGGGTTGATGGTGTGGATTAACATAAATAATATAATATATCAAACGAATGGAAATTTAAATTAAGGCATCGAATTACCATAATCTTTTTTTAATTCTGTTTCATATATATTATTTATATACTTCAAGTATGAGGTTATTTCCATTAATGAATTGTTTGTTATGGATGAAACATATTCATTAATTTAAGATTATTTATTTTAATGAGTTGTAAAATTTTGAATCAATTTAAGTTTTCAATTGCTATATTGGACAATTTTTTATAAATGATTCAGAATTAAAATTTGAAGGTGTGTATGCCACATAATTATGTTATTAGACAAGGTATTGGCTCAAAAATAGGTTCCAAAATTTATAGAGCATGTTGAGGGTTTGATGACTGAAGTTATAGTTTTATAAAAAATAATTATATGGCACATGGTTGGTAAAGGATAGTGAAACCTGTGTGGCCTAACCACATGTCCTAGTTTGTATTGGAACAAGATTAGGGAAACTATGTGATCAGCTAGGACTAAACATGCAGGTGTCTACAATAACCTACATACATATACCATGGATGGAACTTCATCTATTCGATAGTGTTCTTTGATTGTGTATTATTTATGGTGTTTTGGTTGTTCCAGCCTCACATTTAGTGAATGGTTTAGCCAATCATGTAGTAGAACTATGTTTCCCATTAGAAAAATATGAAATGAAATTTTCCCCATCCAATATTTAAGAAGTAATCCACTCTTTTCTTCTCTTTTGCTACCTTGCGTGATCTATCCCTCGTCTCCTCTCCTTCCCCGCTGCAAACCCCATAAAGGTATGTGTTCTTAATGGCCATAAATGTATACTTTAGGGATCATTTCTTCTTTCATGTCCTCTCTCAGTTTCCTACATTATCCATTCTTAATTTAAATTTTCTCTAGTTTGGATTTCAATTTACAATTCAACAGGAGCATAGTGGAATCAGATATCAATGTTAGGTATTTTAATCTACCTAGAAAGAGGATAACCCATGAGGCCTTGAAAGATTCCCCACATGTCGTTTCATAAAGGTATATTTCCTTTTTGGTTTTAAAAATCTCTAAAGTAAAAAAAATAATTTTTTTGGTGATTTTATTCACATCGATACTTAGATCTTATGATCGATCAAATGTTGATTATGTGTCATAGGTTTCAAACAAGTTTTATGTCAAATTTATTGTGTGAATTGATCTGTTGGGGAGGTTTTTTATTTAAACCTTTATAGTTGGTTTGGGTTATTCATTTCAACTTGATGATTATACTTAATTAACAGTAGTACAATTATAATTAATTAACTTTTTATGTTTTGGTTGTGAAACATGAATTCATATATCTTTGATGAGATTGGATGTTACATAGGAATTTCTTTCAGCCCTTATAAAATAAATCCAATTAAGTTTATGAGGTAATAGTTCTATCATATAATCCCTATGGTATTTATTCATGTTTATGGTATTATTTGTATTCTAGGGATCACCCTAAGGGAGACACATCATGTTTAATTTATTTCAATGAACTATTTAACTAATTAAATGTGTAATTTGTGATAGATTAACACAAGGGGTAACTAAGAACCATTATTCTCTAGTTACATATCTAAGTCCATTTAAACATTTAGTATCGTCTAGACATATTAAGATGTGGTACTACACAAGGTGATGAATGTATGACTTAAACATGCCATAGTGGATAGACCTTGGGAAACCAGGACTAGTTTGAATGTGTGGTCGATCCTAGAGAGTCCTTAGTAATTATAATGGGTAGAAATCCATCTCCAATAGTTTTCATAGTATCAATAACTCATGTATTCAAGAAGGCCTTGAAACTCTATTCGTGATTTCGTATGACAAGATGACATGGTTCATCATGTAATGACCTAACACTGTTATTATGAATTGTGGGGTTTCAATTGGGATACCAATTCCATGTTTTGAACTAGGTGACCCTAGGGGGTTCCAATGTAGTTGACTAACCCCATGACGGTGAATCATGGCTTTGGGTATATATGGAAACAAGTTTCACCATATAACCTATACCAAACATTTAAGACAAAGGGGATACTACAGTGGTGGTGGGTTTATACATTTGACTACCACCACTCATTTATTTATGATTTCACATGGTTATTATTAACTCAACTATGATTTACATACATGATTTAGAGTATGTAGATATTGATCCATATGTGATGAACCATGTTATAGGGATTCCCAGAGGTACCTCTTGGAATCTATCTTCAAAGCCTATATATTTGACATTTAGCTTATTGAGATTCACAGAGGTACTTCTTTGGATATACCCCATGATCATTAAAATATTTATTAATATAGTTAGGAAGTCCCATTGAATCTATTATTTATACATTCATTGTTTACAAATGTAGGTATTTTATATAATTTAAAACCCCTCTTTTAGATAATCTCTAATATTGAGGATTATCCACTCAAGCAATTCCTTGGATACTCCCTTGGATCAAGAGGCCTCATAATTACTATACTTGTTAGAAATGTCTAGGAGTAGTTTTTTGATCCATTAATTGACTATACATCAAGTTATTACCTTGGATATCGAGATAAATCCTTAAGGACCCCCTATGCATCATCCCCATAATTTTTTGTTGGAGTCTTGATGTCTGGATTAGCTACGAACTGGGACCTAGGACTCATACATCAAACTCGATATACATGGAATGAGTAGTAAGTTATAATTAAGATCCATATTTATATAAAGTCCATATATTTCCTAGAATCTTTTATAATAGTGACTAGAGGGGAGTAAAGATGATCCCAGGGTTATGACACGTATCCCCTTATGGTGACATAGCCTCCTCAGAGACATTTCTAAGGTAGAAAGATGTAAGTATTGTTGATCGAGATGAAAAATCAATGGATAAACATTATTTGAAATTACTTAACTGATATAAAATCAATATCAATACCTTATTCATAATATTTTCTGTCAATCAAGATCACATAACCAAGGATCAACAAGGATTTTAGTTTATTCTTTATTTCCAATTGTGTCTAAACTATCCCAAGCATTCCATAACTATACCTTGTATGGCCTTCTATTTCAATTGTCTTAAAATATTAGTTATTATTACTATTTTGATCCTGTTGAGTAGCTCAAAAATTCCTACACTACATTTACATTCTATATACATGTTATGGTTGGTGGTTCCCTACTGAGTTTTGATATCAAAGCTTGGTCAGGCCGCCATTGCATTGGATTACTTGAGAGAAAATTCACATGGTTTTAGCCACAAGATGGTATGATTCCTAGGGAGATATTTAGAATGATGGATGAATATATATATGTTGAAATAGGGTATGTGATATGGCTCTATGTGGGTATTAGATACATATAAATGTTTTATTTTTTTATATTTACTCTTATATTTGTGTCCAACTCAATAGGTGATCAATGTTGAACAAATGATATTGTCATTCATTCATCTTTTGAAATTTATTCATTATTACTACTATGTTACAATTTATTTATTTTACACTATATTTATTTATTTACTTCTATAGATGATGTTTGGTCATTTTAACTGGTTTCTTACTTAGATATAATGGTATATACTCCCTACAGACACACCCTAGACCATCATTACTAGTCTTCGGCCTCTAGAATATAGAGATTCGCACTTGAGTCATTGTCAACAACCACTATGGTTACTAGTTATATAGTGAGTTATAATAAGAGATATAAAACTGGTATTATATATTTCATTTTTCCAATTATCTATTTGAGACAGGGTTGACATAAGTATTAGGAATTCTTTAGAGCATGTGATAGATATCAAAATGCTTCAACCAGAATGCTTGTTCCAATGAGAATTATAGGAAAACAAGGATATGGAATTAGAATTCCAGATATTTGAGGTAACATTTATATATGATATTCAAATCAATAAATACACATGTGATGTGGATTGTATGAATTAATATTAATTTTTTAATTTTCTCCCATTAACAAGTGGTCAATGATTGATTTTGACTCTTGGATGGAAATGAAAGGTGGTATATCATGCATCATATTTGGAATATAAAGTCAACATGTTATAGTCATTATAATGTGTGATTATTACGGATGACTAAGTTCAGTTGTTTAATTTGTAAACATGAATGAAAATGATTTTTTATATTTAGGTTCTTTGTGGAATTCTACTCAATTGTACATGAATGAAAATTTATTTCCTTCTAATAGCATATCATTTTAATCAATGGTGGGACATTGATAGTGAGGAAGATGAATAATCCCCCATACATTGGAGGTGAAATGACCTTAGTAGGTTGATAGGGAATGTGGTGACCCAGTTTTGAACCCCTTGTAGGTCATGTTTCCTTAGGATCATTTATTAAAATTGTCAGTGACAAACAATATTATTTTTTCGCACATAGTTTGGATTGACATTCCACTTAGTTGAACCTTGGTCTTGTGGTATTATTTGGATAATTGAGATGATTCTGCATGGTTACTATTGACCCTTGACTATTGATGTCAGCATTTGATGCCTTTATAATAGGTCCATTGAAAGCGCTCAGTCGGGATAATGCTATAATTGAGAGGGGGAGGGGTGAATTAATGATAATTTTATATTTTTTCCCTTACAAATGAAACAAAATTTATTAAACATTTCATTCCATACAAAAAAAATCAAATAAAACTCTATAGGAACCCAAATATTAAAAAGTTTCACTATTAAATAAGAATAGTTGTGTCCTTGGTCTGGTTTATAAATAACCCAATACCATATAATAAACTAGAAATCAATATTTTTATAGAATACAATGATTAGGATATGCCATTACACACGTGATTCACTTTGAAAAAAAAAAATTCTATCTCTCTCTTCTGAATATGGTACCACTGACTTCTCCAAAACAAATAATTCTTTCAATGGTGAATATGATGGAATACTAAATATAATGGATAGGTTTCGGTATATTTTCCTTCAGAAACTTCCTTCAATCACAAACTTGTTTTTATATCATGAAATCCTTCATGACTAGGAATACATTGAAAAATCCCATCAACCTCATTTTACTTTCAATGGAATGTATTGTTATTTCCCATATTTCAAGAATATTTTTAATCTTGTAGAAACATATTTATTTACTTCTCATCCAGAAATTGATTAAACAAAAAAATTGATCTAAAAATGATATACATGGTTATGATGAGAATTATTACGATTAGGAAAAATACAATCTCAAAATATTTTCACTTTCCATCCAGATACTATCAATCTAAATATGATTGACAACATCTCTTTCACTCCCACTTTATTTCATCAATAATTCACCACATGTTTTTCAAATACTGGTGATTTATGAGAACACCACTATCATTAAATTTTCATCACCTTATAAATCATAGTCATGTAGGCTCTGATTCTCTTCATTAGGATCAATACATTCATACCAGATTTAGAGTCAATCTGATGAATATTTACTTCCATAAAGATTATTCCTCAATATGATCAACCCTTTAATGTATTGTAAGTATGGTTTCTTGAATTCAATGTCTAGTGTGATTCAAATACAAAGTGATGATATTTTACTCTCTTCTCAAACATCCTCGCTTCTTTCATAAACATTCATGAAAAAAATAAAATACCTGAAATTGATTCTCATTATATTGGTATTAACAATATATCCCTTCGGATTTTGTTATAAAACATGTTTTATAAATCACTATACTTTTTATCCTCGAGATATGGATTACTTATCCACCATTATAATCCTAAATAAGTTAATTAATTATACAAAAGAAGAATTATTGACATAAAAACCATGTTGTAAAAATGATGTGATTATGAAAGCATCCTCATCTTTTCTTCACATTTCATAGAATATAAATTTTTCCCTAAAACCACTCAAAAAACAGTTAGAATAGCGCACACACTTAAAATGATAAATTCACATCTTTCCCATAACTCTTCCTTTTAACTTGTATTCTAAAAGGATATACTTTTTAAAATATTCAATTATACCCCATGACAGCACTATGCAATGGTAAGATAAGAGTGGGGATAAAAACACAAAAATCAACCATGATGAGAAAGAGGTTGGAATCCTATTGTAAACCTCAATTCAAAAAAGGATTCAATTGGTAATGGTTTTGTGAAAATGTAAGCAACATGTTCCACTGTTGGAACATTATCCCAATTCAATTCACTCTTCTCCAAATTCTCTTTGACGAAATGATATTTGATATCAATATGTTCTGAATTGAAATTTTGAATTTAATTCCCAGTGAGATTGATCGTATTTTGATTATCACAACATAATATATTGGGTAAATTTACTTCAAAATATAAATATTCTAATTGAGTTTTCATCCACATTAGTTGAGTAAAAAATTGAGTGGAAATAAGATACTCAACCTCATACAAACATAGAGTTACTCAATTCTATTTATTTGAATTATTAATAACATAATTCATTTGTAGAATGAATACTCCACCACATGTGGATCTTCAATCATCAACATTTATTGCCCAATATATATCTGAATACCCAAGAAAATCAATACTTTCTGAGCTTTTATACCTAATTCCAATTTTTTCCATTAATGCATCTTAGAATTATTTTCTTATAAATTTAGGGATATTATTTTGGAGGACTCATAAACCTAGAAAATAATGTAACAACATTAAAAATGATGGGTCTTGAAGCTCTCAAATACAATGAACTTCTAATCAACTTCTGAAATTCTTTCTGATCATCTTATTTTCCTTCTCCATCATTTCTAAAAAAAATCCCCATGAAAATAGTATGAAAATAGGGTTTGTGTTTTCTATGCCAAACTTCTTAGTATTTTATTTAGCATACCTTTCTTGAGATTGAAAATTTCATTCTATTATTTAAAAATTTGTAACCCAAGAAAGTATTTAATTTCCTACAACATGGGCATCTCAAACACCTTTTTAATCTCTTCAGAAAATCTTTCACAACATCATCCATCATTCCCAACAAAGATAATGTCATCAACAAAAACAATTATGATGCGGGAATATTTTTTACTTTCTCTAATATAATTATTCTTATAAAATCTTCAATACAAAGAAACTAATCTTCCTTAATAAGGTATCTGATTTAGAATACTATTCCCTTGGAGATTGTATTAACCAATACAAATCCTTCTTCAATCTTCATACATAACATTCATCTTTCCGATCAAAAATTCCACAAGGTTATTCAATCAAAACTTGAGAATCAAGATCACCATTCAAAATTTTTTATTTAAAATCCATTTGAATGATATTCTATCCTCATTATGATTAAATATCAAGAAAACATATGATTGTTTATAATCTTGAAACTGAGGTAAATGATTCATCTAAATCAATACCTTATATTTGTGAATACACTTTACACCCAGATCATGCTTTCTTTCTTATCACTTCACCTTCTTTATTTATCTTGTTCTAGATAACCCCTTTTCTACCAATAATATTTTTGTTTTTTGTAGTGGGTACAAGTTCCAATGTATCATTCTTTTCAATCTGATCCAATTCTTCATTCATAGCTTGAACCCATTTTGGATACTCAAAATCTTCTTTTACATCATTCCGCTTCATTTTTTAATAAAAAGAAGTTTGTGAAATTGATTTTTTTTCTTCTTGTTTTAACTTTCTGATGTTGATCCAAAATTATATTCTTAGCTTCCACTTGCTTCATAATCCTAGGATGATATTTTTGGGTATCTTCCACATCAATGGAAATAGATGAGTCTATTTCTACTCGTTGAGTAAGATTATAATAATTTGTATCCTTATCAGATTTTTTATCAAATCTTCCCAGCTCAACTTCCTTATATACATGGATATTTTTATCCTCTTCTCCCTTTTCAATTACTTTCACATCAACAGAATCATCAATTATTTTTTTCTTTGTTCAAACATCTATATCCTCTTCCTTCTAGGGCATAGCTATGAAATCTTTCATCGCCACCTTTCTCCTCACACTTCCAAAGTTTCCACCTTTCTTATTTATAATACAAGGACTCTATAAAATCTTAAGTGGTTCAAACAAGGGGTTTTCCCATAAAAATCTCATATAGAGTCATATATAAGTTTATCCTATAGAAATAATGGTTTTGAATATAAACACAAGTGATCATGGATTGAATCCAATAGTAATGAGAAATACCAAGTTTAAGTAACATAGTTCTTCCCATTTCCACCATGCTTCTATTATTTCAATTAGTAACATCATTTTGTTGAGGAGTGTATGGGAAACAATACTCATGTCAAATTACATGCTTATCTAGATAAAATTTAAACTCTTCACTTCTATATTCAACTTGATTTTGGATTCACAACTTCTTCACTAAATAATCACATTCCTTTTCATCTATTCTTATAAAACATTGAAACATTTTCAAATCATTGGATTTGTGTTTCACATACATAAAACAAATAATTTGATTAAAATCATTAATTAGAGTGATTAATTACTTTTGTATAATAGTTTATTTTTTTCTCATTATCCCAGATATATCATAATAAATCTGCTCTGAGGGTTGTTTTGAAAAAATCTCAACTTTCTTAGGGACTGATTTTTTTAATTATTTCTTTCTAGAAAATAGTGAAACTCCAATCTCTTCATATTTAAAAATCAATAATGTATTAGACAATATATCTCTTTGATAACATTCCCATGCTTCATTAATATGTGTGTTCTCTCCTTTTATGCTATAATTAATTCTCTTCAACCATACTAATGTAACAAGAGTTATTTATTTCACCAACATGAAACAAATTCTATTTTGTTCATTGACCTATTTTAATAATATTTCCATCTTATTCAATTTTCACAAAAAATTCATCTTTTATAAATATTAATTTGTTACTATCATCAAAAAAATTCTGAAACACTTAGCAAATTCTGTTTCATCCCATCAATATATAAATCTTTCTTTGATTTCTATATTTCTTTTCCGATAATAGATGATCCAAAAAATTTGATTCTCAAGGATTAATTATTTCCATATGCCACTATTACTAAATTAAAATCATTCATATTCATAAATAACTTCAAATTTCTTATAATATGATAAGAACACCTACTATCAATAATCCAAGGGTATCCCCCATTTGTAGCTTTCAGAACAGTTTCAACAATAAGAGCATTTCTTCTTCTTTTTCTTTCTTCACTTTTGGATTCTAAGAATTGTTCAAAAACATTTTAATGATGGTAATTATACAAGACAAACTTTTCAAGGTTTCCATGTTGTTCACATATTTCAAGAATAGATTCCAAATGTTAGAACCTATTTTTAATTTTCACACAATCCTTGTCAAGTTTCGTTCAAAAATCATTCATAGATTTCCTCTATTGAGGGGATTGACTCCCCTTCAACCATTTACTTTAAAAAGATGTGGGGAAATATAAATATTTTTGGTTTAACCAACAGATATTTATCATATTTATAAATCCACCATAATACAAGTAGTATTAATCGAAAGACTATTTTCCTCTAACACTTTTATACATACTAGAATTATTAATACATATCTCAAAAAACTATTTATCATTATTTTATAAGCCACCGACAATTTTTTTATCAAATAGAATCTACCTTTTATTTTCAACCTTATCAGAATCATATGTATTAAAATAATATCTACATTTAGAATGTTTAGAATCATTTTTGTCCTTAGGTTATTTTGAAACATAATAATTCTCAAATTTCTTGGTCTTTTACACATAAATAACATTCCAATAATTCTTATTTTTAGAAATAATCCAAAATTTATTTTAATCATTTTATGGTAATTTTTTTAAATCCCTCTGATTTTTTTATTTTGAAGAACTCTCACCGACTTCAGAGATAGATTTTTCAAACTTGTGTTTTTATGTTTAGCTTTAGAAATATTTTGGGGATAAATTCTAACTCTTCTTCTTTTTTCCATTAGATTCACCTCCAGAAGTTCATTACGATAATTAAAATCCTCAATAAATTCCTTCATATCATCAATTTTTTTCACCAGCATCACATAATAATTCGCAAAACATTATTCGTTAATTGTTGTGGAATATTCATCTTACAACTTTTTGTATTTATTTTTAAGCCTTCTGATATTTCTCATACATTATTTTAATTATTCTTTAAAATGAAATTCATGTTGAGATTCATCTTCTTTATAACTAATACTTCAGTACTCCTCATCATTCACTATTTCAATATTTTTTTCTCAATATCATACTCTATATATTTCTCAGATTCAGTATCAGTGCCTTATTCTTATTTATCTCTAGATAAGAAACTTTTTCTTCTGGATTTGATGAATTTTCTATCATTCCATAATGAATATGATCTTCCTTTATCTCCAAATTTCTTTTATGACCTTCTTGGTCTTATTTCGTCTTCATCAATACCCTATTATTTCATTCATTGAGGAGAATTAGCTACAAAATTCCAAACAGATCCACATTCAAATCATTTCAAGATATGTTTCACTTTTTATTTTACTTTACCTTTTTTAATGTTTCATAAAACATGGATAAAATATCATTAAAATTATTACATACCTAATTTTTATAAGTATATCCACTTGTCTTATATTCAATAATAATCTTCTTTGACTTCTATTTCTATATATCCTTTAAAGACATTTTCCTATTATTTTTTCATCTTATAGCTTCCTCTCTTCTCATTTCATAAGTATTGATAGTTCTATGTAAATTATCTAGATATAATGTTTCAATATCTTTCTCTTCCAATGAAATTTTTTTTACCTAAAACTTGTTAGGAAAGATTCTCAAAATCTTTTCAACAATTCTAGTATCATCTAGCTTTTTACAACAACAACTGATAGTGTTGTTAATTTCATTGACCCTGTTAAATAATTACCCAATATATTTGTATTCAACCATATTCAAATCAATTTACTTTAGTCTATAGATTTTTAATTTTTCATAGTTCATTTTTTTCCATTGAATATGTTTTTCAATTTGTTTATTATACCATTGGGTAGGGATAGAACTTTCCCCCTCAGAAAGTCACTTTCAGAAAGCGATGATAATAAGGAATTCTTAGCCCTTCTATCATTCTCCAGATTCATCTTATCAATAGATATAAGAGTAAAATTATCATCAATAGTATGAAACCCATTTAAACATCTTCAAGAACATCATATCTAATATACATAAGATAAGTCAACATTCTATCATTCTAGATATGACAATTTATTACATCAAAAATAAAAATACATTTACTATTCGCACAATTCAAATTATCTATCAGCAAATAATAATCCAAAGGAACATTTGGATCTAATACCACTTGAAAGGGACCAATGTGGATAATTTTATTATGAATAGGTGGGGGGATAAATTATTGATAATTTTTCTTTAATGATTCTTTGAAAATGAAACAACCTTCTTTCCTATTAATATTTTCATTCCCAACTAAAAACAAATGAAACACACCTAAACAGGAACACAAGTATTTACAAGGTTCACTATTTAATAATAATATCTACGTCCTTGTTATGGTTTTGAAATAATCTAATACAACACAATACTCAAAAAATAAATCTTTTTTTTTCGGAATATAATTAGTTGGATATGCCCTTACACTCTTATAGAACTTTGAAAATAATCCAATAGTGTGTGTGCTCTCTCTAGAACAAATTATGAAGTAAAATGCTGGTGTAACAATACAAGTTACCTTTGCCACTTTATCAAATTGAAAAAAATTAATATTTGAAAAAATTTCTTCAATTTTGATACCCATAATATGGTCATTACTTGAAATATTTTTTGTTAAAAACTCTAATCGGATTGCGATTCCAATTCTCCAAATATGATTCTCAATGTCTGATTCATCCAAATTAATTTCCCAATATGGAAAAAATATCAATACTAAAATATGATTCAAAAAAATTATAAAATTTTCTTCACACACTAGAAATCTCATTACTGAAATTCTAATATGAATATCCTACTTGATACAATGACCAGCCAAATATGATGATAAGAAGAATACAATACTCATCCAAATACAATGATCTACTGAGTAAGATGATCATCTAAATTGGTTGCAATATTATCTCTTCTACTTTCACTTTTCGATGATAAAAATTGTTCAACAATTCTAACTATTGAAACTTCTTCTTCTCTCCCTAACAACTTCAACGATCCACCTCATCACCTCTTCACCATGAACCATACTTCATTAAAAAAGTATGATGTGTTTTACACATTTTATAGGTGAACCAGAGATGTTTTTTTCCTGAACCTAAAATTTTTTCCTTCTCAACCAAATTCCATGAATTTTCATTATTCCGTGAATTTCAAGTGCATACTGACTCCATCAATGATTCTAAATTCTTTTCATTTCTTCTAAATCCTTCTTGAATATTCTAACAATATTGATCTCTCCTTCAAACATTTTTTACAAGGACCAGTGTTATTCTGATTCTCTTAGTTTTATTTCTTCATTACGATGATTTTTACCAATTATATATTTTATGATGATATAGATAGCTTGCTTCTTCTTCACACACCACTATTTCATTGTGTTTTCTTAATTATAATGATCGGTACCAAATATTGAAAACAAACATATTCTTTAAATTTCCATCTCCACCTTGATAAAACATCCAAATATTCCCTTCATATGTTCTCTTTATCCACTTTAGTGATGTGATTCAATCATATCTACTTCTTATTTTATTCAAAAATTTGAATCGGTATCCAACCAAATCAGTTAATTTTGACTTGATTGAGATACAAAAAAAATTGAAAACAAACCAGAGTTCAAATTTATCCTTTCAATACAGTACCAAAAACTTCCCCTAAATAAACAATTCTAACACTGGAGAATACAATGAAATTATAAATATAATACATCATTATTATCTGATATGACTTCAGTAACTTCCAATAATCAAAAACATGGTCTTTAAACATGAATTATTTCATTACAAGAAATACATTGAGATTCATCTTCAACATTATCTAACTTTGAATGGAAACTATTGTAACTTACTATCTTTCTTGCATCTTCTTTATCTTCCAGCAAAATCTTTATTTAATTATCTTCTTGAATACAATTGTCCAGAAAAACTGATCTGAAAACAAAATAAATGATTATGATCAACATGATTACGATTAGGATAAATATGATATCTTACGTATTTTATCTTTACATCTAGATATGATGTATCTAAATATCATTTACAACATCTCTTTAACTCACCAATTATTTCATCAAGCTTTCACAACAAGTTTCCTAAAAACATGTGACTAATGAGAACACCAATATCCAAACTACATCATCACATTTTTAATCATAGTTATGTAGACTCTGATTCTCTTCATTATGATCAAAATATTTATACCAGATTCAGAGTGAATCTGATGTCCATTTACTTCCAGCAGGATTCTTCCTCAATACGATCTAACATTTCAACTAATGTATGTATGATTACTTGAATATGATGTTGAATATGATTCAAATAAAAATTGATGTTATTTTCCTTTTTCTCAAATTTTTTATATTAATTATTAAAATTTCATGAAAATAAAAGATATTACCTAAAAATGAACATCATTAGCATGGTCCTAACATCCTTTTTGGTCTGATCCTTTTCAAGGGGGTAGTCCCTTATGAGGATGTTTTGAGTGGATCAGGGACTTATAGGATAATTCTCAGTTGGTGATTCCTTAAATATTTAAGAAATTTTAATCCTCCCTCAATTATTAGTTAGCAATGGGTTTAACATAAATTTGTTTCAATTAAAACTTAATGGTTCATTTCCTCTATAAAATAGAATTGAAATCCTCTATAATTGAACACTTGTTGATAGGATTTGACCCTAGTTGGTCAATTATATCCTTACCTATCAGATAGGTAATTAATAATTAAGATAGATGAATTATGTTGAGATGAGATTATAGATGATGACCCATGACATTTGACAATGTTAAGATCATTGACATATGATCTAGATAGATGTACATAGTGGCCCTGATATGATACATGATCCATAGGAATAGGTGGGAGACCTATAGATCCTTAGTTTGATAAGGACCCATATAACCCATTATTCATTTAGATTGAGGTCCTCTTGTAAAAGGGGGAACAATGTTTTCATATGGATTTTTTAGATACTTATATTAGTTTTATTTTATTCTTGAGACTGATTCATGGGAGATGCTTGGATTTTTGTGATATTTTCTTAGTAATTTCTTGGGGTTTTTAGGAACCACCAAGGTTTATTGGGTATCTGATTAGCATTTATGGGAAGGATTGTTAGAGTTCCATGACCAATTGACCCATTCTTATTTGTTAGTAATGTAGTGAGATAATGGGTAGACACTCGTGACTGGAATGACACTATGTGATAAAAGTTCATGGAATAACTCATGGCATATGTGACGTGCCTGATTTTGAAGAGGATTTTTAAGGGATATCCTCGAATTTTAAGATTTATGTATCATGTATCATGGTCATAATGGCCCTTATAATGGGCCACTCATGGAATCCTAATCCGAATGATGGATATGGTGTTAAATGTTTTTTACACATATTAGGTAAAGACATGTTTAGTTTTCATTGTTTTCACGTGATGACTTTTAAAATGTAACATCAGTGAGTGCATAGTTTTGGAAAAAGGATTGGTATATTTAAATATGATGATTGATGTAATTAAGACCCAATGGTTGGGTTAAAATAATATATTTTCCCTATTATGAGGTCTATTTATGAAATAAATTTGGTTCTATGAGGCTATTGACTGATGGATAGATATGGACACACATTGTTAGGAGATGTGTTGTTAGGGGTTGGTTAAGGGAAAATATAGCCAGCTTTTACATAAGGGTAGCTCTAGGAGGAAGATTCATTCATTTTTTTGGAATATTCCTATACACCAAGTTTGGAAATGACCATTAACAATATATTGACAATATCCAAAGTATTCTAAGAGAGAATCAGATGTGGTCATATCTATTTAATTTATTCTGGTTCAATGATAATTCTTCCCTGGAAGTGTTCTCAAGGATAAGTATAAGGTAAAAATGTTGGTGGTAGTGAACTAATGTCCATTTTATGGTTGTGACCGTCATTTGGAGATGAAACTTTTCATTTTTATGGAATTCATAATCCAATATGGGAATGGGAAAATGTTTTCAGTTCGCACTCATGAGTGATCATGAATCTTTCAATATAAGTTTTTATGTCTAGAAATTGATGAAGGAATTCACTACACTGTTCTAGAATCCATTCCAGTGATCTATCTATAAGGATTATCTTGAGGTGGGGAGCAACATATTGGTCTCTATCTTTTTACCCACATGTGATAAAAATTGAGTAAGGATGTGACTAGTCACTGGATGGTTGTTTTTATATTAGAAAACATTAGATAAATCAAACTGGGTACTAAAGGATTCCATAGGGAATGAAATGTACAAGTTTTAATATCAATTTGGGTGGACTCTGAGTATGGGAGCCTAGCTCTAGAAACATTGTGATAACCCATTAGTGTAAGATTATAAATGTTTATGTGTTCATAAAATGTCGTGGTGGTAAAAAATTATAAGGGATGGTTTGACCAATAAATTTCATTAGGGGTCATATTTGGGATAGTGTGGTAATTATTTCAAATTCTATTTATATTCCTTGGGATAAAGGAATTAATTTTCTGTTTAGAGGATACGAGGACCATTGTAGCAACACATTTTTTAGAGTAGTTGGCTGGAAGTGGTCCAACATGGGTTCACTACAAGAGATGAATGTGGTCAATGAGAAACTACATCTATCACACTAATGTGATGA
The DNA here is from genome assembly GCA_963277665.1 of Viscum album. Taxonomy (NCBI): domain Eukaryota; kingdom Viridiplantae; phylum Streptophyta; class Magnoliopsida; order Santalales; family Viscaceae; genus Viscum; species Viscum album. The sequence goes on from OY728130.1 coordinate 182,190,597, forward strand.
GTAATTTTAAATCTAAAAGATTGTTAGATATTTTCAAGGATACATTTTTATGGCCAATTTTCACTCGATTGAATGGAATTCGATCGTTTAGGTAAAAAAACTGAGAATAGATCCATTATTTGTGATTAGGTGTAGCGTTTTAGGAGTATGCCTAGAGCACCATTAGGATTATAGAATAATGTTTTTTTAATTACAATGGTGTTATTATTGTGTCTTTTACTTGGATGTTCAATTTAGAGACTATGGTGGGATGTTCAAAAGGATGGGTATTGATTAAAGAATATATGTGATCATAGTTTTTCTTAGATGGGATTGATTAATCGTCATCTCAATGTGTCGGTAAAGTTTATGAGTGTTGGAAGGACTTTTGGTGGGTTATAAACACTATATTTATAATGGTACTAGGAATAATGATGGGTATTTATAATTGAAACATTATCTTTTAAAATGATTTCATGAACAGTGTAGGTCAGGTTGTGGGTTTGATTCCTCTAAGGCTTCTCAAGGATGAGAAGATTTAATTTCAAGCTGTTCTAAGATCACGTTTTTTACAAGTTGTAAATTTCATATGTAATTTTAATTTTCAATTAACAGACAAGTAATTTTTTTTATGAAATATTTGGAATGGAAATTTTTAGGTTGGGATAACTCTAAATAATTTATTTAGATAGGGTTTATGATCATAAACTAGTTTAACAAATTCAAGTTTCTTCTGGGGTTCGAGGCGGGATGTTATAGTCTTGGAAATATGACGATAGATTGAATGGTTAATGAAGGGTTACTGAAAACCATGTGTCATATCCCTGTATCCCAATTTGTATAGAAATATGTTTGGGGAAACAATGAAATATGGAAAGGTTAATATTGAAAGTGTCTAAAATAAACTATAGGAATTTTATATGGTTTGAATGTAGACTATTAAACTGTGTGCCTTGAACATGCATGGGTGTGGTGTTTAATAGTTACAACAACATGTTTGGTGCATGGTTTGGTCAAATATGAAACCAAACTATGAATCACATCAAAAAGGGTTAAATTAACCATTTTTTCACTAAATATTAATAGGTAATCTCCCCATTTTATTATACTTTCCTCCCTCAAATTATTCGATCCTCCCCTCCCCTCCTCTCATTCATTTATTCAACCACATCAATGAGGGTGTTCTTGGTGTCCTTACATTGAGATTTGATGTATGATTTATCCTCTGGTGGACTCTATTGATTTCTTCCCCTTTTCATACTTAATTACCAGTTTCTCTGGCTTGGGTTTAAAATTACTATTTTTTCATAGGTAGTTGAAATCAGAAACCAGTGTTATCTATTTTACTCTTCCTATGAAGAAGATTACCTGGGATATAATCTTCAATTCGCTGCATATTTGTTTATAGATTTAAAATGTAAATTAGATTTTTTTGGTTATTTTATTGAAACTATTTCATATATATTTTCCTTGTTTAAAGGTTAATGATGTGTCTTGGTTTTTTAGAGAGTGTTAGGTCATGTTACTAGTTCAACATGACCAATAAATAGGGTTTTCGGATTTATGACTTTATATTAATTTTAGGTTATTTATTTTAATATCTTGAGTTTAATTATTTAATAGTATATTTATTATAATTAATTAACTTGTGATGGATTGGTAATGATATGGAACATCATATTTATCTGATGACCTTGGATTAGTCATATCAATTTCTTAAACCCCAAGGAAATTAAATGGAAAACTTTATATGAGGTATGTGGCCTTTTGAAAATTTAATATGGTATTTATTCCTGTTTAATGTAGTATGTGTATATTAAGGCTCACCCCTGAGGGTGAAACCACAAGTATTATTTATTCAAATCAACTATTTAAGTAATTTAATGTTTAATTTGTGAGGGATGATTTCAAGGGGTCACTAACAAACCCTTGTTAATTAATTTCATAGAATAGACCCCTAAGACATCAAGTAGCCTCGAAACCTTTTAGGAGTTGAGAATGAACTTGGTGAGTCATTCCATCCTCATGCAAGCCTTAATGGACATACCATGGGAAACTGGGACTATATTCGATTCTTGGATCATCCCATACAGATTGTAGAATTGATATTTGGTCATGAACCATCTCCCAATAGTTTTTGTAGTGGCAAGACCCCATGTAGCTCGCATGACTATGCTACCCTATTCATGATGTCGTGGTACATGGAAAACTAGTACATCAGGTGTGGACCTAATACTATTATTATGACTTAGAGAATTCCAACATGGAAACCTCTCTAGTTTATTGACCTCGGGGACCCCATTATATTTCCCAGTAGTTGATCGAACCTGAGCCAGTGCATCATGGGTTTTGGTAGATATGGTGTGGGTGTCACATTAAAACCCATACTAAATATGTAAGTTGAATTGGAATATGTATTATTAATGGGTTTTGGTTTTTATCCAACATCACTCATTTATTTATGCTTACAAATGGTTATTACAGATGTAGTTATGTTTCTAGATTTTCTTCTGAGTATCAACCCAATGTTCCTCGTGTGATGTGATATGTTACAGGCTTTCCTAGAATATTTCTTGGGATTTGTCTTGTGTTCATATATGTTTGAGAGTTACAATATCATTTTTCCCATAGCTACTTCCTAGGAACCATACTATGATCATCTCATGATTGGATGATATATTTAGTAAGCCCCGCTGTCACTGGAATCAACACTTTATCAGTAATAGAGTTATGTTACTAAGTACACATTAAAACCCCTCTCTGCGATAATATTGGGGATTGATGATTATCACCTTTAGATATGTAGAGGATTATACCTAGGATCTGGTGGATTTTCCAGTATTTTACTCACTAGACTTTTTGGGTGATTTATGTTGAGTCGTTTATTGAATATACTCTAAGTTATTACATTATTTTTTAACAGAATTCTTTACAAATCACTAATGTTTCATCCCCGTTATGGATTATCTATGTCAAAATGTTATAACTTCTATATACTAAGACTTATGCTTCATGAATAATACTATATTTTCATGGGATAACTAGTATGACATCCAACATGGTTCCATATTTACAAGATGTCCAGATATTACATGGAATCTATGTTATTTTGATTGGAGGTGAGTATGGATGATCATGGGGTTAGGACATGTATCATCCATGTGGTGACATAGCTTGATAATAGACATTTTTAAAGCTGACTGAAGTAGTTTTGGATGATCGGGATTATGGATCTCATGATTGACTTGACACACATGGGTTGAGGGGTACAAAATCTAACTCAATTCATTTTTCACTGGATACATGGTCGATCAAGATCGTGGGACCAAGGATCAATTTTGGATTTGATTTATTCTTTATTTCCAACTGATTCTTTTCTAGGATGGTCAAATTCCATGATTATCCCTTGTATGCAATTTTCATTCATTTATCATCATCTTTGGGTTATTATTATTATTATTTTCTTGTGGAGTATCTAAAATATATACACACCACAACTACTAGAAATATATGGGACCATTTTTTAGTTCCCTGCAGAGTTCTGTGATCACACACTATAATGGACACCATAGGCCCTCACTATTAGTCGAAATCCTCTAACATACAGGTAGTTGTGTTTCCGTCCTTGTCGACTGTTCAGGTGGTATGCAGAGTATGATATACTCTAAAATACCAAATGCAGCATTGAAATAATATAGATACTGAATGAAGTATCTAATAATGCTAAAAATACAAGAGTGGGTGAATTTATTACTTTAAAAAGATCCATTGGAAATTTTAAATATGATTATTTTTAACATGTTTAAACAAGGTAATTCAAAAAACCTATAGTTCTACACACTTGAAAGATTCCGGAAATATGATTCCGAGAAAGTGATTCTGGAAAAGATGGTTCCAGAAAATGAAACTTAATGAAACTTTACAAAGATAAAGATTCTACCTTAAATCATATAGAATCTTACTAAATCGTAGTTTACAAGTATAAGGAAGTATAAGATAATTATAATTTCCTCAACAATAAAAATGCAGTAGAAAACTTGAAACAAACCAAGTAACATGTAATAAATCTTTTATTCCAAAGATAAGGGTATCCAACAACCTTGGATAAAGTTACCTTGATTTATACTTTCACGAAAGTCTGTATTATCCACACCAGGGTAATCCCTCGATACAAATATTGGATTCTATCTTGCGATCCCCACAGGCCCTCAATATTATGGTAGTCGGCACCTCTGTCTTCCTCAGTAAGGAAGTCCTCGAACTTTAAGGTAGTTGGCACCTCTTTCTTCTTATCCCCGGAAGTCCTCTAATGTAATCAGAAACATTCAGAGTTGCACGAAGAAAATCCGAACTGGGCGTTCAGTACACACTAAGCATGAGTGTCTCTCTCTAGAAATCACTTCAACAACATGTAATATTTGGATTCATAGAACAATTTTGATCTCTTTCTAATGAGCTTCTATTTATAGGAACACCTCCAACGGTCGGCTCCCTCCTCCAATGGTCATATTTTTCCTTTAATTTTGGAGGGACCTATACGCGTGTCACTCAAATAACGGTTAGTTAGTAACTGAATGCACGATATAATTTTATAACAAAAACATGTGTAAAAAAATATGGTTACATAACCTAAATCAAATATTCAGAATGTAAGAAAATAAATGTTCAGAGTCTATCTAAAATATAGTCGGTGTCTATAATACAAGGATATTAAGATTCTATTTTCTAAGGAATTCAGATCCTGAACTCTATAGAATTCCAGAGTCTGAATTTTAAGGAAATTCAGAATAAGGATTCACAAGAATTTGAAGTCTGAACGTAAAACGTTTAGAGTCAGAGTTCATGAGAATTCAGAGTCAGTAATTTCAATGTTTGGAGTCTGAATTCAGAGAACTCGGAGTCATAACTCAGAAGAGTTCAGAATCTTAATTTAGAGGAAGCAGAGTCAGAACTCAGAAGAGTTCGGAGTCTGAATTCAGAGAACTATGAGTCATTAATCGGAATAGTTCAGAGTCTGAATTCAAAGTACTCTGAGTCAACACTCAGAAGAGTTCGGATTCTAAATTCAAAGAACTCGGAGTCAGAACTCAGAAGAGTTCAGAGTCTGAATTCAGAGAACTCAGAGCCAGAACTCAGAAGAGTTCGGAGTCTGAATTCAGAGAACTCAGAGTTAGAATTCTGATCCTGAAAACTGAATGCTCTTTATCTAATTATTATATGATTATTAGGTTTTAGATATGAAAGCTAATTTTACAATTAGACAAGATAAAGAATAATGAAAAACATGGTAAGGATAAATTTCCTTAGGGAATGAAAGTTTTCTTTATGAAAGTAAAACACTTGGTAAAATGATATGAAATTTTCATTGAGATAAGGTGTTTGTGATTTTCAAAACCTGAGGATTGGTAAAGTCATAAGGAAACCTTATTAACTCAACAATCTCCCCAAACATGAAGGAATAGAAAAGTCATAATAAACCTTATTGACTCAACAATCTCCCCCTTATTGGAAAGAACAAACATCCTAAATAAAACGAAAATAAGGGCTTAAAAATATTTTTCTAGACATTGGAAATAAAATATATCTCCCTTATCATATGGGAAAACTGAATACGACAAACTCCCCCTTAGGATTTGGAACACTAAGGATTGTATTCTAGATTTCTGGAATGATATTTTTCATAATCTTGAGTACATAAATCCATGTAATGAAAACCCCCCTTAGATAAACTCCCCCTTACTTAGGGATATTTATTCTTTACTTAGTATTCTTTTTTCTTTCTCCCCCTATTTGATTTTTAAAAAGAATTTGGGGGAATATAAAATAAATTATGGTACCTAAAATATTAGTTCAACATATCCAATAGAAAAGCAACAAAAAATGTCATTATGATTAGAAATAATTTTTCTAAGGGAGAAAAGTACAAAAAAAGATCAGATTGCAACAAAGTTATCCTTCCTTTTCCTTCGGCATCAACTTCTTGACTATAGTCTTCAGCTTTTTGAGCTCTTTGTGATCTTCCTCTGCTCTCTTAAGAAGCTCATCTTGATCCTCAGCTTTCTTCTCTAAAGTCTTGATTCTTTCTTCCCAAGACTTAAGAGCCTCTACCTGAGCCTTCAGGACTTCTTCCTGCTTAACAAGATTTTCTTCTATCTCAATCCGAAGATCTCATTCTCTCTTCTAGATTTGGGAAACAGAATACAATTTTCCATTCAGATCCTTCACTTCTAGAATCTAAGATTTTTTTTCCAAAGTTATCTTTTCTTTAAAACTGCTTGTGAGATCTTTGATCCTTCTATCATCAATGTCAAATGCCTCCTTCACACCATCTTGGAATTCATCAAGTTCTCTCAAATATCCTACTGTCTTCTTTGACCAGCCGGCCATTTTTTTATTTGACCTTTTGTGGGCATCGTAGTTAATAAAAAAATTCTTCAAATTGTTTCGGTGCGGATGTGCGTCGGGTTTCTGTTCCGACGTTGTTCCGCCAGGACGCGTTCGCGCGTGCACCCGTCGACCCGAGGGGATGGGCGCGCGCGGCTTGTGGCCCCGCAGTCCCGCTTTCCAAAGGCGGGCGGCATCCGTCCCTTGTTCAGGGGCGTCCGATCCTTGATCGAAACCGGGATGATGGGATGTCGGCTCCTCCTTCCGTGGACGTCTCCTCGGAACTCGTCGCCTAATCCGGGTCTCCCTCATAGATTTAAGACGTTCTCGTGAATCTCGTCCCCGGCGCCATGTCTCTATGGACACCGGTTAATTACGCTGCTTCTGCCCGGACGCTCCAAGGAGTCTGGTCAGGGCAGCAACCTGCGGTGAGGAGACCGGGTGGCTCTGGGTGTTGGGGGCGTGTCTTAACACTGCGGCTCTGCATGTCTGCCTTCCGTCCCTAATAGGGCTTCTCGAAGGCGTGATGGCCTGAGGCATCCCGCGCTGGGTGCGGGGAACTGTGTTACCTGAGGTTTTCCTCAGCTTCCCATGTTTAACACGGGGTATGCCGCGAGTTTAACATCCAGCGGGGACGGCATCGGACTGATCAACACGAGAAGTGGATCAGATGACAGAACCCCTTGCGGGGAACTTCCAACGCTGGGGCCAGCACATGGGCGGCTTCCCGAGTGAAGTGGAGTGGAATGAAATGGAATGACCCCACCGGGATGTGGCGGCCCGGGTAAGGATCAGGATGGATGATGGAGTGAAGAGCTTGGACCCCATAGGGGCTTCCTACGTACCGCGCGTTAGCGCGGATCAAAGTCAGCGTAGTTCGGGTATACAGTTTAACGTCATGCTGGACGTCGGCAAGCCGACTCACGAAGAGATCGAGGCCGCCGGGTGGAGGATTGAACTGAACCACCTCGCACAGAGGGGGATGGGACGGCCGGATGGATCACAGTTTCACGTCATGCTGGACGTTGGCAAGCCGACTCACAAGGAGGTCGAGGCTGCCTGGAAAAGGATTGAACCGAACCACCTCGCACAGAGGGGGATGGAACGGCCGGGTGGATCACAGTTTCACGTTGTGCTGGACGTTGGCAAGCCGACTCACAAGGAGGTCGAGGCTGCCTGGAAAAGGATTGAACCGAACCACCTCACACAGAGGGGGATGGAACGGCCGGGTGAATCACAGTTTCACGTCGTGCTGGACGTTGGCAAGACGACTCACAAGGAGGTCGAGGCTACCTGGAAAAGGATTGAACCGAACCACCTCGCACAGAGGGGGATGGAACGGCCGGGTGGATCACAGTTTTACGTCATGCTGGGCGTTGAAGGGAGAAATAGAAAAAGGCAGTGGGGAAGTGCAATGGAGATACACATGTGCAGTCCCCCGCAAGAGCGGATTCAAAGGTGAATTGACGCGAATGTGAACCCGGGAGGGGTCCACTGATGGACGAACCGATGTGAATACGACCAGGACGACCAGGTGGTGGGCTTGAACCTCTGGGAGGCTTCCTACGTACCCTGTTTAGAAGACAGGGATCAAATTCCACGTAGTTCGTTCTATTTGTAACACTCTACCCCCGTGGGCGAAGGCCACTCCAATACCGACATCCCTGCAGAGATGCGCGGGTGGGGGACACATCCAAACCGGGGGGATCCTGCGTGCGAGACACGGGATCGGGTGATGCGGACGGTTTAACATCTTGCCGGACGAAGTACAGTTTAAGGTCGTGTGTTGAGGACGAGGCGGACGGTTTAACGTCTTGCCGGACGAAGTACAGTTTAACGTCGTGTGTTGAGGACGAAGCGGACGGTTTAACGTCTCGCCGGACGAAGTACAGTTTAACGTCGTGTGTTGAGGACGAAGATGCTTGGCAGTTTAACGTCTTGCAGCGCGGACGAAGTACAGTTTAACGTCCTGCAGGACGAATGCTGAACAGTTTAACGTCTTGTAGCTCGGACGATGGAGGCTAGGCAGTTTAGCGTCGTGCAGCTTGGACGTGGTGGTGCCGCCGATGGGTTCGTGTCACTTCGCGCGATCCTGGAGGGCCGCACGGGAAGACAACGCACGGTGCGGGCACCCAGGATGAAGATCATCGGGCTCCACGCAGGCGAGTACCCTCAGGGGGGTCCAAGGGGGCGACCCCGGCAGATTGCGCGCAAAAGAAGAGCTTGGCGCGCAATACCGCGGGTCGGCGCGCAAATGGGCGGGCTGGCGCGCAATTGAGCCAGCGCTTTGCGCGCGGAAGGTAGAGATTGCGCGCACCGGGCTTCGGATAGCGCGCGGGGGCAACGGCTCATTCTTTAATCGAATGGCCACTTTGAAAAGGGGGGGGGGGGTGCGCGCAATCGGGCCGGATTGCGCGCACCCCGGGGGCAATTGCGCGCAAGAGGCTTCTTTTGCGCGCGAAGGCCTTAGGGTGAAGAATTATTCAAAGGAAAGGAGCCCAAGGGATTGCGCGCGAAGGCGAACCCCAAGGCTTTATTGCGCGAAAGAAAAGAGGTTACCTGAAGATCGGCATTGCGCGCGGAAGGGGTTGAATTGCGCGAACGAGCGACTCTTCGAATTCCGGCAACCTTCAAAACGTCGGGGGTCGCCTTATATTTATAGGCAACCCCTGGCGCGGAATCCGGTTCGCGGGCGCGGAATTACCTTCGCAGGCGCGGAATCGGGCCCGGCGCGCAAGGGAGTCGCGCGGGCATCGGGCGCGCAAAATTGCGCACCGGCACAGCGCATTGCGCGCATCCCGGGAGGTTTGCGCGCCTGACTTCAACATTGCGCGCGGGTCTCAAAAATTCCGCGCAAGTCCTCCGGGCCCTCCGGAACATGCTTCTGACTCCAAATATGACCTCGCTTTCCGCATCCGGAGCTTCGTTTGGGAACAACGGACTTTTCCGGCGTCTACAAAAGCCCCCCCTCGGAATCTGATCGGCGAGAGGTCGCAACGATCGGGTTCCGAGGGAGACGCCGGAATGCTGAAGTCCTGGGTGGCGCGGGACTGTGGCACGCAAAAAAAGGGCGTCGGGCGCGAAATTCGCCGGTGCGGTCGCGCAAATCGCTTTCCGCGCAGCGCGGACTCCCGGCCTTGCCTATAAATAGGGGCCCTGGGTCCCCCACACCGTACACTGGCCTTCCGCGCGATAAGCATTCGAGCTCTCGTGCGTGAAATTGCCCTTTCCGGCGCGGAATTCACCCGTTCGTCGCGCAAACCTCTCCGGATTTCGGCCTGATTTTGCGCGAACACCCGGGGGTTTACGCGACGGACTTCCCGATTGCGCGCCGTCTACTAGGATTGGGCGCCAACTCTCAAACTTCTCTACCAGCCTCGTCCGATTCCGCACGCATCATCCCTTAACCCGCACGACTCCCGAAGCTTCTGAGATGGCCGCGAATCAAGGAAATGAGGGGGATGCCGCCACTCGCAGAGCTGAGATGGCGACGAACGAGGAGTTCTACGGAGCCAAGGAGATTGTTTCCAACAATCAATCCTTGTTCGACTTACTGACGCCGGCCCAGAAGACATATCCGCTGTCGGACAACCTGCCGCTCTGGAACTTTGGCATCCTGGATGAGGTTCTGGTGCCAGGGTTCGAGGTTGATGCGCCATGGACCTGGGTGACTCGGGAGGACGAGCTTCCCCGCTATAACATCACCAACAATGGGCATCCTTCCAGGGAGACCAGACACTTAGATGTCTATGTTCTGAACCCGAGGACGCGAACCATCGTCGGAAGTGAGCCTACTGCGGAGAACTCTCCAGCCCTCTACTCGAGCATATATCGCCAGAGTGTCACTGACGACACCAAGGGATGGCTGAAGGACTGGGACTTGCGGTCTGGGGGCAATTTCACCAGTGAGTGGGCCTGGGCGTTCTGGGTACGCCACACTTGCGATCACTTCGCGGAGGAGCTGCGGTACATCGGCCTGTTTGAGGCGGTGTGGACTTCGCAGTTCCACTTCTACCAGCAGTCCGAGCTCGGGCCGGAGCTGTTCACCCGCTGGTCCCCGGATACCAACACCTTCCATCTTCACCATGGGGAGGTCGACATCGGTCTCTGGGACATCCAATGCATCGGAGGTATCCCGCTGGAGGGTTACTAGTACGATGAGTTCCTGCCTCCGAAGAACACCTGGGAAGACAGGTCACGGACTCCCATTCTGACATGGCATCTGCTTGACCTGGCTACGCAGCGGCTCGGGATCAAGGACTTCCACATGGACATAGCCTACAAGGAGTGGTTCGGCCAGTTCTTGGAGCATGACCCGGCGGTCAAGATGCCAGGCAGGGGGAAGCGGTGCCCGACCGCGGCTCAGAGGAGCCGGAACGGGTCGTACTGGCGGGTCCTGGAGACGGGCGACTACCGCTCATGGGGGTACCGCGTCATCGAGGCCCGGGAACCAAATGTCCGGTACGCGGCGTTCCTGGCCGCCTTTCTGAGTGGGTGGCTCCTGCCAGTGCGGGACGCGAGAATGGGTGTCCGCCCGGCGACACTGGCGATGGCGGGCGCCATGGCCGCCAACAAAAGATACAACCTCGGGGTCCCGGTGCTGGCGAAGATGTATGCCATCCTGGGACGCATCTCGCGAGGGGGGTCGCCACGAAGGATCTGTGGGCCCTTTCAATTCTTCCACGGCTGGGTGGCTGCTCACCTTGGTGGGTACACGTTTCCAAACGCCATCATTCCTCTGGGCAACGGCCTGCGACCCTCCCTGCTGAACATTGCGGGGGTCGCTCCGATGACCCTAAGTAAGGAGGGCGTGAGGATTCGGATTGGAAATCATGCCAATTTCAACTTCAGCCCGTTCCCCACTCCCGTTGGCCAAATGATCGACAACGGGCAGGGTCCGCTGGAGCAGCACGAGTACTTCCTGAACATGCGGGGCGGGGTGCTCGTGGCTCGGATCGACGGGAAGGTGATCTGCGAGCCCTACGTGCCAACCCGGTTCGCCAGGCAGTTCGGGTGCCTTCAACGGATGCCGAAGAGGGTATTCACTGCTGTCCGGGAGGAGACGAACCCTTGCGTCCTTCGCCAGATGTGGCTAATGTTCGCTGCCTTTGGCTCTGGCGACGTCATCACTCTCCCTCCTACCGGGGTCGACGCAGGCTTGGCAACCGAGTACGCCGAACACTGGGCCATCGCGTACCCCGAGGGGCTTCTACGGAAGCCAGTTCGGCGGCTCGAGGTCACCCGTGCGGAGACCGGGCATCATGGAAGGAGGCGAGGCGCCGCCACACGGGGGAGAACGGAGGCGCGCCAAGCAGCGGAGCCGGCGCGGGCAGGGACTTCGGCGGCGGGCACATCGCAAGCTGCCGCTACGACTTCAGCGCCCAGAGAGGGGGCACATGCGGCGGTCGGGGAGTGGCCCGGGAAGCAGGTAAGGCGTCTGCTCGAACCCTCCCACGATGCAGTCTTCCCGGTGCTGTGGTCGGCCTAGATGACCCTGCGGCAGTCACTGGGGACCGACGCCATCTGGCGAAAGATACTCAGAGAAGGAATCCATCTGCCAGAGGTCGGGCGCCTCCAGATCGCCGACAGGGTGGACTTCAACCGGCAGTATGCGTATCTGATGGCCATGGACGAGTACGCGCACCAACGTGGTCAGCGTGCGGAGCCATCCCTTCTGGTGAAGGTGATGCTCGGTCTAGAGCCTGCTCCAGAACAGATGCCGCCGGAGGAAGATGACAGTAGCGACGACTCCGAGGAAGAGGAAGAGACGAGGGAGGATGAAGGCTCCGAGGGAAGGTCCCATCAGGGGAGCCCGCGGGAGAGCGGCGAGGTGGCTGGCTCTGACAATGTTGATGTCACTGAGCTCCTCGAGGTCCGCTTCTATCCCTACTCAACCTGCTTCATCCATTCTCTTATGCAGCTTCTAACCCATTTCTCCACCTTTCTCAGGAGCGCACGGATGTTGGTCAGGCGTCCTCAGCGGGAGTAGGAGAGGTGCCAGCAGGACAAGGCGGGGGCCAGACACCCATCATTGAATTGACAAGCGCGGAAGGGTCCCCTGCTGCAATTGCTCCTGCGGCGGCCGGGATAGCGGAAGATGACGCTCTGAACTCCCGTAAGTCTCCTTACTTTACCACTGGTGCTTGCCGTTGACGACCCGTGATTAACCACGGCATGCCTTGCACAGTGATCTCAACACTGGAGGCTCGTCGGGCTGCCGAACCCGGGCCATCCACGAGTGGACCGGTGGCAGACATGCCGCCTGCTCCAGAACAGACTTCCCACACCGAGCTGGCCCCACCAACTGCTGATCAAGGGGCTGCGGACGCCGGCGGTGCTGCCATCGGAGAGAGGTCGGGGGCTGACGAGGGTGTCGACGCTGCTGGGGCGAGAGAAGAAGGTCGCCCAGATGTTGGGGAACCTATCCGCCGTGAGGACATCCCAGGGGCGGACCTTGCAGTAGACCTGCTGGATGTCTTCCCTGCCTACCGGCCTGCCGACCCCGAGGAGATGGACGACTCGGACGCGGAGGCGGTCGAGGAGAGCCGGATAACGCGCCGCAGGGGGTGGAAGTGCATCCAGCGCTTCCTCAAGCGAGACCCATCGGAGTGGCTGGGGCACATGGGATCACTCCAAACCTGGCTGTGCTTCCTGTGTGCCGGGGGAGCTGATGCTCAACGCCTCCATCTGACGGTCCGTGATTTCATGGCCGAAAAGATGCGCGAGAGCCGTCGGCGTGCCGACGTCGCACAATGTCGGGACGTGTCGGAGAACACGCGGGCGCTCCTCGCGGCGGAGCAGGAAGTCCGGCGCCTCGAAGGGCAGGCGGCAGAGAAGGAGGCCTTCGTCGTAGCGTGCACTGAGCTTGTGGAGCAACTAACAGCCCAGCTGATTGACGCCCAGGTACAGCTGACGGAGGCGGGCCAACAGATGGTCACACTTCAAGTCGAGCGGGAGCGTGCACAGGCCAGGATCGACGAACTGCGTGCTGCGACCGCCAACGAAGAGAGGGCACGCAGAGAGCGAGAAGCAGCTCTGGAGGCCACCATCCAAAGGGTAGCGGCGTTGGAAAGACTCATTCAGCACGCTAATCCCTAGGGGATTTGTTTTTGCCATTCCCAGAATATTTTGCTTCCGCTACTCAATATTTTGATCCATTTGTATGAATCATCATATTTATCTGCATCTTTTGGCTTAACATGCTCAACCACAATTCATTGTCTCACGGGAGCGTTAACCAAGCTTCAGGCATCCGTAATTGGGCCTGGATTTCTAAAGAAAAGAGGGAGATCATTCCTAGGAAAGGAGACCTCAGACCTAATCAATGTATCATCCCCCCAACTTGTTCCAACACACGAGCGGGACAACGCTAGGGGCGTTGAGATTTTATCCGAACATAGGGAAATGAGAAAGGGTGAATCGCGTGTCCTGAATTCAGAAATCCACAACGGTTGGCCTTCCAGGAAATGCCCAAGACGGCAAGCGGACAATGGATCAATCGACCATACTACCGCAATAGACGGACCGAAGGTCATCATTCATATTTCAGGAGGCGGATCACATGTCATCATCAATGCCGCTTTAGGGGTTCCTTCAGGCACAAGGGTGGAAATCCAGATCAACAGGGCATGCGAAGCGTGGGGCGAAGTGATGATTTGTTCGGACAGAATCCAACGCTCCCAAAATTGCGCCACCGTGGGGAAAGCGTGTCAGGCGGATGCACTAATCTGGCCGTGAATCACCCCAATTCTCAGACAGAACCTCTTTGACGAGGAAACTGTCACTTCCCATCATTGCAATGGGGCATCCCGAGCTGGATCGGGGAGTATCACAACTGCACCACTCTACCCGAAGCCAGGCCAGACGGCCGGCGACGAGGAGGGGCGGGACTTATCGATCCCTGAGGCTGGACCCGAGTCGAAATGCCCGGGCGTTCCTACGTACTCCATCAGGCTGGAGATCAAGCCACACGTAGTTCTGAGAGTGCAGTTTAATGTCATGTAGGACGTAGAACCCCGTTTGGGGAGATCTTAGTTTAGGGTCGTAGAGCTTGGACCATAGGGACATATCTTAGTTTAAGGTATTAGAGCTCGGACCATAAGGGCAGATCTTAGTTTAAAGTCTTAGAGATCAGACCATAGGGGTAGATCTTAGTTTAAGGTCTTAGAGCTCGGACCATAGGGGTAGATCTTAGTTTAAGGTCTTAGAGCTCGGACCATAAGAACCTCAAAGTACGCCACATCGTGGTCCTATCCCCGGGATGTGCGAAGATGCACTGAGGGATAGCATCAAGAGTGTCGAGGTTTCGCCTGGTCAGAATGGGAGGTGGAAAATGTAATGTGAATCATGCGGCCATTCACTCAAGGACTGGGGGCACCGACGTAACGATATGGGAGTACTGTCGACCGTGGCGGAAAAGCAGCATCAATATCGCACTGACCGTTGATGGGATGAGGCAGCAAACAAGCATCAACCGCTCAAGCGCAGGATTCATATCGATTTGCTGCCCGAGGCCCTTGGGGGTACCAGCCCGAGTCGGTGGGAGAGCACTGAGGCATTGTGTCCAGACCGTTCACGGGGGCTCCACCCAGGGCGTAGGCGATGGGTCCGAATGAAAGGGAGCACGAAGCCTGAAAATGGAAGGAACCTGACCAAGCTGAACCTGACCCTCCTGGAAATAAACCAGAGTACTCTTGACACCGGTGGACCACTGCAAGGGGTCGCGGGACACGCCTTGAGGGTGACCCGAAGGCGGCGGATTCCCCAGAGAAGGGGGAATCTCTAAGAGGTGGGGGGTTGGACCCGAAGTTTCAAACATCCGGGCGTTCCTACATATCCCATAAGGATGGGAATCAAGCCACACGTAGTTCTGGAAGCACGGCGCAACACAATCGGGCACCAGCGCGGGGAGGGGTGCGGGTCTGACCCTTGCACACCGAAGAAGCGGTATTTGATATTTCTTGTTTGTCCTTAAAGGTGGATGGGTTTTCTTTGCGCAGCGACATGCCCGTGATTAAGAAATCCCTAGCGTCGCCACAATAATCAAGCCGTGAAAGGCATTGATAAATGACGTGGTTATTAACCAACACCCAACGTGAGTGTCCCCTGAGGAGAACATCACGATGCAGTGCCGTTTCTCGTCGGGCGGCCAAGACGATCACAGTTTACGGTCGTGTGGTAGGACCAGACAACACAGTTTAAGGTCGTGTGGTTCGGACCATGGAGGAATCCGCTTATCGCGATACGGCAGACTCAGCGGAGGTGGGAACATACCGAGCCCTGCGGTCACGCACGATTCCAGGAGAAGGATCCTGGGATAGGGGCCTGCGTATGTCCATCACCCGAGGGGCAGAGATGCTAGCCTCCAGTTATACTGGGCCCAGAACGCGATTGTTCGAGCGACTCCTTCCTCCTTATGGGGACGAGGGTCCAGCTACACATGGCCCTTAGGGAGGACATCAGCATATATCCTTGGTGCTCAGATCGTGGGAGCCCCGAAAGACACCATTACCCTGGTTGGCCTGCCTAACGTGTAAAGGTGTACTACAGGTCAGTTATGAAGAGAGTGTCGAGATTCCACTACAACGCATAGAGGCGGAGTGTGATGAGGACTGCGCAACCAATGTTCAGAGCCTGAAAGAGCCGACATGGCGATCAAGGATGTCTCTGACCATATTCGCAGCACAACATCCGATCGCGTCAGCCTAGGACGGGGCAAGAAAACGAGCATCAACCGCTCAAGCGCAGGACACATATCGATTTGCGACCCAGGACCCGCCGGTAAACCGACCCGGAGCGGTAGGAGAGCACTGAGGCATCGTACCCAAACCGCTAACGAGGATCCCTTTGAGTGAAGGCTCGAACAAGAGGAAGCGCGAGGCCCGACAAGCAACACAGGACTTGTCGGGATTGAATCCGACACTACGGGTCATAGACCGAAGTACCCAAAACATGTTAACAGATCACCGGAAAGGGTCGGAGGACTCACCTTGAGAGAAACCAAAAGACGGCAGATCCCCGTGATCAACCAAGAGACGGGGCTGGACCTGAAACACAAGCGTCCAGGCGGTCCTACGTATCCCATAAGGATGGGAATCAAGCCATACGTAGTTCTTGAGGGGCAGTTTAACGTCATGCAGGACGAAGATGGGTGTGAGGTAGCCCCACACACGGGGGAGGCGCACAGCGCGGCCAGTAGGCCAACGTGAATGAGGATATAATCCCCCGCTCATGCCATACGCCTCGCACAAAAAGGAGGGGAACTCGGGCCAGAGGCCCAACGCGGGAAAGAGATTCCCGGAAAATGGGGCTGGGCCTGAAACATGAATGTTCAGGCGGTCCTATGTATCCCATAAGGATGGAAATCAAGCCGCACGTAGTTCTTGAAGTGAAGTTTAACGTCATGCAGGACGAAAAAGAGAAAGGGGGGAGCAGAAGGCATCCCCAAACGTGGGGGGCGTACAGCATGGCGAGCAAACCGATGTGAATGAGGTCATAGCCCCGCGTTCACACCATACGCCGCACACCCGGAGGCAACTGGGCCAAGGGCCCGAGATGGGATGGAAATTCCCGAAGGATGGGGCTGGGCCTGAAACATGAATGTTCAGGCGGTCCTACGTATCCCATAAGGATGAGAATCAAGCCGTACGTAGTTCTTGAAGTGCAGTTTAACGTCATGCGGGACGGATGCTGAACAGTTTAACGTCTTGTAGCTCGGACGTGGTGCAGTTTAGCGTCATGCAGGACGAATGCAGTTTAACGTCGTGCGAGACGAAGTACAGTTTAACGTCGTGTTGGACAAAGATGCTTGGCATTTTAACGTCTTGCCGCGCGGACGAAGTGCACTCAGGCAAAGTACTGCTTGAGGAACCTAGCGTTGGTGGGAGGAGTGACACGCTCACCATCCATAGTCGCTAGGGAGTACGCGCCATTGGGATAGACCCTGTGGACGACAAAAGGTCCCTCCCACTTGGGCTCCAACTTGGGTGGCTTCCTGCCGGGGATCATTGGCGCTCTTAGGGCCAGCACTAGGTCACCCTGCAGGAAGGAGCGGAGGCGAACCTTCTTATTGAAAGCTCGAGCCATTCTGCTTTGATGCCTCTCCAAGTTGTGCAAAGCGCGAAGTCTATTCTCATCCAGTGCTTCCAACTCGACTAGATGGGCCTCAGCAGCTCTGTTCGGCGCTTGCTGGTCGTAGACCGTAGTGCGCAAGGACGGTAACTGGATCTCGATGGGCAGGACGGCCTCAGCTCCATACACCAGGGAATAAGGGGTAATCTGGGTGGAATTGCGAGTCGTCGTCTGATAAGCCCAGAGGGCGTTGGAGAGCTTTTCTGGCCAACTCTTCTTGTTCTGACCAACCATCTTTTGCAGAATGTTAGAGAGGGTTTTGTTAAACGCCTCAATCTGTCCATTCGCCTGCGCATGATAGCGAGATGTATGGTTCGAGCGAATGTTGTACTTGGCGTACAACTTCTTCAACTCGGCTGCTCGGAAATTGGCTTCGTTATCCGTGAGGATAGCGTGAGGCACTCCAAATCGATAAATGATGTTAGAGGTCACGAAGTCAGCGATCGAACAGGATTTGACCTCTCTGAGCGGAATCGCCTCTGCCCATTTGGAGAAGAAGTCCGTGGCGGTCAGAATGAACCGGCACTGGCGAGCCGTCGCCGGCGGGTAAGGTCCTACGACGTACATCCCCCAGACTGCAAAGGGCCAAGAATACCTGGTGGTATGGAGAGGCTCCGGCGGCCGATGCACAAAGTTCGCATGAACCTGGCACGCATGGCACCTCCTGGCATACTCGATGCAGTCATGGATCATGGAGGGTCAGAAGTATCCCAACCTCCGAATCTGGTGGGACAGCTTCGGCCCAGTCTGATGGGCACCGCATGAACCAGCATGAACCTCTTGCAGGACTCGTGGGATCTCAACCCCCTGAAGGCAACAGAGGAGAACACCATCAAATCCGCGTATGTAGAGGATCTGCTCCAGGCCGGGACTGCTCTGGAGGACAAACTGCGATGCGCAGCGTCGAACTCGCTCGTGCTCGGCTCGATCCGATGGGAGAATGCCTTGTTGGAGGTACTCAACCAAAGGCGCCCTCCAATCAGGGGCTGGTTCGACTACCATATCTGGGGTACTCGGGGCTCCGGGCATAGGGGCAACCGTGGTGAGATTACTTACCGACGGGCCGCGATCTCCCTCCGGGATAACGGGAGCGATGAGCCTGCGGTGCGTCACGTGGACGATCAGGTTTTCCTGTTCAGGCTCTGCAAGTGACACAGCAAGGCTGGCCAAGGCATCTTCTCGACCGTTCTGCGACCGGGGAATATGGACAATTTCTGGCCGAGAAGGGAACCGGGCCATCAGAAGGAGGGTGCACTCCATCAACGGCACAAGTTCCGGCTTCCTGACAACATAGTCGCCATTGATCTGCTTAACGACCAGCTCGGAGTCCCCTTTCACACACAGATGGGGAACGTCGATCTCGAGAGCCAACTCGAGGCCGGTGATGAGGGCATGGTATTCCGCCTCATTGTTGGTACAACCCTCTGACAACAGGAAAGAGTATGGCAGCACGGCTTGCTCCGGGGTAATGAAGACGATACCCAAGCCCACTCTGTTGAGCTTCGGATTATCAAGTCTTCTGCCGGTGGGGATCCGGGAGGCACCGTCAAAGTGCATCTGCCAGCATGGATCGGCATGATCGACCGAGAGGACGGCCTCATCAGGAAAGCCTAGATCCAGCGGCTGATCCGCGGAGGTTGGGTGAGCAGCCAGAAAGTCCGCCAATGCTTGCCCTTTGATGGCCTTCTGAGACACATACCTGATGTCGAACTGCTGGATAATCACAGCCCACCGCGCTAGATGGCCAGTCAACATAGGCCGGCTCAGGATATATTTCAACGGGTCTACCCGAGAAACCAACTGTACCTCATGGTGCTGCAAGTAGTGCCGTAATTTCTGTACGGCAAATACGAGCGCCAGGCAGCTCTTCTTGATGGGGGAATACCTGACTTCCGCATCGAGGAGCATGCGACTGAGGTAATAGAGGCTATTCTCTGTTCCCTCGTTGTTCTTCTGGGCGAGAAGGGCACCATGGGACCGTTCCAGGGCGGTCACATAAAGGACCAGTGGCTTCCCGGATATAGGCGGCATCAGAACCGGAGGTTGAAGCAAGTACTGCTTGATTTCCTCAAAAGCGGTTTGACACTCTTTATCCCATACATAGGTGGCACCTTTCTTCATGAGCCGAGAAAAGGGCTTACACTTGCCGGCCAGATTCACGATGAATCGGCGTATATAGGCCAAGTGGCCTTGGAACCCTTGTAGTTCCCGGATGTTACCTGGGGGAGGCATCTGGCTAATTGCCCTGATCTTCTCTGGGTCGATCTCAATACCCCGGTATCTTACCACAAATCCAAGGAACTTTCCAGAGGTGACCCCAAAGGCACACTTCAACGGGTTCATCTTCAGGCAGCGAGACCGGAGGAAGCCGAACACTTTCTCAAGATCTTTGAGATGGTCCTGACGCTGGCGTGATTTGACTACCAAGTCGTCGACGTAGAATTCCACCAGTGTGCCGAGGATTGGCTTGAATATGCGGTGCATCGCCCGTTGGTAGGTGGCACCTGCATTCTTCAGGCCGAAGGGCATGACCTGGTAACAAAAGATACCTTGGGGGGCCCTGAAGGCAGTGAACTCCTCATCCTCAGGGGCCATCCGGATTTGGTTGTATCCGGAGTATCCATCCATGAAGGAGAGGGCTTGGAACCCTGCCGTGGCGTCAATCAACAGCTCTGTCACCGGAAGGGGAAAATCATCCTTCGGACAGTGGCGGTTGAGATCGCGGAAGTCGATGCAGACTCTGATCTTCCCGTTCTTCTTCCTGGCCGGCACAATGTTGGCCAGCCATTTGGGGTACTGAACTTCCCTCACGAAGTTGGCTTTGATAAGCTTGTCAACTTCGGCCTCAACCATGGCACCGTGGGACGGGTGCATCTTCCTGGGAGGCTGCTTGAACCCGCGATGGTTCGCTGGGAGACCAAGGCGGTGGACGGCTACCTGAGGATCTAGCCCCGGCATCTCGTCATAGCCCCAAGCGAACACATCACGGTGCTGCCTGAGAAAGTCCACGTACTGCTGCCGCTCCTCAGAGGGCATGGCGGCACTGACCAATGTGGGTCTTGGATCTGCTTCGGTTCCAAGGTTCACCTATACTAACTCATCAACCGTGGCAGAGACTCCCTCCTCAAAGGCTGGGGGTGCATCTTCCACGTCCTCTCCACTTGGGGAGGGATCGTCCACGGGAGAGACTGCGTTGGAAACTGCATTGGGGCTACCAGATCCTGCTGGGCCGCTGGTGCTGGCATGGGCGGTCGCGGTCATCTCATCGGGAGACTCACAGGCCGTCGAGACCATGGCTACGTCCAACCGATGGATCGGGAGGACGTAAGCGTCATCCAAACTTGCCCAGGGATCACTCGCAACAGCAACAGGCTCGACCTCACCTGCCAGGATCTGCTTATCCTTGCTCTTGTAATAGTCCGCGTCCAGATAGCGGGCTTCACATGAGGCAAAAGGAGAGGCATCTCCCCGAAGCACGCTTACTCGACCATTAAGGGAGTATTTAAGGCATTGGTGGTATGACGAGGGAACCGCCGCATGAAGGTGGAGCCATGGTCTGCCCATCAATGCGTTATACGCAGTGTCCTAAGAGACCACCATGAATTCGGTGTTGGCAACCAAGTCACCGAACTGGGTATTCAAACGTATCTTGCCGACCGGAGTTTGCTCGGTGCGGTCATACCCCTGGATCCTGAGGTCGGAGGGAATCAAGTCATCCTCAGACAACCCCAATCTCCGGAGCGTCCGAGTGGGAATTAGGTTAATCCCAGACCCCGTGTCGACAAGACAGCGCCGGACTTCAAGGCCATTGAACTGGCCAGTAACATACAGCGGACGAATGTGTCCCTGTATAGGAGGGTCTTCAAACTTACCAGAGAACGAGATAACTGCCTGACATTCGGCGTCCTCGATCGTTTCGGCGTGAAAGGCCTCTGCAGCCGCAACCTCTGTCTCAAACTAAAGGGGGCTCTTCAGGGCTTCAGTGAGTGCCTCGCGCATCTCAGGTGACATGCGCAGAGCCTCAAGGATGGAGAGCCTTGCTGGGATGTCGGCCAAGTGCTTCAGGACATCATACTTTTTTGCCAAGCGCGAGCCCCTGGTTGCAGGAGGTTGCTCTGCTGTTGGAGGCATGACGGGCCTTGCCGGTTGGGCCGGCGGCCGACTGGTACTTGGCGCATCTTGTCGTTCATTGGTTGAAGCCCCGGAAGTAGTCACCGTACTGGGGTCAGGAGGCCGGGATGGACTCGTGGCAGGGCAGAGCTGATCGCGACGCGGCTGAGGCGGTTCTGCCTGGTCCCACACCACAAACAGTGGCGGAGGCGAATCCGTCATCCCCGGATGGGGGGGCTGCGCGTGCTGAGCTCGTTTTTGAGCCTGCAACCTAGTCTCAGTGGCGTGCACGTCCTGGCTGGAGGTACCAACTGCTGTGCCCCAGCGACTCCTGTTGTTGCGGTTCCTCCGGCGGTGGCGACGATCGGGGACACTAGGGAGGTCCACCTGGTGTTCTTCAACGTCGGGAACCGAAAAGGGATTTACCAGCTCGACGGTATTAACCGAAGCGTACCCAAAAAACGTGGGGGGAACCCAGGCCATCGACATCGTGAGACGGAGTGCCCGATTTCCCCTCCCAGCCCCTGGCGGGTCCCGTGCCCCGGTGCTGAATGCTCGGCCGGGCAATATGCCAATCTTCCAACACCTCTGAAAGCTATCGGTCTTCGTATTGAGGAGAATAGATTCACGTCGGGTTCACCATTTTTCTGTTTCGGTGCGGATGTGCGTCGGGTTTCTGTTCCGACGTTGTTCCGCCAGGACGCGTTCGCGCGTGCACCCGTCGACCCGAGGGGATTGGCGCGCGCGGCTTGTGGCCCCGCAGTCCCGCTTTCCAAAGGCGGGCGGCATCCGTCCCTTGTTCAGGGGCGTCTGCTCCTTGATCGAAACCGGGATGATGGGATGTCGGCTCCTCCTTCCGTGGACGTCTCCTCGGAACTCGTCGCCTAATCCGGGTCTCCCTCATAGATTTAAGACGTGCTCGTGAATCTCGTTCCCAGCGCCATGTCTCCATGGACACCAGTTAATTACGCTGCTTCCGCCCGGATTCTCCAAGGAGTCTGGTCGGGGCAGCAACCTGCGGTGAGGAGACCGGGTGGCTCTGGGTGTTGGGGGCGTGTCTTAACACTGCGGCTCTGCATGTCTGCCTTCCGTCCCTAATAGGGCTTCTCGAAGGCGTGATGGCCTGAGGCATCCCGCGCTGGGTGCGGGGAACTGTGTTACCTGAGGTTTTCCTCAGCTTCCCATGTTTAACACGGGGTATGCCGCGAGTTTAACGTCCAGCGGGGACGGCATCAGACTGATCAACACGAGAAGTGGATAAGATGACAGAACCCCTTGCGGGGAACTTCCGACGTTGGGGCCAGCATATGGGCGGCTTCCCGAGTGAAGTGGAGTGGAATGAAATGGCATGACCCCACCGGGATGTGGCGACCCGGGTAAGGATCAGGATGGATGATGGAGTGAAGAGCTTGGACCCCATAGGGGATTCCTACGTACCGCGCGTTAGCGCGGATCAAAGTCAGCATAGTTCGGGTATACAGTTTAACGTCATGCTGGACGTCGGCAAGACGACTCACGAAGAGATCGAGGCCGCCGGGTGGAGGATTGAACCGAACCACCTCGCACAGAGGGGGATGGGACGGCCGGATGGATCACAGTTTCACGTCATGCTGGACGTTGGCAAGCCGACTCACAAGGAGGTCGAGGCTGCCTAGAAAAGGATTGAACCGAACCACCTCGCACAGAGGGGGATGGAACGGCCGGGTGGATCACAGTTTCACGTCGTGCTGGACGTTGGCAAGCCGACTCACAAGGAGGTCGAGGCTTCCTGGAAAAGGATTGAACTGAACCACCTCGCACAGAGGGGGATGGAACGGCCGGGTGAATCACAGTTTCACGTCGTGATGGACGTTGGCAAGCCGACTCACAAGGAGGTCGAGGCTACCTGGAAAAGGATTGAACCGAACCACCTCGCACAGAGGGGGATGGAACGGCCGGGTGGATCACAGTTTTACGTCATGCTGGACGTTGAAGGGAGAAATAGAAAAAGGCAGTGGGGAAGTGCATTGAGATACACATGTGCAGTCCCCCGCAAGAGCGGATTCAAAGGTGAATCGACGCGAATGTGAACCCGGGAGGGGTCCACTGATGGACGAACCGACGTGAATACGACCGGGACGACCAGGTGGTGGGCTTGAACCTCTAGGAGGCTTCCTACGTACCCTGTTTAGAAGACAGGGATCAAAGTCCACGTAGTTCGTTCTGTTTGTAATACTCTACCCCCGTGGGCGAAGGCCACTCCAATCCCGACATCCCTGCAGAGACGCGCGGGTGGGGGCCACATCCAAACCGGGGGGATCCTGCATGCGAGACACGGGATCGGGTGATGCGGACGGTTTAACGTCTTTCTGGACGAAGTACAGTTTAACGTCGTGTGTTGAGGACGAGGCAGACGGTTTAACGTCTTGCCGGACGAAGTACAGTTTAACGTCCTGTGTTGAGGACGAAGCGGACGGTTTAACGTCTTGCCGGACGAAGTACAGTTTAACGTCGTGTGTTGAGGATGAAGATGCTTGGCAGTTTAACGTCTTGCAGCGCGGACGAAGTACAGTTTAACGTCCTGCAGGATGAATGCTGAACAGTTTAATGTCTTGTAGCTCGGACGATGGAGGCTAGGCAGTTTAGCATCGTGCAGCTTGGACGTGGTGGTGCCGCCGATGGGTCCGTGTCACTTCGCGCGAGCCTGGAGGGCCGCACGGGAAGACAACGTACGGTGCAGGCACCCAGGATGAAGATCATCGGGCGCCACGCAGGCGGGTACCCTCAGGGGGGTCTAAGGGGGCGACCCCGGCGGATTGCGCGCAAAAGAAGAGCTTGGCGCGCAATACCGCGGGTCGGCGCGCAAATGGGCGGGCTGGCGCGCAATTGAGCCAGCGCTTTGCGCGCGGAAGGTAGAGATTGCGCGCACCGGGCTTCGGATAGCACGTGGGGGCAACGGCTCATTCTTTAATCGAATGGCCACTTTGAAAAAGGGGGGGTGCGTGCAATCGGGCCGGATTGCGCGCACCCCGGGGGCAATTGCGCGCAAGAGGCTTTTTTGCGCGCGAAGGCCTTAGGGTGAAGAATTATTCAAAGGAAAGGAGCCCAAGGGATTGCGCGCGAAGGCGAACCCCAAGGATTTATTGCGCGAAAGAAAAGAGGTTACCTGAAGATCGGCATTGCGCGCGGAAGGGGTTGAATTGCGCGAATAAGCGACTCTTCGAATTCCGGCAACCTTCAAAACGTCGGGGGTCGCCTTATATTTATAGGCAACCCCTGGCGCGGAATCCGGTTCACGGGCACGGAATTACTTTCGCGGGCGCGGAATCGGGCCCGGCGCGCAAGGGAGTCGCGCGGGAATCGGACGCGCAAAATTGCGTGCCGGCACAGCACATTGCGTGCATCCCGGGAGGTTTGCGCGCCTGACTTCAACATTGCGCGCGGGTCTCCAAAATTCCGCGCAAGTCCTCCGGGCCCTCCGGAACATGCTTCTGACTCCAAATATGACCTCGCTTTCCGCATCCGGAGCTTCGTTTGGGAACAACGGACTTTTCCGGCGTCTACACAAATTAACCACAAGATTGACACACTTGTCCATCACCCTGGACACTGAATCTGATTTCTGATTTAGTGTGTTTAGAAGCATCTGGAATCTAGAGTCTATGCTTGGGAAAATCGAAATGGTGCTAACCATCTTCTTCAACGACTAGACAATTAAATCTTGTCCTAGAGATGATGATTCCAAAATTGAGACTTTTCTAGGTAAGGGATCTTTCTCTAGCTTAGCAAGTACCCAATTTGAAGATACACCAGATTCCTTTTTCTTTAAAACGACTTTAGTAGGTATATCAACAACCACTTGCTTCCCCTTATTAGTTCTCAGAACGGCTTCCTCATCTGGAGATTCATGTTCACTTTCAGAAAGCTGAACAATTATATCATTATCTATATTTTCCTTCTCAGCTCCTGCCTCATTATATTCATGATGAATAAAATTATGATTAAAACTTTCTTCCTTAGAAATCTTGTTCACTTCATATTCAGCTTTCTCATCCTCTTCTTTCTGATCATTCCCAGGTGTAGAAAGTTTTGAAGATTTTGCTTCTGATGATCACATTGAAAATTTATTTGATGAACATTCTTTCTCATGGAAGTATTCAACTTGATTTATGAGATATTCAGTGTCACTACTACTTTATTCTCGTTCCGCTTCTTCAACAATATTTTCTTCTTTAACAACTTTTTATTGGGCTTTCTCCGGAGTCACGAATTTCTTCCCCGGGGTCTCAGGTAAAGCTTCTACCAAGAAATATTTTTTCACTGGGATATTCTCTGATGCTTTATTTGTATCCCTAAAAAGGGATTGAAAATTTTTAGTCTCAGACATCTTCTTCTTTTGTTTCTTTTCTTTATCTTTCTTCTCAAGCTCATCTGTTATCTTCTCTTTTAAGGATTTGGCTTTAGCGGGATCCAAACCAAAACTTGGCTCTACTGCTTTATTATTTTTCTTATCTTCCCTCCATTTTTCTACAATCCCATCTGGATAAGATTTTTTTTTCTTAGGTTTTGGAGGTGCGGATTAGGCTTCTTTAGTTTTTTGGGGTTTTCCTTTCTCTTCTACTTCCTTCAGATTCCTCTTATTTCCAACTTTTTTCGATGTTTCATCCACTTATTGGTTTTTTGGAACATCTTCAGCTTCTTCCTTTGGTAGGTCATAAATTATCTGGAGAATTTGGAAAAACCAATATTAATCCTCTTCAAAGTATCATCACTGACTATCATGAATTTTCAATTTCAAGGCTTAGAACTGCAAGGAATTTTGAAAGATTTTAGACACCAAAAAATAAACATAGAAAGAATGGTTGGGTATATGATAATCTGAGCCTTCATATTTACATTCTTGATATTCTCGATCGTAATCATAATATGATTAAACAAATTAACATTCCTCTGGTTCACTAGAAAATCTAGGATGTACATATCACTCTTTTTCTATGTGTTTTGTCACCTTTTCTCAGAATGATAAATCCTTGAACAAATATTTCAACGATATGATTATTTTTTTAGAGGTGAGAAATCTTTGGATTATTGAAATCAGTAAGATCGAGTCACTCCATGGATTACACCTTTACAAATCTTCTTTTGACATCTGGAAACTTGTGGGAACATAATTCAGTGTCCCCTCCGTATGGAATACCAACTAAGCTGGATGCCTTAGTAAATAAAAGAGCATAGGTCTTTCCATAACTTTTGAAGGAAAACTTCTCTCTGGATTATTCCTTGAAGGAAGTAACTGATTCATAAAACTCAACAAGAAATTATAGATATACCAAATCTTGATCCCCTAGCTTCGATATGCAAACAATCTCACATCCATTCCATTTGATGTTCTTCGAAATGATTGAATCATACTTAGCAAAGAAGTTCAGATGCACCAACCTTTCTCTATACACCTGCCACTCCGGAATTGGCTTGACAGTAGACATATCTTTCTGAGAGGATTCTTCTACAGACATTCTAAATTGAGAAAACTCTGATAAGTTCAGAAATGGATTAAGTAGAGGGTCAGAACATTAGCATGCAAGAGCTTGAGATCCATGTGGGACTAGCATCATGGGTCCTTTATATAGGTGTTTGATGAGACAGTTCTTCTTCAAAACTCAATACAATGGCTAAAAATCCTTCTGATCTGATCTGACAGTTGATATGATAGCCGTAAGGAAAACTTGATAGAATTTGATCATTTGAGGTTTTTAAAAAAACATTCAGATTTAGGAAAATGAGAATCCGAATTTTTTTTAATCATTTGAAAATACCATCAAGTAAATTATTATTACGAAAATGTAAGAAAGGAAACATACCTTTCAGATTTACAGGAAGATTATTCCTATTGAAGAAAAATGTAAATATCGGGAAATTCCATGGGTATTTTTTAAAATTCACTTGATTTTTACGAGTCCGCGAAAATTTAAGGGGCTTGATTTTGCGGCCCGATGTGCCTGGAATCAATTTCTGAAGTTTTGTTTGGGTAAGTTTAGTAAACGTGTGAGCATGATTCTATATCTTTTGAACTGATGCTCGGAATTGAAATCTGAGGGAACCGTTGAACTTGCAGTGCTGGTAACTACTTAAGAAGACTTTCACCTCGATGGTAGTTGGTCGAGAATGGAAGTTAGTTTTTGGGGTTTTAAAACAAATTAAATAAAAATTAGGTGATAACTTATTTTTATTTTTGTGGTGGTTAAAACCTCCAATAGGAGGCTAGTGGTGGGGTACACCACACCATAACCTCCCATGAGAGGTTATGGTGGTCGGGCCCACCTGCTCATAACCTCCGTTTGTAGGATATTCTTAGTGGGGGCCACATGGGTTTTAAACCCCCTTTAGCCCCTATTTATGTGGGATGAAACCCTTGAACTTCCCCCACAAATTAATTGAGCCTCCACCCTCATTAATTAAATGTGTTGTCTCTTTTAATTAACCACAACTTTTCAAATTATGGTGCCCACAAATAATAGACATCATTTCCATCTATTATTTTGTTGGCATGCTTCTTTATTTTTTTTGGGAGAATTAAAGAGAGGAGGAGATCTTGTGGAACTCTCCTACAAAGAACGCGAAGAACGCCATCTTCGACTTCGTCATCTCCGAACACTTTCTAACGCATGAACTTGAAATTGGGAGTGCATGACGAATGCGGCGAACAACGAATCGATGTCCTGTTAGGATGGTATGACTCTGAGTATGATATACTCTATGATGCCAAACATATGATTGAAATAAGAATGAGATTCTCAGATACAAGAGGGGGGTGAATTGTACCTTTTAAAAATTCTTTTAGGAAAATCTTATGATGGTTATTTTTAACAAGGTTAAACAAGATAATTCACAAGACCCCTATGAGTACAAAAGACTTGCTAGATTCTGGAAAAGTGATTCCGGAAATGAAACATAACAAAAGTTTACAATGACTAAGATTCTACCTTAAAGCATATAGAATCTATCTAAATTAGAGTACAAGTATGGAAGTATAAGAAAGTTATACGTTACTTAGCAATACAAAATGCACCGGAAAAACAAGTAGTAAAACTACAAGTAACAAACGATAACTCTTTTAAACCAAAGAGAAGGGTATCCAACAAACTTGGATTAACGTCCCTTGATTTATACTTTCAAGAAAGTATATATTACCCACACCAGGGTAAGCCCTCGATACGAAGATCAGAGTCTATCTTACTATCCCCACAAGCCCTCAACTATCAGGTAGTCAGTACCTCTATCTTCCTCAGCAAAGAAGCCCTCAACTTCAAGGTGTTGGAACCTCTGTCTACCTATCACCAGAAGCCCTCGATTGTAATCAGCAACAATTGGAGTCGCATGAAGGAAGTCTACACAAGGCAACGTTTTAACAAGCTATTCAATCTTTCCACACGAAGCTAGAGAGTTAATAAGAGCCTCTCTCTCGAGAAATCACTTCAGGAAGTTCTGATCACCAAAATTCCAAAAGTCCTGAGCACGATCAAATGAACTCCTATTTATAGGAAAAGCTCCAATGGTCGGCTCCCCCCTCCAATGGTCATATTTTCATTGAATTTAGAAGGGACTTGTATATGTGTCACTCAACCAACGGTTAGTCAATAACTGAAAGCAAAGCATAGTTTTGTAATGAAACGAGTGTAAGAATAAGTAAAACTGATGTTTGGAATGTAAGAAAATAAATGATCGGAGTCTAACCAAAATGGATTTCAGGGTTTATAATAAAGAGATATTCGGATTTTTTTTTTAGGAATTCGTAACCTAAATTCTGAATAAATCAGGAGTATGATTTTCTAAGAAAATTCAGAGTCTGGATTCAATAGAATTCAGAATCTGAACTTACATAGTTCTGAGTCGAACTTGTAAAAGTTCGGAGTCGAACTAGTAAGAGTTCGGATTCGAACTCATTATAGTTCGTATCCATAATTCAGAGTTAAACTTTGTGAGAGTTTTTATCCAGAATTCGGAGTGGAACTTTATGAGAGTTTGTATCCAGAATTCGGAGTGGATCTTCATCAGAGTTCATATTCAGAATTTGGAGTGGAACTTCATTAGAGTTTGTATCCAGAATTCGGAGTGGAACTTCATTTGAGTTCTTATTCAGAATTCGGAGTGGAACTTCATTAGAGTTCATATCCAAAATTTGGAATGGAACTTCATTAGAGTTCGTATCCAGAATTCGGATCCTAAAACAGAATGCTTTATATCTAAGTATTATATGATTCTGAGGTTTTTAGGTATGAATCCGATTTTTATACTTAAGAAAAATATTGATATGAGCAATAAAAATATGGTAGGGGTAAATCTAATTTGGAAGGAAATTTTCCTTATAGGAGTAAAATATATA
The DNA here is from genome assembly GCA_963277665.1 of Viscum album. NCBI lineage: Eukaryota > Viridiplantae > Streptophyta > Magnoliopsida > Santalales > Viscaceae > Viscum > Viscum album. The sequence goes on from OY728130.1 coordinate 182,220,562, forward strand.
TTTTCTTAAGTATAAGGTGTTTGTGATTTTAAAAACATGAAGAAATGTAAAAGTCATAAGGAAAACCTTATTGACTCAACAATCTCCCCCATTTTGTAAATCAGAAACAACCTTTTAAAAAGGAATATAAGGACTTAGAAAAAATTTCTTTAGACTTTTAAATTAAAACATATCTCCCTTTGTTCATAGATGATGGTGAATACAACTAACTTCCCCTTAGTCTTAGGAACTCTAAGGATTTTATTCCGGATTTCTGGAATGGAGTTTTCATTATCATAGGAATGAGCAAACTTCATAATGAGAAGCTACCCCTTAATTAAGGATAGTTTCTAACATAGAAATTTTTCTTCTCCCTTTTAGAATTTTTTTTATTCTCCCCCTTTGAGTAGTTCTTTTTCCATCTCCCGCTTTTTTATTTTCAAAAAGTATTTAATGGAATGGAAAAGAGATAACGTACCTGAAACACTTGTACATAACAACACAAGATACAACCAACCAAAAATTTCATTAGATTTGAAATAATTTTTACAAGGAAAGGAATTACAACAACAATTCAGATTTTTCTATTTGTCTTCCTTTTCCTTGGGGATTAACTTTTTCAACAGGGTTTTCAGCTTCTTCAAGTCTTTGTGATCCTCCTCAGCTTGCTTCTCCAAAGCTGTGATCCTTTATTGTTGAGCTTTCAGGACCTCTGCCTGAGCCTTATTGGCCTCTTCCTATATCTTTAGTAACTCATCCTTCTTTTCAAGCTTCTCTTTGATCTCAATTCGAATATCTCTTTCCCCTTTCTAGTTTTGAGCAACCGAGTTAAGATTTCCATTCAAATCCATTACCTGTTGATTCCGAGTATTTTTCTCAAGGGTCGGCTTATCCAGAAGATTCTTCATCTTGTCATCCTCAGTGTCAAAAGATTCTTTAACATCATTCTGAAATTGATCAAGCTCAGCCATGTCATCATCAATTTTCTTCAAACATTGAGTGGTTTTGATGCATGAATTTCTGTGAACATCATAATTGATAAGAAAATTTCTACGCTCAGTCTCGATCTTCACACACTTATACATCACCATGGATATAGATTCGGATTTCTGATTTAGGCTGTGTTGAAGCAACTAGAATTTGGAGTCTATGGTGGGAAAGATCGGAATTGTGTCTACCAATTTTCTCAGAGACTCAACAACAAAATCATGACCTAGTGCTGATGATTCCGAATCAGACACCTTGATTAGGGAATGTTATTCTTCAATTTCAACCAACTTTATTCTTAAAGCTCTGCCAACATCATTCTTCTTTATGACATCTTTTGTTGGGGTGTCCATAAGCACTTTCTTACTTTTATCAACTTTCGGAATGGGTTCTTCATCATGAGATTCTTCCTCACTTTCAGATAGTTGAACTATCTTGTCTTCATCAGGTTTCTCCTTCTCTACTCCTCATTCAAGAAAGTGCTTCTCAAAGCTTTCTTCCTCAGTTCCGGATGTAATCTTTCTATCCATTCTACATCCACCAAAGTCAGCATCTGAAAAGATCATTAAAAAAAGTCATTTCCAGAAGTATAAAATAGTCTTAGATCCATGGTTCTCATTAAGTAGCGAAATATTCTTTTCACTGCCTTTAAATGAGATTCCTTAGAATTGGATTGATATCTTGAACATAAGCATACTGAAAACATCAAGTCTGGTCGACTAACTATCAAGTAACGTAGACTTCCTATCATACCTCTAAAAGATGTTTGATCTACTGGTTTCTCAGCTTCATCAAGATCAAGTGTATTTGAGGTACCAATAAGAGTACTTATACTCTTAGTGTTGTCATACCCATAATTTTTAAGAATATCTTTAATATAATTATGTTGGGATATATAGATTCCTTCTACTTTTTGAGAAATTTGAAAAATGAGGAAAAATGTTAACTCATCCATCATACTCATTTCAAACTCAGATTTCATTAGATCGGAAAAGGAATCAATTAAGGATTCCTGACTTGAACCAAATATAATGTAATCAACATAAATTTGAACAATAAAAACATTTGTAATCAAATTTTTCCAAGAAGAATGATATTACCTATACCAATAATTTCTACTGGAGCATTAACTCCGAAATTTACTCTTCCTCCTTTCTTTTTGATAATATTTTAGCAATACATTTTGTTACCAGTCATATGCCGGGAACATACACTATCAATGTACCAAGTATTTTTGTTGGTACTTTCCCTATTTTCCTGAAAATAAGAAAAATTAGGTTTTTGGAATCCAGACTTGCTTGGATCCTAAAATTTCAGAAAGTAAAATTTTGGGTACCCACATCTTCTTAAAAAAATAAGCCTTATGAAATCATAAAGATTGGGTTTTGTTTAATGAACAATTATTTTCCCAGTGACCACCACATTGACACTTTGTGCAAAATGGGAAACATTGAGGAATAAAGTATTTGTTGCTAAAAATCGGTTTAGAACTTGTGTAACCATAACCATAAGTATTCCTTCAAGTTCGAATTTGTGAATACGTTTTATAAAAAATTTCATTACATAAGTTAAAGTTTGAAAAACACTTCCTCAAAGAAAATATTTCAGATTTGAGTTTTACAACTAAGTTATTATCTTCAAAAACTTTTTAACCAGAGCTAGGCTCGAAAATATCTTTCTTAGAAATTACATTTTCTAGATCTTTTGAAATTTTATCCCTCTCAGAACTTACTTCCTTAAGATTTTTTGAAATACTTTCAAAATCATCATTTTTCTTATCAAGACCTTTAGAAAGATGTGATATTTCCCTAGTAATAATAGTATTCCTAGAGTTTTCCATACCAAGATTTTTCCTGAGTTTTTAGTTCTCAATCTCAAGAAGTTCAGAAAACCTAGAAACTTCCTCGTAGGTAGGTAAAGTATTTTCTTCATCAAAAAAAGATTATTCATCAGAAGAGTTATAATATTTACTACCATTAGTATTTAAAAAAACATTGGTCAATAATTCAGCATTATGTACCTTAGACATCACGAAATGATTATCAATAGGTATCTTGGCTATAAGACCAAGATTCTTCTTTTTAGAAGATTCATAATCCGAAGATTCATCGAAAGAGTCACAACCACTGGAACTCCAGGTGTCATTAGCTTTCATAACATTATTAGCTTTGGACTTGTAATACTTCTTTCTGTTCTTTTCAAAATACCATTATTTTCTCTCTTTTCTTTTGAGCATAGGGAAATCAGGTCTTATGTGTCCAACTCTATTGCATTCATAGCATGTGACCTCTGAATCTTTCTTATCTTTCCTTTCCTACTTCTTATACTTGGATTGAAAATTTCTCTGTCCAGCTATCTTATTCATCCTTCGAGCAAGATTAGCTAACTCATTTTGTGAGACTTCATTGTCACTAGATTCAAATTGTATAGTAACCTTCTTATATTTGGATCTAGTAACTCTTTCAGGAGTCTGAGCTTTCATATGATTTGAATTTTTAGTAAAATAAACACTATTATTTCCATTTTTCTTCTTTATCTTGTCAGCATCTCTCTTCATTCTAGTTTCATGTTGAAGAAGAGTTCAAAAATGATCATCAAGTGAAATTTGAGTAACCTTTCTGTTTTCATCGATAACTGTTCTCTTTGATTACCACTCATTCGGTATGATATCTATGATCTTGTAAACAAGGGATTCATCATCTAGACCTTTCTCTCCCATAGATTGTAAGTTATTCACGATAGTCATGAATCTCTATTGCACCTTACAAATTGGTTCTCCATAAGGAAAATTAAAACCATGATACTCAGTTCTGAGCATGACTCTTCTAGTCTCAATCACTTTAGATGTACCAAAATGTGTAACTTCAAGTTTCTTCCATATACAGTTAGTAGTTTCACAAGAAGAAATTTGGCTATATATGTTCCTAGTCATTGAATAAAGTAAAGTATTGCGTACCTTATAGTTGAGTTGGTATTCATGGTTTTCTTGATTAGTAAAAGAACTAACTTCCTTGTAATGAATTTTGAATCCTCCGGTAAGCATGAAAAAGTTATCTACCCTAGTATTGATAATGAAAGTCTTCATACGATCTCTCCAATATTAATAATCATTACCATCAAAGATAGGTGGTTTAGTAGGATTTAAGTTGTCAATAGAACCAATATTTAAACCTGCCATCCTTAAGAAAAAACATTGGCACACAAACATATTAGAAGTATAAGTCTGTAAACAAGAGAAAATTTTCTAAGCAATAAAAATTGTATCTATAAGAAAAAAGTGAGTCTGAACTATGTGAGTCCAAAAAATAGATTCCAAAAAATATGAAACTGGAAGTGTGATTACGAAAATGTGGATCCGAAAAAGAAAATTTGAGAATTATCTTCTGAATCTAATAATGTTATTAATTCAGATTTAACCAAATCCTCTGATACCAATTCTAAGGATAATATGACTCTCAGTACGATATATTCTGTGATACCAATTGCAGGATCGAAATAATAATGAGATTCTCAGATACAAGATGGGGGTGAATTGTACCTTTTAAAAATTCCTTTAGGAAATTTTTAGCATGGTTATGTTTAACAAGATTAAACAAGATAATTCAAAAGTCCTCTATGAGTACTAAAGACTTCTTAGATTCTAGAAAGGTGATTCCAGAAATGAAACTTAACAAAAGTTTACACCGGCTAAGATTCTACCTTAAAGCGTATCGAATCTAACTAAATCAGAGTACAAGTAAGAAAGTATAATAAAGTTATAATTTCCTTATCAATACAAAATTCAGTGGAAAAACAAGTTTTAAAACTACATGTAACAAATGATAACTCTTTTAACCCAAAGATAAGGGTATCCAACAACTTTGGATAAAGGTCCCTTGATTTATACTTTCAAGAAATTCTGTCTTACCCACACTAGGGTAAGCCCTCCATATGAATATCGGAGTCTGTCTTACTATCCCCGCAAGCCCTCAACTATCAGGTAGTCGGCACCTCTGTCTTCCTTAGCAAGGAAGGCCTCAACTTCAAGGTGTTGGAACCTCTGTGTTCCTATCCTTGGAAGCCCTTGATTGTAATCAGCAACAATCGGAGTCGCACGAAGCAAGTTTACACAAGGGAAAGTTTGAACATGTTGTTCAAACTTTCTACACGAAGCTTTAGATTTAATAAGATCCTCTCTCTCTAGAAATCACTTTAGGAAGTTCTGATCACCAAAATTCCAAAAGTCCTGAGCATGATCAAATGAGCTCCTATTTATAGGTGATGCTCCAACGGTCGGATCCCTCCTCCAACAGTCATATTTTCCTTGAATTTCATAGGGACCTATACACATGTCACTCAACCAACGTTTTGTCAATAACTGAAAGCACGACATCATTTTGTAATGAAACGAGTGTAATCATAAGTAAAACTGATGTTCGTAATGTAAGAAAATAAAAGTTCTAAGTCTAACCAAAATGGAATTCGTAGTCTATAATAAAGAGATATTCGGATTCTGTTTTGTAGGAATTCAGAACCAGAATTCATTAGAAATCCGGAGTCTGATTTTCTAAGGAAATTCAGAGTCTAGTTTCACTAGAATTCTGAATCTGATCTTACAGAGTTTAGAGTCAAACATGTAAAAGTTTGGAGTCAAACTATTAAGAGTTCAGAGTCGAACTCAATATAGTTAGTATCCATATTTCAGAGTTAAACTTTGTGAGAGTTTGTATCTAGAATTCGGAGTGGAACTTTATGAGAGTTCGTATCCAGAATTCGGAGTGGAACTTCATTAGAGTTTGTATTCAGAATTCGGAGTGGAACTTCCTTAGAGTTCGTATCCAAAATTCGAAGTGGAACTTCATTAGAGCTCGTATTTAGAATTCGGAGTGAAACATCATTAGAGTTCATATACAAAATTCAGAATGGAACTTCATTAGATTTTGTATCCAGAATTTGGATCCTAAAACAGAATGCTTCATATCTAAGTATTAAATGATTCCGAGGTTTTTAGGTATGAATCTGATTTTTATACTTAAGAAAAATATTGATATGAGCAATAAAAATATGGTAGGGGTAAATTATTTTGGGAAGGAAATTTTCCTTATAGAAGTAAAATATATTTTTTCTTAAGTATAAGGTGTTTGTGATTTTCAAAATAAGAAGGAATGGAAATGTCATACGGAAAAACATATTAACTCAAAACGTCCTCCCTTTTTCTCAACAACGTCAACAAACAGCTATAAGGTAGGGGAATTTTGAGTTTTAATTTGTTCCGTTTTAGGTTTTCTAATCATGGATATTAATTTTCCGATTGATATATCCATAACGGGGAGGGATCATACTGCACGAACATGGCCCGACCCTCCCCCTTCGTACTATCTCATTTGTTGATGACGGCGGTGGCATAACGGTGTCGCTGGAAGGGGGGACTGCGGCCGGAGGAGTGGGCCACAGCTGAAGGGCCACGGTGGGACATGCAGTGACTGGAACAAGCTGTCCATGGAAGAAGCTGGTGGCACAAGGGCCGCCGGAGGGGCGCGACGCCGCCGCACCACGCAGAGAATCGAGCTGGGGCCAGGCGGGCTGCGGCGGTGGTAGAGGGACGCGGTGTCATCACACCGCGCTGGAAGAATGAGACGCCGCCAAGCGGGCCACAGTAGTCAGACGGGCTGGGCGTGATGCCATCGCGCCGTGCCGGAGAAGAACCGCGACTATAGGCCACAGTGGACAGAGGAGGGTGGCCGGCTAAGTCGGCCGCCATTGCGTGCTACAGATAGGACACGAAGGGTCCCACAATTACCGGACCGGTGCCATGCACCAGCCATTGCGGAAGACAGGGCGGTGTAGCCTCACCCCTCCCCCCATGGGTGGCTAGCCGGGCCACGTGGACTGGCCCACCAGCCACGTTGGGCCGCCCGTGTGGGGCGGCCACATAGGCCAGCCATCCGGCCACGCGGGTCGGCCGGCCGGGTTGGGCGGCCCTCGGACTGGGCCTCCCCCATGGGCCGGGCCTCCCTGTCGGGCCGGGCCTCTCCCTCGGACTGGGTCGGACCCGTGGACCAGACCCGGACCCGGGCCCGTTTGGCTAGTTTACACCTTTTCGCTCATATCTTGGGATACGAGTGTCCGATCGACGAACCATCTACGTCAATGGAAAGATTAGAGCGGGGTGGTTCTTTTGGCATATCCCACTTGAGATTTGGACATATTTGGAGTATGGTCAGGTTGGTTTGAACCTAAAAACCAACCGGGCCCCTAGGACGGAAATGAAAATAACTCACAGACCGGGCATCCGATTGACAGACTATCTATTGCGTTGAGACCCCTATGATGAGACAGACCATTGAGATACTTCTACATGGGAATTAGTGATAGTTGGAGTATCGACCAGTATCTCCTGGAGCGGATCCTCCCGGAGAGGAGCATGCAGAGTACGGAGACCTAGTAGCTGGCTGAGAGCTGACGATTGCTGACCTTTCGACTCTGAGTGTTTTGACTAGTCCATTGGGAAGAGCCTCTGTGTGACACGGCAAGACCACAGTGGAGAGCGCCTCTGTGTGATGCGGCAGACCCACGGTACTCGACAGGAAGAGTACATCAGCAGGCTATGACGGGGAGCACCTCTGTGTAACGTAGTAGAACCATAGTGGGGAGCGCCACTGTGTGACGCAGAAAACCCACGGTACTCGACAGGAGGATTACCAAAACAGTCCAAGATAGTGGGAAGCTCCTCTGTGTGACACGGAGGGCCCAAAGTACTCTATAGAGAAGGAGTACACCAGCAGCTGAGGTTTCAATAGTTTGACTCGAAATGTTACATTTTACCACCCTTGAATTAACCCTAGTTTTAAGCTGAGTCAATGACTTTTGTGTTTTCCTCATGATTGAGATGGGTTATTAAATAACTTAGGTATATGTATGGGTATATACCAATGTAATGGTTATCCATAGAATCCATACTTTGTGGTTATCCTTGTTGGATTTTGTGAGACATTGGGGGTCTCGAATTACCTACTGAGTATCATTATACTCATCCCTACACGGGCTATTACCGCACCTCATTGTGTTGGTTGCAGACGACGGACAGCGCTGATCGGGTTAGAGAGTAGCAGGACTGGATGGTACCCGGAGGTGGACCACTTGGAAAGATTTACAAGGAGTGTACAGATGGACATGGAGGGCTTGGGAGGCCATCTTTTCCTACCCTTTAGGTACGAATCCCAAACGAATACCCAGTAGCTGGCTTACTTCCTTTCTTCAGTTGTACTAGCATTTCAGTTGTATTGTACTTTACTATTGGGCTTGTATTTTCGGCCCCTTTACTTTCAACACACTCTTTTGTATACAGTTTTTCTTAGTGTTTTACTTCTAGTTGCGTAATCTGTAGTGTTTTTTTACTGTTATAAAGGAAATGTCTTCCTAGTTTATGAATTTACACCTTTGGTGCTAGTCTCCATCCCCTGGCCTATGGAAGGCGGGATTGGGGTAGTCACGATACGGGCCTCGAGCGACGGGTTGTGACAAATTGGTATTAGTGCAAGGTTCTACCATAGAACTTAAGACTCTGATCTTTCTTCTCTGTATAGAAATAATGTCAGGGGTACTAAGTGTGGATTTCAGTTCAGGGAGTCCAGTGTTGGTGCGGGCGGCTGACGTATCCATACAATAGGACCCTGACTACTGATTTCCGACTTAGTACTTGAAAACACTGATTCACTACTAGAAAAATAGTTATTTGCGACGGGGGCCCGTCGCAAATGGCCCGTTGCTGAAAACGGCGACGCAACAACACTTATTTGCGACGGGCCCATCGCTAATGCCTTTTTTTGCGACGGTTATTCTCCCCGTCGCAAATAGTACTCCGTATATTTGTAAAAAACTTTTAAAATAGTATTTGCGACGGGACCCGTCGCAAAAACTATTTTTTAAAAAAAATAAAAAACTATTAATAAATTATTTTAATGCATATAATAATACTAGTATTTGCGACGGGCATAGTATCCCGTCGGAAATACTATAAAAAAATAAAAATAAATAAATTATTAATAAATTATTTTAATTAATATAATAATAGAATTATAATTCAAAGATAAAAATAATAAATTATTTTAATTAATATAATAATAATAGAATTATAATTCAAAAATAAAAAATAATAGAATATTAATAAATGATTTAATTAATATAATAATATTAGAATTATAATTCATAAATAAAAAAATATTAATAAGTTATTTTAATTAATATAAAAATAATAGAATTATTTTACATTCAAATATTAAAATAATTCAAGTATTACAAAAAATATAATTAAATTATAATATTATAAAATTTTAATATATATATATAATTTAATATTATAAAATATAAATAATATTATTATTCATATTAATATTGTTATTTAAAAATATAATATTATTAATATTTTATAATGAGACAAAAACTAAGAATAGAAAAAAAAATATTTTGATTTCCCAAATTTTATAACATAAATACAAACTCTAATCTGAAGAAGGGGGGGAGGTGGGGGATCTGCAGATGGTGGTGGAGGAAACTCCATCCCTAAAGCATGAGTGAGTCGGCGCATGTACTCTATCTGCTCTTGATGCTGCTGCTGCCACCGACTCGTCTGCTCCTCGTACAGCTGCTGCTGGTGTCGACGCTCCTCCTCATGCTGCTGACGCATCTGATCCTGCTCCTGTCGGAGACTCTCTATTTGTGCAGTCTGAGATCGCAACTGATCCTCATACTGTGTAGTAGAAGAAGATGCACGAGCTCCTCTCGAGCTGGACGCCGACATCGCAGCACTGCCATAATAATCACCGGGAGTCAATCGAGAGCCGATACCAACTACCCGGCCCTTCTCGAAGGCATACTGGGTGGCCTGCATCCATGCCGCCTCATCAAACTGACGGGCAGTGGTCTGATCTGATGACTCGGCCTGACTCTCAGGTCGGGCCTGTGACGTTGCGGCCTCATATGACTCCTATAATTGCAATTTAAAATTAAAATTGTGAATATATTATATGCAGTTAATTTTTAAACTTGAAAACAAATAATACTGACCACGATGTGATGCTGACGATCACCTCTGAGCTCCCCAGTAGCAGTATCACTATACATCCTCCGATATACGTCGTACTCTGTAATATCGGGGTACTCGACAACCTATAAGAATAAAAAATAAACTGTTAATATTTATAGTTATATAAAATATTTATAAATAATGTACGTACCAGATGCTGTCTATGAGTACTGAAAGAACGACTCCCAGCTCGATGAGTCACCTCCTGTCTCCCCCGATTCTGCCTCCCCACCGATGATCTCCTCTGAAAGGCACCACTCAACCAGTGCGCACATAATTCATCCCATACATGGGATGAAATATACTCTGGTCAGTGTGCTCTACATGACTCCTCAAAATCTGACACTCCTGCTTTCTTCATCACAGCTTTTCTTAAATTGTGCAAAACCTGACGAAAGCGATCACGCATGGCCACCTCCCATGCCTCGTGGATGGCGTCACGCATGGTATCCTCGATCAGATACCATAAACCCTACAAATAAATCAAAATATCAAGTTAGAAATGAAATAATTTTCAAAATAAAAATTATTTATTTACGTACGTACCAACCAATGGCCGAACATGGCCTGCTGCACATCAATGGGAATCTGCTCCCATGTGGTCCACGGCTGAGAGAAATAGTTGCGCAAAATAGCACTGCCCTGTCCGACTGCTATATGCGGAAAACTGAAAAAATAATAAACATTTATTATGTGAATAGATTAATGAAATCTTAGTCAAATCCACAGGTTATCACACAGGTTATCACACCTCCGTGTGCGTGGATCAAACCCAAGACGTGGACGTCGCTCGGGGACGGGGTCAGGAATCATCAATCGTGCAAGACCGCGCCCCCTCCGCGTACTCCCTGGAGTGCCTGTAGGCTGAGGGTCATCTGTCAGCAACTCATCCACATCGAAAGTCAGGTCAGCATCCGCCAACTCACGAAATGTGGCGTCGTCCATCTGAAACATAAAATGTTAATGTTAGCAAATAATTGATAATTACTATTATATATACATATATACATATTATGATTGTATATAAATACCATGGAATGCTATCAGTGTTCATCTTCATCATCATCTTCATATATGTCAATGTCATCTTCATATTCCTCCTCAACATCATCGATATCCATTCGAGTTACAGTTGCTTCATCTCTTACCATTTTAAATTCATATGTGACATCATTAACATCATCATCATCACCAACTCTTAAATGTGGGGTGTCGTCATCGATACTCATGTCGCTTTGTAAAAAAGATTGATTTTGAGTACTCTCTTGAAAAACTTCAATTATTTGCACATTAGTGAAAGCACATTCACTTTGACTAAACTGATTATCTCGAATTTTGATTTTTATTACACTCCACCAATCAGTCAAGTCTCTTGATGTTGCACAGTACTTTGCATAATAAACTTGATATACCTGTTGAGCCAATAAGAATGGTTCATTTACTGCGAGAACACTTTTACATTTAATATCGATGATTCCATGAGTCGGATGAACACGCACGCCTCTCTCTGTATCCAACCACTGAAATTTGAACATGGTTATGTAATGTTGTCCAAGATAACAGAGTTCAATGATTTCATCAAGTATGCCATAAAAGTCAACTTCATTTTCTCGATGATGAGATCCTCTCAAGCTAACTCCACTGTTCATTGTTTTTTTCGATTCCCCATATGCATGTGTGTGGAATCGAAATCCATTCACCACATATGCATTATAAGTTTTAACAAGTTTGGAAAGTGGGTTACTCAATACACACAGTCGTTTGTCAATTTTATCATCATGTCGAGACACTTGAAAATTTGTGAAATAATTATCAATATAGTAAACTATACATTGAATGAGTTGCTAAAAGATAAAGAATTTATGTTACCAGTTTTTGAAACCACTGAGAGAAATTTTTCAGTCGACGTTCTTCGAGAGCAGCTGCTGTAATTTGTGGAATTTGTTTCTTTATATGATTATCATACAACCTATAAAACCCAAAGTTATTTACTATAACATAAATGATAGAATAAGTGATATAAACACTTACAGTAAAACTGATGTCATCTCTTCACAATTGAGCAGAATATACGTATGAGCTCTCTGATGTTCATCATCTGAAAGCCAGCGTTCATAAACTCCACCAAAACCAAGCTCTGACTGGTTGAAAATAGATAATTGATTGTAGATTTCATCAATATTCCTCTCGTTCCGTCCCATTCGGTTGTGTTTTGAAGGATACTCAGATTCAAAATAATGGGAGCAGAAAAAAGATATTTCCTCTTGCAAATAAGCTTCTGCAATAGATCCTTCAACAGATGCTTTGTTACGTACTTTTCTTTTCAATTTTTGCATGCATCTTTCAAATGGGTACATCCATCAAAACTGTACCGGACCTCCACATTTGGATTCATATGGCAAATGTAACATTAAATGTTCAATTGAGTCGAAGAAAGACGGTGGAAATATTTTTTCCAGTTTACATATAATTACAACAACATCTTTTTCAAGTTTGCCTAGAGCATCATAATCTACCGTAGCCGCACAAATTTCCCGAAAAAAATGAGACATGTCTGTTATGGAATCCCAAATCACAGAATTCAACAGACCTCTTAATCCAATGGGTAGAAGTATCTCCATTATAACATGACAATCATGACTTTTTAATCCAGTAATATGACCATTCTTTACACATCTACCCAAATTGGAAGCACAACCATCTGGAAGTCTCAAATCTGCAATCCACTGACAAAATAATAAACGGTTTTCTTTAGATAGTGTATAAGATGCTTTTGGATTCAGTAACCTTTCTGTTCTGACATTCTCAAATAGTTCCAATTTTGGACGCCTGCAAATTTGGGAAAGATCTAAACGTGCATTTACATTGTCTTTTCTCTTTCCTGGCGTATCCAAAACTGTATGAAACAAATTATCAAAACAGTTCTTCTCAATATGCATGACATCTAACATGTGCCAGACCAACAGATCAGACCAATATGGCAAATCCCAAAATATGCTATGTTTAATCCAATTGTGTTCTTTCCCAAAACCAGAAATTTTCTGTTGGTTTATTGTGGGACCAAAAGTGATGGGAGGTAATGAAAATACAACTGATTTTAACTCCGAACCTGATAGAATTTTTGGAGCTCCATCCCTTTCAACTGTTCCTTTTCTGAAATGAGATCTGTTTCTGCGAAAAGGATGATCAGCTGGAAGAAATCTGCGATGACAGTCAAAATAACAAGGTTTCTTTCCATGAATGAGCATAAATGATTTGTTCTCTCCCATACAGTAAGGACATGATTTCTGACCATGTGTACTCCAGCCAGATAACATCCCATAAGCCGGGAAGTCACTTATTGTCCACATCAATGCTGCTCTCAGTATGAAATTTTGTTTCGTTGCAACATCATATGTAATAACACCAGTACTCCACAATAAATTTAATTCATCAATCAATGGCTTCAAATAAACATCAATATTTTTCTTCGGATGTCCTGGAATTAGTAAAGTCAAAAAGATATATGGCTCCTTCATCAACATCCATGGAGGTAAATTGTACGGAGTTAAAAAAACAGGACAACATGAATATTGACTACCATAAGATCCAAACGGACAGAAACCATCAGTGGAAAGGCCCAGTCGAACATTTCTAGATTCTAAAGAAAATGATGGATGCACTCTATCAAAATGTTTCCATGAATCACCATCGGCTGGATGATTCAAGCTTTTATCGGTTGAAATATTCTCTTTATGCCATGACATCATTGTCGTTGTATTCTTAGACATGAATAAACGCTGAAGTCTGGATGTAAGCGGAAAATATCTCAACTGTTTTACAAAAATCAAACCAGACTTCCCGTGTTGTCCTTCTTTATATCTCAGTTGCACACATGTAGGACAACTATCCAACGACTCATTTTCCCCATAATATAAAATTCAGTCATTTGAACATTCATGAATCTTCTGACAAGTAAGTCCCAAATTTCGAACCAGCCTCTTACTCTCACAGTAATTTGCAGGTAAAACATTTCCTTCGGGTAACAGTGTTTTCAGCAAAGAAAATATCTGGTCAAAACAGATGTTTGACATTCCGTTATCTGATTTGATAGCCATAAATTTTGCAACTGCTTCTAATTTGCTCATCTTGCAGCCAGGATATAATGCATCCTCAGCAGACTTCAACAACTCATAAAATTCAGACGGTGCCAACTCAGGATTTGAAGCTATATCAGCCGGAGTTTCTGTATGTTGAACAGATGAACCTGCAACATCATGTACTAAATCTTGAAACCGGGATGGATCCAAAATCAGGTTGGTATCACCTGCTCTGGAACTGTGTTCACCGTGTTGATACCAAAAAACATAATCTGGTTGAAAACCAAAACGCAAGAGATGTTCTCCCACTTTCTCAAACGTGTCAAACGTTCTCAATGCACATTTTCTGCAAGGGCATTTTATTTTGCCTTCTGAAACAAATTCTGTATTTGATGCCGCAAATGATAAAAAAGTCTCCACACCCTCAACATATACTGAATTTAAACCAGAACCGTTTGGATTTCTATGTTGATTTATCCATATGCGGTCACCTAATAATGATTGTTGACGACCTCGTTGTTCCATATTTCTCTATAAAATATAAAAGCATTACTGGTTTTGAATAATTTGTTAGAAAAAACACTCAAGCTAGGATAATTATAGAGTTTAGATCATACACGACGGACGCAAACTTTTTATTGAGATAGACCTAAAAATTGACCCTTTAAGAATTAAATATGTTGAGAATAAAGCAAAACATGTTACAAATATTGATAATTTTAATATTATATAAATTTTTTATTATTTTCATAGTACTAATATTATTGGTAATTATTACTAATTATTGGTAATTATTGGTAATTATTGGTAATTATTGGTAATTATTACTAATTATTGGTAATTATTGGTAATTATTGGTAATTATTACTAAGTATTGTTAATTATTACTAATTATTGTTAATTATTACTAATTATTGGTAATTATTACTAATTATAGGTAATTATTACTAATTATTACTAATTATTACTAATTATTACTAATTATTACTAATTATTGGTAATTATTACTAATTATTGGTAATTATTCCTAATTATTGTTAATTATTACTAATTATTGGTAATTATTACTAATTATTACTAATTATTACTAATTATTACTAATTATTGGTAATTATTATTTATTATTACTAATTATTGGTAATTATTAATAATTATTACTAATTATTGATAATTATTACTAATTATTGGTAATTATTATTAATTATTACTAATTATTAATAATTATTACTAATTATTGGTAATTATTACTAATTATTACTAATTATTACTAACTATTGGTAATTATTATTAATTATTACCAATTATTGGTAATTATTGGCAATTATTACTAATTATTGGTAATTATTACTAATTATTGGTAATTATTGGTAATTATGGGTAAGTATTGTTAATTATTACTAATTATTGGTAATTATTACTAATTATTACTAATTATTGGTAATTATTACTAATTATTGGTAATTAATACTAATTATTGGTAATTAATACTAATTATTGGTAATTATTACTAATTATTGTTAATTATTACTAATTATTGTTAATTATTACTAATTATTGGTAATTATTACTAATTATTGGTAATTATTACTAATTATTGGTAATTATTACTAATTATTGGTAATTATTGGTAATTATTGGTAATTATTACGAATTATTGGTAATTATAGATAGTTATTGGTAATTATTACTAAGTATTGTTAATTATTACTAATTATTGTTAATTATTACGAATTATTGGTAATTATTACTAATTATTGGTAATTATTATTAATTATTACTAATTATTACTAATTAATACTAATTATTACTAATTATTACTAATTATTGGTAATTATTACTAATTATTGGTAATTATTCCTAATTATTGTTAATTATTACTAATTATTGTTAATTAATACTAATTATTACTAATTATTACTAATTATTACTAATTATTGGTAATTATTGTTAATTATCACTAATTATTGGTAATTATTAATAATTATTACTCATTGTTGATAATTATTACTAATTATTGGTAATTATTATTAATTATTACTAATTATTAATAATTATTACTAATTATTGGTAATTATTACTAATTATTACTAATTATTACTAATTATTGGTAATTATTATTAATTATTACCAATTATTGGTAATTATTGGTAATTATTACTAATTATTGGTAATTATTACTAATTATTGGTAATTATTGGTAATTATTGATAAGTATTGTTAATTATTACTAATTATTGGTAATTATTACGAATTACTACTAATTATTGGTAATTATTACTAATTATTACTAATTATTGGTAATTATTACTAATTATTACTAATTATTGGTAATTATTACTAATTATTGGTAATTAATACTAATTATTGGTAATTAATTCTAATTATTGGTAATTATTACTAATTATTGTTAATTATTACTAATTATTGTTAATTATTACTAATTATTGGTAATTATTACTAATTATTGGTAATTATTACTAATTATTGGTAATTATTACTAATTATTGGTAATTATTTCTAATTATTGGTAATTATTACTAATTATTACTAATTATTGGTAATTATTGGTAATTATTGGTAATTATTACTAAGTATTGTTAATTATTACTAATTATTGTTAATTATTACGAATTATTGGTAATTATTACTAATTATTGGTAATTATTACTAATTATTACTAATTATTACTAATTATTACTAATTATTACTTATTATTGGTAATTATTACTAATTATTGGTAATTATTCCTAATTATTGTTAATTATTACTAATTATTGGTAATTAATACTAATTATTACTAATTATTACTAATTATTACTAATTATTGGTAATTATTGTTAATTTTTACTAATTATTGGTAATTATTAATAATTATTACTCATTATTGATAATTATTACTAATTATTGGTAATTATTATTAATTATTACTAATTATTAATAATTATTACTAATTTTTGGTAATTATTACTAATTATTACTAATTATTACTAATTATTGGTAATTATTTTTAATTATTACCAATTATTGGTAATTATTGGTAGTTATTACTAATTATTGGTAATTATTACTAATTATTGGTAATTATTGGTAATTATTGGTAAGTATTGGTAATTATTACTAATTATTGGTAATTATTACTAATTATTTCTAATTATTGTTAATTATTACTAATTATTACTAATTATTGGTAATTATTGCTAATTATTACTAATTATTGGTAATTATTGCTAATTATTACTAATTATTGGTAATTATTACTAATTATTGGTAATTAATACTAATTATTGGTAATTAATACTAATTATTGGTAATTAATACTAATTATTGGTAATTAATACTAATTATTGGTAATTATTACTAATTATTGTTAATTATTACTAATTATTGTTAATTATTACTAATTATTGGTAATTATTACTAATTATTGGTAATTATTACTAATTATTGGTAATTATTACTAATTATTGGTAATTATTACTAATTATTGGTAATTATTACTAATTATTGGTAATTAATACTAATTATTGGTAATTTATACTAATTATTGGTAATAAATACTAATTATTGGTAATTAATACTAATTATTACTAATTATTGGTAATTATTGGTAATTATTGTTAATTATTGGTAATTATTACTAATTATTGGTAATTATTGCTAATTATTACTAATTATTACTAATTATTGGTAATTATTACTAATTATTGGTAATTATTACTAATTATTGGTAATTATTACTAATTATTGGTAATTAATACTAATTATTGGTAATTAATATTAATTATTACTAATTATTACTAATTATTACTAATTATTACCAATTATTGGTAATTATTGTTAATTATTACTAATTATTGGTAATTATTACTAATTATTGATAATTATTACTAATTATTGGTAATAATTATTAATTATTACTAATTATTAATAATTATTACTAATTATTGGTAATTATTATTAATTATTACCAATTATTACTAATTATTGGTAATTATTATTAATTATTACCAATTATTGGTAATTATTGGTAATTATTACTAATTATTGGTAATTATTGGTAATTATTGGTAAGTATTGTTAATTATTACTAATTATTGGTAATTATTACTAATTATTACTAATTATTGGTAATTATTACTAATTATTACTAATTATTGGTAATTATTACTAATTATTGGTAATCATTACTAATTATTGGTAATTAATACTAATTATTACTAATTATTACTAATTATTACTAATTATTGGTAATTATTCCTAATTTTTACTAATTATTACTAATTATTACTAATTATTACTAATTATTGGTAATTATTACTAATTATTACTAATTATTACTAATTATTGGTAATTATTGGTATTTATTCCTAATTATTACTAATTATTACTAATTATTGTTAATTATTGGTAATTATTACTAATTATTACTAATTATTTCTAATTATTCCTAATTATTCCTAATTTTTCCTAATTATCCCTAATTATCCCTAATTATTACTAATTATTGGCAATTATTGGTAATTATTGGTAATTATTGGTAATTATTGGTAATTATTGGTAATTATTGGTAATTATTACTAATTAGTGGTAATTATTAGTAATTATTACTAATTATTACTAATTATTGTTAATTATTGGTAATTATTACAAATTATTGGTAAGTATTACTAGTTATTGATAATTATTACTACTTATTGGTAATTATTACTAATTATTGGTAATTATTACTAATTATTGGTAATTATTACTAATTATTGGTAATTATTACAAATTATTACTAATTATTACTAATTATTCTTAATTATTGTTAATTATTGGTAATTGTTCCTAATTATGAGTAATTAAATGAATAATTACCCATAATTAGGAATAATTACCAATAATTACAAATAATAACATTATTAGTATATTTTATTATTAATATTAAAATAATATAATTTTCTAATTTATATACAATTCTCCTTTCATCTGTGTGTTTTCTATCTCCACATACAAATAATACATGTGAAGACAGCAAACACACAGATGAAAAGAGAATTGTATATATATAAAAAATTATATTATTTTAATATTAATAATAAAATATACTAATAATGTAATAATGTTATTATTCCTAATTATTGGTATTTATTATTAATTATTAATATTTATTCTTAATTATTAAAAATTATTACTAATTATTCCTAATTACCATTAACTATGAACAATACTAATAATTTAAATTTATTAAGTAACAAAACAATGTAAACATAATTAAATTACAACTAATTAAGAATAATTGAAACTAATAAAAAATTAAAAATAAATATTAAATTAAAATGAACATAAATACCTTGAAAATTGATCTGCTCTGATCGTTCTTCAAAACTTTAATATCAACTCCGGAGAAAAAAAATAAACTGGAGAAAAACTGAACTTTAGAAATACAACTTTGGGAGAAGAAGAAGATGGAGTTTGAGAATGATTTGAAAAAAACGGATGGGGGTATTTATAGGTTAGATTATTTGCGACGGGATTCCCTTCGCAAATAGTGTTATTTGCGACGGTACCCGTCGCAAATACCGTAGCCAACATTTATTACGGTCAACGGTTAAATAGTTATTTGCGACGGGTCCCGTCGCAAATAACCACCTGCCGACATACTATTTGCGACGGGGGAATATTCCCGTCGCAAATACCTTTTACCGCCGCCGGTTATTTGCGACGGGAATATTCCCCCGTCGCAAATAGTTTTCCCGCGATTTGGGGCGCAACGTGCGCCAGTTCTTTTGCGACGGGGAAAGCAATCCCGTCGCAAAAGCCTACTTATTTGCGACGGGTAAATACCCCCGTCGCAAATACCCATTTTTCCCGTAGTGATTGCGTGCATGTATTTTAAAGATTTCTTATGTCATCTCAACTAGGACAGCTCACCAGGTATAATCTTTTGATCATGTTGCTTCTGGTTCTTTTAGGATTCCTCCCCTCGGACGACCAGTTAGAGCCCCGAGAGTCATACGCTCTGACAGCCCACTGAGCGACGAGGCCTTGGTGAAGGGCCCTTTACAAGCGGAGGCAGCAGCGGTACCACTTCCCGTTGGGCCACCGGTGCCACCAGCCCCAACAGCAGATGATGCACGCCACTTTGGCGTGTTTCATGAGTTCCAGCACCAGAGGCCACCCAAGTACCAGGGAGAGGCAAACCCATTGGTGGTTGAGGATTGGCTTGAGACTATGGTGAGAGTTTTCAGGCTGGTAGGGACACCAGCAGACCTCATGGCAATCCTTCCTGCGAGTCTCCTTCAAGAAGCAGGCAGATGGTGGAGTTTGATGCTCCAGGTCCATGATGAGGTGACACTACTCTTGACAGACTTCAAGAGCCTATTTCGGGCAGAGTTTGTCCCAGCCACCCTTCGTGCGGTGCAGATACAGGTGCTACTGCATCTACAGTAGGGTAGCTTGACTGTAGCTCAGTACTCAGCAAGGTTCACTGATATCTCACACTACTCCACAGATATGGTGCAAGACCCATTCTTCAGGGCCCGAACCTTCAAGTAGGGGCTCTAATGAGAGATCAGGGCATCGATGATCTCCCTCAGCATCCGGACGCAGGAATGGCTGTTAGAGAGATCCCTCCTAGTTGAGAGTTTCCTTGATGAGCAGTCTCTGGAAGTGAGGCCCACCACTAGTCGAAATTAAATGGAGGCTTCTACAGCTAGTAGTAGACAGATGATGCAGAGATCCAAGATGACCAGACCCATGGGTCGATAACCGCATGACTCAGGATCAGTCGTTCGGGGCACCAGGGGCAGTGACATTTATGCCAGGATAAAATAGTGTTACTCATGCGGCGGGCATGGTCACATGGCACGAGACTGTCCGAACCGCCATTCAGACGATCAGTAGGCAGTTGAGGGACCTCCCAGGCAGAGGTAGAGATTTGATCTAGGAGGTCCACAGGGTGCATGTGGACGTGGCAGAGGAGCTGGTCGAGCAGCTCGCGGTGGATGACGTTTTGAGATGTTTCCAGCACCACCATGAGGAGGTCCACCACGACCGCATGGAGTAGGTGGACACGAGAGAGCTCAACTTCAGAATGATGAGGAATATGACCATGGTGCTCTAGATATGATTTGAGGTACTATCAGTGTCTACTCCCCCTTGGCTGCAGTTCTTATAGACACAGGTGCCAGCAGTGTGAGCTTAATCTAGGAGGTGAGAGTTTCAGCTGGGATCTCCTTGTAGCGGCCTTGAGGCCTTATGACGTCATCTTGGATATGGACTGGTTATCTACAGTCCATGCTCATATTGACTGTATGAGGGGTAAAGTGTGGTGTGTCCATGCAGATGGGACCGGGTTTACCTTCACCGGCTAGAAGATAACCTTTGTATCACGTGACAGACTTACTCGGATTAGGGTGAAACCAATCACTAATAAGTTGGCCTGCCTTACCCTCGGAGCATTAGATGTGGAGAGTCTGACTTATCCTATAGTGGTGGACCAGAATGGAGTAGTTTTCCTAGAAAATGTTCTAGGACTACCTCCTCATAGAGAGGTGGACTTCCACATTGACCTGTACTCTGGGACGACACCGATATCTACTCCAGCATATCGGATGGCTCCCGCTAATCTTTTTGAGATACGAGTATAGCTGGAGGACTTGTAGGGGAAGGGATTCATTTGGGCCAGTGTTTCTCCCTGGGCAGCCCTGATTCTATTTTCCAAGAAGGCGGATGGTATCTTCAGTCTTTGTGTCGACTATAGTCGCCTGAACCTGGTAACCATGAAGAACAAGTACCCACTCCGGAGGATTGACGATCGCTTTGATTAGCTAAAGGGAGAATGATGGTTCTCCAAGATAGACCTCAGATCAGGCTATCACCAGCTCAGAGCTCGAGATGAGGATGTGCAGAAGACGGCCTTAAGATGTCGGTACGACCACTATGAGTTATTGGATATACCTTTCGGCATAACCAATGCTCCAGCAGTGTTCATGTGTCTCATGAACAAGATCATCCAGCCATACCTCGATCACATTATCATAATTTTCATCGACGACATTCTGATCTACTCAACTACTGAGGAGTATCATTCCTACCATTTCCATGTAGTACTGGACACACTCCAAGAGCACCAGCTTTATGGTAAGCTCATGAAGTGCTAGTTTTGGATTCTAGAGGTTCACTTCTTGGGACACATCATCTCATAGGCTAGAGTTGTAGTGGATCCAGTGATGATTGAGGTGGTACATGCTTGGGAGCCACCCAAGAGTGTGAAGGAGGTATGGAGTTTTCTAGGCTTGGTTGGATATTACCAGAGGTTCGTTCCAGACTTCTCCAGAGTTGCAGCACCACTATCAGCCATGAAGAAGAAAGGAAAAACCCTTCTTGTGGTCGGAGAGATGCCAGCAGAGCTTTTAGGAGCTGAGGCAGAGTGGTCTTCGCCTTGAAGATGTGGCGACACTATCTAATGGGAGAGTGTTTCACAGTCTACTCTGATCACAAAAGTATCAGGTATATCTTCTCTGAGAAGGACATGAACCTGAGACAGCAGTGATGGATTGAGTTTTTCCAGGACTATGACATCGAGATATTCTATACTCCTGGGAAGGGGAACATTGTTGTGGATTGGCTCAACATGAGATCTTGTATACAACTCCTAGGAGAGGCGATAGAGCAGATGACTGCCTTAAAGATATCCTTTGTAGATAGACATGGAGCAGCCTTTCTACAGTCTCTTACAGTCACTCCTCCACTTCCTCAGCGAGTCAGGGAGGCACAGTGTGGAGACGCTGAATGCGAGATTCAACATGCACAGATATCCACAAGGAAGGCCCCTGATTGATCTTTTATAGGTGGGTAACACGCCATCCTCTTAAGAGGACGTACCTTGGTACTATTTTCACTTCTGGAGGAAGTGTTGAGGGAGTTCCACACATCCCCTCTAACGGTACATCCTGGTGTGGAGAAGAAGTATCAGGACCTCAGACGACAACACTGGTGGCCAGGTATGACGAAGGTGGTAGCGGGGTTTGTCTCTTGGTGTCTCACTTGTTAGCAAGTGAAGGCAGAGCACCAGGTTCTAGCAGGCTTGGTTTAGCCTTTAGAGGTCCTAGAGTACCAGTGGGATGGGATATCCATGGACATCATGACGATTCTTCCACGTACATCTAGGAGTCATTATTCGATATGGGTGATCGTTGAACAACTCCCCAAGTCGGCCCACTTCCTACCGATCAGAGAGCAGGGCTCAGTAGAGAGCATGGGACACCTCTATGTGTAGGATATTATGCGTTTACATGGAGTAACATCTTCTATTGTCTTCGACCATGACACACAGTTTACTTCTCTGCTATGGAAGGGGTTGTAGGAGGCTTTCGGGACTCATCTTCTCTTGAGCACCGCCTTCCATACTCAGACAGATGGTCAAACTGAGCGAACCATTCAGACCCTCGAGGACATGCTCCGTGCATGTGTCCTTGACTTTGGTCATAGGTGGGAGGACCACTTGCCGTTGGTAGAGTTTCCCTACAACAACAGCGATCACTCCACCATCAGTATAACACCTTTTGAGTCCTTGTATGGACGATCTTGCAGATCGCCACTACACTATACAAACCCAGGGGAGTCAGCACTAGTGTGACTAGAGATGGAACGAGCTACCACGGAGAAGGTGAAGATCATCCAGGAGTGGATGAAGACTGAACAAAGTAGGCAGAAGTTGTATGCTGACAGGAGACAGAGACGTATCGAGATTGAGGATGGCGACCACACCTTCCTACAGGTCTCACCTCGATGAGGTCTACGGAGATTTGGCCAAGGCAAAGAGTTGTCTCCACGATTAATCGAACCATTCTAGGTCCTCAGCAGAGTAGGTGAGGTGGCTTACCGCTTAGCTCTTCCACCTCAGTTGCACCGGGTGCACGACGTCTTCCACATATCTTAGCTGAGGAGATGCGTGCACGGCCCTCCCCACATCATCAACCATGGAGAGCTGGACATCGATGATGGGGAGACATTCACGGAGGTTCTAGTGGAGATTGAGGATCGACAGAAGCATGTCCTGTGTGGACGGTTGATACCTATGGTGCGTGTAAGCTGGCAGCACGGGAACCTCTAAGAGAGCATATGGGAGCGGGAGGCTCAGATGTGTCTTCAGTACCCCGATTTTTTCCCTTAGTGTGAGTTGTAACTTACGGGGATGTAAAGCCCTAAGGTGGGGAGAATTTAAAGACACAGAAATTCGGTGTATTTTTTTTAATTAATGGGATTTTTACGAGTCCGTGAAAATTTACGGCGCTTGAATCATAGGCCTGGTGTGCCCGGAATCAATTTTTGATGTTTTGTTCGGGTAAGTTCAGTAAACGTGAGAGTGGGATTTTATATCTTTTGAATCGGTGCTAGGAATTGAAATCTGAGGGCACCATTGAACTCGCAGCGCCAGTCACCGCTTAAGAAGACTTTCACCTTGACTACAGTTGGTTGGGAATGGAAGATAGTTTTTCGGGTTTTAAATTAATTAAAGAAATCTAAGGTGATAACTTATCATTATTTTTGTGGTGGTTAAAACCTCTAAGAGGAGGTTAGAGGTGGGGGCCACCACACCATAACCTCCCATGATTGGTTATGGTTGTGGGGCCCACCCGCACATAACCTCCCTTGGAAGGATATTCTTGGTGGGGCCCACAAGGTTTTTAAACCCCCTTTAACCCCCCATTTATGAGGGATGAAACCCTTGAACTTCCGCCACTAATTAATTGAGCATCCAACCTCATTAATTAAATGGGTTGTCTCTTTTAATTAACCACAACTTTTCGATTTGTGTTACCAATAAATAATAGACGTCTTTTCCATATATTATTTTGTTGGCATGATTATTTCTTTTTGTTGGGAGAATGAAGTAGAGGAGGAGATCTTGGGAAACTCCCCTACGAAGAACGCGAAGAACGCCATCTTGGACTTCATTATCTTCAAACACTTTCTGATGCACGAACATGAAATTTGGAGTGTGTGATGAATGCGGCGAACAATGAATCGATGTCCGCCCTTTTTCTCGACATTTTCAATGAACTACTATAAGGTAGGGGAATTTTGAGTTTGAATTTGTTCCATTTTACGTTGTTCAATCTTGGATATTAATTTTCCATTTGATATCACCATAACGAGGAGGGATCAGACTGTATGAACACGGCCCAACCCTCCCCCTTAATTCTATCTCATTTGTTGATGATGGCGGTGGCGCAACGACATCACTGTAAGGGAGGACCGCGGTCGGAGGAGTGGGTCATGGCGGTACACACGGTGACCGGCAATGAGCCGGCCACGTAGGAAGCCGGCAGCGCAAGGGCTGCCGGTCCGCCGGAGGGGCGCGGCACCGTCGCGCCGTGTAGAGAACCGAGCCACGTCCAGGCGGGCTGCGGTGCCATCGCACCACGCCGGAAGAAGGAGTCATAGACACGCGGGCCACGACGGTCGGAGGAGGGCGGCCGGCCGAGCCGGCTGCCGGTGCGTGCTACAGGCGGGACCCAAAGGGTCCCGCAGTTACCGGACCGGTGCCACACATTGGCCGTTGCGGAAGACAGGGGGTGTACCCCCCCCCCCCATGTGTTGCCCGTCGGGCCACGCAGGCCCACCAACCGGCCACATCGGGCCGCCAGCCCACCGGCCATGTGGGCTAGCCAGCCGGCCACGCGGGCTATCAGCTAGTCGGGCAACACGGGCCACCAGCCAGCGGGGCCAGGCTTCCCTCGGGCTGGTCCGCCCCCATGGGTCGTTCCGCCTTCAGGCCGGGCCGCCTCTTCGGGTCGGGCCACGCCGTCGGGCCAGGACACCCCCTCGTGTCGGGCCGCACCCTCAGTCCGGTTCGGACCCATGGACTGGGTCAGACCCGGTCCAGACCAGGTTAGGTCAGGTCGCTCCAACTGGGTCGGACGGGTCCCAGACCCATTTGGCCAGTTTACACCTTTTTGCCCAAATCTTGGGCAACAGGTGTCCGATCAACAAACCGTCTACGGTGACAGAAAGCTTAGAGATATACAGATCTTTTGGAATACCCCACTTTATATTTGAACATAGTTGGAGTATGGTAGGGATGGTTTGAACCAAAAAACCAATCGGGACCCTGGGACGGAAATGCTAATTACTCACAGACCGGGCGTCCGATTGACGTGCCTTCTGTTGCGTTGAGACCCCTATGATGAGGCGGACCATTGAGATACTTCTACATGGGACTTTGTGATAGTTGGAGTATCGACCAGTAGCTCGTGGAGCGGATCCTCCCAGATACGAGCATGCAGAGTATGAAGACTTAGTACCTGGCTGAGACCTGACGACTGCTAACCTTTCGACTCAGAGTGTTTCAACTAGCCCAGTGTGAAGCGCCTCTGTGTGACGCGACAGACCCACAGTGGGGATCACCTCTATGTGAAGCGGCAGACCCATGACACTCGACATGAGGAGTAACTGAGTAGGCTACGAGGGGGAGTGACTTTGTGTGACACGACAGACCCATAGTGGGGAGCGCCTCCATCTGACGTGGCAGACCCACTGTACTCGACAGGAGGAGTACCACAGCAATCCAGGACAGTGAGAAGCGCATATGTGTGATGCAGCAGGACAACAATAATCTATAGGGGAAGAGTACACCAACAGCTAAGGTTTCGATAGTTTTATTGGGAATGTTACATTTTACCTCCCTAGAATAAATCCTGGTTTTGAGCCGAATCAATGAATATCATGATTTCCTCATGATTGAGATTGGTTTCTAAATAACTTAGGTATATGTATGGGCATGTACCTAAGTAATGGTTATCCATAGAATCCATACTTTTTGGTTGTGCTTCTTGGATTTTGTGATACCTTGAGGGTCACAGGGTCCCTATTGAGTATCGTTATACTCACCCCTGAATGGGCTATGCCCGCACCCTGTTGTGTTGGTTGCAGACGATGGAGAGTGCTGATCGGGGCAGAGAGTAGCAGGACCGGAAGATACCCAGAGGTAGACCACTCGGAGAGACATACACAGAGTGGATGGATGGACGTGGAGTGCTGAGGAGGCCATCTGTACCTACCCTTTAGGTAGGAATCCTAGAGGATGACAAAGTAGTTTCTTTACTTCTTCTCTTCAGTTGTACTATCATTTCAGTTGTTTTTTACTTTATTGTTGGGCTTGTATGTTCGGCCCCTGTACTTCTAGTACACTCTTTTGTATACCGTTTTACTTAGTGTTTTACTTCCAGTTTCATACTCTGTTGTGTTTTTTTAATTTTAAAAAGGCAATCCCTTACTAGTTTAGGGATTTAAGCCTTTGGTGCTTGCCTCATGCCCCTGGCCATTGCAAGTCGGTCTTGGGGTAGTCACGATACGGACCCTAGGGGACGGGTAATGGAAAAAAAACTTCTTTAAAAACTTATCTTTCCAAATTTTTGATTACGAAATATAAATTCAAAAATGAAAATCTCCATTATGAAAATTTTGAGTATGAAAATCTTCATTACAAAAATTTTATGTATGAAAATATTCATTATAAAAATTTAGAGTACGAAAATATTCATTACAAAAATTTTGAGTACAAAAATCTTCATTTCAAAAATTTTGAGAAGGAAAATCTTCATTAGGAAAATTTTGAGTATGAAAATCTTCATTATGAAAATTTTGAGAATGAAAATCTTTATTAAAAAAATTTTGAGTACTCGAATGTTCATTACGAAAATTTTGAGTACGAAAATTTTCATTAAAAAAATTTTGAGAAAAGAAAAAAACTAACAAGAAAATGTACTTCCCCTATGAAAAGGAGTTTATTACTATAAAGAGATTTATTTCAACAGAAAGTTAATGTGGAATATTACCTTACGATTATCATTACTTACTTCTATTTAATGTATTCAAATCTATATAAGGGTAATGATTTTGTAAAAATATCAGCAATTTGATATTGTGTTCTGATGAATTGAAGAATGATATCTCTTTTTGACTTGATAATATTTTCAAAGTAGTTTTTGTTACAATTCAAATGCAGGGAACATCCATTATCCATGAAACACGTATTTCTATTGGTACTTTCCTTATTTTCCGGAAGATAAGAATGTTTGACTTTCAGAATCCAAACATTATTGAATCCAAAAATTTTAGAAAGAAAAATATTATGTACCCACATTTTCATAGAAAAATAGGCTTTATGAAATCCTAAAGACAAGGTTTTGTTTCAGGAACAACTTTTTTCCCAGTGTCCACCACACTGACACTTAGTGCAGAAAAGAGAAATTTTAGGAACAAAATAATTATTACTAAAAATCGGTTTAGAACTAGTATAACCAAATCCATAATTATTCCTTAGAGGTTGGATTTGAGAATAAATCTTATCAAAATTTTCTTTACCTAAGGTAATGTTTGACAAACACTTCTTTAAGGAAACAATTTCATATTTCAGTCTGATAACTATTTTCTTGTATTAAAAAACATTAGCTTTGGAACTAGAGTTAGGCTCGAAAACATTTTTTTTAGAAATTAAATTTTCTAGATCCTTAGAAACATTATCCTTCTCAGAATTTACTTCCTCAAGGTTGTTTGAAATACTTTCAAAATCAAGATATTTCTTATCAAGATCTTTAGAAAGATCAGATATTTCTTTAGTAAGTATAGAAATCCTAGAATTTTCCTTATCAAGAATCTTGTTGACAATAGAATTCTCATTCTCAAGAAGCTTTGCAAACCTAGAAACCTATTTATAAGATGGTAATGTATCCTCTTTATCAAAAAAATATTCTTTATCTGAAGATTCATAGTATTTATCTTTACTATAATTTTCATTCAAAGAAACATTGGTCATTGATTCAGCATTGTGTACCTTAGCCATTAATCAATGATTGTTAATAGGTAGTATGGATATTAAACCAGGATTCTTCTATCCATAAGATTCATAATCTGATGATTCATCAGAAGAGTCACCGCCACTGGCACACTAGGTGTCATTTTATTTTAAGACTTTCTTTGATTTAGCTTTGTAGTAATTTTTTCTATATCTCTCAAAATTCTTTTCCTTTCTTTCCTTTCTCTTACGAAAGGGAAAATTAGGTATTATATGTCTAGCTCTCTTGCATTCATAACATGTAACTTTTGAATCTTTCTTATCTTTCCTTTAATTCTTCTTATATCTGGATTTAAAGTTCTTTTATCCAACTATATTGTTCATCCTTCGAGCAAGATTGGCTAGTTTATTTTTTGAAGATTCACTTCCACTAGATTCGGATTGTATAACAACCTTCTTATATTTGGATCTGGTAACTCTCTCAGGAGTCTTGGATTTTATATGATTTGAAGTTGTAGTAAAAGCAACACTGCCATTCCCATTCTTCTTCTTTAAATTATCAGCATCTCTTTTCATTCTAGTCTCATGTTGAATAAGAGTTCCAAAAAGTTCATCAAGAGAAATTTGATTAAAATTTATATTCTCATCAATAGCATTTCTCATGTATTCCCACTCATTGGGCATGATGTCCATGATCTTTTCCACAAAAGCTTCATCATCTAATCCTTTCTCACCCATGGATTGTAAACAATTAACGATAGTCATAAATCTCTATAACACCTTGCATATAGGTTCTTCATAAGGAAAGAAAAAACCATTATATTCATCTCTGAGCATGGCTCCTCTAGATTCAATGACTTTTGAAGTTCCAAAGTGTGTAACTTCAAGTTTCTTCCAAATAAAATTTCCTGCTTCACAAGATAAAATTTGGCTATATATATTTCCGGTC
Organism: Viscum album; assembly: GCA_963277665.1. Lineage (NCBI taxonomy): Eukaryota > Viridiplantae > Streptophyta > Magnoliopsida > Santalales > Viscaceae > Viscum > Viscum album. The sequence continues at coordinate 182,250,405 of OY728130.1, forward strand.
ACGGAACAAAGGAATGTATTGCGTACCTTATAATTTAGTTGTTATTCATGATTTTATTGATTTTTTAAAGTACTAACTTCCTTTTCAAGGATTTTATAACCTACAGAAAGCATAAAAAAATTATCTACTCCAGTATTGATAATATATGTCTTCATGCAATATCTCTAATATTCATAATCATTCCCATCAAAAATAGGAGGTCTGGTAGGATTCAGGTTGTCTATGGAACCAACATTGAATCCTGGAATCTCAAACAAATATCTTTCCACACAAACTTGTCAGTAATAAAAGTTTGTAAACAAGTGAAAAATATCCTAAGAAAGGAAAAATATAACTAGAGTATCTCTATGAAAAATATGGATCCGAACTATATGAGTCCAGAAATTTGATTCCAAAAATAAGAAGAAGAAGAATTCACTTCTGAATCAATCATGATATTAATTCAGATTGAACCAATCCTCTGATACCCATTGTTGAGATGGTATGCGGAGTATGATATACTCTATAATAACAAATGTAGGATCGAAATAATATTTCTATTGAATTAAGTATCAAATAATGCTCAAAATACAATAGGGGGTGAATTGTATACTCTAAAAAATCCATTGGAACTTTTAAAGATGATTATGTTTAACAAGGTTAAATAAGGTAATTCACAAAACCTCTAGTTCTACACACTTGCATGATTCTCAAAATATGATTCTGAGAATGTGATTCTAGAAAAGGTGGTTCCAGAAAATGAAACTTAATGAAAGTTTAGAAACATAAAGATTCTACCTTAAAGCATATAGAATCTTTCTAAATTAGAGTATACAAGTATTAGGAAGTATAAGATAGTTATACTTTCCTCAATAATCAAAATGCAGCAAAAAACATGAACTAAAAACCAAGTAACAATCAATAAATATTTTAACCAAAAGAGAAGGGTATACAACAACATTGGACAAAGGTCCCATGATTTATACTTTCAAGAAAGTCTATCTTACCCACACCAGGGTAAGCCCTCGATACAAAGATCATAGTTTGTCTTGCTATCCCCACAAGCCCTAAACTTTAAGGTATTTGGCACCTCTATCATCCTTAGTAAGGAAGTCCTCAAACTTTAAGGTTGTCACCACCTCTATCTTCCTATCCCTGGAAGTCCTTGAATGTAATTAGAAACATTCGGAGTGGCATGAATAAAATCTGAACAAGACGTTTAATACTCACTAAGCATGAGAGTCTCTCTATAGAAATCACTTCAACAACATGTAATCTATAGATTCATAGAATAGTGTTGAGCTCTTTGTAATGAGCTTCTATTTATAGGCAGAGCTCCTACGATCGACTCCCTCCTCCAACGGTCATATGTTTCCTTGAATTTTTGAGGGATCTGTACACGTGTCACTCAAAAAACGGTTAGTTAGTAATTGAATGCATGACATCGTTTTATAAAAAAACAAGTGTAAGAAAAAGTATAGTTACATAACCAAAATCAAATATTTGGAATGTAACAAATAAATTTTTGGAGTCTAAACAAAAATACATTCGGTGTCTATAATACAAGGATATTCGGATTCTGTTTTCTAAGGAATTCAGATCCTAGACTCTATAAAATTCCAGAGTTGGAATTTTAAGGAAATTCATAATCTGGATTCACAAGAATTTGTGGTCTAATATTACAAAGTTTGGAGTCAGAGTTCATGAGAATTAGGAGTTAGAACTTACAAAGTTCGGAGTCAGAATTCATGAGAATTCGGAGTCTGTACTTACAAAGTTCAGAGTCTGCATTCAGAGGACTCGGAGTAAGAACTCAGAAGAGTTCGGAGTCTGAACTCAAAGAACTCAGAATCAGAACTTAGAAGAGTTCAGAGTCAGAATTCAGAGAACTCGGATTCATAACTCAGAAGAGTTCGGAGTCTGAATTCAGAGAACTCGGAGTCAGAACTCAAAAGATTTCGGAGTCTGAATTCAGATAATTGGGAGTCAGAACTCAAAAGAGTTCGTAGTCTAAATTCCGAGTACATAGAGTCATAACTTGGAAAATTTCAGAGTCTGAATTTAGAGAACTCAGATTCAGAATTATGATCCTAAAAACATAATGCTCTTTGTCTAAGTATTATATGATTCCGAGGTTTTAGATGTGAAATCAGATTTTACACTTAGACAAGATAATGAACAATGAAAAACATGGTAAGGAAAAATTTCCTTGTGGAAGGAAAATTTTCATTATGAAAGTAAAAAATAGGGTAAAATGATATGAAATTTTCCTTGAGATAAGCTGTTTGTGATTTTCAAAACACGAGGATTGGTAAATTCATAAAGTAGCCTTATTGACTCAAAAATCTCCCCAAACATGAAGGAATGAAAAAGTCATAAGAAAACCTTATTGACTTAACATTGACAACCGATGAAACTACTAGATAAAGAGTGATTCTTCCCATGATGTGAAAATAACTTTCTATAATGATTTAATTACTTAAATTTCATGAAAAATATAGACGTTGAATGTTTGGAATTATTAGTTTCTGTGATAATTCATAAAATATTAAATTGATATGGAGGGATTCTAAAAGGAAGTTGTGTTGTTTCATCCATTTATGTGCTTTTTTTATTCCGTATATGGTGGACTCATATTTTTTTGTGATAACTGTAGATATTATAATTGATATTATATTAAACATTATAATTTTCTAAATCACATTTTTTAATAAACCAATTGTGTGGAAATAATGAATTAAAATGTTGGAATTTGGGCATGAAATTATAATTTAACAAGAAATAATGATTAAGGGTAAGATATTCAATGTGGCGTTTTCATTATTTACTTTTCTTGGTATTTTTCATGTCACCTTAATTTATATGTTAAAAGTGATGTAGGATGGTTTTTGTGGTTTATTTAGAGAATGGGGTGTGGTTTTGTTCAATTAATTTTGAATGGTGTGTGACTATTGTCACAAAGACATAACTTATTGGTCCTAAAGAAATTAGTTTTTTATTTTTATAGTGACTATTAGAATGGGTAGTATGGGATTTTAGGCAATGATGAATCTAGTTATTTTGGGTTGTGTTATAGTTTCCCAAGGGAAAGAAATATGGTTGTAATAAAATGAAATTCATAATGTGAAAATGATAAGAATTATTAAATTATGATCTATTAATTGAATAATTATTATTATTAGAAGTGTTTTACCTAAAATATTGAAGGATGTAATAAATGTGAACATTTTTCATAATTAATATATTGAAATTAATATTGGTTTAATTAATAATTACACATAAAATATGGAAAAATTAATATAATGTGACAAGAAAATGGTAAATTAGGATTTTGTAATTTACATGGTAAAATGGGAAGTGGAGAATTATTTTATGGTTTAAGGGTGGTGGATTCATGTATCTTAGTAATGCAAAAAAATTTCAATAAGATACGGTGATGTCTAGGTGGTTTATGTGGTTTGTATTAGTGTTTATTTTAAATGCAATCTCTTCATATAAAAGTGTGAGTGACTATAATATTCATTATATTTTATAATTATTTTATATAAAGTACCACCCGAGTCTTGTAACATTACTAATGGAAAATGATTTTAGGTATTATATGTCATACACAACATCTTGGTTACAGATGGGCCAAATGGATGACAACTCCCACTTCCACAACCTCCATTTAGAAATATTATAGACAGTGATGGATAATGTTCATCATATCAATATATTCTGAATTAGATTGTAGTATATTATATATATTTTTATAATATTTACTGATTGTGATGCTTCATAAAAAATATTTACTAATATATACACATTTGGTGTAATTCAATTAAGCTTTAGTTTTTATATATTTATATATTCTAATGTGATATAGTATTGAGTTGGTTTTTATGTTTGTTCACTTTTACATTAGTATTCTTCATCCGAATATTCATGATATGTTTTTAATATAATTCCTTAGATTATATGCATATGGTCACCATGCTATATATATAAATTTATTTTTATTATTTCCAATAGGGTGTTTTTGAACAAGATGGACACTACCATCTCGTCGAGATTTTTGATTGGGTTCATTAGTATTTTTATAGTGTCTATTTAAATATTTTATTTAGATTCTTTTTTATATTTAAAATTACATAAATTTATTGGGTATTGGTATTGTTTTATAATCAATGGATTTTTATTGGTTGTTTGTTTTATATTATCAAGACTATGGTGGTTGGGAGTCAAATTTATGTGATATGTACTATTGAGGTTAGTCAACAAACCATGCCCTATTAGAGACGAGATTTGGGGGGGGGGGTTACTCAAATCTTCACTATAGGCCCATGAGACGTTCCCAATGTGGGATAGTAATAAAAAAGTGGAATAATAACTATGTTTAATAGTTAATATAGAGACTATAGTTAGGAATTAGTATGTAATTTTTGTGTTTGGTAGGTTATTAGTATTTTCCAAACCTAACATGTGACATAGTAAGGGAGACTGACTAAGACATATGCGTTTAGGGAGATAAGTGATCTAATTTAGTGAAATTAATCTCACTAAACATACATTGAATTGTGTTAATTCATACAGGGTATACACGATGGTATAGTACATGTATCTTCTTTAAATGTGTCTATGTTTGAATTTTGGGTGATTCTGGGGAGTAAAAATGAATCTAATTAAATGGTATTAATTGCATTTATATTTTCCATGCAGTGAGTATCATCTCAATATTTGGACTTATGTTATGGTTTTAAGATTATGTTTAATGTTATTGGAATTCACATTAATAGTTATTTTTTTATCTAATGTTGTATGTGTTGTAGTTTTTCTCTATTTTGTAACTTAATTATTATTGGAATTGATGATTATATATGAAAAACATTCATAAAATTGATATGTTTTTGATTTTATGTACATTTAATATTTATAGATATGAAAATAAGGTTTTAATTTGAAACTCTATGAGTAAATTGTGTATATATTCAGTAAATAGTTAATGGGGAAATGGAAAACTTGACATTTTGGAATCCTACATTGTGATTTTTTGAGATATTCCACTAAAAGCATGATTGGGGAATTTACATTGGTTTATTCATTAGAATATATGATATCTTTGTAACCTAAAGGACCTATGAATTATAAAACTTGTATTGTTTCATTCCCATATCTTACTAATATTCCCTGCATTCATTTAGGATTCCTGATTGTTAAATTTTACATATTGATATTTATTATATTAAAAGATAGCTAGAATCGTATGAGTCAAAATAAAAATATAATAAAAATATGATGTTTTTTAAATTTTTTGATAAGTGAGTTACAAATAATGAATTTTTAATAATATATGTTAGTCATCATGTTCAGTATAATTAAAATTTATTGGAGTTCATATATGGCTTAATGGAAAGTATAATAAATGTTAATTTAGTAACGAATGATCTATAATTATGTTACGGTGTATGATTAGTTAAATTGGTTATTTAGTATATATATTCAATTTAAATTTTGGAGAAATATCTAAAAACATATCTTAGATTTTATAATTTTTACTTTTAGAACACATTCCATGTTGTGTAATACATTATTATGTGTTGTTTAATAATTTCATTTTGAAATTTTTTAGCAAGGATCTGATTTGTCTAGAATTTATTTTGGTAAATTAATCGAATATTTTCCTTTTTAGAATAATTTTTATGTTGATAATAAAAGTTGTCATAAAAACTTATTTATGATTGTTTTTACAATTCTTTTTTGTTTAAAGTTTGTTTCAAATAATAATTTATGATTTTTTTTAATATAAATGGTTTTTGGGGAGAGGAGGTTTTGAGAAAAAACATATGATTAATTATAAAACTTATAAATATGTTGGTCCCATGGTATGGATATATTTTTTAATATAAGTTTTTTTCTTAACAATCATTTGATAATTATTTAATGTACTATTTTTTATGTAAATAAAATTATTATTTACTTTGACTATGATATTTAGTTAATTTACATGACTAGTATTTTTGTGCTTATGGTTCGGTAGACATGATTAGTGGGGTGAAATAATGGGTTAGTTTATTTCTAAATGAATTAATTGATATTCTTGTGAAACTAGTGAGTCCTTTATGTTTTTTCGAAGAGTATATTGTTATTTATGGAAATATTTTTGTATTATTTCAAGGATGATAATCTATTTTTACTATTCGAATGTATATAAATGAGTTTGATTCTAGTGCTGTGTTTTATTTTTAAATATTTTTGTGGTTTTTTTATTAGTTTTGACTAAACTTGTTGATAATAATTAATGATTTTAAGATAATAATTTATAGGATCATCAATTTGTTCAATTTTGGAAGTCGAAGATAGGTCCATGGGAATGAGTGATGTATAGATTTTAGTTGAAACATGTAATAAACTTCCTTGGTGGAGTGATGGGATGTGATTATGTGGAGTGGATAAAAGATGTTGAGGTTTCCTTTTATTTGATAATAAATCCATATCATTTCTAACTTGACTTAGTAGTGGGTATTCTTTGAGGTTTGAATCAATTATAGTCGGATATGATTTTTGGTTCGATGAAAGTTGTTTGTTGAGAATATTTCTTTATCTTGGTAAAGTATAATTTTTTTCCATTGGAGTAGAAGGATGAATGTATGAAGGTTCTCATGGAGATAAGGCAAGGAATATCTGGTATATGTGATCTCATGTTTTTCTTTTCTCATTTATTGTCAAATCTTCAAATATCTTAGTAGATGAAGATGAAGGAGGGTGATGTTTTGAGTCTACCTGTAGATCCAATATTTAACGGGAGGTGTAAATTTTGTGGTTATGGTATTGGGTGTAGATGATGAATCATGTAAAAATATTGGAGTTAGATTTCCTCTATTCAACTAGAATGTATAGGTATTATTACTCATGTTATGTATCTTTTGGTAGGTGACATAAGAGAGTGAGGTATTCTTTTGATCGTGAATTTGAGCATTGAGTTTTTATAAACCAATGTAACCAGTGTTCAGTAAGAATAAATTTTAACATTATGAATTATTGGGACACTAATAGTACAAGTTCCTAATGGTTTTTTGTATTCATTTTTTCAAGTTGGGTTTTTATTATGCTCAGGTTGGGTAGGTTTCTTTCATATGGTAGTCAGTAATACTATGTGTCTGATTTTTATATTTTAAGTGTTTGTGTTTTTTATATAATAACCATATCCTTTCAAAAATATTTCTTTAAATAATATTTATCAATATAGTTTAAGATGTTTTTGGAATGTTATAACTGAAAGTTTCTTAATGTGGTTATAAAAAATTTAAAATTTCTTTGTTTTAATAAGACATTTTATTTACCATAAGCCGCGTTAATGTAAAAGAGGTCATAGTAATACAATATTATTTAGAAATATAGATGGTTCTGTGATTTAATGAAGGCTTTGAGGAGATTAAAATCCACATTTGTTAAAAATTATTTACATTTAATGTAATCGCATGAGGTTGTTTTATCATTAATGAAATTATTATTTATTAATAAGTGGCTAGAGTTTTCGGATGAAAAACTAACAATTTATTCCATTTCTATCTTATTTATCCTCTTCTTCATAGTGGAATTCTTTCTTAAGAGCTATACATCATTTCTATTAGGTTTCTAAAAATATAATTTTATAAATGTCTTTTAGTTGTAGAGGAGTTCTCAAGTCGAGTATAGAAATGAATACTTTTCATAAAAAGATAGAACATCTTTTTGTCTGAATATCTATAACACAACATTTTGATCCATGATAAAATCATAAAGGTTTATTGTATTTTGAAAATAGATACATAATCTTTTAATTTCATGAATGTTATTCAAAATCCTTAATCAAGACATTCTTAGATAGATCACTTCTTAGAAATACCATACATCAAACCATTCTTCACATTCCAGGGAAAAAGGAACATAATAAAGGGTCCTCTGGTAAACTCTTTAAGGGTAAACACAGAAGATGTCAATATTCAATTAAGAATAACACAAGCATAATGGTATGAGAACAAGATATTATCATTGGAAAAACAAACCTAGTATATCGAAGATCATAAAAACGAGTCCTGGAATAAAGCATGGTTGTTTATAAGATATGAATCATAAAGTAATTAGTGAACATGATCCATGATATCATAATATTGGTATAATAAATACGTTTTTAGAATTCACATAATCATAGACAACTCTAACCATAAAAAAGACTCATTCCAAGACTATAATAATGGATTGGATTCACTCAATATTCCATAATATCTTTATTAAAGGTTATGTACCAATAATATCATAGTGGTAGAGTCCCTTGCTAAACTTGTTTCACTATAAATTCTAGTTCATATTATCTCGTGAGATATCTATCAATACCCATTGAATTATAGGGATATATAATTATTGTTATACCAATTACACAGTCATGATCCAGTCATATGTGTTCCATAATATAATAAAAAATTCAATATATAATAACCTATATAAAGGAAACATTTTTCACAACATTTCAACATTTCATTATATAATAACTTATAGAAAATAAACTTGTTTCACATAAAACTCATCGTCATAAAAATAAACCAAACGATAAATAATAAGGTGTGTATCATTGGATTATGCGCCAATTAAATCATAATTAACTTCAATATAAGCTATATTTGATGAAAAATTTCTTTAAAATGTTTCAATCATATTTCATGAATAAAAACACTTTTCATTTTTAAATCATTTATTTAAAAAATAAATTTTTTAAAATTCTTTTGTAAAACATTTTATTTTGAAAGAAACACGGAATTTTTTAACGTGATATTAAAATAATTGAGTGGTTATGACAATGGGTAATTTTTTAATGTCCAGGATGTAAAAAAAAGATTCTTTTCATATTCTTATTAAAAAGTCGATATTAACTCATTTATAAAAAATTAATATTACTTTGTTTTTTTAATAAATAAAAAATTCGGGATAAAAAATCTTTAAAATAATAATATTAATTCATGAAAAACAATAAAACATAAATAAAACTAGGATATTGAAGAAAAATGTTTTTTAACCAAATAAAAAAAGGCATTTTTCTTAAAAAAATATTTCCAAATCATTTGAAGTGCCAAAGAGATAAAAATTGTAATACTAAAGAAAAAATCTATGAATAAACAGAGTAGACTTAAATGAAAATAGTTTTTATAAAATGACCATATAATTTTCTTCAATGGAATTACAACATAGAAAATCCTGATTCAAATGAGATTGAAACAAAAAACCATTTTACTTTGGTAACTTTTGAATCATAAGATGCATGTAATAATAAAATCATATGAAAATTTATATATAAATATAATAAGGAGATTAATGGTATAAAATTTTAAAGGATCTATATATATACCACATAAATTAAGATAGCTTAATCACATAACATATGGCCCAAAAGAGACAATTTGAGATCGTAAACCCTTACCACCTTGGTAATCTCTATGTAAAAACCTATTGAATGTTAGAGCCTTAGATGGATTTTTAAATCCTTATAATTTACATGAGAATAAAAATAAAATACATATATGATTATTATATTCACAATACAAAGTAAACAAGTGGTTAATATGGCATGTAACACACAAAAATAAAAGTGAGATGGGAAACTCTTACCTCCTATTTGACATGCTTCAAAGAAGTTATAACCTACCATAAAAAAATTTAAATTTATTATAATTATATAATAAAATAATTTCCATAATTATTTTATTATATATTAGACACTTTTAATTTTTTAATACCAAATAACTAAAAAATCCTTGTTAAAATCATTATTTGTAGTTGTTAACTATATTTTTCATGGATGTTTCAACTCAGTGGTTCCCATAATTGAATATTTATCAGGTTTACATAATTTAAAAAATGTTAATAAATATAGAATTATATTTTTTCTTAATTATATAAATATTTATAATCACCCATGAAAAGTATAGATATATGAATTATTTATATGGTTCATGGAGATGTTAGGGTGTACGTAGGCTTGAACACTATTTTCATTTTTTAATAAAAAGAAGGAAATAAAGGTAAATATTATTTCATAATTATAGAAACACATTTTTATAAAAAATAATATATATATATATATATATATATATATTAAATCTATTATTATTAGCATCCAATTAGATCAGAAATGAAAAAAAACACATCGCTTAATGGAGGTGGTATTCCACATGTACGTAAGAGCACTGTTATATTTTTGCAATGAATTATGAAATAAAAAGGTATATATGATATTAATACTATAAAATAATAATTTTTTAATAAATATAATATATAAAAACTAAACCAATCATAATAATATTCCATTAATGATGGTAATTTAAAATTATTTATATCGTTATAAGGATGTGGTAGTCCACACTTATGCATGAGTTACAATTTCACTTCCCTTTTTATTGAATTGCTGGTAGATAATGATGGTCCTATAAAGTTGAAAAATCTTAAGTATATTGAGGAGAAAAAAATTATCATCTTATAATTAATTACACAAATATATAGATGGTATAAAAAGATATATATTGAAAATTTTCAGGTATGATGATTACCTCTTCTTCGGTATGCCTAATTTAGATCCCATCTTAAGGGAACATGGAAGTCTATTTTAGGAATAAAAGAACAATGAATTTATTATAGATAAAATTTTAAGATAATTTTATAGGTATTTATAAATATATATTTTTTAATGTGGTGCAAATAAGAGAGAGTAGAGGTGTCATTTTATATGTGGGTGATAGGACACACCTGGAATTTCTTAAAGGAAAAAAATATAATAATGCCTTATTCAATATGAATGACTCTAAATGGATAGTTATTATATTTTAAGATAATATAGGTTGAAATTACATTTATTAAATATTATTTGGAAAATTGAATTTGAAATATTACCCATATCTCTTGATTTAACCCCCAGTATACCCGCTGTAACCATAACCGTGGTAATGTTTTTCACTATTTTTACTATTCATTTTGAAAAACTTTTATTCGACCATATTACCAAATATTAATTGTATTGATTCCAAATATTAAATCAATTTTTTCAAATAAAATTCATCAATGTGGATTGATTTAACTTAAAATTAACTCTGTAAATTGTGACAAAAATGGTTTTCCAAGAGAAAAAAAATATAAAACATTTTATACCAAATAAAACGTAAAGTTGTTCCAAAAGTCATTAATTATATTATTAATAAATTAAATTAACTAATTTTACTATCCAATTTTTTTCAGAAAAATAGATCATATAGAATTCTTGAAACAAAAAGTATGTTTTGAATAAAAATCTGTATTTTCCAGTTTTCGTTGAAAAATCAATCATTTCAAGAAATTATCAAAAATTAAATCTAAGTTAATTTTTTAGATGATTATTTTAAAAAATAAATTTCATTTTTTCAATTTTTTTTAAAAGTTGTATAAATTAATTATATTATTTTCTCACAAAAAAAATTTGAAATCTATTTTTATGAAATGATGTATTTTTCAGTCATATAATGAGTTTACTAAAAACTAAGTGTATATTTATCAATATATTTTCTTTATCAAACATTGTTGTACATGTTTTTAAGAAAATATTTTTATTCTTATTCTTACTTACATATTTATTACAATGATATAATGGTACATTTCATTGTGGTTTGTTTAGACTAAGGGTTCGATGTATTATAAGATATCGAAGAAATTAAATTTATTTGAATATAAATATATCATAAAATATATATTTGTTACATTGATAGTTATAAATATATATGATATTTTTATTTTAATAAATATTAAAATTAGATTATAGTTCCTTTTATTGGTTCAGTTATTTTGAGGGTTTAAAGGTTAGTTCTTTGGATAGTGTCAACCTTCCTTAAGATATACCTCTCTCATAGAAGCTATGTTTTATGAGTTTCTTATACCTCATTTTTATTCGATGATGAAATATGTATTCTATTTTTAATTTAAATGATATTTTATATATTTAGGGTATTCAATAATTCAACTTTTAAATTTTCCCACGTGTATTTTTATTTTTCATAGCTAGTGTTTTTTATTTATGTTTGGTTTTAATTATTGGGGATAATTGTAATTTGTGTAGAATATAATATAATATAAAAAATCACTCTCAAAAAAAAACCCCCCTTTCATATTTTGAATGAATTAAGTGGATGTTAGAAAATGGAAAATGGAGATAGAGCATGGATTCTAGTGGGGGATATGTAACAAGACATTTCCACATGTACTCCATCATAAAGGTTTTCCTGGAATATTTGATTTTTTCAATAGTCTCTGGTGTCACATTGTGGGGAGTTGAGTCAAGATAGAGGTTCTATGTAGTGGTAAAAATGAGGATCCAAGATATTCTAATGTTGTTTTGTTTCAAGGTAGATCTTTGGTTAAGACATGATAATGGTTGGTTATAGTGTGGAGGTTCCTATTTCATTCTAATATGGGGTGTCCCTAGATTAATTCGACACAACATCTCCTGAGGTAATACTAAATCATATTACTTTATCTATGAGGATTAGTTTGGTGGAATTATATTTTTAAGATGTTTTGATTTTATCTTATATAGATCAATTATCATATGGGTTCATTGAGATTTAATTTTACACAAACAATTTTTTAATCATCCACACATTGTCATTGTGGTGTGGTCCTTTCTGTTGGAGCATATAAACTTGTGTTGTTGAGTATATTTCTCTTTGTATCTGAGATAGGTTTTACTATAATATCACCAAATATATCAGGGATTGATTTGGGGTTCATTACGTTAATGGGATAAGGCTGGGGATTCTATCATGATTCTCAAATGATCAAATGTCATTGAATAGACACCATAGTTGAGGGGTAGGCTTATTTTAATGGTTGGAGTTAAGTTTGAGTTAACATTTGTATTTGAGGATATATAAGGTGATATTACAATGTTTTTTTGAGATACAAACAATATATCCTTATTAAATCATGATTGTAACAAGTTACACAGTGCTTCCTAAATTTTATAGGTTGGTAAAAAAACTAACTAGATGTACTAAATTGGACATTTTAAGTTATCATTTGATTGGTTTTTTCTCATGATTAAATAGATTAACAATTTTTTATCCCAAGTGAATTTATAATATATTCATTTTTATCCTATTCTCTTCCTTTATTTTGGAGGAGCCTTTGATAGTGGTGTTGATTAAGGTTTGGTATTCTACTATTGTGGTTTATTAGAAAATAATCAAATACAGGGCATGTGGTTCATCCTTGTGTGTTTTGTATAATTTGATTGGTGTTTTATAATCTTATCATATAGTGATAGTTGAATATATAGTTGGGTTATGGGATTCAAGACATTTCATCCCTTATTTATATGTAACTATAGAATTATAAAGATTCTATTTTCTTTAAGTGAATGGTATTTATTAACCAAAAATAAGGAAATGAACCAGAACAAATGAAATTGAAGTAATATGGTGAATTTTTATGTGTTTTAATAGAATATGTGTCATTTATTATGTATTGATACTTATTGTTTGCCAATAATTACAAGTAAATCTTATTTTATAATAATGAAATTTATGAACTGCCTTTGAAAATTGGAAAATCACATTAAAATCAAATGAAATGGAGATGGTTATAATTTGAAGTTATTGATGTTTTTTATACCTAATGTGTAAAATATATATAGATGCATTACTAAAATAAGTTTCTTAATGTTGTTCACTATTATGTTTATTATAATTTAATATTCCAAATATGGTTCATTGATATGTGTTATTATTTTATCACTAACTACAATTGTTTATATTATTTTCACCTTCATAATTGGATAAATCACATAATGTTGGCAATTAATTAGTTATATTAAATTCTAGAATTATATTATTGGTATCTGAAAATTAAATTCTAATTTAGTATTAAATAATTGTTTAAGATAATCTCCTCAACATGAATAATAAACACACTTACTCTGGATTTTTTGTATCTTTAATATTACTTTTTATGTTATAGGAGGTATTGGTTTGTTATTATGGCCGATTAGGAGGATTGTTTGTTGTTGACCTGTGGTAGTGATGGATAGGCTATCATATGAAAATGAAAAAAATGGAAATGATGGTATTTTTTAAAGAAAGTTGTTTTGTGGAAATTATTTTGACTATTTTGATCGGTAATATTGTGTTTTTTATAGTGAAGGGTTTAGTATTATTGGGGTTGTGTTGGATTATTCTGGTGTCATGGGACATGGATGTAATAGAAACAATTGGTAGTGGTTAATATGATGGTATTGGATAGTAGTGGGATATAAATTAAATTATCACTATGATTGTAATATTTCTATCAAAAATATTTGGAAGGACAGAATAAATATAAATAATGTGAGTGATTAACATCTTCAAAAAAAATTGATTTTGTAATGCCCCGACCCTACTTACCCAGAGTCAGTGCATTATTTTAATACATTTTCATGATTACAAGGAATACCATCCTGAAGAACCGATCAGTTTAGCAGTCTTGGAAAATAGATTACATGCATGAATGTTACATTACACTTTGTAACAAAACAATATAAATAATTCTTTATGAATTCCTTTATTCTATTGGCTTAACCCTCTATATCAATCACAATACACTTCTTAGAATCCTGGGAAAAATAAAACAAAGAAAGGGGTGAGCTAAGATGCTCATTAAGGATAACAATATAGCAGAAACTTCCACAAATAAGCATAAACATTTAAGTCAATGTATAACTAAAACAAAAGCCTTTTAAACTTGACCTTCAGCATAATATGGAAAAAATAAAATGAAATAATTCCATTTACTTATTCACATGGATATTCTACTAGTTGAATAATCACATGCAATATCATTAACCACTTTCATAACGATGGAATGAATAATTCCAGAATATCATAACCACATAGCCAAGGCCTCGTGCCAAGACTACAAATAAGATTTTTTCAAGGCCTCGTGCCAAGATGCCAGTTTATCTCATGCGACCTATCGATGCATCGAAGAGCTATAGCGGGCTCCACCCGTCACTTACTAAGTCTAGTGCATTCCTCATATGAAAATGTCTAATCATAACATAAACATTCGTATTAAATATTGCATATGAAATGTCAATACTTTTCCCATAAACCATGAATGGTATAAAAATAACACATCCAAAGTCAAATATATCACAAAACCTTCAACACAATATGGAAGATTTTTATCATGATAAATCAACTTCAAAACTAGTTTAAAATCCATTAAAAGATTTTGACTTGATGAAAATAATTTGTAAAACTCTTTGAGAGAAATACCCCTTTTTCATGAAAACATTTAAAAGTCACACAATCTGGAAAAAAAATTCATTTAAAGACATTTTTTAATCAAATTTTCTCATACCACTTTGAAACTTTTGAAAGGAATTAACATTTTAAAAACATTCATGTCCATATAAATAAATCCTTAAACCCATTTTGAAGACATAGACATTAATGAGAAAGATTTAGGAGAATAAATATTTAAAACATTTGAAATGATTTTTTAGTAAAAATTCCCTTAAAATAAACCCTTTCAAAACTATTTCATAAAACATGGACATGGATAATAAATATTTCCCAGAAGATACTTACGTAAAAACAACCTCGGATAATAAATAGATTGTGAAATTAACACTTACCAATTTGGTAACATACGAGACATACACCCCATGAAAGAGGTATCATAAAATGAATATGTAAATACACATAAATTAAAGTGTATTACATAAAGAATACAATTATGGGAAGTACATACACCACAAAAAAGGTAATAGTGGCATTATGGCATGATTCTCATGGGAATACGGAGTGAGATGAAAACCCATTACCTTCCAGTTTCCTTTAGTCAAGGGTACGTTTAGCCTCCTGTATGAAGACTATAGTATGTTATTAAATTATACCAGAACCATATTAATATTTATGATATCATACATTGTTCATTTATGACTTTATACTACCCTTTTAATAATAATTTCCATGTTATATTAATATTTTGGGTAATAATCGCTTTCTTTATCGTACGTGTTTTAACTTGTTACTCTTGATTGTATCACATAGATCATGATTTAAGAACTTCCAGACTATAAAACATGATATATTTATAATATATATTTTGAATATAAAAATTTATAATAGACGTATATATAAAATGGAAAACATCGTTTATGGAGACGGTAGTCCGTACGTACGCATAAACGCTGTTTCCGTTTTTATATAGTATTGAATGGAAGTAAGTGAATAAGATATATGTAAGTACATAAATACTTATATATATAAATATATATATCTCTAGTATCATTATTATGTCATATAATACATGCTTATTAGTAATATATATTTTTATAATCGTCGATAAATAGTGAACATGGAAATGAATATCATCGCATCGTGGAGACGGTAATCTATACGTACGCACGAGCAAAAATGTCATTCTTTTGATATTAATATAATATATAATTGTATGGAATATAATATATACAGAATCATTATCATGTTATATTTATCAAATACACATCATTATTAGACCCATCCAAATAATAATGTATTGAATAACAATTACACCACGACGTGGAGACG
Source organism: Viscum album (assembly GCA_963277665.1). NCBI lineage: Eukaryota > Viridiplantae > Streptophyta > Magnoliopsida > Santalales > Viscaceae > Viscum > Viscum album. The sequence continues at coordinate 182,266,967 of OY728130.1, forward strand.
TTAAGTAGTACCTACGCGCATATGGTGACATGTCATTCAAAGGGTGGATAGAATAATGAATTTGGTTGTACCATAATTATAATAACATCACAGTATACATGATATACATGATTTATTATTTTAGGATGGAAACAACAAAGAAAAAGGAAGTGGAAGAAGAAAGGAACTTGAAAGAGGGTGGTGAAATCATTACCTCTTCTTTGGGTTCTTCCTTTTGATTTGATCAAAAGGGATATTTACGTTGGATTTATGATAAAAAAAAGGCCTCTAAATTTAAGGTAGGATAGTTTAGAGGGTATTTGGGTAGGGTTTGGCCAAACCAAATGACTTAGATGTTGTGAATTAGAGAGAAGGGAGAGTGCCCTTTTATAAGAGGGGTGAGGGGAACCTAAGGAAAAACTAAAAATATTATTTTATAATAAATTCATATTCGGTTTCTAATGGATCCAAAGTTAAATATTTAAATTATAAGGTGTGGATAGGTCTAAAAAAACTCAACCAATATATTTTAGACAATTTCAGGTTACCATTTTAACCTTATCATTTAGATTTAACTCTAAGTTTAATAATTTAACTTTTATCGTGTCTTCTTGCATTCTTACACTATATGGTTTATAAACATACTATATACTGCCAATTGAACCCAAATTGGTTCATTAATGTAATATATATTATTATATAAGTCTTTAGGTCGAACCTTATATTTTTAGGACCATTATATCAATTAATAATATAATATTTGTTTTAAAAACTATTTTATGTCAATTTTGACACTATTTGGAATTTTGTTTGTTAAAATAATAACAGGATTACATCAAAAATATACATTTACTCAATCCTAACAAGTCATATTCACCTAGAAAATTCTAGGATGTCATAAAAAGTTTGAAATTTTATTTATTTTAATATTTATAATACCATTTATTTGATTCTTTCATGAATAAGGTAATTACTACATCATCATTGTATCATAAATAAATTTATTTATTTAATGTTTAAAAATTATAAATAAAATACCATGATATAGGTAATATTTTTAGAATTCTAATTACTATTTATAATCGAATTTATCTTATGAAAAACCCTATATTAAAAATGTGTTAGTTATTAAACTTTGATTTTACTTCTTTTAACTCTTCTTTGAATTAAATAATAATAAATGTCCTAATCTAATCCAAGTGGACCTAAATGATAATATTTTATTCCTGAGATTGTTTTCAGTTAAGGTAAACTTGTCCAATATAATCAGGACATGTGTGAGGGTAATATTAATATCATCTATATACTTTTAACCGTGGTAAATAAAAGTAAAAAGTTACTATTCACCAAAAATTATTTTCATCTCATTGAACCAAATTTTACTCCTTGATATTAACCGTGTCTCTCGGATTTTTTAAATTTAACTCACAGAAGTGGTAAAATTACGTTTTATGGTAATTTTCAAATTCTCCTAGGAGGTGGGTAAAAGACGGTGAAAAGTTCAATAAAATTTTTATATATCTAAAATTATTATAAACTGACTCTAATGAATTACAATGATATTATATAAGTATTATGTATCTATTTTGACATAAATTAATTTAAATAAAATAAATAATTATTTAAATAAAAAAACCGGTTTTAACCAATAACTTAGTGTTTTTCACTATTCATCATAAATTGATGTTTCTCAGAAAAATACCAAAAATAGGCCTAAGATATATTTGATATTATGAATTCAAAAATTATTTCTATTTTACCAAATTCAAAACATATAAATTTCATTAATTAATTTTAATTAATCCGCGTTGTCAAAACAAATAGCTTGTTTTTAAGAAATAATAACTATCAAAAGATTGACACTTACTTATGTCCAGTTTAAATGTGAAATAATTTCCAATGTACAACATTGTGTCAAAGGGTAAAAATACATTCTAAATATACATTAAAACCACTCAAATTCATAATTTATCACTATTAATTATTTTGATTAAAAAAACTGTTTTAAATTAAAATTTAGTAATTTTCACTATTCATCAAAATATAAAACTTATCAGAAAAGTACCAAAATTTTACACTAAGCTAGTTTCGATATTTGGAATCCAAAAATTAAGTTAATGTTAAATGATAAAATGTATAAAATTTCAAAAAGTGGGTATTACTATTCTTAACGGCTAGTATGATTGGTTGTGGTGTGTTAGAACTTGAAGTTGCGTATAACACACGCTATTGTATTATTCAAAGAAAAGCGTACCGTGAAAGCTTGGGGTGTTACATTCTCCCCTCCTTCAATACATTGCGTCCTCACGATTTATGCTCGGTATTGGAATCTTGGGGTTCACATTTGAAAATATCATAGTTGAAATCCCACATCGAAAAATGGATTAATGAGGCCTCTATTTAAAATAAAGAGTGGAAAGTATGAAGGATACCGAAAATAACACATACTTGGATTCCATGTAGGAAAAGATGGATATGTAAGAAAAATATAACCATAAATATCTGATGGAGATTGGTAGAGAACATGGCTATGAAAAGGCCAACAATCCCAAAGCCATAAATTTTTAATGATCTAATGTACCATCTAGGAAAACATTTTTGTTCTATGTTCCTTTTCTTAATGTTGAGGAATTTATTTATGAGATTGGCTAAGATCATAAGGAGATATACTTAATTTATAATTAGAGTTTTATCCATTAAAACTTTTCTACCACAAACCCATCTTTCACCCCAAAACATAATACAACTCAAAAATACTCTATTTATCCTAATCATATAGGGTTCCAAATATAATGAATTTATAATTCACATATCAGAACCTTTAAAAAACTACATTATACCATCCCAGAACTTCATGTTGTCCAGTGGTAGGCGATAAATCCCAATTTCACTATGGTTGTGGGTTCAATTCCAGCAGCTTTGTCTGATGCGACGGGCCGTCACACGGTCTGCATTTTGTCCATTTATAAAAATACAAAAATAAAATTTCAAACATAACCCATTCCAACCTTTAGACTTATCCAAAATAATTATGTAAACTCTCAGCCCAAAATTTATATGAAAGGTAAACATAATTTAGATCCGTTTTACCCCGTAATAGCATGTGAATACATTTATCATGTATTCATTAAAGACACTGCATCATCCTGAATTACCATAAAACATTATTGATTACATTCATGCTACCTTATTCCTTATAGAATACTGGATATACTTCATCCATCCAAAAATGTTGAAAACTCCAACAATGATGGAATATACAAATCTTTAATCAGTTTCAAGGCAGTCAAGAATATCCAATATAATTTACCCAAATCAGCATTATCTTATTCCAAAATCAATACCTCAATATTAGGACCATGTTAAGGTTTATCATTCCTTCAACCATGTAATTTCCAAAAAGTTTAACTGACTGTAGAGTCACTTTTATTATTACCATAAAATCTCAAATCCTTAATGAAATATTCCTGTAGTACAATCCTTATTTATTTCCAGTACATTATTGACACAACACTTCAATGAAACAATTGCAAAATAACAACATAAGAACACTATTCTTTCCTCTTCATCTATGGTAGTATCATAACTTGATTATTATCAAATAGCATCATTTGGGGAATACTCTGATGATTTGAACACTGGTTTGCGTAGAGTCCGAACTTTTTACAGATGAAGCATTGTAAATTTGAAACTTTTTTCTTACCCTTGTAGTCACATACTTGGTAACCTTTTTCTCTACACTTATAAAAAACTCCAATTCCCTTCAGGCAAGTTCTAGGGTGTTTCTTCCCACAGTTATCACATATGGGAAAATTCTTCTTTTCTCTCTTCCCTTTATCCATCTTTCTCTCTACCATCATTTTCTTCTCTTGCTTCCCTTTAAAGCCATAGGACTCAGAGAATTCTTTACTTATCATATTAACACATGATACTATTTCTTCATATGATGAGAAATCATAAGATACTATTCCCTTATAAATGTTGGCCTAATACCGTGGAAGATAATATCCTTCTCACTCTTTGGATCATACGTGTTTCTAGAGTTCACATTCCTTCTACTGGACGCCATTTCTATATAATGGCATACACTAGGTCAGTTTATGAATTTCAATGAATAATTCCAAACTTGTAAAATACCTAACGTAAATTGAACAGTTTGAGGATATAATGCATAATCATAAAAATGTTTTCGTTGAGTAATTATATACTTATAACCCTTCATAATGGTTTGTAGAGAAAATGAGAATTATCCTAAGCATATCCCCAGGGAGTGTCGTAACCAAGAGTCCAGCAAGGCCCGTTGTCGTGCACCAGTTCCCGTTCAAGTCTAGCTTAAAGAAGTGTTTTTGGGATTTACCCCTAGGTACATATTTGCCAGATCCACCTCTACCTGCTCGTATCCAGACAAGGATGTATTACTTAGAAATCTCACAAAATCTCAACAATACCAAAATTATAGGAAGTTCTTCTTTACTAATCCTCAAAGTCTATATTAGGGATATGTGCTCTAATCAGAGTTTATCTAAATCTAGATTCCAAGTTTATTGCTAAACTTCCTCTCATACCAACTATAACGCCTCGACCCCAGTTACCCAGAGTCGGTGCATTATTTTAATACATTGGCATGATTACAAGGAATAAATTCTCGAAGGACCAAACGGTTTAGCAGTCTTGGAAAATAGATTACATATATGAATGTTAAATTACACTCTGTAAAAAAACAACATAAATAATCCTTTATATATGCCATTATTCCCTTGGCTTAACCCTGCATATCAATCACAATACACTTCTTGGATTATTGGGAAAAATAAAACATAGAAAGGGGTGAGCTCAGATGCTCAGTAAGGATAACAATATAGTGCAAAATTTCATAAATAATCATAAAAATTTAAGGCAATGTATAACTAAAACAAAAGCCTTTTAAACTTGAACTTCAGAATAATATGGCAAAAAAATGAAATAATTCCATTTACTTATTCACATGGATATTCTACTAGTGTAATAATCACATGCAATATCAATAACCACTTTCATAACGATGGAATGCATAATGCCAGAATATCATAACCACGTTTCCAAGGCCTCGTTCCAAGACTACAAATAATATTGTGTCAAGGCCTAATCCCAAGACACTAGTTTGTCTCATGAGACCTACCGATGCATCGAGGAACTATAGCGGGCTCCACCCGTCACTTACTAAGTCCAATGCATTCCTCATATGAAAAGGTCTAAACATAACGTAAACAATCATATTAAAACTAGCATATGAAATGTCAATAGTTTACCCATAAACCATGAATGGTATAAAAATAACACATAAATAGTCAAACATATCACAAAACCTTAAACAAAATATGGAAGATTTGTATATTGATAAATCATCTTCAAAACAAGTTTAAAATCCATTAAAGGATTTTGACATTGATGAAAATGATTTGTAATACTCCTTGAGAGAATTAACCATTTTTTATGAAAACATTTAAAGTCACACAGTTTGGAAAATAAGTTATTTAAATAAATTTTTGAATCAAAATTTCCCATAACACTTTGAAACTTTTTAAAGGAATTAACATTTTAAAAACATTCATGTCCATATAAATAAATCCTTAAAAACCATTTCGAAGATATGGACATTAATGAGAAAGATTTAGAAGAATAAATATTTAAAACATTTGAAATGATGTTTTAGTAAAAATTATCTTAAAACAATCCCTTTTAAAACTCTTTCATAAAACATGGACATGGATAATATATATGTCCCAGAAGATACTTACGTAAAAACAACCTCGGATAATAATGTGATTGTGAAATTAGCCCTTACCAATTTGGTAACTTACTAAACATACACCCCATGAAAGAGGTATCATAGAATGAATATGTAAATACACATAAATTAAAGTGTATTACATAAAGAATACAATTATGAGCAGTACATACACCACACAAAAGGTAATAGTGGCAATATGGCATGCATATCACGGGAATAAGGAGTGAGATGAAAACCCCTTACCTTTCAGTTTCCTTTAGTCGATGGTACGTTTAGCCTACTGTATGAAGACTATAGTATGTCATTAAATAATAACAGAACCATATTAATATTTATGATATCATACATGATTCATTTATGACTTTATACTAACCTTTTAATAATAATTTCCATGTTATATTAATATTTCAGGTAATAATCGCTTTCATTATCGTTCGTGTTTTAACTTGTTACTCTTGATTGTATCACTTAGATCATGATTTAAATACGTACAGAATATAAAACATGATTTATTAATCATATATATTTAGAATATAAAAATTTATAATAGGCGTATATATGAAATGGAAAACACCGTTTATGGAGACGGTAGTCCGTACGTACGCATAAACATTGTTTCCGTTTTTATATAGTATTGAACGGAAGTAAGTGAATAAGATATATGTAAGTACATAAATACTTATATATATAAATATATATATCTCCAGTATAATTATTATTTCATATAATACATACTAATTAGTAATATATATTTTTATAATCGTCGATGAATGGTGAACTTGGAAATGAATCTCATCGCGTCATGGAGACGGTAATCCGTACGTATGCACGAGGGAAAATATCATTCTTTTGATATTAATATAATATATAATTGGATGTTATATAATATATACAGAATCCTTATCATGTAATATTTATCAAATAGACATCATTATTATACTCATCCAAATAATAATGTATTGAATAACAATTACACCACGACGTGGAGACGGTAAGCCGTACGTACACACGTATGGTGACATGTCATTCAAAGAGTGGATAGAATAATGAATTTGGTTGTACCATAATTATAATGACATCAATGTATATATAATATACTGGAGTTATTATTTTATAATGGAAACAACAAAGAAAAATGAAGTGGAAGAAGAAAGGAACTTGAAAGAGGGTGGTGAAATCATTACCTCTTCTTCGGGTTCTTCCTTTTGATTTGATCAAAAGGGCTCCATAGGTTGGCTTTCTGATCCAACTAAGGCCTCTAAATTTATGGGAGGATAGTTGAGAGGTTATTTGAGCAGGGTTTAGATGAACCAAATGGGTTAGAAGCTATGAATTAGAGAGAAGGGGAGGTTCCCTTTTATAAGAGGGGTGAGGGGAACCTTAGGAAAAACATAAAATATTATTTTATAATAAATTCATATTCGGTTTCTAATGGCTCCAAAGGTCAATATTTAAATTATTAGGTGGGTATAGGTCGAAAAAAACTCAACCAATCAGTTTTAGACATGTTTAGGTTAGCATTTTAACCTTATAATTTAGATTTAACTCTAAGTTAAATAATTTAACTTTTATCGTGTCTTCTTGCATTCTTACACTATATGGTTAATAAACTTACTATATACTACCACTCAAACCCCAATTGGTTAATTAATGTCATATATATTATTATATAAGTCTTTTTGCTGAACCTTATATTTTTAGGATCATTATATCAATTAATTATATTATATTTGTTTTAAAAACTATTTTATGTCAATTTTGACACAATTTAGAATTTTTTTGTTAAAATTAAAACAACATGATTACATCAAAAAAATACATTGAATCAATCCTAACATGTCATATTCACCTATAAAATTCTTGGATTTCATAAAAATGTTGAAATTATATTTATGTTAATATTTATAATACCATTTATTTGATTCTTTAATGAATAAGGTAATTACTGTATCATCATTGTGTCATAAATAATTTTTTTTATTTAATGTCTAAAAATTAAATATAAAAGACCATGATGTAGGAAATCTTTTTAGATTTCTAATTAATATTTATAATCAAATTTATCTTTTTTAAAACCCTATATTAAAAATGTTTTAGTTATTAAACATCGATTTTAACTATTTTAACTCTTCTTTGAATTAAATAATAATAAATGTCCAAATCTAATACAAGTGGACCTAAATGATAATATTTTATTCCTAAGTTTGTTTTTTTAGATAAACTTGTCCAATAGAATTAGGACATGTGTGAGGGTAATATTAATATCATTTTTACCCTTAATTACCCTATTTACTTTTAACCGTGGTAAATAAAAGTAAAAAGTTACTATTCACCAAAAATTATTTTCAACTCATTGAACAAAATTTTACTCCTTGATATTAACCCTGTATCCATGATTTTAAAAATTCAACTAATAGAAGCGGTAAAATTATGTTTTATGCGAATTTTCAAATTCTCCTAGGAGGTGGGTAAAAAACCGTGAAAAGTTAAATAAAATTTTTATATATCTAAAATTATTATAAACTGACTCCAATTAATTACAATGATATTATATAAGTATTATGTATCTATTTTGACATAAATTAATTTATATAAAATAAAAAATTATTTAAATAAGAAATCTATTTTAACCAATAACTCAGTGTTTTCACTATTCATCAAAAATTGATGTTTTCTCAGAAAAATACCAAAAATTCGGCCTAAGATATATTTGATCTTATGAATTCAAAAATGATGTATATTTTATCAAATTCAAAACATATAAGTTTCATTAATTAATTTAAATTAATTCTTGTTGTCAAAACAAATAGCGTGTTTTTAAGAAATAATAACTATCAAAAGATTGACACTAACTTATGTCCAGTTTAAATGTGAAATTATGTCCAATGACCAAAATTGTGTTAAATGGTAAAAATATATTCTAAATATACTTTTAAAACTACTAAAATTCATAATTTATCACTATTAATTATTTCGATTAAAAAAGTTTTTTTTAATTAAAAGTTAGTAATTTTCACTATTTATCAAAATATGAAAGTTATCTAAAAAGTACCAAAATCTTACCATAAGCTAATTTAGATATTAAAAATCCAAAAATTAAGTTCATTTTGAATGATAAAATGTATAAAATTTCAAAAACTATGTATTACTATTCTTAATGGCTAGTATGATTGGTTGTGGTGTGTTAGAACTCGAAGTTGCGTATAACACTCGCTATTGTATTATTTAAAGAGAAGCGTACCATGAAAGCTTGGGGTGTTACATTCTACCCTCCTTAAATAGATTTACTCCTCACAATTTATGCTTGGTATTAGAAGCTTGGGGTTGAAATTTGAAAATATCATAGTTGAAATCCCACATCAAAAAATGGATTAATGAGGCCTCTATTTAAAATAAAGAGTGGTAAGTATGAAGGTTATCGAAAAAGAACATACTAGGGTTCCATGTAGGAAAATATGGATATGGAAGAGAAATATAACCATCAATATCTAATGGAGAGTGGTAGATAACATGGCTATGAAAAGGCCAACAATCCCAAATCCATAAATTTGTGATGATCTAAGGTACCATCTAGGACAACATTTTTGTTCTAAGTTCCTTTTCCTAATGTTGAGGAATTTATTTATGAGATTGTATAAGATCATATGGAGATATACTTAATTTATAGTCAGAGTTTATCCATTAATAAATTTCTACCACAAACTCATCTTTCACCCCAAACATAATACAACTCAAAAATACTCTATTTATCCTAATTGTATAGGGTTCCAAATATAATGAATTTATAATTCACATATCAAACCCTTAAAAAAATTACATTTTACCATCCAGGAACTTCATGTAGTCCATTTGTAGGTGATAAATCCCAATAGCACTATGTTTGTGGGTTCAATTCCCGCAGCTTTGTCCGACGCGACGGGTCATCACACGGTCTGCCTGTTGCCCATTTATAAAAATACAAAAATAACCTTTCAAACTTAATCCATTACAACCTTTAGACTTATCCAAAATACTTCTGTAAACTCTCAGTCCAAATTTTATATGAAAGTTAAACATAATTTACATCTATTTTACCCCGTAATAACATGTGAATACCTTTATCATGTATTCTTTAAAGACACTAAAACATCCTAAATTACAATAAAACATTATTGATTACATTCATGCTCCCTTATTCCATATAGAATATTGGATATACTTCATCCATCCAAAAATGTTCTAAACTCCAACAATGATGGAATATAAAAAATATTTAATCAGTTTCAAGACAGTCAAGAATATCCAATAAAATTTACCCAAATCAACTATATCTTATTCCAAAATCAGTACCTCAATATTAGGACCATATTAAGTATTATCTTTCCTTCAACCATGTAATTTCCAAAACATTTAACTGGCTATAGAGTCACTTTTCTTAGAACCATAAAATCTCAAATCCTTAATGAAATAGTTCTTCAGTACAATCCTTACTTATTTCCAGTAAATTATTAACACAACACTTCAATGAAAGAATTCCAAAATAACAACAAAATAACACTAGTCATTCCTCTTCATCTGTGGTAGTATCATAACTTTATTATTATCTAATAATAAGATTTGTGGAATACTCTGATGATTTGAACACTGGATTGCATAGTGTCCCAACGTCTAAAAGATGAAGCATTGTACATTTGAAACATTTTTCTTACCCTTGCAGTCACATACTTGGTGTCCTTTCTCTCCACAATTATAACAAACTCTCATTCCTTTCAGGTAAGTTCCAGGGTGTTTCTTCTGATAGTTATCACATTGGGAAAATTATTCTTTTCCCTCTTCCCTTTATCTATCTTTCTCTTTTCAATCCTTTTCTTCTTTTGCTTCCCTTAAAATCCATAGGACTCAGAGAATTATTAAATTATCAAATTAACACATGATACTATTTCTTCATATGTTGAGAAAACATGAGAGACTATTTCCCTTCTAAATGTTGGCTTAATACCATGGAAGATATGATTCTTCTCACTCTTTGGATCATATGTATTGCTGGAGTTCACATTCCTTCTACTGGGCGCCATTTCTATACAATGGAATACACTAGGTCAGTTTATGAATTGTAATTAATAATTCCAAACTTGTAAAATAAATAACATAAATTGAACAGTTTATGGATATAATCCATAATCATAGAAATGTTTTCTTTGAGTAAGCATATACTTATAATCCCTTCATAATGGTTTGTAATGAAAATGAGAATTATCCTAAGCATATCCTTTGGGAGTGTCATAACAAATAGTGCAGTAAGGCCCATTATCGTGCACCAGTTCCCATTCAAGTCTACCTCAAAACAGTGTTTTTGGATTTTACCCCTAGGCACATCTATACCAGATCCGCCTCTACCTACTCGTATCCAGACATTGATGTATTTCTCGGAAAACTCACAAAATCTCTACAATACCAAAATTATAGGAAGTTCTTCTATACTAATCCTCAAATTCTACCTTAAGGTTATGTGCTCTAATCAGAGTTTATCTAAATCTAGTTTCCAAGGTTATTTCTAAACTTCCACTGATACCAACTGTAACGCCCCAACCCCAGTTACCCAAAGTCGGTGCATTATTTTAATACTTTTTCATGATTACAAGGAATCAATTCCTGAAGGTCCGATCGGTTTAGCAGTCTTGGAAAATAGATTACATACACGATTGTTACATTACACTTTGTAACAAAACAAAATAAATAATCCTTTATTAATTCCATTATTCCCTTGGCTTAACCATGCATATCAATTACAATAAACTTCTTTCAATACTAGGAAAAATAAAACATAGAAAGGGGTGAGCTCAGATGCTCAGTAAGGATAACAATATAGCGGAAACTTTCATAAATAAGCATAAACATTTAAGGCAATGCATAACTAAAACAAAAGACTTTTAAACTTGAACTTCAGCATAATATGGAAAAAATAAAATGAAATAATTCCATTTACTTATTCACAAGGATATTCTACTAGTCAAATAATCACATGCAATATCAACAACCTCTTTCATAATAATGGAGTGTATAATGCCAGACTATCATAACCAGGTAGCCAAGGCCTCGTGACGGGACTACAAATAATATTTTGTCAGGGCCTCATGCTAAGACATTAGCTTGTCTCATTAGACCTACCGATGCATCTAGGAGCTATAGTGTGATCCACCTTTCACTTACTAAGTCCAATCCATTCCTTGTATGCAAAGGTCTAAACATAACATAAACATTCATATTAAAACTAGCATAAAAAATGTCAACACTTTACCCATAAAACATGAATGGTATAAAAATAACACATCCACAGTCAAACATATCAGAAAACCTTCAACGCAATATGGACGATTTGTATCATGATAAATAAACTTCAAAACAAGTTTAAAATCCATTAAAGGATTTTGACGATGATGAAAATGATTTCTAAAACTCATTGAGAGAAATACCCTTTTTCATGAAAACATTTAAAAGTCACACAATTTGGAAAATAAGTCATTTAAATACATTTTTGAATCAATTTTTCCCATACCACTTTGAAACTTTTTAAAGGAAATAACATTTTAAAAACATTCATGTCCATATAAATAAATCCTTAAAACTATTTTTAAAGGCATCGACATTAATGAGAAAGATTTAGAAGAATAAATATTTAAAATATTTGAAATGTTGTTTTAGTAAAAAGTCCCTTAAAATAATCCCTTTTAAAACTCTTTCATAAAACATGGACATGGATAATAAATATTTCTCATTGGATACTTACGTAAAAACAACCTCGGATAATAAAGGGATTGTGAAATTAACCCTTACCAATTTGGTAACTTACGAAACATACACCCCATGAAAGAGTTATCATACAATTTATATGTAAATAAACATAAATTAATGTTTATTACATAAAGAATACAATTATGGGCAGTACATACACCACACAAAATGTAATAGTGGCAATATGGCATGAATCTCACGGGAATAAGGAGTGAGATGAAAACCCCTTACCTTGCAGTTTCCTTTAGTCGAAGGTACGTTTAGCCTCATGTATGAAGACTATAGTATGTTATTAAATTATACCAGAACCATATTAATATTTATGATATCATACATTATTCATTTATGACTTTATACTACCCTTTTAATAAAAATTTCCATGTTATTTTAATATTTCGGTTAATAATCGCTTTCTTTATCGTACGTGTTTTAACTTGTTACTATTGATTGTATCACTTAGATCATGATTTTAATAATTCCAGAATATAAAATATTATTTATTAATCATATATATTTAGAATATAAAAATTTATAATATACGTATATATGAAATGGGAAACACCATTTATGGAGACGGTAGTCCGTACGTACAGATAAACGTTGTTTCCGTTTTTATATAGTATTGAACGAAAGTAAGTGAATAATATATATGTAATTACATAGATACTTATATATATAAATATATATATATATCTACAGTATAATTATTATGTCATATAATACATACTTTTAGTAATATATATTTTTATAATCGTCGATGAATAGTGAACTTGGAAATGAATCTCATCGCCTCGTGGAGACGGTAATCCATACATATGCACGAGAGAAAATATCATTCTTTTGATATTAATATAATATATAATAGGATGGTATATAATATATACAGAATCATAATCATGTTATATTTATCAAATACACATCATTATTATACCCATCCAAATAAAAATGTATTGAATAACAATTACACCATGACTTGGAGACGGTAAGCCGTACGTACGCATGGCTAATAAACTTTATCATTTAGAGTTTACTCTAAGTCAAATAATTTAACTTTTACTGTGTCTTTTTGAATTCATACACTATATGGTTAATAAACTTACTATATACTACTAATCGAACCCCAATTGGTTCATTAATGTCAAATATATTATTATATAAGTCTTTTGGCCGAACCTTATATTTTTAAGACCATTATATCAATTAATAATATAATATTTGTTTTAAAAACTATTTTATGTCAATTTTGACACTAATTGGAATTTTTTTTAAATAATAACAACATGATTACTTCAAAAAACTGCATTGAATCAATACTAACATGTCATATTCACCTATAAAATTCGTGTATGTCATAAAAACTTTGAAATTTTATTTATTTCAACATTTCTAATACCGTTTATTTGATTCTTTCATGAGTATGGTAATTACTGCATCATCATTGTGTCATAAATAAATTTATTTATTTAATGTCTAAAAATTATAAATAAAATACCATGTTTTAGGAAATATTTTTATATTTATAAGGAATATTTAGAATCTAATTTATCTTATGTAAAACCCTATATTAAATTTTTTTTAGTTATTAAACTTTGATTTTATCTCTTTTAACTCTTCTTTGAATTAAATAATAATAAATGTCCAAATCTAATCCAAGTGGACCTAAATGATAATATTTTATTCCTAAGGTTGTTTTTTGTCGATATAAACTTTTTTAATAGAATTAGTACATGTGTGAGGGTAATATTAATATCATTTTTACCCTTAATTACCTATTTACTTTTAACCGTGGTAAATAAAAGTAAAAAGATACTAGTCACCAAAAAATATTTTCATCTCATTGAACCACATTTTACATTTTGATATTAACCATGTCTATCGGATTTTAAAAATTCACCTCACAGAAGTGGTAAAATTAAGTTTTATGGGAATTTTCAAATTCTCCTAGTAGGTGGGTAAAAGACGGTGAAAAGTTCAGTAAAATTTTTATATATCTAAAATTATTATAAACTGACTCCAATAAATTACAATGATATTATATAATTATTATGTATCTATTTTGACATAAATTATTTTAAATAAAAAAAATTATTATTTAAATAAAAAAATCAGTTTTAACCAATAACTCAGTGTTTTTGACTATTCATCATAAATTGATGTTTCTTAGAGAAATACCAAAAATTCGGCCTAAGCTATATTTGATATTATGAATTCAAAAATGATGTCTATTTTACCAAATTCAAAATATATAAGTTTCATTAATTAATTTAAATTAATTCCCGTTGTCAAAAAAATAGCATGTTTTTAAGAAATAATAACTATCCAAAGATTGACACTTATGTCCAGTTTAAATGTGAAATTATGTCCAATGACCAACATTGTGATAAATCGTAAAAATATATTATAAATATAATTTTAAACCACTCAAATTTATAATTTATCACAATTAATTATTTTGATTGAAAATTTTGTTTTTCATTAAATTTAAGTAATTTTCATTATTATTCAAAATATGAAATTTATCCGAAAAGTACCAAAATTTAACCCTAACCTAATTTCGATATTCCGAATCCAAAAATTTAGTTCATTTTGAAAGATAAAATGTATAAAATTTCAAAAAGTGTGTATTAATATTCTTAATGTCTATTATGATTCTTGTGGTGTGTTAGAACTCGAAGTTGCGTTTAACACACACTATTGGATTATTTAAAGATAAACATACCATGAAAGCATGGCGTGTTACTTTCTCCCCTCCTTCAATAAATTGTGCCCTCTCAATTTATGCTCAGTATTGAAAACTTGGGGTTGAAATTTGAAAATATCATAGTTGAAATCCCACATCAAAAAATGGATTAATTAGGCCTCTATTTAAAATAAAGATTGGTAAGTATGAAGGTTATCAAAAATAACACATACTAGGGTTCCATGTAGGAAAATATAAATATGGAAGAGAAATATAACCATCAATATCTGATTGAGAGTGGTAGAGAACATGGCTATGAAAAGGCCAACAATCCCAAAGCCATAAATTTGTGATGATCTAAGGTACCATCTAGCACAACATTTTTGTTCTAAGTTCCTTTTCTTAATTTTGAGGAATGTATTTATGAGATTGGATAGGATCATAAGGAGATAAACTTACTTTATAATTAGAGTTTTATCCATTAATAAATTTCTACAAAAAACTCATCTTTCACCCCAAAACATAATACAACTCATAAATACTCTATTTATCTTAATCGTATAGGGTTCCAAATATAATGAATTTATAATTCACATATCAGAACCATTAAAAAAACTACATTTTACCATCCAGGAACTTCACGTAGTCCAGTGGTAGGTGATAAATCCCAATTGCACTGTGGTTGTGGGTTCGATTCCAACAGCTTTGTCCGATGCGACGGGTCGTCACACGGTCTGTGTGTTGTCCATTTATAAAAATCCAAAAATAACCTTTAAAACTTAATCCATTCCAACCTTTAGAATTATCCAAAATACTTCTGTAAACTCTAAGTCCAAAATTTTTATGAAAGGTAAATATAATTTAGATCCTTTTTACCCCGTAATAGCATGTGAATACCTTTATCATTTATTCTTTTAAAACACTGAAACATCCTAAATTACCATAAAACAGTATTGATTACATTCATGTTCCCTTATTCCTTATAGAATACTAGATATACTTCATCCATCCAAAAATATTTTAAAATCCAACAATGATGGAATATGCAAATCTTCAATCAATTTAAAGGAAGTCAAGAATATCCATTATAATTTACCCAAATCAACCATATCTTATTCCAAAACCAACACCTCAATATTAGAACAATATTAAGGTTTATCTTTCCTTCAACCATGTAATTTCCAAAACATTTAACTCGCAGTAGAGTCACTTTTCTTAGTACCATAAAATCTCAAATCCTCAATGAAATAGTACTGCAGTACAATCCTTATTTATTTCCCGTACATTATTAACACAACACTTCGATGAAACAATTCCAAAATAACAACATAAGAACAATAGTCATTCCTCTTCATCTGTGGTAGTATCATAACTTGATTATTATCCAATAACATCATTTGGGGAATAATCTGATGATTTGAACACTGGTTTTTGTAGTGTCCCAACTTCTTACAGATGAAGCATTGTACATTTGAAACCTTTTTATTACCCTTGCAGTCACATACTTGGTGTCCGTTTTCTCCATACATATAACAAAATCTCATTCCCTTCAGGAAAGTTCCAGAGTGTTTCTTCCAACAGTTATCACATATGGGAAAATTCTTCTTTTCCCTCTTCCCTTTATCCATCTTTCTCTCTTCCATCCTTTTCTTCTCTTGCTTCACTTCAAATCCATAGGAATCAGAGAATTATTTACTTATCTTATTAACAAATGATACTATTTCTTCATATGTTGAGAAAACATGAGAGACTGTTTCCCTTCTAAATGTTTTCTAAATATCGTGTAAGTTATGTTCCTTCTCACTCTTTGGATCATATGTATTGCTGGAGTTCACATTCCTTCTACTGGGTGCCATTTCTATACAATTTCATACACTAGGTCAGTTTATAAATTACAATGAATAATTCCAAACTTGTAAAATAACTAATGTAAATTGAACAGTTTATGGATATAATCCATAATCATAAAAATGTATTCTTTGAGTAAGTATATACCTATAATCTCATCATAATGGTTTGAAAATAAAATGATAATTGTCCTAATCATATCCCCCGGGAGTGTCGTAACCAAGAGTGTAGCAAGGCCCATTGTTGTGCACCAGTTCCCTTTCGAGTCTAGCTCAAAGTAGTGTTTTCGGGTCTTACCCATAGGTACATCTTTTCCAGGGCCTCCTCTACCTGATCACATCCAGACAGAGATGTATTGCTCAGAAAACTCACAAAATCTCTACAATATCAAACTTTTAGGAGGTTCTTCTATACTAATCCTCAAAGTCTATCTTAGGTCTATGTGCTCTAATCAGAGTTTATCTAAATCTAGTTTCCAAGGTTATCACTAAACTTCCTCTAATACCAACTGAAACGCCCCGACCCCAGTTACCCAGATTCGGTGCATTATTTTAATACATTGGCATGATTACAAAGAATCAAGTCCCGAAGGACCGATCAGTTTAGCAGTCTTGGAAAATAGATTACATACACGAATGTTACATTACACTTTATAACAAAACAACATATATAATCCTTTATGAATGCCATTATTCCCTTGCATTAACCCTTAATATCAATTACAATACACTTCTTGGAATCCTAGGAAAATTAAAACATAGAAAGGGGTGAGCTCAGATGCTCAGTAAGGATAACAATATAGCAAAAACATTCATAAATAAGTATAAACATTTAAGGCAATGTATAACTAAAACAAAATCCTGTTAAACTTGAAATTCAGCATAATATGGCAAAAATAAAATGAAATAATTCCATTTACTTATTCACTGGATATTCTACCACTCGAATAATCATATGCAATATCAAAAACCACTTTCATAATGATGGAATTCATAATTCTAGACTATCATAACCACATCGCCAAGGCCTCATGCCAAGACTAAAAATATAATTTTGTCAAGTCCTTGTGCCAAGACACTAGTTTGTCCCATGAGACCTACTGATGCATCGAGGAGCTATAGCGGTCTCTACCCATCACTTACTAAGTCCAATGCATTCCTTATATGAAAAGGTCTAAACATAACCTAAACATTCGTATTAAAACTGGCATATGAAATGTCAATACATTACCCATAAACCATGAATGGTATATAAATAACACATCCACAGTCAAACATATCACAAAACCTTCAATACAATATGGAAGATTTGTATCATGATAAATCAACTTCAAAACAATTTTAAAATCCATTAAAGGATTTTGACGTTGATGAAAATAATTTGTAAAACTCTTTGAGAGAAATACCCCTTTTCATGAAAACATTTAAAAGTCACATAATTTGGAAAAGAAGTCATTTAAAGACATTTTTGAATCAAAATTCCCCATAGCACTTTGAAACCTTTGAAAGGAATTAACATTTTAAAAACATTCATGTCCATATAAATAAATCCTTAAAAACTATTTTGAAGACATGGACATTAATGAGAATGATTTAGAAGAATAAATATTTAAAACATTTGAAATGATGTTTTAGTAAAAATTCCCTTAAAATAATCCCTTTGAAAACTCTTTCATAAAACATGGACATGGATAATATATATGTCCCAGTAGATACATATGTAAAAACAACCTCGGATAATAAAGAGATTGTGAAATTAACCCTTACCAATTTGGTAAATTACGTAACGTACACCCCATGAAAGAGGTATCATACAATGAATATGTAAATAAACATAAATTAAACTGTATTAAATAAATAATAAAATTATGGGAAGTACATACACCACACAAAAGGTAATAGTGGCAATATGGCATGAATCTCACGGGAATAAGGAGTGAGATGAAAAACCCCTACCTTGCACTTTCCTTTAGTCAAGGGTACGCTTATCCTCATGTATGAAGAATATAGTCTGTTATTAAATTATAAATGAACCAGTTTAATATTTATGATATCATACATTATTCATTTATGACTTTATACTACCCTTTTAATAATAATTTCCATGTTATATTAATATTTTGGGTAATAATCGCTTTCTTTATCGTACGTGTTTTAACTTGTTACTCCTGATTGTATCACTTATATAATGATATAAATACTTCCAGAATATAAAAAATTATTTATTTATCATATATATTTAGACTATAAAAATTTATAATAGAATTATATATGAAATGGAAATCACAGTTTATGGAGACGGTAGTCCGTACATACGAATAAACGATGTTTCTGTTTTTATATAGTATTGAACGGAAGTAAGTGAATAAGATGTATGTAAGTACATAAATACTTATATATATAAATATATATATCTCAAGTAGCATTATTTTTCCATGTATTACATACTTATTGGTAATATATATTTTTATAATCGTCGATGAATGGTGAACATGGAAATGAATCTCATCGCGTCGTGGAGACAGTAATCAGTACGTACACACGAGCAAAAATAACATTCTTTTGATATTAATATAATATATAATTGGATGGTATATAATATATATAGAATCATTATCATGTTATATTTATCGAATACACATCATTATTATACCCATCCTAATTATAATGTATTGAATAACTATTACACCACGACTTGGAGATGTTAAGCCATACGTACGCATGTATGGTGACATGTCATTCAAAGGGTGGATAGAATAATGAA
The DNA here is from genome assembly GCA_963277665.1 of Viscum album. NCBI lineage: Eukaryota > Viridiplantae > Streptophyta > Magnoliopsida > Santalales > Viscaceae > Viscum > Viscum album. The sequence continues at coordinate 182,286,778 of OY728130.1, forward strand.
TTTGGTTGTACCATAATTATAATAACATGATAGTATATAGAATATACTGGAGTTATTATTTTAGAATGGAAACAACAAAGAAAAAGGAAGTGGAAGAAGAAAGGAACTTGAAAGAGGGTGATGAAATCAATACCTCTTCTTCGGGTTCTTCCTTTTGATATGAACAAAAGGGATTCATAGGTTGCCTTTATGATCAAACTAAGGACTCTATGTTTATGGTAGGATATTTTAGAGGGTATTTCGGCAGGGTTTGGCCGAGCCAAAATGCATAGAAGGTGTGAATTAGAGAGAATGAGGAGTGCCCTTTTATAAGAGGGGTGGGGGGCACATTAGGAAAAACAAAAAATATTATTTTATAATAAATTCGTATTCAGTTTATAATGTTTCAATAGTTGATTAGTTAAAGTATAAGGTGGGTATATGTCGAAATAAACTAAACCAATAGATTTAGTCAAGTTTAGGTTACCATTTTAACCTTCTCATTTACATTTATCTCTAAGTTAAATAATTTATCTTTTTCTGTGTCTTCTTGTATTCTTACACTATATGGTTGATAAACATACTATATACTACCAGTCGAACCCCAATTGGTTCATTAATGTAATATATATTATTATATAAGTCTTTTTTCCTAATATTAGATTTTTAAGACCATTATATCAATTAATAATATAATATTTTTAAAAAAAACTATGTTATGTCAATTTTGACACTATTTGGTATTTGTTTTTTGTTAAAATAATAACAACATGATTACTTCAAAAAAAAATACATTTAATCAATAATAACATGTCATATTCACCATGAAAATTCGTGGATGTCATAAAAACGTTGAAATTATATTTAATTTACTTTTATAATACCATTTATTTGATTCATTCATGAATAAGGTAATTACTGCATCATCATTGTGTCATAAATAAATTTATTTATTTAATGTCTAAAAATTATTAATAAAATACCATGATGTAGGAAATATTTTTAGCTTTATAATGAAAATTTATAATCTAATTTATATTATGTTAAACCCTATATTAAAAATGTTTTAGTTGTTAAACATTGATTTTAACTCTTTTAACTCTTCTTTGAATTAAATAATAATAAATGTCCTAATCTAATCCAAGTGAACCTAAATGATAAAATTTTATTCCTAAGGTTGTTTTTGGTTGCGATAAACTCATCCAATAGTATTAGGACATGTTTGAGGGTAATACTAATATCATTTTTACCCTTAATTACCCTATTTACTTTTAACCGTGGTAAATAAAAGTAAAAAGTTACTATTCACCAAAAAAAAATTCATCTCATTGCACCACATTTTACTCTTTGATATTAACCATGTCTCTCAGATTTTTTAAATTCAACTCACAGAAGTGGTAAAATTAAGTGTTATGGGAAATTTCAAATTCTCCTAGGAGGTGGGTAAAAGACGGTGAAGTTCAATAAAATTTTTATATATCTAAAATTATTATAAACTAACTCCAATGAATTAAAATGATCTTATATTTGTATTATGTATCTATTTTGACATAAATTAATTTAAATAAAATAAATAATTATTAAAATAAAAAAATTGGTTTTAACCAATAACTTAGTGTTTTTCGCTATTTATCAAAAATTGATGTTTCTCAGAAAAATACCAAAAATTCATCCTAGATATATTTGATATTATGAATTAAAAAATGATGTCTATTTTACCAAATTCAAAATATATAAGTTTCATTAATTAATTTAAATTAATTCTCATTGTCAAAACAAATAGGGTGTTTTTATGAAATAATAACTTTCAAAAGATTGACACTTACTTATGTCCAGTTTAAATGTGAAATTATATCCAATGACCAACATTGTGTTAAATGGTAAAAATATATTCTAAATATACTTTAAAACCACTAAAATTCATAATTTATCACTATTAATTATTTTGATTAAAAAAGTTGTTTTTAATTAAAATTTAGTAATTTTCACTATTCATCAAAATATGAATGTTATCTGAAAAGTACCAAAATTTCACCCTAAGCTATTTTCGATTTTACGAATCCAAAAATGAAGTTCATTTTGAAAGATAAAATGTATAAAATTTCAAACGGTGGGTATTACTATTCTTAATGGCTAGTATGATTGGTTGTGTTATGTTAGAACTCGAAGTTGCGTATAACACACGCTGTTGTATTATTCAAAGAGAAGTGTACCACGAAAGCTTGGGGTGTTATAGGTTTAATGAATAATTTTATATTAATTATGGAAAAATGAATAAAACATGATAATAAAATATAAATTTTGAATTATTTTATGACATGGTCATTTGTTACATAAAAATGATTTTTTTTAATTTTTTAATGGTGGAGTTAGGGATAGTTGTGATGTGGTTATGGAAGTATTTTTGCGTAAGAGATGGTGATAGTGAGGAAGTTCTTGTAGGTATTTGTTGTGTTTATTTTGAATATTCACTCTTAGGCATGAAATGTGTGTGACTAATATATTCATTATATTTTCATTTCATTTCATACACACACCCATCCAAGTTAGATGGCCTTGTTAATGCCTATAGAGTTTTCAGTTTGCTGTGTCTATAATAATATCAATGTTTTAGAGTGAATGGATGGCTAGATTACCCCTCCTCAAAATCTCCCTCTTGATATAATATCCGTTGAGATTCATTAGTGTTGGTTTATAGATACTATTAGTAATGAATTAAAAACATATTATATATATTTTAGATTATATATATGTGGTATATGATGGATCATTGTAGGAATATATTTGTAGACCATGATGGATTCATTTTTGTGTGTGTGTATATATAATATATGATCTGGTTGTTTTGTTGTGGTTTAGATACGTGGTAGGGGTTCTGTTAGGTAGGAGGAGAGCATGAATATGATGTCTAGTATTTTAATGATATCCTACTATTATAAAATCATTATATGTCGTTCTAAAATGGTGTTGGTATGCAGCTGGGGAAATATGGTATTGGATATGATATAGTATGTATCTATTTGGTTTTGTGTGAATGTAAGTGACTGAATTAGATGATTATTCTCATTAGGGTGTGAGAGAAATTAGATCATTGGGAAGTGGTTACCAGATAATTTTTCATATGTTCTTCTCAATAATATTAATGTACAATTGATGTTACATTGGATGAGTGACCCTTGGTGAGCTTGGGTGGTAGTTGGCCTGATAAAGCTATGATTTGGTATTTATTTTTGTTCACTAATTCATTTTTATACTTATTCCACATTTTTATGAGGGGTTAGAAGGATGATATTATAGAGTATCTGTGTATTCTCACAACATCCAATATATTAATCTACTTTTCATGTTTCAAGGATGATGTTAGTGACCTATCTTTATACTAATATCTCAAGTATTTTTGTATGAATATTGGGATTTCATTATATAGGAGTTGTTTTTGGTATTACATTTGGTTTTTATTACATGTTTGACATTACATGTATTTGTGGCGAAATATTTTTATTCTATAATAAAAGGATTTTATTTTTCGTTTACTTTATATTCATGGGATTATGATGATAATGTCATAAATTCATGTGTAAAAAACACTTTTGTTATCCATCAACATACAACCTATTAGAGGTGGGAATTATGGGTCAGACACATCTTCTCTACAGACCTGGGAGGTGTTCTATGATTATCGTGTCTTGAATCATCACCCTAATACCATAATATTTCTATTTTATAAGTTTTAGAAAAGGATAATTCCAATCATGTGTGATAGTTGTGTTTTAGAAATGAATTTAAAGAGTATAAATCAAGTATGATAGCTCATAATGAGTAATAATATGTGATGGGGAGCTCCTTGTCTACTCTATTTGAGAGAATGGATGGAAGAATTATAAGGGAATTTACATCTTGACACACCATACTTTAAAAATTATGAATCTATTGTATTTACTCAAGAACATTTATTTTATTGAGATAATTATTTTGAGAATATTATTTTTATAAAATATACATATAAAAATAATTTTTATTCTCATTTATATTTAATGTAAACATCAAAGGAAAGTGGTATATTGAAAAATAAACAGTGTGTCTCACTTGTGGGAAACTAAAATGATATATTAGAGTACAAATGATTTTACATTCCTCTATATATTTCATTTTTTATGATGTGGATCAATAGAAACACTAATAGAAATCCAAAATAGTATATCACTTAAATAAATATTTATGTATGTTTAAATAAGATTATAATATAATGTTTATAATTAACGTTTCAGGAATTTTTTCTCTATTATTTACTACTAAAAGTGTTCTATTTGGTACCATTATGATTTTTTATATGTAAGGTAATATCATATTTAGTGACCATGTTTATTGTTTTTGTCTAATTAAAATTATAATTTATGCTTTAAACTTGTGATAAATAATAAAAAATCACTACATAAATAAAAATGGTTCTAATTTCCACTATTAACTGGAAAAACATTTCAATTTATGAATTAGATAATTATTTTTAGTTTATGAATATCTTAAATGTTGAAAATTTAGGGAAAAATATATTTCATAAATTTTCACTATGAGGAATGTGAGGGTTTAAAAGGACACTATATTAGTTAAAAATTAGGATATCATAAAAGAATTTAATAAGGAATGTTTTAATTCTAAAAACATTAAAAATTATTGATTCATTATAGATTTATCTATCATTCCTAATTTTAAAAATCTTTTATAATAATAGATAACTAAATGAAACTTGGAGGTTTTAAAAATGATTATGTATCAATATAAAATAGTAAAACCCCCATGTAATCATAAAAATACCCCCAATAATTCATATTTTCCTTATTATGTCATGATTTAAAATTATGGATCATATTTTATTCATTAGATAATCTTTAAAAACCACATCAATCACTCAGGAAATTGTTTTAATAATATTTAGATAACGATGACATAATGTTTTTTTACCACAACTTGGTTCTCCATCTCTGACACTCATAACCTCATCAAAACTCTCTAAAATAAAATTAAATCATTATCATTATTGATATAAGTCATTAAAATGATTCTTGTACATATTTTTTCAAAAAAACTTAAAAATGATTTATTATAATTTTTTAAACACCCCCCAACATTTTTTTTGAAAAATCATTATCAATATTGAAAACTCTAGAACAACCATTAAAATTTTATATAAAAATAATATATTTTGTGTAAGATTCTAACATCAATAGAACCTCCTTGTGAATTTATGTAATGGATCAATATTCATTCACTCTAAACTCATGTATATAAATATCATTTTGAGGAATATGATTTAAATGAACATGTTTTATTAGTATTAACTTTACTAACATCACAATTTTTTAAGATAACTCTCATGTATGTATACATATACCATTTGATTTTAATCCACTTTGAAAAACATTTTACTTCTCACACAATAATTCATATGGGATTTATCTCCCCATTGGGGAATGAATCTCTCCATTAATTGAACATTTATGATATCTCTTTCCCAATTTTAGGAAACAAAACCAAAATTTTTTCATGTTTATTGAGGGAATTAGGAACCTAAGAAAAAAATAATTAATTTCATTAATATACCAAAAATCATAAACTATTTTCTGAATTAATCTCTCTATGAATTTATTTCACATTTATAAAAAATAAGGAATTGAAAAATTGTTCTTCTTTTTGATAAAATAAGTATAAAAACAATTAGTGAAGTGGGTGTATTTCACAAAAAAAAATTAATTTATATTTATAAACTATAATATTCAACACATTCTTCTTAAAAATAATCATTTGGTTGTTCTATCTTATAATATTCACAACATCGTTATTTATAGACCCATATTTAAATTTCACAATTCAATTCTCCACCATCACCTTTATAAAATGACACCATAATTTGAAAATATGGCTATATCCTTGGTCAAAAATCATTTCTATAGAGGTAAAAAATGTGGCTATAAGTTATATCCATTATTTTAGCTGGCTATGTATGGTATTGGTGTTGTTATTGCAACATACTACAACGATGGTTTTAAGTGATCATTTACATTGTTTCCAATATAAAAATAGAACAAATAGCCATGTTTTTGGAAACCGTAGAAATATATATAATGTTTTTATAGCATGTCTAGAGGTGAATATACATGGTTTAATTTGTGGATTTAGAGTCTATTTCGAGGCTGGAATACTCCAGCTATAGCCCCTGTAAACTATGTATATATATTTAATATAAATTTACAATAGTAAAATTTTATATTCATACATCCACTATCACATACAAGAGACCATTAAAATACATTTAAGAAATACTATGATATATATATACTGTATATATATATTACAAACCATGGAAAGGGAAAACAAATAAGTGGTTGTATGTCTTCCAGCCACATTCCTGTGAGAAAAAAAATTTCTCATGCTAATGCGGGAAACCAATAAATATAGTTTAAGAAATCTAAGATTATATGTAGATTATATAACCATGGTGTTAGAAAACCTTGTTCATGGCCTATGAAAAGACACCCTATATTCACTATTTATGAAAACCATGGCTCTATGTAGATTAAATAGAAACAATTTTGTAACAAATCATGGTTATAGCCTTGGTGTAAATACCTATATCCGTGGTTTTGGAAAACCATGGCTATAGGACCATGGAAATATTTTAGTTTATAGTTGTTTATTTTTGAGGATATGTTTTTCATAGAATAATACACTGAATATTTTTCCAAATTAGCACATGAGTTATCACCTTTAATTAAAATACAATAAAATACATCCCTGTAAAAGTATTTTAAAAAACAATTTTTTCTATATTAGTTGAATACAATCTCTAGTGGTAGTTATTAATTCTTCCTTCATAGTATCAAATGAGTTATTTCATCTTACTCAAATAAGAAATATAAAAACCTATAACATATAACACATCATGGGATGTTGATTTTTTTATTATCCCCCAAATAAACCCAATCAACATTCATGTATCCAAAAAATTATTGGTCTCTCTATTTTCTATTTAATAATATATTATAAAATATTCCGTTAATATAAAATAGAATAATTTTAACCCATACCATGTTATTCTATTCAGGATCAATTTGGTATTATTCTTCATAAATCATGGTGGAAAATGATAGGTTTTATTACGGTTAAGTACAGAAGGATTTATGTGGTATACATATACTCTTTAATATTTCATAACATTCCATATATATTTTTTGAATCTATACATAGGTTGAAAATAGTTTTGTCCTTGGGTTTTTATTGATGATTCTGATTCTTTTAAATAGTTCCATTATTAATTTATATTGTGAAATTAATGTTTCTTTATTTCGTTGAGTAACATGTAATCTACTAAAATAAATAACTCATGAACCACAAACATCTCAAACTCAAACCACATGAATTTTATGAACACATTTCATTGAACTTCATATGTTCCATTAAATATTGTTTATCTATTTGAGTTAAAATAAACACATTTTTATTTTTTATTTTGTTTTAAAAAAACCTATTAGTTTTTTTATTAGTAGTAAATATATTTCATTCTATAAATACATTAATATTTAGAAGGAATTAGGAATTTTTTCATGTAATTATATGTTATTTCAAAAAGAAATTATTATAATATGATCCCTAAACTTTTATTTTCTTAATTTATAATTGTATAAGTGTGAAAAGGATCTAATGATCCAAAGATTTAATTGAAATAAACGGGAGCTGAAATAACTTTTCATGCTATATTAGATTACATGCATGTATCATAAGCCGCAACACCAAAAAAATGAATGAACTAGGTAGGGCATATGTAGAAATAATTCCTTGTTTTTCATTTTTTTTCAACCAAATAGTATGATGAAGTGTGTGATAGCTATCCCTTTACAATATCACCATTTTAGCAGCCATTAAAAAATAAGTGAACATGGGTAGGAATATCATTAATTATGGTATATTTATGTTTCCAACTATAATTACATCTCACCTAATGTTTTTGGGGTACCATAGCATAACTATGATAATATAATTTTTTAGGCAATGAAAATTATTCATGATGTAAATCATCTTATATATTATGGATATATTAGAAGTAGTAATGGATTGTTGAGTGAATATTAGAAATATTACAAAATGGTTAAGGTTTTTTAAATCAATAAATATGAACATATTATATTCAATTACAAGTGATATCGGTATAAGAAACATGGATCACAACGTATGGTTGGACATTATCATAAAGAAAATTTGAGTGGCTGAACTACAAAGAACATTATCATCTATAACATATATCTATAATTCAATTAAAAAACTCATTATAAGTACTTAATACCAGTATCCATTTTTCTAATCAATGATATATGTAGCCTTATATTAATATGATGATAATTTTGTATGATAAAATAAGAACAAACCTTGGAAAATTCCATGTCCTTTAAAGGTGGAAAAATGAGGTGTGGAATGCATAAAATCATTAAAGGACCTTAAAATGATCTCTATATTTAACTAAATCAAGAAATTGTGTAATTAAATTTCCATATATAAGTATATTGTGGGATTATAATAATAATTTAAAGGGTTACAATAACTATATTTTTGTGAAATTGAATGGGGATGGAAGATTTCCCAAAGATTATAAATCCACATGCATGAATCATATTAATAGATAATGTAAAAATATAAGTTACCTTAAAGGTAAAGAATGTAAGGCTACCATAAAAAAGTAAAATAGATGTTTTTGGTGATGTATTATAGTAGGATGGCTACATAAACAAACCATAATATTTCCTTTCTTATCATCATTTCATTTTCATTTTAAAATTATATGTGTTCTTCTCCGCCTATTAAATATTTATTATTTTGGATGTATATCCACATGTGGAGTGTTTTTATAGAGTTAATTTGAATATAATTCAATGGTTTCTTATTTATTTATCTTACTCTGAGTTTTATAGTGATTTTTTATTGGGTTGGTCACTGTTCCATGTCATTAGACTCAATAGTATTGATTCTCAAAACATTATACTCGTTCAATAATCTATTCCCTTGATCATTTAGTATAAAACTAAATAACTATGTCCTTATATAGGGATTAAAAAATGATAGTGGATATGCACTTATTATTGGTTTCTTGAGGGTCACATTCCATGCCAGATGATTTTTTACCTAGTAAGGCTTATTGTAGCACTCTAAACTCATAGAGTGCAAACATAGACCCACTAAAAAAGATGATATTAGTGTCTTTCTAATGAAAATACACTAATCATCCCATTTGAATATTAAATATGGTATTATGACATGATACCATTGAGAAGAATAAAAATTATAATTATCAGTCAAAACTATAAGGGAATGTACTAATTATATTCAAAAGGTTAAGAAAAATTCTTCAAAAAATTATTTTTATTTTCAATCATGCCTTTTCCATTTATTTTATTGAAATAAAATTCTTTTATCTTTGTCACTTTTTTATATAAATAATAATAATAATTAAATAAGTGAAAATATAATATCACTATATTGCTTGTAGATTTCATTTTATGTGAAACTTTGGTTAACCATATATTTTATTCAAGTATTTTTATAGATATAAATTTATATAGTGGATAAAAGTTCCCTAATCAACTAATTCATCACAGATGGGGTAGAAAAATAAGTCAAATATTGTTTATCATTATTTTTTTTTCATTTTTTTAATCCAAATAAATCATACTCATTATTAATATTTACTCTAGGTGAGAATATTCATAAACTTATTTTTCTTTATTATGGAGGACATATAAACAACTAATGGAATAATGAGTTTATAGAACTACGGAAAATCCCAATAAAGAGAGGAATGAGATATAAATTTAAAAAATAATGGAACTAATAAAATATATGATAATATGAAGTAGAAAGAATAAGACCAAGTTGATAATACTTAATTAATAGAAAATTATGTTCAGTTTATAGAACTAAAAGAACTCACTATACCAAAATATACAATGTTTAATAATTTAAATACTTATTCTATGAATAATATATTAATATTATAAGTGGGTTGGATGTTGAATTCTACTACTAGAATCTCGATATGAATACCCTCTATGGAAAATATGAATGTAATAAAATTTCTTTTTATTGAATTATACACATTAGAGACTTCTAATAAGAATTAGTTTTACCTTGATTTATTGGGAACCTAAATACATATTAATCTCCCCCTTAGGAAATTGTCAACATAGTTCTAATGATTCATTCTATGGATGGTTTTTAAGAATACCACAAGAAATAATAGGATAGGGTAAAATAATAGATATTGTATCCCCTAGTACTATCTGTAGAGTATTACGAGGAGAATGAAAAATTTGTAGAATTTTTTTATAAAAAAATATATAAAACTAAAACAGAAGATAAAAATAGTGAGTATAGGTATAGAAACCTTGGTAGATTGAACAGTTCCTTTATCAATTAAATAATAGTCTCCCCACATCATCCTTTTACCCAAATTTATATTCCATTAATTATTATAAATTGCATGGATACATAATAATCTACACTAGGGGAACCATGGGAATAGTTTTTGTAATTCTATTGTAGTTAATAGGATAAGGTGGTTCACATCACATAAGAAACATCAATAAACCATAAATAGATAAAATAAGATAAATTCATGATAATTAAATTTAAAATACAACACCTCTTAGGTAGTTAACTTGTATTTTCTATCTTTTTATTTTTTATTTTCCACATTTTTGATAAAATTGTTTTTTCTAGTTTTACTAATAGTTTTGTAGATACTAATTGTAAAATAATTTTCCTATTATCTATATGATAACATAAAGTTAATATATATCCTATATAATTTATATCATTATATTATCACAAACCTTTTCAAATCTATCATAATTTTATTTGAACTATAATAAGGTAAGTAACATCTAAGTGTGTGGGGGAGAGATATTTAGACCAATATTTTAGAATCTATATGTGTGTGTTTTTCTTGTAAATATAAAAAAATATGTTTCATAAAATGTTAATTTTAAATTTTAAAAAATTAATACTCTAATAAATATGATTCATGGTCTATATTGTAAACGTTAAGGGGTTTTTCAATTGTATCTATTCTATTTATATTAATTATAACAAAAAATACCATGTTTTTTTACCATCTAAATAAATTCCATGATAAGTTTTCAAACTATAGATTTATAAAATCATGAGGAGTCTATAAATATTTTACATATTCCATCAAACACATTTCCTCCATGAGAGAAAGTTTGGGTTGTGTTTTAATATTGAAAAATAAGAATTCACACTCATTAAAATATTATTCAAAGTTTAAAAATTGTATTAAAGTGAATAAGGCTCTATTTTAACATCCCCATGTATTGATTTGAGACTATTATTTTCATTTTACCTTTTTTTATTCCCTTGTTTAAAATGAAAAAATGTAAAATAAGATACATTATAAACCATAATTTGATTCATACACATCTCGTACATGTTTATGTAAAAATATCAATCAGGCAGTGTGTCTGTTAAAAGGGTTGTTTCATGGAATTCTTTGGAAAAAATGTCACTATTTAAAAACAAAAGAGGGTATATAGACATCTATATATGGTAATTGGTGTCACAAATTATCTTCACTATAATTATGTTACCCTCGTATTGTCTAAATAAAAAAATTATTATATAGAAAACGTTTTCAATATATATAAAGAAAAATATTTAAAAATAATGTATATAAAATAAAGAATATTATTTATTTAATGCATTCCATTGTTTGAACTCGGTACTTTAAGAATACATGGTAAAATGACTGTACATTAGGTGATTTTTGAGTAACTAGAATACTAATAAAATTTTCCATTAATCTTGAGTTAAATATTATTGAGTTCACTTAAGAGAAACCTCCTCTTTGAGCCATTTTTTACAATAAAAATAAACCTAAACTTCTCTAAAGAACCACCCAAGTAAAACCATTATTTATGATAAAACATATGATCCTATATATGGAGAAATAAGAATGGATGTTGGCCAATGGAAGCATAAAAAACAAAATATTTATAGAATATCATGCAAAAAATAATTCTTGAGATAGATTAATAAATTTATCTAGGAATAAAGGGTTTCAAGTTTTATGGATGGATATAACGACTAAGATACATGAATTTATGAGGGAAAATAATTTTTGGTGGTGGATTCATTAAATAGGGATGATAATTATTTAGTATATAGATTAAATAACCTCCCTAACACAGGATCAATTATTTGAATTTAAATATGGATATATATTCTACACTTGAATTCAATTAGAATTGTTGAATATTGTATAAACTTAAGATTGGGGGAGTGATTAATCCAAAAATGGACATATTTTTATGTTATTTCTAAATAAAACATACCCATTTTATCTTTTATATTTTGGAAACATATTTTAAAATTTAAATATTTGAATTCCTTTAAATGACTATAAATTGAACTAAATTTGTGAAATTTTTCTGTGATTTTATCATTTTTGATTTAAATTGGATTAATGGACTCTTATTGTGTGAAATTGTTGCCGTAAAAGTTTGAATAAGTTAAATAAAGCCAAGAATGTAATTTAAATAAAGAGATATAAAAATAAATATGATTTTTTATCTAAAAACATAAATGAATTATAAGCAAACGAACTCAAACAGTGACTAACCCATGGATATAATAGGAAATGACAATGTCATTTTATTTCCTTTGTCTAAAAAATATACTATAGAAGAGAGTTATTAGTAGTAAAAATTAATATTTCCCCATATGATATCAATATTATGGTGGCTATTGTAGAAGAAATTAATTAGGATTGGTATTTCATTATTTATAAAGGACTAATATCATTAATATTTTTTAGATCGTACTCTATAATTTTTTTCATATCATGACCCAACCACAATACTCAATTTGGCGGTGAAATGAATAATCACCATGCTGAGAATTATGTAATAAGTTATACCGATTTTAGTTGAACCATTGGTAGTTTTTGGTAATATATAGAATTAATATTACATAACGGTAAAATGAAAAGAAGGTTATGGGTTTTCACATTCAAGATGTATCCAACAATAAACTATATTAGTACGATCTATAGGATAATAGAATACCATTTTGGATTATTCACATGGGATTATTTAGTAATTGAACTGGAATATGTTTTTCATTAGTACGATATATATTTATTGAAAATTAAAGGAAACTCATTATTACACCAATGAATCATTTTCCACTATCACCATGTAGAAATGTGATGATAATTCTATAAGATAAATTTTAGAAAACTTGTATAAAATTTTATATTTATTGATCAATGAATGAAGCCTCATGAAATGAATGAAATCCTAATTAGAAATTGGAATCATATTTTTACTTAGCTACCTCACTAAATTGTCCAATAAGAAAATAAATTTACTTATGAAAGAACGTGGTAGAATTATAATAATTATATTAAGGGAACTGAACCAAATTTATTCATTAAATTTTGTGGAGAAGGAAGTTTATTCAATGATTACATTATCCCATCAAAAAAAAAAATTAAGAAAACATTTTGAAGTAATAGTAGTATTATTACCCTAGCAGAGAATGTGAGAAAAGAAAAAGAAAATAGGTTTAATGATAAAATAATTCCTAAAGGGTGATTCCTTGGGATTAGATTAATATTTTTTCCATTTCAGTACATAATTTTTATTTTTCAATTATATTTGTTATTGTCCCCCTTTAATTCTCCATTCATATGGATGAACAACTACATTTATATTTTTTAAGGGATAAGATAGAGTAATTCATTAGTTTTTGTGAGTATATTTATTCATTTTCATGTTTAATTATCTTCCTTTGAATTTTATAGTGTTTAATAATGTTGATCTGTGATATTTTCCAAATAATTAACATTAGGGTGTTGCTTTTATAAGTTATCCACTCATTCAATCATTTCCTTCTATGATAATTCAGTATATTATTTGGGAAATAAGTTTGTATGAATTAAAATATCAAAGTACGTGTCCATGTAAGTTGGTGTATACTACAATGGACTAGTTTCTTAAATGAAAAATTCCATGAGATATAGTATTTTTTGGAAAATCCAGGGGTGTTGTTATGTACTCTTAGAGTATTTTGACCACCCCCACAAGAGGACGAGATTAGTGTTCTTGTGAATTATTTAATTTGAAATTAATATTATAATAGTGGATATGGTATTTTTATAGGATTCCATTGAGATATAAAATAATTATAATAGTCATTTTTAACTATAAAGTAATGAAATGCTAATATACTAATGACCAAGAAAGAAATTATTTTAACATAATTTTTATTTTTAACATTTATTTTTATTTTGTTTCATTAAAAATATAACCTACCAATGTTAAATATTTTTATTATTTATAAAATCAAACAAAATACTAAAAATATAATAAAAGACAATCATGGATCAATATGTGAACTGGTATCTTCCTTGAGTGACATACATATGGTCAACCTATTCTATATTTTTAAGATTATATAAAATTTAATTTTACAAGAACAATTAAAATTCACTTACCATTCATCCAAATATAAAGGTATAAATATCCTTTGTCCTCATTCAATCCTCACATGGAGAATATTATCAACTCCTAAATATTGAAATCCCAATTTTTTCAAAAAAAAAATCAATCCATGAAAACCATCCTATTTTTTCCTAATTCAAATTTTTTTTATCTCAATATTTAATTTGTACACATTTTTCTCATTTTTATATGGGATAAATATATACAATATATAACATTATAAAATTTTTAAGTAACCCATTTAGTAAATTTAACATTAAATATACATAGAATACCTTGAATTTTAATTGGGTAGTAATATCCAATAATAATTATCTCATTTCCCGACATACTGTAGTAGAAAATGTATCATCAATCCTAATTATTTCATATTTGGATTATCTATTATGAAAATTTTGTTCTTTGATTGGAATCAATTTTGAATATTTATTCAATTTTTATGAAAACAAATTTAATTATAATAATTTCATTGTATTCAGACATAAAAACAATCCCCCATGTTATATCCTTCTCAATTTAGTCATGTTCCTTTTTCATAAAGTTAACCTAAATCTTATATTGAGAAACCACATCAGTATTCTCTTTAGGTATATCATATATGCATGTAATTTTTTATATATAATTCATTTATCATGTTTGAATTGAAGTATTTTTTGCTCAAATAATATTTTTCCATCTACAAAAAGACTTCCCACAATTTGTTTTTGTGATGAAGTACCATAAAATGAATCATAATAATAATTTTGTGCCTCTTAATCATATTCTTGATTTTCTACACCTCATGTAATTTTGAGTTTAATAACCCATTCTCAATTAGTTTCGTTACCACATTAAAAAATATTTTCTTTCTAAAAAATAGATAATTCTTAGATTCCAATGATTCATTATTAGATTTTATATTAAAATTTATAGTCCTTATAATTAGAGGATTAGATAAGAAATATATATCCATATTCTCAAGTTTAAATTTAAAATTTCTCTTATACTTGGTTAGAGTAGAAAAACACTACTACCGATTTGGATGTACTTAAATGCTTACTTCCTTTCATTACAAATCTCATATGTGGTCTTATACTTTTGAAGAAAAACATAATGTACTAATTATTATATAGATCACTGTTAATAATGTTTTCTTAAAAAAATCATTTTATGGTCTTTTTGATGAGCTTGATATAACCTATTTGGATTATAACATATTTTCTCTTCTCCACTAATCAATTTTATTTTACATTTATAACTTTTAGAACCTATTTCATTATCCTATATATTTTCACCTAATATTTCAATTTTTAATTAAATTAATTCATGTCACTATCAGTTATAAATTCTAGTTTTTTTATCAAAGAATCAAACCGGACACCCTTAGATATCATCTGATGCTATTAAACACATCCAATTTCTGATTAATCATCATCACAAACAATATCATAGTGAAATAATTTATAAATATTATATAATACCTTATTTAAATGATACCTATTCTGGTTATCTACTCAAAAACATCCAAATACACTAATTCAAGAATCATGGTTTACTTTTCATCCTTCAACCTCTATAGATACCCATTAAACTAAATTTTTTGAAAAACTATTTGTGTCTGAGTATGATAACATTTCAAAATAAGAACATATGAGTAAAATTTATACTTTACTTTTCTTCATTTGGCTGTTGGTGGTTTTGTGGAAGACCAGAGGAGGATCAATGGGATTTAGAGGGAGTTTATGTTGATTTTCTAGTATTAACCTGAATCCATTTGTGGCCATTGGAAATTATAGAATGGTTAGTTTTTTAGTGTAATGGAATTGTTTTTTTCAAGATCATTAAATAGTGGTGAGTTGGTATATAGTTTTAGTTATTAATAATAGTATTGGGGAAAATATTAGATATTTTTATGTTCCCATGTCATGGAGTATAATGAATATTTTTCCTATTAGTTGATGATTTTGGGTTCAATCATTTTGGGTTAAACTTATATATGTATTTTCAGGTGTTGAAAATCTTTATTTTATTAAATATTAAATATGATTTTCCATGTGGAGTAGTGTTGTGGGATAATGATTCTTGGTTTTTTTATATTTAATCATATTTTAAGTCCATTACAATGTGATTATACCCAGTTCTTCATGGATGTTTTCTTGTTTGATTTCCAAAGTTCATCCTATCTTAGATTTATTATTCCACAGTATATTTCATTACACAAGGAATTTTTTGGTGGGGTTATTGGGATTGAGTAGAGAAGTTTGAGGATCATGTCGTGATTTATCGGAGTTCATGTGTAATTTTATGTACACCATGGTTACATTATGACCTTAATTTATTAGATCATTTTTAATGTGGTATGAACATCAAATTTAAAGGGGTTATGTAAGAAATTATAGATTGTGTGTTTGTTATGATGTTACAACCCTAATCATATGGGACTAATCTATTCTACATTAATTATTATTAAAGTTGGACATGTTTTTAATTTTATAGTACTATCATTGATTCTTTAAATCTATAACCCCCTTGAAGAGTTTCTACATATCCTTTTTTCTACTATTGTGGATTTCAAACTTTTGTCTCGATTGATCAAAATCTTGTGATCATTCAGGAGTGTTTAATCTATTTCCCATATTTGGCTCCTTATCTATTATTTTTTCTTTCTGAAAATATATTGTATTAGTTTATATTCAGTTTTATTTTTCCAAGGGAACACTTCTTAATTATATAGACAAGTTATACACTATTGAGGATCATTTATGGGTGTACTTGGTGGTCAGATTGTTCTTCCTACATAATTTATTTGTGATGGGTTTTTGAAGAATTGAAATAGATAATGGATTTAAGGCATATAATTCTTCATATATTCATGAATATACATTAATAATATTTTTTTTAAAATTAGTCGGATAGTATATATAAACCCATATAAGATAATGAATCATATTAATGAAAATTAACTATAAAAAATGCATGATTCACATATTTTTATGATTTATTTTCATTTTATTATAAAATTTTTATTAGATTAATAGTATCTACTATGATAGTCCTTTTTTATATTATTATAATGGTTTAATCATCTTCCACTAGTTCTTAATCACATAAATATGATAATGAACAGGTGACTTGAAATTTTTTGAAACTATTATGGATATTATTATTCATTATGTGTTGAAATAAAAATTAAAACAAAACTTTAAGAGACTATTTTATGTAAATTGTTCTTGATTTTATAAAGTCTATATATGAGTTAGATCTGTTTATTCTTTTTATAGTTAGAGTTAACTTAGTTAGTTTCTATATTGGTTAGTTTTGCGATATGAACATTATGTGTTTGTGGTGGTTCAATGTATGTATTTCGATGTAGCTGGATCAGTAGATTTATTTTTGAAATTAGACGAATGATGTTTTATAGGTTAATTTTATATGAGTAAGTGGCTATTGGCATGAATTTTGTGAATGTTTTTATGGTTATGGGTATGTTCTTTATGGAGTGGGTGGTAGTTTTTCCAAGGCATGGAATATTTGAATAATTAATGGAATTCTTAAGGGTAATAATTTTAAATGTGTTATGTACTGAAATCATTTGGATGTAATTAGAATGGCTGGAAAGAATGTGGTTGGAGATTAATAAAAGAATATCAATTAAATATGGAGAATAACATAAATGTGGTGTGTGATGGTAATTCCTGAAATTTTAAAGATAAACAATGTAGGATTTTTATAATATTGTTATTCAAATATGAATATATTGTTATGGTTTTTGAAATAGTGATGATAGTGGATTTGAGAAAGTCGAAGAAATGATGTGCGTGTTATTTTAGATAATAGTATTCTTAAATTAAAATGAACATTTAGGTTAGGTTTCTGTATGGAAATTTATATACAATACTTTCTCCCCATATTTCATACACACTAACACTCGAGTTGGGTAACCAAACGAATTACTGTATTGTTTTGGGTTCTATGTGCTTTCCCTAACATCCAGGTTATTAAGGGAACCCAAGGTTAATTTCTTTCTCTTCCAAACTCCCCCTTCAAGTATAGTACAAGCTATGTTGGATTGTCATAGTTAAATAAATTTGGGTTCAAATGGATTTAGTTTTTGATGTATATATATATTTTTTGACCAAGTTATCAATATATAGTGTGGTTGTTTTGTAAGGGTATAACATTGTCACAAGAGAGTACAAGTTTTATTTTCCAAATGTTTGTGATATCGTACTTTGATAATGATGTGATTTTTAGTTGTGATATGTTTTTGGTTTATTGTATGTGGTTTTAATATGTTGTCATGAAATTATATGGAATGGGATGCTGCATGATATGAAGTTCATTAGGGCACGAGATCAGTCTAATTAGTGGGGATTGTTTTGTGGACTAATTTCATAATATATATTCTTTTGATACTTACTATAATTCTGGGTGGTATTTGTTGAGTGGACCATTGTGAGGGGGTTTTGTAATTGATGTGTCATAGGTGTATGTTGGTTCTGTTCATTATTCACCAAGGAATTAATATTCTTCTTTAATAATTACAGGAGTGATTCGGGGAGTACATTACTATATATACGTTAATGTTATCCTATATATATATAAGTAATAAAAGTTTCAGGGGTAGAATTTGTGATCTAACTGGATTGTACTAGCTCTTGGTGGTCATGATCGACATTTATATAACTATTATAAGAGATTTATTATTTAATTTCATTTTAGAGTCCTTGTTTATTCATGAAATTTAAATGTGTTATGGATTATGTTTTTTTATATTATATGTATTTAATGGGTCGTTTATCTTATGTTCCTAGGATTTATGAGGATGCTTCCTCCCAAATGTTTGTTTTCATACCATTGTTACTAGTCACCAAAACATTCTCTATTAGAGTAAGGCATCAAGAGACCCGATTTCCTTAACTACAACACTTTTGTGGGATAAAGTAGGGATAGAACATGGTAGAGTGGCATCAGATCTATGGTTGATAAGTAAGATGAATCTTGGTGCTAGGAACAATTGAGGACTACTTGGGTTTGGGAGGGAACCAATATTGCTCAAACTTAACATATAATAAAGAAAAGGAGTCCGATAAGGAAATAATCATTTACATACCCATATAATCTAAAGGAATGAATTTAATATTAAAAAAAATGTCAGGTATGAAGATGTTCATTGTGGGGTGGAGTCCTAGAAATTTAACATGTGTTGTAGGTCTTGCACATGTATTTGAATAGGGTTGTTCTAGGGAGGTTATAGTGAATGTGACTATATTATCTTAATAATATTTAAAAATACTAGGCCTATGATTTTTATAATAGCCCCCATGTGATGGTTGCTATTTTTTTTCTTCATGTGGTTAAGGTTATATTGGTGTGTTAGGATAAACTGGTTGATTGTAGAAGGATAAATTTAGTAGAGTGGTATGAGTCTTTAGGGAAGCCTCTATGAAAAATCTGTTGGATCTGAATCTACGGATTATACACAAGAGGGGGGTGAATTGTGTATTTTTCAAATTATTACAATCTCTTCAATTTGGACAAATTCTGTTCACTATGCTTTTGCACGATTAAATATGCAGCGGAAAAAGTAAAAGCATGAACACACGGATGTATAGTGGTTCGGGGAACAGAAGGCCCCTAGTCCACTCCACCAACGCTCAAATCCACGAGCTTGGCGATTTTCACTATCTGGTCCTCGTTTCCACAGACCCGTCCACAACTGAGTACAGGCAGTTGACACCTTTACAAGACTCAGGCACACACAACCTTCCTGGTTCAAACACGAACCCACACAGCTTAGAACGAAAAGCTGATCACTCAAAAAAAAGGGTTTCGATAAAGAAACACTTCTCCAGTTGTTCTTCACAATTGCAACAGAATGCAATTGACAGTAGATAGATCGTCGTCTTCAGAAAATAAAGATCCGTAATCAAAACAGTTCTGAGTCGATCCAGTTGCAATAGATATTACCAGAAACTTCACAACTTCAGCAGCAGTAGATTCACAACAGGTAGTCGATGTAGAACACGTGAATCTGCTATCAAAATCTTCCTTCGGTAAAAAGGATTTTACACTTCTTCTTGATCACAGAAAAGAACGCCTTTTCACAGTCTCTGTTTTCTTGCTCGTCAAAAGATTAAAAAAAAATCTATATTTCACACACTTTCCTGTGTATATATATATCTCCGAAGTTTCCAAGATAGAACATATATTCAAATCTGAGAAAATCTTCCGCATAAATAGATCCATGAAAATCTCCTTTAGATTCGCGATATTAAATGAAATAACAGAGCCGTTGTAACTCCCCTGAAGAATCGGCATAAAAAGTTCCGTTTAAATCAATCATTAATCCGTTGTAAACCGTCTCTGATTCAGTCAAAGTCGTATTTAAGAATCAGCTCGAAATCCGCCTAATAATCCGCTTGATTGACTAATTCAAAAGGAAATATCGTCTGTCAAAAATATCCCGACGCCAAACGTAGGGTTGATGACGTGGCTCCAAACGTAGGGTTCACAAACGTAAGGTTCAGAACGTAAGGTTCAGAACGTACATACTTTCTCTTCAGCATTCAAACGTAGGGTTGATCATCCATACTTTGTCTTGCTTCAACTCTCCAAAGAACGTACGGTTGATTATAAAAGTAAGGTTGATGATCCATACTTTTGAGAAACAAACTCAACACTGAAAACTAACGTACGGTTTCTCTTCCATACTTTTCAACAACGAAAACGTAAGGTTCCTTCCAAACGTAATGTTCTTCTTCCATACTTTTCAACAACGTAAGGTTCATTAACCATACGTTTCAAAATAACATAAAAAGTAAACTTTTCATCCATACGTTACGTTCATCAACGTAGGGTATGAACAGTGATTCCAGTACGCGCTAAAATTGATCTCGCGCTACAGTGATTCCAGAACGCGCTAAAATTGATCTCGCACTACAGTGATTCCAGAATACGCTAAAATTGATCTCGGAATAAATGAAGTATAAAATCTCGTTATATAAAATAAATTCCTGCAAAATACTCAACGAAATAATTAGTAAATAATTAAGGGTATTTGTGAGCATCAAAATCATCATAAAGAGACAGAGTATTATTTAAAATAATCTCCCCCTTTAAAAAACATTATTTTGATTTGTTTAAAAACAATACATTGCTCAACAATCTCCCCCTTTTTGATGATCACAAAACCCATAAAATAATAGAACTAATTTAATTGCAATCTTGATTGAAAAAAAAAGTTTTATAAAATTTTAGAATTTTGAAAGGATTAAAACAATATTTAACTATAAAATTTCTCCCCCATAACTCTCCCATAAAAATAAATTTTCAAATAGAAAAAAGATAAATGTCGTATATATCCAAAAGCTCCTATATATCCAAATTTCTTCATAGGAAACGAATGAATTTAAATGTTGTGTTTATCCAAATTCTCCCCCTTTTTGTGATATCAAAAAGAATGAAAAATTACGGATTTGAACACATTCAATATTGCACTGAACTATAAGTAAATGCTATAATTAACTGGGTATGAATAAGTGAATTTCTTATACTGGCTAACTTAATCATAAATCAATAAATAATAAAACAAAAAAGATAAGAAAAGAATTTTTATTCACAAGCTACGACAGTGATATACAGAGGAATCAAGGTTTAGGGATAAGACAGGGAAAAAGGTGTCTATCTCCTTTGAATTGCGATCTTGATCTCTGTAAACTGTTCTCGAAGCCTCTTCATCATCCCATCTCCTAACTTGATGATAAGATCCCTATTCTCCTGAGTCATATGAATATCTTCAATCAAATTAACTCTGAAAAACTCATGCATTCTTTCTTCTTTTTCAACAAAAAGAGCCAGCTTTTCTGATAACTGATTCAAAAGAATCCTAATCGGTTGCTCTCCAGATGTCAACTGATCTACCAAAAATTTCTGATTATCTAGCAAAACTGACAAAGGGGAACTATTACACTGAAGATCGTGTAATCTGTCACTCATATTGCTCAGTGCTCCAGTAATTGCTTGAAATCTTCGAATCAAATCAGGTGAAGAACCTGATCCACTCACAGCACTATTTGCAACAGATTCAAATTTATTCTCCATGTAAATTTTCATCTCAGACAAATCATCTTTCGTTACCATCTCTGATTTCAACTGATCAACAGCATGCAACATATCAGTTTTAAACAAATCTACTTCCTGTCTTGAAACAGTACATTCTTTCAGCTTCTGAAACTTCAACTGCTCTAAGGTCAGAGAATTTCTGAGACTATCATTCTCAGATTCCAACTGAGAGATACGCTTGTACAACTCAACAACTTTTTCTTTTCTCAAATCAGGGGCACCCTGTGCTCTATTCTCATGTTCAGAAATAGGTTGATGAGGCAAGGCAAGTGGTAAAGAATCTGCATCTGATTGTTCTTTGTCCTTGTCCTGACAAGGTTGATCCACTGAACTAGCTTTTGAAGCCTGAAATTCTTCCACTGAAAATTCTTCCTGAAGTACTTCTGTATTAGCTTCAGAAGTATGTTCATCACGAACAGTAGTCTCTCTGACTTCTACTGAATGATCAAGAACAATATTTTCATGAACTTCTTGAGGTCGGGCCACTTCTTCACCAGGCACTGCCTCCATAAGTTGTTCTTGTGGAATTGCTTCTTCAACAGCCACAGCAGCAGTTTGAGGTTCTAGCTGAATTTCCGGTTGAGCTACTGGTTCCTCTATCGGTGCAGTCCTCTCCACAACAGCTTCTCTCACAAATGAATAAGAAATTACAGGTTCAGAAGATTTCAAGACAGGAGAGATAATTTCTTCATCAATTGACCTCTTCCTTCTAGATTGAAGTCCTTCCTGACTTCTCTCTTCCTCAACTTCCTCCATCTCAAAGCGAATTCTCCTTGCCACTGTACTAATCCTTGATTCTGCTTGTCCCTCTTTGGACTTAGCCGGTTGAGCCTGAGCACTCTCCGAGTCTTCCTCAGCTCCAACAGGTAAGAGTTTTCCTTTAATTGTGCTCCAGAAATATCCCACTTTCCTCAAAGTTCCAGCATTAAAAACATTACTGTGGTGACATTTCACCCCAGAACTTACCAATCTGATCATTCCTCTTTTAAATAAAAACAAAGAAATGAACCTTCCATATGGGAAAAAGGTCATTCTTGCTTCACTCTGAAAGCAGTATCTCAGATATCTTATCATAAATCGAGGAAAATTAAACTTAATATCACTCATCAAAAGATACATTATATACATGTCAGGGTACATAATTTTCTCCATCTCAGCCATCCTTGGTGCTAAACCAGTCTGAACAAACTTTACTAAGATTTTCTGATCAGGCTCCAAATCTTTAATAAACATCTTCTTTATCACTTTGGTTCCAAACAGAAAAGACATAATGTCTTCAGACTTATGTACAGAATCTCCAATATTCCGTAAATCGAAATGAAAAACTCCTTCATGAGGGCAGTTAAGAATTTGACTTATCTCTACAGATGATATGGAAAAGTCCTTATCCTCTATTTGAGCCAACAAACTGTCCTCCGTATCTCCAAGGCTAAACTGAACAGTTCTAAAGAAATGTCTCATTTCTGCCTCATAAAGAAACTCAGAATTTTCACTATTAAAAGCTTGCTCAAGGCTTTGAAACGATAGCGCTTGCTTCAACAGTAAATTAGTTTCAAACAGCCATTCTAAATCGATGACTTTACCTTGCAGTATTTTCCGACCAACTACTTTAGATTTCTTTGCAGCACTGCTCTCGGCTTCATCTGGACGCTTAGTCTTTGTCATTTCAACAACGATTTCTGAAGGTTCGTAAGTTTAGGGTTTGAAGATTCAGAAAAGGGTTTTGGAGCAGATGTGCGGTTTTAGGTTTTCGAAAGGGTTTCCAAAAAAGGTGAAAACAATTTAGAAGGTGAAACGGTTCTGACAGCCTTGATTCCCGTGTAATCACTAATCATTACTTTTATTTAAAACAAAATAAAATTACTTATAGCGGGAAACAAAAAAATTAAACAGAATTCGAAAACAGAATAAGAAAAAGAGAGAAAAAAAAACTATTTAAAATTAAATAAACCTAACTCCCCCTTAATAAATTCAAACCTTGCCGTGGGAAGTGGTTTAGTAAAAATATCTGCTAATTGATTTTCTGTATTTACGAATTCTAAAAATATATCCTTTTTTAACACATGATCTCTTAAAAAGTGATGTCTTATATCAATGTGCTTAGTTCTAGAATGACTAATAGGATTTTTTGAAATATTAATTGCACTAGTATTATCACATAAAATAGGCGTATTATTGAAATTTAATCCAAAGTCCATAAGAGTGTTTTTCATCCACAACACCTGTGCACAGCAACTACCTGCAGACACATATTCTGCCTCGGCTGTTGACAGGGCAACTGAGTGTTGTTTCTTACTAGACCATGATACTAAAGACTTTCCTAAAAAGTGACATCTTCCTGAAGTACTCTTCCTATCTAATCTACAGCTTCCAAAGTCAGCATCTGAATATGAAATTAAATTAAAATCAGAGGTTTTTGGATAAAGCAGAGATTGATAAATAGTACCTTTTAAATATCTAAAAATTCGTTTAACAGTAGTTAAATGAGATTCTTTGGGATTTGATTGAAATCGAGCACAAAGACATACTGAATACATTATATCTGGTCTACTAGCAGTAAGATATAACAAACTACCAATCATACCTCTATATAACTTGTTGTCCACTGATTTTCCAGTTTCATCCAAATCAAGTTTTATATTAGTACACATAGGAGTTGTAAATGTCTTGCTGTTTTCAAGTCCAAATTTCTTAAGTAAATCAGTAATGTATTTGCATTGATTTAAAACATTTCCAAAATCTTTTTGAAATATTTGAAGACCCAAAAAGAAATTTAATTCTCCCATCATACTCATTTCAAATTCTTTTTGCATTAATTCTGAAAATTCATGACAAAGAATTTTATTGGTCGATCCAAAAATTACATCATCAACATAAATTTGAACCAACAAAACATTATTTTTCACAGTTTTCTTAAAGAGTGTTGGATCTGCTAGTCCAACAGTAAAATCATTTTTCAAAAGAAAAGAACTTAGTCTTTCATACCAAGCTCTTGGTGCTTGTTTAAGGCCATAAAGAGCTTTAGTAAGTTTGAAAACAGAATCTGGTTTTTGAGAATTTTCAAAACCAGGAGGTTGCTCAACATAAACTTCCTCCATTAAATAACCATTTAAAAAGGCAGATTTAACATCCATCTGAAATAATTTAAAATTCATATAAGATGCATAGGCTAAAAGGATTCTAATGGCTTCTAACCTGGCTACAGGTGAAAAGGTCTCATCATAATCTATTCCTTCTTCTTGATTATATCCTTTAGCTACTAATCTTGATTTATTTCTAGTTATTATCCCTTGATCATCCTGTTTATTCCTAAAGACCCATTTAGTTCCTATTACTGGATAATCATGTGGTCTTTCAACTAATTCCCAAACCTTATTTCTCTTGAACTGGTTCAATTCATCTTGCATTGCTATTACCCAGCTCTCATCATCTAAGGCTTCTTCTATGGTCTTAGGTTCTTGTTGGGATAGGAAAGCAGAGAATTCAACTATGTTTCCAAAGTTTCTTCTAGTTTGAATACCAGTCTCTAAGTCACCTATCACAGATTCTAAAGGGTGATTTTTTGAGGTTCTAGACTGTCTAGGCATTACATTCAAAGGCTCTTCAGTATCATGTTCTTCTGAACTGGACTGAATTTCTTTTATATCATTTTCAAAATCATTCTTTAAATTCTCAGGTCTCATGTTTTCATTAGAATCAGGTTCATCTATTTGTTCTATCCTTTTCTCAAAAGGATCAGATTCATCAAATTTCACATGAACTGATTCTTCAACAATCCTTGACTTTTTATTATAGACTCTATAAGCTTTGGAGGTTGCAGAATATCCTAAGAAAATACCTTTATCAGATTTTGGATCAAATTTACCAAGATTATCTTTGGTATTCAGGATGTAAACCTTGCATCCAAAAACTTTAAAGTAATTTACTTTAGGTTTTCTGTTATTCCATAGTTCATAGGGTGTCTTTTTCAAAATAGATCTTATTAAAATTCTATTCATTATATAACAAGCTGTATTAACAGCTTCTGCCCAGAAATATATAGGTAGGCTATATTCATTTAACATAGTTCTAGCCATTTCTTGAATAGTTCTATTTCTTCTTTCTACAATCCCATTTTGTTGAGGTGTTCTTGGAGCAGAGAAGGTGTGTTTAATACCCATGTTTGAGCAAAAGGAACTAAATTCCTGGTTCTCAAATTCTCCACCATGATCACTTCTCAATGAGATTATATTAAAACCTTTTTCATTTTGAATAGATTTACAAAAACCTTCAAATAAACTAAAAGCTTCACTTTTAAATTTAAAAAAGAAAATCCAAGTAAATCTAGAATAATCATCAACTAATACATAAACATATAATTTACCAGCTAAACTTGCTACTCTTGAAGGTCCAAACAAATCCATATGGATAAGTTCTAGAGGTTTAGTTGTAGCAACTTTATTAACAGATTTGAATGATGATTTGTGTTGCTTGCCAAGCTGACATGCATCACAGAATCTGTCATTTTCAAATTTGAGACTAGGAAAATCAGAAACTAAATGTTTCTTAGAAAATTTATGTAAAGCATATATATTGCAATGACCAAGTCTTCTATGCCAGATCCAGGATTCACTTATATTAGCAGTTAAGCAGTTTACTTGTTGTTTACACAAGGAATACAAATCCAAAGTATAAACATTATCAGTTCTGGGTGCTCTAAACTTAAACAGTTTATCTTTAGAAACAGTACAACTATTGTTAGTAAAATCAACAGTGTATCCATCATCACAGAGTTGAGAGATACTTATCAGATTGTGTTTTAACCCTTGTACATAAAGTACTTTGTTGATTGAGACTGTCTCTGGATCTCCAACTGTTCCAATACCAATAATCTTTCCTTTGGCATTGTCACCAAAGGTGACAAGTCCTCCTTCCTTTCGAGTAAGAGAAGAGAAATTAGCTGAAGTTCCACTCATGTGTCTTGAGCAGCCACTGTCCATATACCATATTTCTTTCTTTCTTTGGTGACCTGCTACCTGCAAAGACATTCAAACAAATTGCTTTGGTACCCATATTTTGTTGGGTCCAGGAGTGTTAGCAAGCAGTGATCTGGGTATCCAGATTTGCTTTGTTTTCTTAAAATTGATTGAATCATATAGATCGTTGGAAATATAAGCTTTCTTAATTCCACATATCTGAGGTTGTCTTAGAAAACAGTTTTTAGCTATATGACCTCTTGTTCCACAGTAATTACAAATAACCTGTTTAGTGCTAGGAACAAAATAATTTTTGTATAACTTAGGTTTTTCTCCTTTACTTCCAATTCCAAACCTTTCCTTTTTAATTACAGTTTTTCCAAGTATCTCATTTAAGGTGTTTTCTCCTTTTGTAAAAATTAATGCAGCCGTTTTATAAGATTCTACTTCATCCTGTAGAGTTTTTATTTTTGATTCAAAATTAATTTTATTTGATTCAGCAGAATTGTATTTGTCAATTAATTCCTTATTTTGTTTTAGCAAAGTATTTCTCTCATCTGAAATAGCTTTGTACAAGTTCTTTATAGATTTATATTTATTAAATAATGAGTCATACCTTTCTTCAAGCATATTGCAGTAAGCTGCAAGTTTTTTATTTGAGAGGCTTGATTCAGAGTTTGATTCATTATTTGAGTCAGAGGAATAGTATGAGTGTACCTCATCAGTTTCAGCCATGAAACACATATTTGCTTTTAAATTGGCTTCCTCCTTCTCTGAGCATGATTCAGAAGAATTACTTGAGTCTTCAGAAACACTCCAAGTAGCTTTCATATCTTTCTTGTGTTTCTGCTCATAATCATCTCTTTTGAAGAATTTCTTCTTCTTTGCATCTTTCAATTTTGGGCAATCTGGTCTGATATGTCCCATCTTTTTGCATTCATAACATCTCACTTCCTTGCTATCCTTTTTAAAGGATTTCTTGAAGTCTTTCTTCTTACTATAAAACTTTCTGAATTTTCTGGCTAGCTGTGCCAGTTCTTCATCCGAATTTGAAGAATCAGAGCTTTCTGATTTAGCACTCACTTCTTTGTTCTTCATCTTTCTATCCTTTTGTTGAGAAGTCACTTTCAAAGCAGTATTTTCCCTTTTTATGTAGACTTTATGCTCATTTACCTCATCTTGCATTTCAGCTTCGTACATCATCAGTGTACCAATCAGTTCTCTCATAGTTAGATCTTTAACAGAAGTTGATTGTCTGATTGCTGCAGAGATTCCATTCCATCGAGTAGGAAGTACTCTCAGTACCTTCAACGCTTGATCAGCCTGCTTGATTGGTTCTCCTAGAGCTGTTATATTATTGACAATTTCTGTCAATCTTCCATTCATCTGAGTGATGCTCTCTCCTTCAATCATTCTGAAAGTATCGAATTTTAACTTAGCAGTTGCATATCTCATCTGTCTTACATTATCTGTTCCTTCATAAGCAACAGCTATTGTTTGCCACATTTCATATGCAGTCGGGCATTGAGATACTCTGTTAAATTCGTCTGGTCCTAGACCACAGATGATTGCATTCATAGCTTTTGAATTTATGTCATACTCAGCCTCTGTAGCAGCACTCCATGTATCGGGATTTTCAGGAATTTCATAGGGAGTCAGAATCTTTGAATAGACTCTGTAACCAAGATTTTTCAGATAAATAATCATACGTGATTTCCAGCAGCCATAATTATCTCCATTAAAGTAAGGCGCTCTGACCATTGACATTCCCTCTCTCATATCAGCCATGATACACTATGTATAATCTTTAAATACTTCTAGCTTGATAGGACTTTAGAAATAAGAAGCTCCTCCTCTGATACCAATTGTTGGATCTGAATCTACGGATTATACACAAGAGGGGGGTGAATTGTGTATTTTTCAAATTATTACAATCTCTTCAATTTGGACAAATTCTGTTCACTATGCTTTTGCACGATTAAATATGCAGCGGAAAAAGTAAAAGCATGAACACACGGATGTATAGTGGTTCGGGGAACAGAAGGCCCCTAGTCCACTCCACCAACGCTCAAATCCACGAGCTTGGCGATTTTCACTATCTGGTCCTCGTTTCCACAGACCCGTCCACAACTGAGTACAGGCAGTTGACACCTTTACAAGACTCAGGCACACACAGCCTTCCTGGTTCAAACACGAACCCACACAGCTTAGAACGAAAAGCTGATCACTCAAAAAAAAGGGTTTCGATAAAGAAACACTTCTCCAGTTGTTCTTCACAATTGCAACAGAATGCAATTGACAGTAGATAGATCGTCGTCTTCAGAAAATAAAGATCCGTAATCAAAACAGTTCTGAGTCGATCCAGTTGCAATAGATATTACCAGAAACTTCACAACTTCAGCAGCAGTAGATTCACAACAGGTAGTCGATGTAGAACACGTGAATCTGCTATCAAAATCTTCCTTCGGTAAAAAGGATTTTACACTTCTTCTTGATCACAGAAAAGAACGCCTTTTCACAGTCTCTGTTTTCTTGCTCGTCAAAAGATTAAAAAAAAATCTATATTTCACACACTTTCCCGTGTATATATATATCTCCGAAGTTTCCAAGATAGAACATATATTCAAATATGAGAAAATCTTCCGCATAAATAGATCCATGAAAATCTCCTTTAGATTCGCGATATTAAATGAAATAACAGAGCCGTTGTAACTCCCCTGAAGAATCGGCATAAAAAGTTCCGTTTAAATCAATCATTAATCCGTTGTAAACCGTCTCTGATTCAGTCAAAGTCGTATTTAAGAATCAGCTCGAAATCCGCCTAATAATCCGCTTGATTGACTAATTCAAAAGGAAATATCGTCTGTCAAAAATATCCCGACGCCAAACGTAGGGTTGATGACGTGGCTCCAAACGTAGGGTTCACAAACGTAAGGTTCAGAACGTAAGGTTCAGAACGTACATACTTTCTCTTCAGCATTCAAACGTGGGGTTGATCATCCATACTTTGTCTTGCTTCAACTCTCCAAAGAACGTACGGTTGATTATAAAAGTAAGGTTGATGATCCATACTTTTGAGAAACAAACTCAACACTGAAAACTAACGTACGGTTTCTCTTCCATACTTTTCAACAACGAAAACGTAAGGTTCCTTCCAAACGTAATGTTCTTCTTCCATACTTTTCAACAACGTAAGGTTCATTAACCATACGTTTCAAAATAACATAAAAAGTAAACTTTTCATCCATACGTTACGTTCATCAACGTAGGGTATGAACAGTGATTCCAGTACGCGCTAAAATTGATCTCGCGCTACAGTGATTCCAGAACGCGCTAAAATTGATCTCGCACTACAGTGATTCCAGAATACGCTAAAATTGATCTCGGAATAAATGAAGTATAAAATCTCGTTATATAAAATAAATTCCTGCAAAATACTCAACGAAATAATTAGTAAATAATTAAGGGTATTTGTGAGCATCAAAATCATCATAAAGAGACAGAGTATTATTTAAAATAATCTCCCCCTTTAAAAAACATTATTTTGATTTGTTTAAAAACAATACATTGCTCAACAAAATCTTATGTCGTATATTATAGAATTATAAGGGATATATCTCTAACTATGATATACCTGCTAGATAAAGTAATTATAGATTGAAACATTCTATCTATAACTCGTTATCTTGGATATGACTAATATGAGACTAACCTTAGGTGCATCCCCTAAACACTAAAGGTTGTTTATAAATACAAAGGGTAAAAAATATCATTAAGGAATAATTTTACATTATTAATAATAAATCCCAAAGTAATAAACTAAAATTACATGAAATAAATATGGTTTGGGATAAAAAACAACCAATAATCTTATAAATATAACATAATAATAATTAGAGTTTATGATACCTACAATAAATCACATAAGTCAACAAGGCCCAAAAAATATAGCATAATATATTGTCCAAAATGTTTCACTACACCAAGTGTCAACCCATGACCTCCTCTAAAATCCACTCACAATTGACCGTGATCATAGCCTCATGGAACATCAACCAAAAGAATAAGAGATCTTCCCCATACATACATCATGTTGAACAATAAAACCTAGTTAGGAACCAAAATTCATATTATGGGGATGGAGTATACAAACCCAAAAGAAATATTATAGATTTATCATGCACAAAAATATGATAATAACTAGTTTTCTCAAACTTTAAATAAAATATTAGGTAATAAAAATATTAATGATCCAAGATAGGGTAAAAATTATAATAACTTGCATAAAAAATAAAATTACTTTTTAACCAATTATTCATAATGAAATGAAAACCACAACACAACAATCAACTATATGAAGACACACACCCATGTAATTAATACATCATTAAAATGGGTCCCATAGACATACAAAACTCATGAGTAGAAACACATCCCTCCTGACTGAACTCATTACATTCCAGAATAATCCTAATATGCTTCAAGTTCAAAACAAGATCCAAATCCCAATCATCAAGGAACCTCCTAGTGTGACCCAATTTTATCAAGGAATCCAAGTATGAATCAATAAGTCCCATTTCCAGATATATAATTAACTAACACAAAACTCAATCCCATTTGAAGTCACCATTATTGAAACACTTATTCCCAACTAAACAATATTGGGATCCATGTTCGTCATAGTATGGACACATCGAAATACATTATAAAAACACACCAACCAATGATAAAAAAATCATCCAAAACTCATTAATTTTAACCCCAAATCACCAAGAATACATTTTTTGAAACATGTGGTAGGAATCACAAAAATGATTATTCTAAAACATCTTCTAAATCAATATAGAACATCATAATGATTTATAAAATTCTTTTTTTTTATAATCACAAATATCTTATTTTTAGAATATAAATAGTTTAAGTTGTTAACATAAGTGGTGATTGATATAATACACTATCCTCAAGAAGGGGTTTCAATATAGAAATTAGAAATTAAATTATAGATCTCTCCATATTCATCTCTTCTTAGATATCAAAGCTAAACACTCCAAAAAAATTAAAGGGTGGGAGATTTTAATCAAAGTGAGTCACTAAATCATCAATGGAAGGTTTACTAACTAGGAGGCCTATACAAGAGGTGAAAAAATTATATTTTCATTGGGAAATGAATTTTTAAAAACTTATTTTAGGAAAAAATTGTTGATTATTCAAAATCATGGATATAATATATCCCTTGATATTATTAGCCATTTAAATCATATAAAAGAAGTAAAAAATGATGGATTATGATGTGTATTGTTATACCACAAGGTCATGGATACCTTGACCATGTATCCCCATATAGAACACACTATGGGAAGGATTGAATTTCGTAACCGTTTTAGACACACCATGACTAGCACCATGGTGTAGAGGTTATTTCTTCCCCCATTTCCAATACACCTTTGAAAATCTACCAAACCTCGACTATCCTCCACTAAAACTATAAAATGTGATAGTTTTGATATCCCTATTATAATTTGGAGACTCTTTATAGACCATTCCCATAAAATTTGAATTTCTCACCTTCCTATTATTTATAATGATCATGATGAACTTCCTCAAATACTACACCTATAAAAATTGGTGTTTCAAAAACTTTGGATCATGATTAATCTAATTAGATAACTCCCATGAACCCAAATTTAAATATTTATCAGAACAAGACCTCCATGACGACTACCACCACAGTCGTTTTGATTTCTAAAGATCCAAAACATTATTCTCTAACTAAGAACCCTTCTTAATATATTCAAAACATTCCAAAACAGAATATAAAGTCTTAAATATAATTCAAATAGTCATATAACACAAAAATATTTAATTAAATACTAATATACCTACATACAAGGGTAATATATTCGTTTTACCATTGGGATTAGTTCCCTCAGAATGTTTGATGTTTGTTATGAATGGTAAAATCTTAGGCCGCAACTCTAATAAAAATTTATATCACCGTCAGTCACTCCACAACTCCTGTCAATCTATAATAAAACATACATTGAATATATTAATATTTATCATACGATCTTGTATTTACTATTATAAAATTTGAAACAAGATCAAAACCCAATGGTGTATATGTTTTGAGAGAAATTTTATCCCAACTAATGAACATTACAAAACCAGTAAGGTAGTGAAATTTGAGAAGAAACCTCTAAAATATAGTCATCAATCTCAAATTGTCCAACATAATGTGGAGATAACTACCCTATATTTCCCATGAGATATATACTTGATAATGGAAATGATAAATAGAAATCCTAATCACTCCCTAATAAATATAATTGAACTAAATAACGATCTCAATAAAATTTCCCGCTACATGAAACCATGGTTATTGTATTCTATATTAGTCAATACTGACCATAGTTTTACTCACGATTTTCCATCCAAGAATATAATTATCCCCAAAATTCACCGAAAAATGTGATTATTGAAAAGTATTATTATACATTTAACTAATATGAGTAATAATAATCATTAATGGATGCCCATAGGTACATGAAAACTATTACTAAAGTCTAATGGTCCCCCAATGAACCATTAATGTTTATCACTCAATCTCTAAACACATCCTCCATAATTAATGGTCACTATAAGTAACCATCCATTTGAGGATTTATTTCAATATCATAGTTTTTTTTGGGGAGTTGATGCAGTGATCGAAAAACCCATAAAAGAGACTATAGTATCTGTCAGATATGGTGTAAATTGGTATTACATGAAACTTCAACACTTCATAGATATTTGACATTGGGAAATATTTTAAAAAATTCATCTTCTGAATTTTAAAAATTGAAATAACTTAATGTGTTGGTCAATACACACCTTAATGAAACCAATCTTCTGGAACAATTCATGTATGTTGGTTCCAATGTTCATTGTAATTTTATACCACTTTATAATAGGTAAATGTAAGAGTTAGAACATGTCACTAGTTGGTGGTGTTAGGTATTCATCACTGTATATCCCTATCCAATATTATGATAGAAAAATAATAAGATTTATAATTGGTCTAGAGTAATTATTATGGTGAAAATTAAGAAACCAAATTATAACCATATAATGAAAAATGGAATTAGCATCCTCTCTCATCCATTATGCACATCACCTCCATTAGTGTTTAGACTAGTGTTATAGATATAAAACCTTGATTACTAGAATTACTTGGACTTGGATTGATATTATATGAATTAAAATAACCTAATATAAAACCCCAAAACCAACTTGTATGGTATGAAATAAGGTTATGTCAATTATTTGATTCATGAATCAACATTGATCTAGTACTTCATTAATAAACCATATGAGGACTTGTGAGTTAAGCTATCACCCATATAATTGAACATTAGGATTTATTATTGGACAAATTAATCATAAGTGATGCATGAAATGATAAAAAATGAACCAAATGAAGACGTATATAGGAAAAGGGTCCTATAAGTACCAGTGAATCATACCATTCATCAGTTCCCAGAAAATATCTCACACGTTACTAAAGTAGTAATATATGATCAAGAACTCACCCACACCTTGGGAAAATCCTAGAAAGACATCCATTCAGAAACTACTCTCACATTCACACACTTAATAGTAATGTTGAAGCTATTTAGGTTCCTAAAAACTAAAATGAATCTTGTTATCAAATTATATTAATTGAAACCTCATTTCACATGAGCTAGTGGGTAACTAAAAAAGGATAGTTCCATCCATGTTTAATAAATTCCATACTCATGATAGATTCATATCCCATTCCCCGTATAAAAATATTAACTAATACCGTAGCATATGAGAGAGTGACCTTTAGGGTGTAGAAATTTGAATAAAAATCAATTCTATAAGTACACTATTCACAATATTATACCAAAGAAATAGATATCTAAAATGGAAAATTATCATTTAAAGAACACTATATTAACATTAATTTATCTTGGAAAGAAGTTGTAATATCCCAAATATATCATTACACATGAGGTCTATTAATTATCATCCTATGAGACATTATTTACACATGAAAATTTAGGTTTATTTCCTTGTATCAAGTCTATAATAAAATAAATACTTCCATCTCCAAAAGTACATGAAATAAAAACCACAAATGGAAAAAGGAAAAATATTCCATGAAGAAGATATTTTTAAACCTCTTTATGAGGAAGAAACAACTAACTATCAAAATTTGAGACAAGAACCCATGAGAATTCTATCAAATAAATACTAAATGTTACAAATTATATGAAATATATAATAAAATATATAGAGGAAAAAATAATTCCATGTTTTTAATTAAACACTTATCTTTCCCATAAACCGATTAAAGAAATAATTAAAATATTTTCTATAATTTAAACTAAGAAAAATGATTTAAAAAATATGACAAAAAATACTTCATATAAAAAACACTTTAAAAACTGATATAAAATGACACAAATTTTAAAAAGAAAAAATATATAGTGGATTTATTTAGGTTAAAACCCACTGTGTACCCAAAACATGCATTTATATTACAAATCAAAAAGGCACCATAGAAACTTGTAAATGTCAATATAAAACACATAAAAAAATATGAACCAATAATTTTATATTAATGAAAATGTTACCAATTTCATCATCCACTCATGATCACTTAAATAGTTTAATATAAAGACTAATTACATTATTTCCCAAAATATGAAGACAATTCATTTAATTTATAGTGGGAAGAAAACAAACTTGTATAACAAATACTATACTACTATATTTAATGTTTCAATGCTCCAACATTAATATTTTTCCAAAATAGTTTTGTAAGAAACTAGTAATTCTAAATTAATAGAAAAATTAACAAATAAAATTTAGCATGTCATTTATTTTACATGATCTCGTAATAATTGAAAAATGATTTTTAGTGTATAAAAACACATTAAAAATCATATGGGTAATCTAATTTAACATTATTTCTTATTTTAAATTCTATGATACTCATTATATTAAACAATCATCACTGATTATGTTCAGGATGTGGAACAACAAAATCATTTTGGTCTTTTCAATGTACCATCAAATTAACCAAGATAATAATATCTCAATGTTTGATAATTATATTTATCTAATTATATATAATATGCATCACCCTTTTAAATTATGGAACTTATGTTAAAGTGTGTAATTTAATGAGAACAACAAATGATATGTTAAAATAATTCACTTTATCATGTTAAAGGATCCTATAAACTATAGAAAAGATACCAATTATTATAAAAGCGGTAAATAAAACCTATACTAATGATCTAAATTAATTTTTATAAACTTTTTAGCATTTTTTATAATAACAGGGATTAAAATTTTCACTTAATCAATTTCATCTAATAATATTCATTACTAGTTTAATATTCAATTCAATCCAATTTTTATTTTCATTTAAGTAATAAAATTTCATGGAATACATTATCCTGGATCAATTCTCGAAATATTCAACACTCAACAGTGATAAAAAACATTATGCCTTTTTGGAAAGAATTACTTAGTACTCCTAGTTTATCCCCATGAAAAAATACATGACAAAAAATATGGTTTTCATGTATCAATTTACAAAGAATAACCAATACAATATCACATTAATGATGAAATCCAAGTTTAAAATTTCTTTACTAATACATGATACCCCACACACATCAGTCAAGTCTATTAAATTAATGTGAAAATGGGATTATAAATGTTTAAAAACACTTTTCATACCTTGAATTCTTAGGTATCATGATGTTTATTATAAATAGGTTAGATATTCATTTTATACACTATATTTCAAATCTCGACACATCATGTATCTATGAAAACCACCACAACTAATGGAATATAACAAAATTAAACCATTTATAAACCTAACCCATTGGTTGTCCAACAACATGAATTCCAATAACCTTAGTTATATACCACAAAATATAAGGGTTCTCAATAAAATCCTAGGTTATAAAATATCATTGGGGGATTAGATACCCTTATATAAAATATAGAAAACAATAATGAACTTCACTGACATAAAATATATACGATGAATGATAGTAAACTAAACAAACTCTATTAAATATAAAAGAATAATAATGATAGTTTTGGTAGCCTAGAAAAAGTTAAATGATTCAAATAGTCATAAAAATCCCTAACCGACATTAGGGTTCCAAATGTGGAACTGCACCAAAAACACACCCCACAACATCCTTAATAACCACACGCTATCAAATATAATATTATCATGAAGGTTATATATTTAAAATTAATAGTTATTCCACTTAAATATAACATTATGAAAAGAGTTTCTATATACACTCCATGATTCATTTATAGGGGTGTCTATACAAAATCAGTAGACAATTCCCCTGATACATCACTTACACGCCACTATGAAATGAAAATGATAGCTAATATTTTATATAAAATAGGATGAAAGATTATTTTAAATAATATATTTTATATTAAACCAGGTAAAAAACTCACACCAGGATTCCATTATTATTTTAACACATTTTATCCCAATGAAACACACAACATAACTCACACTGTCAATCCATGAACACACACACCAATAAAATTTATAAAGCCATTGTTCCCTCCATCAAAGTGGGATCTTTGAATGTACTAATCTCATGTTCACTAAATAGAACCTCCTCACCAAAGTCATCACATAGAGGTATAGTCCTAGTGTGAAAATATTTTTTTATGGAATCCATGTATGAATCAACAAGAAGCTTCCTAATGTGTCTCAGTTTCTTCATGGAATCTTGAGCTGAATGAATAGTGAACATTTTCATATATCTCCTTAATTTCATTAAAACTCCCAAAAATGTCAGTTTTACAATATAACAACCCATTTACCCCCCCCCCCAAATAGAATTTTAAATCAATTCATTCCTAATATGGAAACATCCAAATTCATCATCAATACAAACCTATACTTATCAATTCCATGTTCATTTAAAAACAATCCATTCTGGCAAAAAAATAAAGGAATGAGAATTTTATCAAACACATCATGGGAATAAAAAAGTAAATTATTATAAAACAACTTTTCACCAAGATATTATTCAACTAATATCTATAAAAATCATTTTTATATATAAACACAAAAATCTGATTTTAAAAGGATAATCATTCAAATTAGTGAGATAAGTGGATTAATATAGAGAAAAGATCCACCTACCTCATGGAGGTACATTTAAAATGAAATTCCCATCGAAACTTATAGATTTGGACTTCTAAAATAGCCATCAGATATATAGGAAAAAAACATCAAGAATATAATGGGAATGAGATCCTATATCAAATGGATGACAAAATATTCCCTCGGATGTATCCTTGTTGAATTATATAGAAAATAGCACAGACAAATTGGGGTTTTTGGAAAAATAAGTATTTAAAAAATAATTTTCTAAATATTTTTTAAAAACACATAAATTCAGTGAATGAATATATTCTCCCAAAATTTATTTTCATTTCATTGGTATAAAAAAATGTAACTGACCAATACCATGGTGTTTTGGAATCCAACCCTATTGTGGAACCCTCAACTACGAATCCCCACAGAAAACTAATCAAACAAAACAGAAACATCCATAATAATTTTTGAAATACCATCGCTTGTACCATAGAATTGATTAACCACCATACTCAGTTCACACTCACTCATAAAACATAAACATTACTCATATCAGCACCACTAAAAACACCAATGAGTTCATTTATTTACATATGTTTAGGAAATGAAACTATCTAAGGACCAATAACACAAACTGGACATTTATAGCCTCGTTTTGGTTTACAAGGATCTTACAAAATACCCCTAGAGTCCATGATTGACCAAAATAATTTTACAACCCATGGTTCACTATGAATCAAAACAACTAAATCTCAAGGCCACATATGAAAAAATTTACTAGATCATAGACTCTATCACAACTAAATCCATGGATATTATGAATCACATAGACCGAAAACATCATTATCTAAATAAGAACCCTCATTAACCACTAAAAATATCTAAAAAACAATCAGATTATCCCGAAACTAATTCAAAACCTCTCATAGATTAAAAATACATAATAAAATGGGAATTTTTTTTAAAGAGATTGGGTTGTAGATAAATATTTTTATAATGTTCCATCAATGAAAGAAAAATTTATATCATTTTATATTATTCAATTATTGGGAGCATCACGTTAGTAATGGATTTTGTTTCTTATAGAGATTAAGGAGTAGTCTATCTTAGCAGATTATTTATAGAATATGTTCTATATAAAAAATATTTATTTAATGCTACTTATGGTGAGTTAAGAGCATTTAATTATCTCTATTATGATTTTAAGAGAGTCTAGGGGCCTAGTCTCAGTAATAAAAACCTAATTTTTTATTCCCCAGATATTTTCCCAAATGGGAAGGCCATATTATGAAATTTTCAAGGATCATTCTAACCCACAATTTGACATCACGTTATTGTATTTATGTTTAATATGTCTATAGAGATTATAGTTAATCCTAAGGTGAATAAAAGATGTATGTATGGCCCTAGTCATCATGATATGGGAGTTATTAGAGCATCCAAGGGAGAATATATGTAATTGTAGGATTCTAGATTGTTAGATAGTCATTGTTTTGATTTGTATAATGTAAATCCTAGTATATTTTTTCATGCTTCATTATATATAGTTACTCTTATGAATATACTATGAGATCTATTTTAGATGGAATTTTTAGTGGATTCTATAAACACTAGGGATTTTTTGGTATGATCATTCATGGTGGCCTAAGATATTTTAGAGGTCAGATTTTAGTGCAACCTCAATAATAGTTTACATTTATGCCTTATCTATGGGAGGACCAATGTAATTGGGAAGTAGATGGGATATAGATAATTAAAATGAAAACACCATGGCATATATCATCCTCAGGGATAAAGGGATGATCATAGTCATTTAGTGGGATCTCAGAAGGGTATATGTGGTAGAATAAAAGGGTGTGGTTAGTTTCATGCCAAAGAGTTTCCATCTCCAAGGGAACTAGATATTTTATAAGTTAACATCTAATTATATTAAACATTTTATTTTTCTTTGGTTGATTCATGATATTTTCATACTTTAATCACACCTACCTTGGTGTGTTCTATTGGATTTAGGGTGGAGAGTAAATTAGTAACTCTGTTGTTGGATATACCTATTAGAGGTCAAAAGAGATTAACAAATGTATACTAAGGTTGTGGGTCGATGATTGGGAAACATTATACATTAGGTGATTCAATCATGTTTTATATAAAATAATATGTCATCGATATAAGAATGTACAGGTTTTACTCTATGAGTCACATCATTGATTGATTCTAGAGGTCAGTTTTTTATTTCATATGGAAGTGTATCAAATTTTATTCATCAAGGAGTGATATAATCAAATGTTTCCTCTATTTATTTGAAACCACTTTTCTCTCATTTTAAATTTCTATTTATAAATTCAATGAAAGTGTTGGTGGTGTTGTTACCATGCATTTTCAATGAATATATATATGTTTTTCTAAAAGTGGTTTCAATGTTATCCCATGAAAGTATTATATATTGGTATATAGATTTTTAAAGTTATTCCTTCTTGATTTTGAGGGAACATTTTTTGATAGAAGATTCTATGATGTGGTTGCTGTGGATTTATATCAATGATATGACACATAAGGTCTTCATACGGAACAATGTTTTACCATTGGGTGCTCCAATGATATTCAACAAGAAGGTGTATAGTCATCTAAGATTGTGTATAGACTACTGAATGTTTAACTAGATAGTGGTTAAAAACCATTACCACATCCAAATGATTTACAATATTATCAATCATATAAATGGAAATAGTTAGTTTTTAATGATTGATATATAGTCTGTAAATCATCAAATGAGAATGAAAGTGGAAGATATACCAAAGGATATTTTTTACTATCATTATGGGAACTTCAAGTTAATGTTTGAATCATTTGACGTAAAAAAACCTCATCTTTTTTATGGGATTATGGACTCCATATTTTTTGAGTTATTGGGATTATTTTTAATATTTTTCATTGATGTAATACTTTAGTAATTTATGTTTTTTATGGACTTGGTTGATCATATGAGGTCCATTTTTGATAATTTTTCAATAGATTCAACTTTATAATATGTATTAAAAGTGTATGTTTGGAATGGGATATTTATATTTTTCTATCAATGTGGTGTATCATTAAGGAGTGGTGGTGGATTCTTTGACAAATAAAGTAGTTTTTTTATTAAGTGGAACTCAAAGATTTCCTACATTTTTAAAATATCTTTTATCGTAAAACTTATTATCAATGGTTCATGTATTATTTATCTCGAATGATAGACCATTTTATATTTTCATCAAACAAGGTTTGGGACACTATATGGACACGTAAGTGTCCTATATATTCTGAACACATGAAGGATATGCTGATCAGTGAAAATTTCCATCAGTTTCAAGATATAAGATTTTTGTTTTAGGTTTTCTACAACACTTATACTCTATTTTTGGGTTTAATATTGACTCATCTAGGGGAATGGATATCATGTGGTTCTTTGTAGTTACACACTCATGAGAAAAAGTATTCCACCAATGACATAAAGTAATCAAATGTTGTATTATTTTATTTTATATTATGGTGATATTATTTCATAGATAAAGCCTTTGGGGTCTTCATAGACCATGAAATCTTGAGGTATATATTGTATTAACGGGACCTAAACCAACATCAGTGAAGGTGGATGGAGTTCTTATAGCTTTTTGATGTCAATTAATCTTACACCTAGAGGATAATGAATTTATTTTATTCATTGAGTAGGAAGTCATTGGAAAAATATGTCAAATAGTCATGGGATGCATGAAATAAATAACCAAGGACTATAATGAGTCATTTATCATATATTTCAACAATAATAATTTATTGATGATTGGTATCCATCCAAAATTTCACATTATAGTAATCCAGAAAAAAATTAATTATTTTTATAATGGTTCATCACTATTAGTCATTGTGTCTAAGTATGTGTTATGGACTTGTCTATTTATTTTAAATAGTATCTATGATGGATAAAAAAGTCAACCATAACTAATAATATAAAAATTTAATTATAATGTATTTTAATTTTCAATTTATATTTAAATATAAAGAAAAATATATTGTGGTTTATTTATAAATCCATCCCAATTAAGATTTTAAAAATTATAACAAATAATAAGAGTAAAAAAATCACACAAAATTTCGATAAATTTTATTAAAAGTAATTCATAACAAAATAAAACATATATAATAAAAAATTATTTTGTAAAAAATAATATGATAATAATTTCATTTAGGGTTTAGGGATTAACTTCATTGGGTAGAGGGAACCCTATCCCTAAAATTCATAAAAACCATCGTAAATACTCGATCAGTTACTCACTTCGTTTTTCTTATTGATGAAATTTTTTTTCATCCTATTATCACCACAATTCAAAATCTCTTTTAAATATATTTATAGACTCATCCAAAACTCTCATATCATCCTCGTACTCTAAAATAGTGGAAAATGATACTAGATAAGCTATCATGGAGCTAAATGATGTCATACTTTTAGTACAATAATAACTATCCACTATTGATCATAGACCAATATTAATCACCTTGCCCTTCTCAATATCACTAGTCATATATCATATCCAAGATGCATCATCGAAACATGAATTTCGTATACACTAATTAACCTCACCATATATCTCACCATAATTCTTCCAAATGTGAGAAGTATATGTCTCATATGTCTCATGAAAATGGGTAAATATAATTTAAAAAAGTAAAAAATTTATTTTAGTAATTTAAAAAATGGAAAAATAAATATTGACTATAATTTATCATTTTATCTCACAACCAATCACCCATGCCTTAGGATAAATGGACACTATCTTGTATACATCAAACTTCGTGATATAGAAATCAGCAAAAAAAATAAAATATTTATTATATACATTTATTATTTAAATTATCTATAAAATTAATAATGTTATATACCAACTATTTGTGATTTATAATAAAATTTACACTCATTGATATTTGTGGTTCATTCCATATCCTCCAATAATATCTCTTAGAATATGATATCCTCTATAATGTATCCCAAATCAAGTAAGAAAAATAACTTTCCTATGGCTAGGATGGAATGTAGTTAGGTTGATGATTAAAAAAATATTTATCAAACATAATCATATATTCCATCCATATAGATCTCTTATGATGTTTAGAAAAAACAAATCGAAACACTCACGCATTTAAGCCTTCCATTACTCCCAAATTTGGGTTCTCAAGCTATAATTATTAATAGACCACAAACCCAAAAAATATTTTATATAATGTTTATTTTGAAGTCAAATAAATTTTAAATAAAATAAATTATTTCTTCCATTACCATCTTGTACTTGAACATGCGATGACATGAATCATTAAGAACATAGTCCCATGAAACAAAAGGGGTATAAAAATATATACTTGGAATACCACAATCTTAATAAACAACTAGTCATGAAAAACTATGAAAATAATAAAATTTACTAAAAAACAG
The DNA here is from genome assembly GCA_963277665.1 of Viscum album. Classification (NCBI taxonomy): domain Eukaryota; kingdom Viridiplantae; phylum Streptophyta; class Magnoliopsida; order Santalales; family Viscaceae; genus Viscum; species Viscum album. Next base: position 182,331,004 of record OY728130.1, read on the forward strand.
TTCAAAAAATAAATTATAAAAAATATATTATTTAAATTTAATTCTTTTTATGAGGATAAAAATAAAGTGATAGTTTATTGTAAGAAACGGTGTATGGAATCATTAATTATTTAATGGATTGACCCCTCTTACTAGTTGGTGCAGTGGAACAACCTTAATCTAATGATAAAGATTCCCATTATTTTCCAAATATTCCTAATAAATTTTTTGATTCATGCAATAAAAATCCCCTATAAACATATCTCTAGACATATGCTATAAAAAATTAATATTAAAAGAAATTAATATTAATACATAAAACAAAGTTACTGACTATTGAAAATTTATATAAAATTATTAATATATACTCATCGTGATTGTAAATAGAATGTAACAACTCAATCATCCTATTTATATTTGTTAGTATCATCTGTCTCAAATACTTCCACGTCATTATAATTTCCTATAAAATCATCAATTTAATAATCTATAATTGTTTCAAATTTATGTATACATACATCATCCATATTATAAACACCCTTAGACCATAATTGAAAATCCATATATTTTAGATCAATATATATTCAACTAATAAATCTATTTAGATATCTCTCCTAAAATTTTCTATATTTTTGAACATCACATAACCAGTTTTATTTTTTATAAAATGATAGTCAAGGGATTTCATTTTAATTACACTCATAAAATCATTCAATTAACATAAAAAAATATAATAATTTGCATATACAAATTGATATGGTTGATGAGCCAAAATAAATGTTTCTTTTTTTAAGATGAAATTTACACATAATGTAAAATATTCCATGATGGTAATAAACAATCAACCCTTACTGAGTTTCAAAACCATTTAAATTTAAACAAGGTTACATAATTCTATTTAAGATAAAATAACTAAATTATTTAATCCAGCATGCCCAAAAATTCAATGATATTTTATCTATATTGGATTCCACAAAAAAATACCACAATTCATCTATTTTTTTACTCTCCATATGTGTGTGAATGGAAACAAAATCCACTAACCACATAATGATTAATATTTTTCAAATTTCGAGGGTTATGTACTTATTGAAAATAATTGATTTTAAATTCTATTTTTTTATTATGATACATAAAAACAAATTAGTCATTGTTATACTAAAAAAATTAATTTATCATATATTGAAATGACATGAAATTTTCATATATGATTTCTTAAAATTATTTCAATTTCTATGATAGCTTGCTCAACATGCAGAATAGAACATAAAGGAAACCAAGATATATTTAAGTGAAAGATAAATATTTATGTATGACTATTAAAACCAAACTATTTATATAGAATAAATGAACATGATTTATTGATTTAGGAATTTTTTATAGAAATATAATCTAAATACATATTTTAATATGAATGTAATTCAATTCGTATAAATAAAATGGATAAAAAGAGCATTTATTGTTTAGAAAAGTGTGTTTTATAAATATTTCATTTTATGGGATCTGATTTAGTATTTCAATAAATATCTGATTAATTATGATAATTTATGACTAATGTTAATGATTGGTTAAAACTAATATATTAATTAAATGGTATAAAATAGGAATAATAAAAATTACTATTTGAAAATGTCATTTTCTAACAAAAATGTTGTCTCATTATATTTTATGGTATTATTCAAAAATTGAATTTATAATTTTTTAGATTTAATTATACTAAATGAATCATTTTTTTGGATTTTGTATAACATAATTATCTTATAATGTATTGTTTTAACTTTTTTGAAAAAATAGATATTTTGGTGAATAGTATACATACAACTTTTTCTAACAAATACCACTTTTTTCATATAAGATTGACATAAATGTTTTTTAAAAAAATTTTACAATAAAAATTATATTTTATAAAGTTATGTAAAAAAATTTAAACACAAATTTTATATATAAATCACATGCTTAACATTTTAGAAAAATTAGGTATTATATTAATGAAAACTATTTTTATTCAATTTCTTTTAAAGACATTTCAAATTGTGGAATTTGTTTTTTGACTAATTTTAATGTTAAAAAACTATAATATGAATAATAATAAGTCTTTTAATGTCTATATAATAAAATTTCTTAATTTTATCCTAAATTGAATTTTTAGGTGTAAAAAAGCACATTTTTTTCCAAAAAAGGGGTTTTGTACATTACGTGTGCTACTGTTAAAATTAATTTTTATTACTTAGATAAATATTAATTAATAAATTTAATTTAATTTTTATACTATTTGGTGTCAAATTATCTTATCAGGATCATTTTATTTTTAGTCATTAAAATAAATTACTAAAATAAAAATTAGTTAACTCGATAAAAACTATAGACACTAAAATTTAAAATCAATGTGTTAATAATATGATTTTTGTAAAACATGTTTATAAAAGTATGCTTGAGGATCTAAATTACTTACGCTATATAAACTATGATATGGAACTTTTTTCACATTTCCATGTGAAACATGCACTCCCTTTATATTAATGTATTATATGTGCTACAAATTACCTTCCCTTCTATTATAACAGAAACTGCCACCCATCCACCTCTCTACAATTCCATATCCCATTAATCTTTCCAAAAATCTATCATATTCTTTTATAATCCCTCTACAAACATTATTAAATCATCCATTTTCTCAAATACACTGCTAAGGTGCATTGTGGTGTTGTGAAAAAGAAGAACATCCAAAGCGAGAGATAATATTTCAACTACAACCTCTTAGTTATTTTATTATTTTGTCACTCAAAACCTAATATTTTAATTATTGCATGATAACACCAGTATTATTAATATTTTTTATTTTTGTATACTAATTGAAAATCTATTTTATGACGTAATATATAATAATTTAGAAAAATGAAAATCTCACCATGCGTATGTGTGGAGTACCACCTCTATAAACAAATATTTCCTTTTCCATCACTGTATTTCGTGGGTGATGGAAAAATATTTTTTACTAGGATAATATGATATTTAAAACATTTTAATTATTCTAACATGATATGATATTTTTTTTACCTTCCTTACATTATATAAAAAATGATTTTCATCTATGTATACGTGCATACTACGTCCACCATCTAAGGTTTTTTATCTTTTGTTTTCCTTATTGACTAACATTATGAGAATAAAACAAGTATGAAATGTATAAAAAGTTAACTAAATTAAAATATATAATATTTAAATATAACATATTATATACTCTAAGTAATATTAACAATAAAATTTTTTATAATTTAATCTCTAAAAAGGACATATCAAATTACATTTTCTAATTTGATTGCATTCATGGAAAAAAATTACCTATATAAATTTTGAGATAATTGAATATTAAAAGAAATAATTATATAAAATTATGAATATTATGAATCTATTTAATAACTCTTTGATGATGGTCAACACACCTAGATTTTTTTCTTGAAACTATCTAAATAACCTCATGTGATTAACATAATAAGATATAATATTATAAATTTTTCACACATGATGATAGATAGAGCAAATAAAAATAAAAATAGATGTTGAAGGAATAGAGAGGGATTTGGTACTACATTGTGGGAAAAAAATATCTTCCTTCTCCCCAAGTTCCCCCCACTTAGTCTCCACTTTACGAAGGGTTTCCTCCTAAAACCATTCTTCATGGGTTCGGTGAAGCCTCTTCACTTCATTGTTCTTTCTTTTCCCCTCATCCTCTTATCTTCTCACTGCTCCACTACGATTTAACTAGTTTCCATTACCTTTTTCCATTACTCACCTAGTGACGGTTTCCAGTGGAATGACGTTTTCTTCCCACCACCCCTATTTCTTACTTATCCTATCCATCATTCCTCCACTTTGGGTCTCTGTGCGGGTGCTTCAGGCGGTTTGGGTTAGAGAGGGTGGTGGCGCACAGGGTTCCTATTATCCACTACTCTTGATGTTCAACCAATCCGGCTTGAACCCATCTTGGTCGGGCTTGATTAGGGTTTTGGAACAACTTGGGATGGTTCTAGAGGTGGTCCAGTAGCGATCTCAGTGTATTCTCTCACCAGCGGTGGTTTCTATCATATTTATGTTTCCTTTTCTTTCTCGGCTTCTTCAGTTGTTTTCTTTGACGATGCCTTGTAGCTTGTTCTGGGTTTCATTTGATGTTTATGATGTTTTTAGAATGTATTTTTGTGTGATTTGTTATTATTTTTTTCTATGGTATGTTTGTTGAATTGGTCTTTGGGAGATCACACCAATGTTCTGTTAGTGATGGCATCAATGTGAAGATGTTTTGCAAGATGAAAAGAACACGACGGTGGATCTGTTTTGTTATTTTTTTGTGAAATGTTTGTATTGAATGCTGTTGATTCATAAAAATGGCTCTAGTATGGATTTCGGTTCAATCTGATGGTGATTCGTCAATTTAAAGGATGTTGTTGTCTTCGATGTTCGTGGTATGAAGCTTTGGTGGTTCTCGGTGCCGATACCGGTGATGACGGAGGGGTCTGTAGTGGAGACATGATCTTTTGGTCGAGTCTTTGGTTTCAGGGAGTTCATCTTGATGAAATTGTGAGAGGATGGAATTTTTACTATTTTTGTATTTTCAAAATCTTAAATGGTTATTTCTTTTGCGGCATCGTGTAGTCGAGGGGGCAGCGGTGGTTTTAATCTTTGAAGATATTATCTATTTGGAACTTTTTTAAGGTTCAAACTTACCCATTAAAAGTGTTTTATAAAATAAAAAATATGGATTGTGGTTTAATATAGATGTTGATGGTTTCATTCAGTTTTTTTAATATACTTATTTTTGGGATTTGACAAGTCAAGTTCAAGTCCAAAGTGCTTCCAGACAAAAGTAACAGTTTAATCGCAAATCCTTTTTTGAGATACATTTTCTTTTTTGAACCTAAAATAATTTTAATATATTTTATACCACATATTGACTATATATTACAATTAATTATATTTACTCATATTATCTGAACTCTAAATTCATTATCTCACTCTTTTAAGGGGTTTTTATAAGAATGATTCTAAAGCTCTAAGTGTTTTTCAAGTAAATTTTCTTTCATTGTGATATGAATTGTACCCACTAATTATTTAGGATTCTAGGTGTATATATTTGACATGAAATTATTCATATCATAATTTATATTTAATCTAATGGATTTAAAAATCCACATCACGTTCAGCCTTTTGGGGGTCTTTTATTTGAAAGATAACCAAATTATTAGTTTTTTACATCTCTATTTATCTCTATTGAGACATGTTTTAATGTTTTACAAAAATTTAGTATTTATATATTCTATATAATACCCAAGAATATATTTTATCAAACATAGCTAATTAATTCAAGGGATTTATAAATCCATTATATTTACAATCATATGATGAATTTTTATTTAAAATTTTCTAATGTTGAAAGGGACATGGTAACTCAAACTCCTTTCATTGAGCTATAAATTTTTTTATTGAACTTAAGTTTTTTATGAATTTCAATTATTAATGATTTTTTCTATTTTTTAATTCCATATAAGGTTTTTTTATCCAAAAAAAATTTCAATAAAAAATTTATCTTTATTTTTTAGAATGATGGATACTTTTGAAAAGAGACTCGTAACTATGAATTTTATTATAATGAATAAAAAATTCATACAAAAAGAACTTTTTATTTTTATATTTTCACTATCTTCAAATGAGATATCTCTACTTGATTTATTCTTCATGTTTCACCCTAAATTCTCATATATTATGTGATTATTCTAGGAGATCATGTTTTTGGTAACAAACTATTTACTTCTTTCTGTAATTTTATGCCTTTAGGGTGTTTGATGTAACATTTTTTTTATTTTTAATAGTTACTAAAGAAAATTTATTTATTTCCTTTTGTATGATTTTAAAAAACTTTATATTTCCCTAGTTCCTTTATGATATCATGATTGAATTTTATATATCCCTAAAATGTATGCATGATGATTTGGGGGATACTATACCCCCCTCCAATGCATTTGGAAAGGATTTATATCACATGAGATGATATAATGTTTCATGAATTATATGTTGCAACAATTGTTCACATGTTTTTTTGTGAATGATATGAAAGAATCATTGTTCACATATATTTTGTGTGAATGATATGTCCTAATATCTTTTCACATGTTATTGAGTGAACATGATTTGAAAAGATAAGTTCATAATATTTTATATGCTTATTATTATCCAAAATTAATTTTCATACAATGATTATATGAGTTTTAATATTTTTATAAAACGATGACTATTATAATGTTATGTTCCTTATTAGGATGTTACTATACTGGTTTGGGAGTTGATGGAGTTCTAAGGGGGATCATGGAGTGTTTGATGGAGCTTTAAGCTCTAATTATAATGTAGAAGGTAATTTAGTATGTGAATATATGACCATGATGTGAGAATATTTACTTGTATTAGAGGCTGACATGTCATGAACCTTCCCATTAAGTCCCCTACCGTGACTCAAAATCCCATCCTAAATAGGCCAGGGGCTGAAAACAAGCACATAAAAAGAATATCACCGACATGGGAGGCCTTAGCCTATGTACTTATACACACACAGACATATACAAGCCTATAAAATGATGAAATGTAAATGAAATTGAACAAACAAGTATGCATAATGTTAAATATCATATCCTGTGTGAAAAAGGACGTGAAAAAAGTAAACATGTCTAAATACAGGCCTACCACAAATATTCCTAAAACCAAAGTACAAATTCAAGGGTATGTACTAGGGAATACTGTCAAAAGATGTAAGAGAACACCTTGGTATGTTTGGTCTCACTAAGAACCATCTGTTATGGGTCCATCTAGGACTCTGTCAAAATATTGATAATATGCACAAGAAATTACACATATGGGAAAATCCCATGTAGGGGTTTGTAAAAAAATACTTTGTAGGATTCCCAGAAACCAAAAATTATAAAAAAAAATAAAAAAGTCTTATCCACCTAGGTATATGTCTACAACACATATATAAAATATTATGAAGAAACAATTTTCAATGACACACAGTAAAAAGGTAATCCATAACCATAGTATACTTTCCCAAGGATTTCCAGCTCGAAGATTCCATAATGAACTCATCTTAGATAACACATTCCTCTGTCTGATAATAATTATGAATTCCGTCTGAGAGGTATTTTTTATCGGTTCTCATCATTAGAACGAACATGTTGATAGTTTGAATAGAATATGATACATAGATGAGAATCACTTTCAAGTCCATGGGGTGATACCATCAACATCATCTAAACTAAACACCAAAGTAGAGGATTTAATAATATATATTGTAGGTCATGATGACACTATGAACTGAAATAAGAGAATGAAGATGAATTGAGGATCTCATTTTAGGCCTCATGGTGGGACTCCAATGACTCTAACCAAGAAGTCCAACATAAGGGATCATGGTCCTGAGAGTAGGAGATGAATCCATACTAATTATTTGGGAAAGTATAATGGGAGTGATCCCTAAAGAATATTTTCCATGATATAGAGGAAAAGATATCCAATCCATGTATAAAATAGTACATGGCAAGCAGTAGAGGTCAAATTTCATGTCCTTGACCCTGGGTCATGTTCGTGTAAATGGCATGCGTTATAAAGTCATGTTAGTGTAGTACTGCACAACGTCTACATTGTCTGTGTAGTCTGCCCATGTTTCAGTGCACATATATAGACCATGTATATTTTCCATGTACCAATACACATCTTTCCCATGTACATAGTCCAGAACATGACTATGTGGGGGAGTACACGACATGCTCCACCTGTGTAGTCCACCATATGACTATGTACTTCCCAAGGTACACACTAAGTCAGCCGGGAGAGACCACATGCCATGTTACAGGGGTCACATGTTGTGCGATACATATCTTTCTCCTGGATCCCTAGCTACAGCAATGCAACCACACACTATGTGTAGATATAAATTAGAAACTGTTGACACTCCATTTTTTCACATGGATGAAAATGCGATGAAGAGAAATACCTTAGGAAAAAGATCTTAAAAAAGTATAAATGTTCAAGTTTTGAATAGGTCTGAAATACTGTTCATACAATCCCCAACAAGTAATTTCGGTGCCCAATAATCCTATGTGGAACCTTTCACAGTTAACCTACTCACTACTCCTACATGATATTACACTTTTTTCCTAGGGTCCTATATTTTCCAAAAAAATAGGACCTTGTGGTCTTAATTTGTTTGCACGTAGTTTATAGAATGCCAAATGATGATTCCTTCACCCTAGTGCTATGGTAAAGCCCTATGTAACACTCTTGGTTGTTGTCTAACACCTGAAGAAGAGGGAGTCAAAGGAGAAGAGTGAATCCAATGTACTCCCAGGGATTCAACAAATAACTTCAAAGAGAGGCATTCTCCCAGCCCTTGATTCACGAAGACTAGCATGACATTGCCTTTATAAACTAGGGACCTATACAACTTGTCTCTTGGAACACCTGTGGATTACCTTGATGGACCGAGTAAGGTCTCTCCTATATGTAGTTTCTCATTTGGTCTATCTCCCATGATGATAAAAATTCTCTAAGTCCTACCTGCGTTGAGCACACCCTACACGAGAAACCTCAGTTAACCCTAATCTCCATCTTGTGTGCAACATTCATGAGGCCTTCTTCAAATCCATCCAAGATAGGGACTCTCCTTATTTTTCTCTCTTTTCTAAAAGAGTCCATGTTGAAACCTCCACCAAGATATTCATACATACACAACCATAGATAAATTCATACATGTGTGTCTCCCATTTGGATTCGTATTTCTACATTCAGAAGTTTCCCACACATGTCATACCAGACTATTTAGATCCTTAGGCACGTGTAGATTTGTATATCTATGGTCATGATTACCTATACTATAGGGAAGGTGTGAGAGAGTTCCCAGTATCTGAAATAAGGGTTAGAACCATTTACTTACCTTCTTTTCTATAACACCTAGAGCCTCCAGTTCCCAATGGGGAGGGTGAGGATTATTCTTTCTTTTCCATTAAACATGCAATTAGATCCCCATCCTTCTATGCAACTAATTACAGGGAATCCCTCCCAAAGTATGACCCTCGAATTTCATGTATGAGGTTGTTTTCTTGCTCATATCTACAACTGCATCCTTCAAATTCATTCTCTCATTGGGGTGAAGTGAATAGAGGGAAGTGTTGTAACTTACTCTTCATCCACCATCGTCCTCCTCCTATTCCACCAATGGTGAAGTAAGGGAGTGTGGATTGTCATATCTTCTACTTCATCTTGTTTCTCACATAAAGCATGACTCACATGGGCTTAAGGTTTAATTATGATTTTATCATTTTCATGATTCATGACACTGTTTAACTATGTTATCTCTAATTCCTTATAATTGGGATACGTATGAATCCTAGATAAGTACCGAGATCAATGGGAATCCTCCTTATAAGTAATCACCAATCATAATTACTTTAATCTGTAAATCCTTCTCAAGAGTAATCCCCGAGTTAATCCCCTAAAACACCATGAGTTAATACATTCGTCATGGTCCCCTTTATAAAGGAATCCTCTTCTGGAATAATCCCCAACAAAATCCCCTCAAAGGGCCATACTCTCCGGTGAGACATACCTTTCAGGGCCTCCATATGCACGAGTCCTCAGAGTCAAACTATGTTGGATTTTATTTTTATCTAGATGGGATATGTAGGAAGCCTCCCTGAGGATTAAACAAAAAAATATAATAAACCCTATTCTCTCTAAGCCATATTAATGGAAGGGTCTAATTTTACATGGAAATTCATATCCCTTCTAGTTTCCTAGGTATACTTCGGTATAGGTCTCACACCAAACTTTGAATTGGAATATTTCATATAGACATCCTCACCACATGATTTTAAACTGTATGGATGGGTCCTTATCACATGACTATAAAAGGTATGATGTGTACCATTAAGCTGAACTAAAATATGTGGGTTCTTGATTCCTTTCACAAGGATCCATATGAAGCCCATATATAGGTTTGATCCTGATATAAAGAAAAGATCCCTCCTCATTGGATAGCGATAAAATCTAGAGTAATTTAAGTCTACTCAAATGTAGATACACTCCAAAGTTCCCCACTGTAAGGCTCAGGAACTAGAATCATCATAATAATGAACAAACAATCTTTTAGTAGAATATAAGTGGATACCATTGAAAGAGAACCGCAGATACATGAAAACATATTTGTTATTGATGAACCTCATATACATATAGATGATTCAATGATTTTTACAAGCTAATAATTGATTTTTAATTCTATGTTAATCCATATCATACTTGGGATTTAATAAATAATTCATGAATATGTCTTTAATCTATAAGAGAGTCCCGAAGTAGGTAATAATTTCCCTAAAAGCGTGTTATGAGACCAATATCTCATCCTCTATACCAATGAAAGTTCTTAATCATCGTCAGTCAAAACCCTTAATGAGAAATTTCCTTTGTAAATTAGGTATCCTTGGATATAGAACCGTTGGATATTCCTAGTTTTATGAACAAACCCATTGGAAACCATATAGAAATAGTAATTATTCACCCGATTTCCCATTTAAGATGAAAAAATGGTGATCTCGATGAGAATACATAAAAAATAATATAATTTCACCCATCTGTTAGACCCCTTTTCATTTTGATAAAATAGGTCCAAATAATACAATCATTCATGTATGTGTTCATTCATATGAAACAATACATTGATTAAGTTTCGTGTTTTATTTTTTCATATATACAACAACCAACTCTCAGAACACTCGTCAATCTAATAGCGTTATTTAAGTTTTAACCTACAAACTCCTCTACTTTAAAAAGAAATTAGACTTAATCAATGAATGGGACACCATCGCCAACCTAGAAACTTCAACACTGGTTCTCAAACTCACTAGTTCATGAGTACCATCAAAAAAGTAAAATCGTAACCTTGGAGGTCGCCCGATAGGCCCTCCATCTCTACCAGAACACTCGAAAATCCGATCAATGATGACCAATAGTCCTCAAGAAGATAGTCCCAACTTCCATCTTCAACACTTTTGGGAGCATATCCCAAGAATGCAATAACCCGTCCCTCCTGTATTTTAGGGAGGTGGATCAAGAGGCCACATACAACCTTATTCTAGAGAAACAAGGGTCTTTCTCGAGGGCTCTTTCCCGCAATCACCACCACCAATGATGCAGAGAAGTTACCCCTCAACATGATGAGGATGTTATCCTAAGACAACTAGACCAGGTCCTTCATACTTTTACATAGAAGATGGCCTATCGCGGATGAAAATCGACCAATAGGGAGTTGGGTTAAACCTCTCCCCCCTCCCGAGAATCCTACTAACCTAGTTTGGGGGAAAATATATAGCAAGAACATACACTCATTCTCCTTCATTTATAAAGATAATAGACCCACATGGGGGGTATCAAAGGAAACCTTCCACTAAAATCCAATGGGGTAATGTGAGGAGAATTGTACACATTATTTCACCCATCAAGCATATGAGTAAGATCATCTATAGAACCCGAAGAAGTATTTTGACAATATTGTTTTACAATAAGAGAGTAGCCACACCAAACTGCTTGCATTCGTCAAGCCTTTTAGAAGAATCATCTAGAAGCATCCAAATAAGAAAGTCCAAAAGTCCCGGTGATAAGTAGGGGGAAGACTCAACTCTCTGCCTCCACACACGAGTTCGGGCAGCCTCCACTGGAATGAAATGGAGGATATCTGTAGGAACATACATTTATTACATATGTGGAAGGTTAATATATCCATATTCAAGTCACTTAATTCACCAAAGATATCCTAGAAATGTTAAAAGGGTGGATGTATATTCTTACAAATATCCTGCAGACCTTCCATGATATCATAATGGATATGACAGTAGTGCCAGAGGAAAAAACACACAACTTTGTTCCTATAAATGGGGTGGATCATCTGCATAACACCCCAAAGAAAACACAAACTTCTGCTCATTTCCAAGAGATTCATGGGAGGAAAATTTCCTATATTATATAGACAACTACATCGAGAACATACACGAACTCCAATTCGAGGTAATTGGTCTGTTCTAATGGCCACTCTAAGGCAGTAACAAACACCTACCCCTAACAACCACTTCTCCCAGTAAGTGGCCTCAATCACTTATATGGAGTATCCCAAGAATAATACTAAAAAATATGAATGGAAGATCAAGAGTTGTTCTATGATCAAAATATTCTTAATGCTTAAGTTATTGAATCCCATATATGTTTATCTATGGCATCTGAATATTCAACCCTTCCATTTTCATCTAATGGGAGTAGTAAAAGTAATTCCAATGGTCCCTTCTAGGAACATCCCCATGAATTATTGTTTCATGACAAAACTATGTTCAACCATGAGATCTTATCTCTTGATGATAAAAACAAAACAATATGTGTGTCTAGAAGAGTAAGGATAACAGGGGTAATTCCCTTTCTTTAACCCACCATGATGATCCTCCCCATGACGGTGTTCATGGTGACGTTTTTCTCTATAGTATCATAAGGAATTGTCAAGATAATTCTCCAATTGAGAATGTAGTGATTATAAAGCCTTCCTATCTTGAGGCACTTGCGAAAACTATCCAAGTCAGGTCTGATTATTTGTCATTGGTAGGTGAAATCCTTTCTCTACCAGAAGATAGCCCAAGGTGACAATCGTTCTTTGAACCTCATTTGGATCACCTTCCTTCTAACACAGTAGAGTGAATTCCATCCAATCTCATTAATTATGGAAAAACAATCTAGAAGAGACCACTCTAGTTGGACTTGGTAGATGATACTTTCATGAATGATGGAGAATATTTTCCAAATATGAGGAAATAACTGGAAAAAGAAAATATATCAGTCATGTCCTAGCCTTTATCCACCCCTCGATACAGTATCACAAAATCATTGTCATAAGAGTGTGTACACAACATTCACCTCAACATATGGAAAACATTTAATCACTTTAATGTGAACTTATTACCATATGACAAGTATAAAAATCACATAAAGGTAATTGACGGGTTGTAGAGCCAAATTGACTTGGAAACTCTCATTGAGTCACAACATCCAAATATTGTGAAACAACATGGATCCCTTTAACGTGCATGAATGTAAACATTAATGAGGTTGATATAGCTGATTACTGAAACCCCATATAGCATTATTATTAGATGATGGGGTTTATATGTAGAACTAAATTTTACTAAAATCCCAAATCATTAAAGCCCATCGATGCTTATATCATGAAACTTCATATCCTTAGTTGAGATCTAAAAAGAAGACCCTATACAAGATCTAAAATATGATAAACTAGAAAAGGCCCCAAATGAATCTCATCGATGTTGGGTCAGAATATAGAAGGTTGTTTAGATACTTTTATGTAAAGCATTTGGGAAAATTGAGCAGGCATACCACTTAGAGAAAGTTAGCTGTCAGATAGTAGAAATGTCATAAATAGAACAACAGCCCTTTGAATCAAGAAATATAAGTGTGTTTCAAATGAAGCACCCATCCAATGTTCAAATAAAAATATATAAAATTAGAAGAAAAGTTACAGTAATATCATCCACATTAGTTTTGTAGAAACATCATTCCACGGGCCTGGGGTATTTGTTATCCCAACCATTGGGGTAAAGAAACTCAACCCAAAGGGTTATTAAGGTGGGAAATGAACATACCTATCCCTCAAGACTGGGATTTGTTTCACATAAACAATTCAATCCTTAGAGAGAATCTGTTTTTTCTCGATTAAGGAAGATACCGAAAAATAAATCCCCTCTTTTTGTCTTGTCCTGCGATCTGGTACCTTCACTTAGAAGAGGCATGACTGAATTATTTAAATATTCCTTTAGAGTTACTATTTTACAAGAACCTTCCAGGGAATCAAAAAATGATATGACAAGGCCTTGTGAAGGGTATAGGGAAGGTGATATCATATAGACTCCAACAGAATGCCTGTAATGCATTTTGTGTCCATAAAAATCATTTGTGATGTCACTAGAGATCCTCCCGAACATGTGTCCCATTGAAATGAGTTAAGAGAGGTATTTCCATTTAAGAATTTGTCCTACACTAAAAACAATAAAGGTGGTGTGTGCACCCAAAACTAGAGTCTTTCCCTAAATCTAGGCACTCCCATGAGCAATATACCATTACCTCCTTGAAAATATATGTGGGAAGAAGGTAATTGTTAGACTATGCCTCACCTTCCCTCAGAGAGGATCAATCAATTTCACAAGATGAAATATTTGCTAAGAGAATGAGATGAATGAATTGAGAATATTCAATGGAGAGTTACTCTGAGCCAATCCTCAATCCTGATACACTCCACAAGAATATCCTTGACGTTTACTTCTAGTTGGTACACCACAAAAAATAGTGTTTTCAAAAAAAATTGAATCATATTGGGAAAATATGTTCAACATGGGATATTAACCACCAATATATTTGAATCATGCAAAAATATATCAAAAATTAACTCCATTTGGTGGACAACTAGAACATGGTCAAGAACATCCGTATATTCTTGACTATATAGGCTACCCACAAAAAGTTCTAACAGTGCCACTACAAATGGTCCTACAGGTCACAACACCCGTTATGACCCTAGAATTCATACCCATCTAGACTCTTTATCCTGCACCCACTAAGATCCTCACTTATCCAGATATTCGAAAAATAATTATGAAAACCATTCATTCATTAACGAACCAATTGGAATCTAGGGAGGAATGTGTGCACTGATACATCCAGAAAACAAGGCTTACCCCGAATAGGTAGATCCAAACCTTCCCCCACCAAACATTGGGTATGCTAAATTTCCAATCTCTAATGGATCGGAAGACCCATATCAGTAATTGATGCATTTCATCTCTCACTGTGACCCTATGATCGATACCCCTAAACAATCGGAGGCACTAAAGCTCAAATTCGTTGTGAAATCACAACAAGGGCCATCCGTCATGTGGTACACTAGTTTGGAAGCTCAGTTAATAATAGTATGGGAATATCATCAACAGAAGTTTGTATTATAGTTCATATCAACGAGGAAAAATATGACAGTCATCGACCTCACGAACTGCAAACAATGACATAATGAAAGAGTTTGATATTTCATTTCTTGGTGATAATCATTTACATACTCTCTAAACCTACCACTACCTCAAGAAGTGTTATTTCCCATCTGTGCAGAAATTTTTCACGATGAGTTGCGCTCACTGCTAATCACTTTGAAATACACATGAGTGTTTCAGGACCTTTCTTCAATTGCTCAATAGGTAGAAAACTCCATTTTAAGTACCAAATCCAAGCCCCAAATACTACCATTGACTCATGCAAGTATAATGGGAAAAGAAGATGTTGATGTAGTTGCACATAATTAGGCCCATGTACCCACTCCTTCTTGAATACTTTCACCATACCATACAGTTCCACCTTCCATGGATTAGGAGCACCACCTGCCTCATCATAATGATCAGATATACAAACAATGAATGCAGTTTGAAGAGATCAAAAATAATTTCTATTCTTTCAAGGATAACAAAGTTCCCATATACCCCATCTCAAAATTGGAAAACAACTTAATATAGTTTTCAAATCTCAATAAGACCAGCAAAGAAGTTGATTAAGATCTCTCGAATTATTTCCCCATTCATCTAATGATGGGGCACCACATACAAGAATTTTTTTGAAGAACTCTTATAAAAAATGGAAGACATTAGTCAATTGATGTTTAATAATTCAACTTCTTAAGTGGAGTATGTTTCCATACCTATCCCAATAGAGGTATCAAATTAATGGAAAGATGTTAAGATAAAGAGTGAAAATATGTTTGGTGACTGGATGGTCAAAAAAGGAACAAGTAGACTCATGAAATTCTTTGAACAAAGTAAAAAAAATAAAACTATGACTCCTGCCACTCTCTCTATGAAAGAACCAACATCATTGGTAGCCCAGTATTATGAAAGATAATCCTACAAAATTTACTTGTCCAAAATGGTAAGAATAAAATTCCTGAATATGAACCTATGTGGAAGAAAAAATTTCCTTCAAAATTAGTGGACTTCATGCCTTCAGTACCAAATATAGGGTAATCACTCTTTCAAATAGTAATACAATTTTCGGCCTATAAAACCTTATCTTCATCAGATGAGGAGTTTATTCTTGGTTTAGTTGAAATTATTCACATTACGGATCCCTTCCCATATGATGATCTTAATTATAAACCCTATTTCCCTATACATGATTGGGGAACTAATGGAAGAGGTCATGAAGGTTGAGGATATAAGTGAATGCGTGGTTTTTCCAAAATCCAATACTTCAACCAAACCCATAAAGGACCTATTTATTTGGTTGAAACTCATGGAAAAGCTATTCAGTGAGCTCAATAAGAAAAAAAGAGTTTTCCCATCATGTAGGTCAATATCAATCCTGATTTGATCATCATAGCAGACTGGTTAGAGGATATTTCACCAGTTTCTTGATGGGTAGGATGACCAAACCAACCCAATCCACCATGACAGGAAGAACATTTAGTTCCCATTCTAAGGGATGGTGCATCCATATTAGGAACATTATCTCTAAAAGCACTATGAAAAGATCACCCACATACCGAGAATAACAGAGCATTGGATTATAAATATTATTTTTTGAAGAACATGGATCAAGTTCCAGTTAATATTTCAATCATGGATGATTTGAGTCTCTCAAAGGATCTCTAAGAAGCACTCATTTAGGCGTTTTCATGACCTAACGAGTTTCAAGTCAAGGTTATTATCAATGAAGTATATTATGCACAGAATGATCATGCAGAATGTCATGTGGTTATCACTTTCACTGGATAGGATGTGGATGTTTTAATGTAAGGATGCTTC
Organism: Viscum album; assembly: GCA_963277665.1. NCBI lineage: Eukaryota > Viridiplantae > Streptophyta > Magnoliopsida > Santalales > Viscaceae > Viscum > Viscum album. Next base: position 182,347,908 of record OY728130.1, read on the forward strand.
AGGTCCTTGTATATATCCAGTAGGGAAAATGACACTGATTTCTATCTGGCCTTCATTAACAATGGATCATGATTTAACCTCATTCTAGTCCAGACACGTCACCAAATGGGTCTCAATGAGTCTCACTTGTCTCCCTCCAATATGATGTTATAAGGTTATGACAAGATTGAACAAGGGCCTCTTAGAGAGATCACACTTAGAACTCTATTCGATGTTATTGTATTTGAATCATAGTTCTTGGTTGTTTAGTTGGGTATAACATTAAATGTATTACTAGGAAGACCTTGGTTACATCAGGATGTTCCCATTCCTTCTTCATACCACCAATATCTAAAATATTGATTTAATGGTCAAACTGGAAGATTTTATGGTGAATATGACCTATTCAAATCATGGGAGACATAATACATCGATGTAGGATTCTATCATAAGAGAGATAAATAATCCATGACCAGTTATGTCGCCTAGATTAATGGACCAAATGGCATAGAGATGATTCCAGTTGTCCCCTTCAAATAGATTAGTGTAGATTATGAGATTCCTATTAACCAAATAGAATTTATGGGCCCAAATTCAAGCACCCATTCAGGATCTCCCTTAATTACAATGACACAAATTTTAAAAAAGAAAAAAATTTATAGTGGGTTTATTTAGTTTAAAACCCACTGTGTACCCAAAACATGCATTTATATTACAAATCACAAAGACACCATATAAACTTGTAAATGTCAATATAAAACACATAACAAATATGAACCAATCATTTTATATTAATGAAAATGTTACCAATTTCATCATCAACTCATGATCACTTAAATAGATTAATATAAAGACTAATTACATTATTTCCCAAAATATGAAGACAATTCATTTAATTTATAGTGGGAGGAAAACAAACTTGTATAACAAGTACTATACTACTATATTTAATGTTTCAATTCTCTAACATTAATATTTTACCAAAATAGTTTTGTAAGAAACTAATAATTATAAATTAATAGAAAAATTAACAAATCAAATTTAGCATGTCATTTATTTTACATGATCTCGTAATAATTGAAATAATAATTTTTTGTCTATAAAAACACATTAATAATTATATAGGTAATCTAATTTAACACATTTATTATTTTAAATTCTATGATACTCATTATATTAAACAATCATCACTTATTATTTTCATGATGTGGAACAACAAAATCATGTTGGTCTTTTTAATGTACCATCAAACTAACCAATATAATAATTTCTCAATGTCCGATAATTATATTTATCTAATTATATATAATATGCATCACCCTTTTATATTATAGAACTTATGTTAAGGTGTGTAATTTAATGATAACAACAAATGATATGTGAAAATAATTCACTTTATCATGTTAAAAGATCCTATAAACTATAGAAAATATACCAATTATTATAAAAGTGGTAAAGAAAACATATACTAATGATCTAAAGTGATTTTTATAACCTTTTTAGCATTTTTTTATAATAACAGGGATTAAAATTATCACTTAATCGATTTCATCTAATAATATTCATTACTAGTTTAATATTCAATTCAATTAAATTTTTATTTTCATTTAAGTAATAAAATATCATGGAATACATTATCCTGGATCAATTCTTGAAATATTCAACACTCAACAGTGAGAAAAACATTATGCCTTTTTTGAAATAATTACTTAGTACTCCTAGTTTATCCCCATGAAAAAAATACATGACAAAAAATATGGTTTTCATGTATCGATTTACAAAGAATAACCAATACAATATCACATTAATGATGAAATCCAAGTTTAAAATTTCTTTACTAATACATGATACCCCACACACATCAGTTAAGTCTATTAAATTAATGTGAAAATGGGATTATAAATGTTTAAAAACACTTTTCATACCTTGAATTCCCAGGTATCATGATGTTTATTATAAATAGGTTAGATAATCATTTTATACACTATATTTCAAATCTCGACACATCATGTATCTATGAAAACCACCACAACTAATGGAATATAACAAAATTAAGCCATTTATAAACCTAACCCATTGGTTTTCCAACAAGATGAATTCCAATAACCTTAGTTATATACCAAAAAATATAAGGGTTATCAATAAAATCCTAGGGTATGAAATATCATTGGGGGATTATATACCATTATATAAAATATAGACAACAATAATGAACTTCACTGACATAAAATATATATGATGAATGGTAGTAAACTAAACAAACTCTATTAAATATAAAAGAATAATAATGATAGTTTTGGTAACCTAGAAAAAGTTAAATGATTCAAATAGTCATAAAAATCCCTAACTGACATTGGGGTTACAAATGTGGAACTGCACCAAAAAAACACCCCACAACATCCTTCATAACCACACACTATCAAATATAATAATATCATGAAGGTTATATATTTAAAATTAATAGTCATTCCAATTAAATATAAAATTATGATAAATAGTTTCTATATACACTCCATAATTAATTTATAGGTGCGTCTATAAAAAAAATTAGTAGACAATTCCCCTGATACATCACTTACACGCCACTATAAAAAGAAAATGATATCTAATATTTTATATAAAATTCGATGAAAGATTATTATAAATAATATATTTTATATTAAACCAGGTAAAAAACTCACACCATGTAATGCCCCGACCCCAGTTACCCAGAGTCGGTGCATTATTACATAACATTTGCATGATCACAAGAAAGATCAAATCTCGAAAGACCGATTGGTTTAGTAGCCTTGGAAACACTAGATATATTCATAAGTTTTACATTACATCATAAAATGAAAAACTACTACAACAACATAATGTCTCCACAGTCCACACTATTATCCCCTCATAATATCCCTGCAGGTCATTCATAACTTACTTCTTCACATCCTGGGAAAAATGAAACATAGAAAATGGGTGAGCTCAAAGGCCCAGTAAGGATAACAATATAGAGAAAACTTTCATAAATAAGAATAAACATTTAAGGAAATGTATAACTAAAACAAAAGCCTTTCAAACATGAACTTTCAACATAGTATGGCATAAATAAAATGAAATAATGTCATTTACTTATTCACATGGATATTCTACTAATCGAATAATCACATGCAAAATCAATAACCACTTTCATAATGATGGAATGCATAATGCCAGACTATCATAACCACATAGCCAAGGCCTCGTGCCAAGAATACAAATAATATTTTGTCAAGGCCTTGTGCCAAGACACTAGTTTCTATCATGAGACCTACCGATGCATCGAGGAGCTATAGCGGGCTCCACCCGTCACATATTAAGTCCAATGCATTCCCATATGAAAAGGTTCAAACATAATATAAACATTCGTATTAAAACTAGCATAAAAAATGTCAAAAATTTCACCATAAACTATGAATGGTATAAAAATAGCACATCCACATTCAAAAATATCACAAAACCTTCAATACAATATAGAATTTTTGTATCATAATAAATCAACTTCAAATAAGCGTAAAATCCATCAAAGGATGTTGACATAGTTGAAATCAAAACTCTTTTTAGAGAAATATCTCTTTCTATTTTTGAAATCATTTAAGAGACATATAAAATAAAACATTTTCTTTGAAAATATTCTTATAAGATTTTAAGGAAAGCTTTGAAGATTTTATAATGGCGGAAAATAACTGCACCCGCCGTATAAGTTAAAAAAACATTCTTAACTTAATTCTGTCGAAAAGGATAAAAAGGACCTTGTTTTGAAAACGACGGAAAGATTCCTCTTATAAAAAGTCAAACAAGGGTATAAATGACTTTAACCCATATTCTTGTAAATAATAAAAATGTTTTGAAATACATTTTTAAGAAAACATGGATGTTGATGATAAAGAGATCCCAGTATATTATTACATATAAACAACCTCGGATAATGAAGAGATTGTGAAATAACCCTTACCTTGTACTTTTCCTTGGTTGGCATAGGTTAACCTCCTGTATTATGGTGAAATAATTTTTATTAAATTATACAAGAATCATATACATTAATATGATATCATATATGATCTTTTAATATTGATTTGATAATAATATCTTAGTATTATCGTTGTTTCGGGTGTTAACTTACTTGTTTTATTTTATATGTATTTTTACGTAAGTCATGTTTGTAAAGGATAGGTTGTATATTATTCATATCCAGAATGATATCAAGTCCTTTAACATCATTTTTTAAATCATCAAATGATAATTATACTTGAATAGATACGATGGAGAATGAATCTCATCGCGTTCATGGAGACGGCAATCCGTACGTATGCACGAGCGACAATATCATTCTTTTGATATTAAAATAATATATAAATGGATGGTATATCATATATAAAAAATAATTAACATGTTATATTTATTATTTACATGAGTTACACATCATTATTATACCCATCCAAATAATATTATATTGAATAACAATTACACCACGACGTGGAGACGGTAAGCCGTACGTACGCACGTATGATGACATGTTATTCAAAGGGTGGATTTAATACTGAATATGGTTGTACCATATTTATAATAACATCACAGTATATATATGATATTGGAGTTATTATTTTATAATGGTAACAACAAGGAAGAAGAAGTGGAAGAAGAAATGAACTTGGAAAAGGGTGGTGAAATCATTACCTCTTCTTCGGTTTCTTCTTTTTGATTTGATCAAAAGGGCTCCTTAGGTTGGCTTTCTGATCAAACTAAGGACACTACGTTGTAGTGAGGGAAGTTGGGAGAGTATTTGGGAAGAGTTTTTCCGAACCAAAAGGCTTTTATGGTGTGAAGAAATGAGAAGGAGGTGTGCCCTTTTATAAGAGGGGTGAGGGGAACCTTTGGAAAAGCTAGAGATATTAGTTTATAATAAATTAATATTCGGTTTCCAATGGCTCCAAAGATGATTATTTAAATGTTAAGGTGGGGATAGGTCGAAAACAACTCAACCAATAGAATTTAGACAGGTTTGGGTACTTATATTAACATTATCTTTAAGTATTAACTCTAAATTAATTAGCTTCACTTTTACAATGTCTCTTTGTATTTTTATATAATATGGTTAATAAACTTACTATATACATCCAAGAGACCTCCAAGTGGTCCATTAATGATGAAAATATCATTATATAAGTCTCTTGGCCGAACCTTAGATTTTTAGGAATTTAATATCAATTAATAATATAATAATTGTTTTAAGAACTCTTTTATGTCAATTTTGATACTATTCAATAGTTGTTTTTTTTGAAACTCATAACAGATTGATTAATTCAAAAAAAGTCAATTAAATCAATCCTAATATATCATATTATCCATTAAAATTAGTTTAATTCATTAAAAGTTTCATATTATATTTATTTGGGTATTTATAATATCAATTATTTTAATTTTTCACTATTATAGTAATTACTACATCATCATTGTGTCATAAATTAATTCAATTATTTAATGTCTAAAAATTATAATTAAAATATCATTCTGTAGGAAATCGTTTTATCGTTCTAATGAATATTTATAATCTAAAATCCAACATATATAACCCTATGTAATAATTGTTTTTCTAAAAGATATATGCTTGTGTCATTTTTGTATTCATTTTAACTTAATTAAAAAAAGTGTCCATATCACCTACAAGTGGCACCATGGGGTCCCAAAATCGACCCAAAGATGCCTATGGTCGAACATGTATCAACCAATAAGGCTAGGACACGTTTCAGGGTAATTTATTATTATTATAATATTATTTTTTTAACCCTTATTTACCAGATTTACCCTTAACCATGGTAAATAAAATATTTACCACAGTAATTATTCAAAATGTCTAAAAATAAAAGTTACCTATTTACACAATTTGGACATCCTGATTCCAAATATGGAATCCATTTTTCTAAATTCAAAACACAGAAGTGGTAGAAATTAATTTAAAATTAATTCCCGTTGTCAAAACTAAAAGCGTGTTTTTAAGAGATAATAACTATCAAAAGATTGACACTTGTTTATGTTCAGTTTAATTGTAAAATTATGTCCAATGACCAACATTATATTAAATGGTAAAAATATAGTATAAATATAATTTAAAACCACTCAAATTCATAATTTATCACTATTAATTATTTTGATTAAAAAAGTTGTTTCTAATTAAAATTTAGTAATTTTCACTATTCATCAAAATATGAAAGTTATCCGAAAAGTACCAAAATTTCACCTTAGGATAAATTCGATATTCCAAATCCAAAAATGAAGTCCATTTTAAAAATAAAATATATATAATTTCAACAAGTAGGTATTACTATTCATAACGACTAGTTTGATTGGTTATGGTGTGTTAGAACTCGGTGTTGCGTACAACACACGCTATCACATTATTCAAAGAGAAGCATACCGTAGAAGCTTGGGGTGTTACATTCTCCCCTCCTTCAAATAATTTCGTCCTCGAAATTTCTAGAATACTACCGCATGAAAAGACTCGGGTGGTTCTTCATCATAAGTTCCTCGGGTTCCCACGTTGCCTCTTCCATCTTATGGTTTCTCCACAAAACTTTTACCAGACGCGTCGTCCGGTTTCTCAGTACTTGTTCTCTCGTATCAAGAATATTGACGGGCTCTTCACAATAGGAAAGATCGGGTTCCAGTTATAATTCCTCATAGGTGAGTACATGCATTGGTTCAGGCATGTATTTCCTCAACAGAGATACGTGGAACACATCGTGAACTTTGGAGAGACTTGGCGGCATTTCCAATCGGTAAGCCACAACCCCAATTCGTTCTAGAATTTCGAAACGTCCGATATACCTGGGACTCAATTTACCTTTCTTACCAAAACGTATGACTCCCTTCCACAGTGATACCTTCAGGAAAACATGATCACCAACTTGAAATTCCAAATCCTTCCTTCGATTATTGGCATAGCTCTTCTGCCTACTTTGAGCTGCTTTGATGTGATTTTGGATTACCTTAACCTTTTCCACCGTTTCCTCCACCAGTTCTGGGCCTACAAGTTTTCTTTCACCAATGTCATCCCAACAGGTTGGTGTACGACATCTCTTTCCGTATAACGCTTCATATGGTGCCATCTGAATACTCGAATGGAAGCTATTGTTATAGGAAAATTCTACCAGTGGTAAATATTGATCCCACATACCCTGAAAGTCAAGTGAGCAAGATCTCAACATGTCTTCTAAGGTCTGAATAGTCCGTTCTGATTGTCCGTCTGTCTGATGGTGGTAAGCAGTGCTCAAATGAAGTTCAGTATCCAGGGATTTCTGAAGACTTTTCCAAAATCTTGAAGTAAAATGGGGATCACGATCAGAAACAATCGATAGGGGTACTCCATGAAGTCTCACAACTTTATTAATATATAGTCTTTCTAGACGTTCCAGGGGTAGATCTTCTCTTATAGCAAGAAAATGTGCTGACTTGGTAAGACGATCAACAATAACCCATATTGCATCGTTCCTTCTAGGAGTCTTTGGTAGCCCCATGACAAAGTCCATCATAATATTGTCCCATTTACACTCCGGTATGGGAAGAGGTTGCATGAATCCTACAGGCTGTTGCCTTCCAGCTTTCACTTGTTGACAAACCATACATCTTGACACAAAATCAGAAATCTCCCTCTTCATGTTGTCCCACCAAAAATGTTCCTTCAAATCTCTATACATTTTGGTGCTCCCAGGGTGTATAGAGAAATTGGAACTATGAGCATCATCCAATAATTCCCTTTTTAGATCAGGTATATCAGGAACAAAAAGTCTCTTCCCAAATTTCAAAATTCTATCTTCATACACAAAGTCTCTCAATCTCCCATCATTCACAGCTTTAATCTTCTTTTTAAATTCTTCATCATCGGTCTGAGAACTCTTAATCCTTTCTAGTAAAGATGGTCTGGCAACCATTTGAAAAAGAATTGATGTTTCACCTTCCCTTGTTATTCCCATGTCCATCTTCACTAGATCCATGAAAATTGGATCCCTTTCAATTCTCATATTGTTCAAAACTCCATGGTCTTTTCTACTCAAAGCATCTGCCACCTTGTTTGCTTTCCCCGGGTGCTAGTGTATCGCGCAATCATAATCCTTGAGTAATTCAAGCCATCTCCTTTTCCTCATGTTGAGTTCTTTTTGTGAGAAAATATACTTCAAACTCTTGTGATCCTAATAAATCTCACATTTTTTACCATAGAGGCAGTGCCTCCATATCTTCAAAGCAAAGATCACAGTTGCTAACTCGAGATCATGAGTAGGATAGTTTTGTTCATGAATTTTCAACTGTCGTGATGCATAGGCAATAACTCTATCATTCTGCATAAGAACACAACCAAGTCCTTTCTTTGACGCATCACTATAAATAACGAACCCATCATTCCCTGATGGTAGAGTCAATATAGGAGCATTGACTAATCTTCTCTTAAGTTCTTCGAAACATTCTTCACACTCCTTTGTCCAAACAAATTTAACCCCTTTACCTGTGAGCTTCGTTAATGGATTATCCAATCGGGAAAAATTCTAGACGAAACGTCGATAATAACCTGCCAAACCAATAAAACTACGTACCTCAGTTATACTCGTAGGTGCTGGCCATTCTTGGATTGCCTTGGTCTTAGAAGGATCAATAGAGATTCCTTCTTTAGAGACAATATGGCCAAGAAAAGAAATCTCATGAAGCCAGAATTCACACTTTCTAAACTTTCCATATAATTCATGCCTCCTCAGAGTCTTCAAGATAATGCGCAAGTGATTTTCATGATCTTCGTATATTTTAGAGTATACTATGATATCAGGAATAAACCACCACAAATTCATCGAGATACTCCTTGAAAACTCTATTCATCAGATCCATGAATACAGAGGGTGCATTAGTCAATCCAAATGGCATTACAGTAAACTCGTAATGCCCGTACCTAGTTCAAAATGCTGTCTTCGGAATGTCTTCCTTCTTTTCACACAACTGATGGTATCCAGATCGAAGTTCAATCTTTGAAAAGTATTGAGCTCCATGCAGTTGGTCAAATAAATCATCAATGTGAGATAGGGGATACTTGTTATTTATCGTTATAGCATTGATCTCCCTGTAGTCGATACATAACCTCATTGATCTATCTTTATTTTTAACAAAAAGAACAGGGGCTCCCCATGAAGAAACACTAGGGCGAATAAATCCTTTATTAATCAACTCCTCTAGTTGTTTATTTAGTTCAACTAACTCTACAGTGGCCATTCTATAAGGGGTCTTCGATATAGGCCTTGATCCAGGAATTAAATCAATGGAAAACTCAACTTCTTGTTATGGAGGATGTCCAGGTAAATCTTCCGGAAATACATCTACAAATTCTTTCACAATAGGTACATCCTCTATTTGAACATTCCTTTCCTCACCCACAATCATTTCCTTCTCTTCCTCCCCAATAATTGAATTTAGTTGAGCTACTGGGGGTGGATCTAAATAAGAATTAGGTGGTGACGATTCTGCTCTAAAGATAAGGTGTTCCTTATCATTATCATCAAGAATTGTAACCTCTTTCTTCTTACAATAAATCTTCGCACCATAGTCCGAAATCCAGTCCATACTGAGGATTATATCAAACTCAATCATAGGTATGATGATGAGATCAGCAGATAAAGAACATTTATGTGCTCTAATGGGGACTGATTCACAAAACTTTGTTGCAATGATACTTCCCTTAGGAGTTTTAACTGACAACTCCCTTATTAAATCAAATTGGAAATATCTAATTTTATTAGAAAACTGGGAAGATATGAAACAATGTGATGATCCAGAATCAAATAATGCATTTTCTAAACTTGAGGAAACCATTAAATTACCTGCCACCACGTCTTTCGGAGCTTCTACCTCAGCAGTAGTGATAGCATAAGCCTGACCTTGATCCCTTGGCCTTTTCTGAGGTAAGTTCTCCTGACACTTAGGAAATTCATTTGCATAATGCCCCATCTCCCTGCAATTGTAGCACTGAACGTTGGTATCTTCCTTCTTCCCCTTACAATCACGAGCTTGGTGGCCTTTTTCACCACACTTGTAACAGAATCCCATTCCCTTCAAGCATGTACCAGGATGTTTCTTCCCGCATTTACCACAGGATGGATATTCAACCTTTCCCTTCTTCCCCTTATTTCCATTCCCAGATTGATCAGCAGGTCTCTTCTTCTCTTTCTTTGTATTAAAGTCATAAGACTTAGAGAATTACTTTCGGTCTTGATAGCACATGAGACAATGTCTTCGTACGACGAAAAGGATTGTGAGACTAATGCTCGACGAAGAAATGGTTTTAACCCATAAAAGAATTGATCAATCTTAATTCTTGGGTTACATATATAATCTCCAGCATACCTTGATAACCTTGTAAAGTTATCCTCATACTTTGTGACATTCTCATCCTCCTTTTGTCTCAGACTCAGAAATTGCCCTTCCATCTCTGCTCGATGGTCGCAAGGAAAGTATTTTTCTAAAAACAGATCTTTGAACTCCCTCCATTCCATATTTGATACTTCATCATCTTCCTTGATGTTTTGAATCAATGACCACCATTGATCAATATCTCCAGTGAGGCGGTAAACTGCAATGATAACTTTATCCCTTTCACTGCTCCCCAAAGCCTGAAATATTTTCTCTAGGGAATTTATCCATTCCTCAGCTACTAAGGGATTTGTACTCCCATTGAACATCAGTGGTTTTTGCCTCATGAATCGATCTAACATTGATCCTCCACGCTGTGGATCAGGGTGCTCCATATGGGTAAGGTTATTATTCATAACCTGAGTAAGTTGTCCCAGTATGGTGATTAGCTGATCGGCACCAGTTGCATCACCAGCCCCACTCTAATTATCTTGAGCAGGAGGGCAATCCCTACATGGAGTGCGTGCATTGATACAGTTTCCATTTCTTCCACTAGGCGCCATTTCTAAACAATGGCATAAACTAGATCAGTTTATGAATCAAAATACATAATCCCATACTTATAAAACACTTAACATAAATTGAACTATTTATGGATATAATCCATAATAATAAAAATGTTTTCTTTGAGGAAGTATATACTCATAAACCCTTCATAATTATTTGTAATGAAAATGAGAGTTATCCTAAGCATATCCCCCGAGAGTGTCGTAACCAAGAGTGCAACAAGGCCCGTTGTCGTGCACCAGTTCCCGTTCGAGTCTAGCTCAAAACGGTGTTTTCGGGTTTTACCCCTAGGTACATCTGTGCCAAATCCGCCTCTACCTGCTCGTATCCAGACAGGGATGTATTGCTCGGAAGACTCACAAAATCTCTACAATACCAAAATTCTAGGAAGTTCTTCTATACTAATCCTCAAAGTTCATCTTAGGTCTACGTGCTCTAATCAGAGTTTATCTAAATCTAGCTTCCAAGGTTTGTACTAAACTTCCTCTGATACCAACTGTAACGCCACGACCCCAGTTATCCAGAGTAGGTGCATTATTACATAACATTGGCATGATCACAAGAAAGATGAAATATCGAAAGACCGATTGGTTTAGTAGCCTTGGAAACACTAGATATATTCATAAGTTTTACATTACATTATAAAATGAAAAACTACTACAACAACATAATGTTTCCACAGTCCACACTATTATCCCCTCATAATATCCCTGCAGGTCATTCATAACTTACTTCTTCACATCCTGGGAAAAATGAAACATAGAAAAGGGGTGAGCTCAAATTCCCAGTAAGGATAACAATATAGCGGAAACTTTCATAAATAAGAATAAACATTTAAGGAAATGTATAACTAAAACAAAATACTTTCAAACTTGAACTTTCAACATAGTATGGCATAAATAAAATGAAATAATGTCATTTACTTATTCACATGGATATTCTACTAATCGAATAATCAGATGCAAAATCAATAACCACTTTCATAATGATGGAATGCATAATGCCAGACTATCATAACCACATAGCCAAGGCCTCGTGCCAAGACTACAAATAAGATTTTGTCAAGGCCTTGTGAAAAGACACTATTTTGTCTCATGGGACCTACTGATGCATCGAGGAGCAATAGCAGGCTGCACCCGTCACATATTAAGTCCAATGCATTCCCATATGAAAAAGTTCAAACATAACATAAACATTCATATTAAAACTAGCATACGAAATGTCAATAATTTCACCATAAACTATGAATGGTATAAAAATAGCACATCCACAGTCAAACATATCACAAAACCTTCAATAAAATATAGAAGTTTTGTATCATAATAAATCAACTTCAAATAAGCGTAAAATCCATCAAAGGATGTTGACATAGATGAAATAAAAAATCTTTTTAGAGAAATATCTCTTTATATTTTTGAAATCATTTAAGAGCCATATAAAATAAAACATTTTCTTTGAAAATATTCTTATAAGCTTGTAAGGAAAGCTTTGAAGATTTTATAATGGAGGAAAATAACCGCACCCGCCATATAAGTTAAAAAAAACATTCTTACCTTAATTCTGTCGAAAAGGTTAAAAAGGACCTTGTTTTGAAAAGGACGAAAAGATTCCTCTTATAAAAAGTCAAACAAGGGTATAAATGACTTTAACCCATATTATTGTAAATAATAAAAATGTTTTTAAATATATTTTTAAGAAAACATGGATGTGGATGATAAAGAGATCCCAGAAGATTATTACATATAAACAACCTCGGATAATGAAGAGATTGGGAAATAACCCTTACTTTGTACTTTTCCTTGGTTGGGGTAGGTTAACCTCCGGTATAATGGTGAAATAATTGTTATTAAATTATACAAGAATCATATACATTAATATGATATCATATATGATCTTTTAATATTGATTTGATAATAATATCTTAGTATTATCGTTGTTTCGGGTGTTAACTTACTTGTTTTATTTTATATGTTTTGTTATGTAAGACATGTTTGCAAAGGATAGGTTGTATATTATTCATATACATAATGATTTCAAGTCCTTAAACATCATTTTTTAAATCATCAAATGATAATTATACTTGAATGGATACGATGGAGAATGAATCTCATTGCGTTCGTGGAGACGGTAGTCCGTACGTACGCACGAGCGACAATATCATTATTTTGATATTAAAATAATATATAAATGGGTGGTATATCATATATAAAGAATCATTAACATGTTATATTTATTATTTACATGAGTTACACATCATTATTATACCCATCCAAATAATATTATATTGAATAACAATTACACCACGACGTGGAGACGGTAAGCCGTACGTACGCACGTATGGTGACATGTTATTTAAAGGGTGGATAGAATACTGAATATGGTTGTACCATATTTATAATAACATCACAGTATATATATGATACTGGAGTTATTATTTTATAATGGTAACAACAAGGAAGAAGAAGTGGAAGAAGAAATGAACTTGGAAAAGGGTGGTGAAATCATTACCTCTTCTTCGGTTTCATCCTTTTGATTTGATCAAAAGGGCTCCATAGGTTGGATTTATGATCAAAACAAGGCCCCTAGGTTGTAGTGAAGGAAGTTGGGAGAGTAGTTGGGCAGATTTTGGCCGAACAAAAAGGCTTTGAAGGTGTGAAGAAATGAGAAGGAGGTGTGCCCTTTTATAAGAGGGGTGAGGGGCACCTTTGGAAAAGCTAGAGATATTAGTTTATAATAAATTCATATTCGGTTTCCAATGGCTCCAAAGATGATTATTTAAATGTTAAGGTGGTTATAGGTCGAAACCAACTCAACCAATAGAGTTTAGACAGGTTTGGGTACTTATATTAACCTTATCTTTAAGTATTAACTCTAAATTAATTAGTTTCACTTTTACAATGTCTCTTTGTATTTTTATATAATATGGTTAATAAACTTACTATATAAATCCAAGAGACCCCCAAGTGATTCATTAATGATTACCCTATCATGATATAAGTCTCTTGGCCGAACCTTAGTTTTTTAGGAATTTAATATCAATTAATAATATAATAATTGTTTTAAGAACTCTTTTATGTCAATTTTGACACTATTCAATAGTTGATTTTTTTGAAACTCATAACAGATTGATTAATTCGAAAAAAGTCAATTAAATCAATACTAATATATCATATTATCTTATAAAATTATTTTAATTCATTAAAAGTTTCATATTATATTTTTTTGGGTATTTATAATATCAATTATTTTAATTTTTCACTATTATAGTAATTACTACATCATCATTGTGTCATAAAGTAATTAAATTATTTAATGTCTAAAAATTATAAATAAAATATAATTATGTTGTAAATAGTTTTATCTTTGTAATGAATATTTATAATCTAAAATCCAACATATATAACCTTATGTAATAATTGTTTTGCTAAAAGATATATGCTTGTGTCTTTTTTGTATTCATTTTAACTTAATTAAAAAAAAGTGTCCCTATCACCTACAAGTGGCACCATGGGGTCCCAAAATCGACCCAAATATGCCTATGGTCGAACATGTATCAACCAATAAGTCTAGGACACGTTTTAGGGTAATTTAGTATTATTATAATATTATTGTTTTAACCCTTATTTACCAGATTTACCCTTAACCATGGTAAATAAAATATTTACCACAGTAATTATTCAAAATGTCTAAAAATAATAGTTACCTATTTACATAATTTGGAAATCCTGATTACAAATATAGAATCCATTTTTCTAAATTCAAAACACAGAAGTGGCAGAAATTAATTTAAAATTAATTCCTGCTGTCAAAACAAAAAGCGTGTTTTTAAGAGATAATAACTATCAAAAGATTGACACTTGTTTATGTTCGGTTTAATTGTAAAATTATGTCCAATGGCCAAAATTATATTAAATGGTAAAAATATATTCTAAATATACTTTTAAACCACTTAAATTCATAATTTATCACTATTAATTATTTTGATTAAAAAAGTTGTTTTTAATTAAAATTTAGTAATTTTCACTATTCATCAAAATATGAAAGTTATCCGAAAAGTACCAAAATTTCACCTTAGGCTAAATTCGATATTCCAAATCCAAAAATGAAGTCCATTTTAAAATATAAAATATATATAATTTCAAAACGTAGGTATTACTATTCATAATGGCTAGTTTGATTGGTTGTGGTGTGTTAGAACTCGGTGTTGTGTACAACACACGCTATCACATTATTCAAAGAGAAGCGTACCGTAGAAGCTTGGGGTGTTACACACCATGAATCCATTATTACTTTAATGCATTTTATCCCAATTCCACCCAAAACATAACTCACACTGTCAATCCATGAACACACACATTAATACAATTTATAAATCCATTATTCCCTCCATCAAAGTGGGATATTTGAATGTACTAATCTCATTTCACTAAATAGAACCTCCTCACCAAAGTAATCACTTTGAGGTATAGTCCTAGTGTGAAAATATTTTTTTTATGGAAGCCAAGTATGAATAAACAAGACGATTCCTAATGTGACTCAATTTCTGTATGGCATCTTGAGCTGAATGAATAGTGAACATTTTCATATATCTCCTTAATTTCATTAAAACTCCCACAAATGTCAGTTTTACAATATAACAACCCATGTACACCCAAAAATAGAATTGTAAATCAAGTATTTCCTAATATGAAAACATCCAAATTCATCATCAATACAAACCTATACTAATCAATTCCATGTTCATTTAAAAACAATCCATTCTAAAAAAAATAAAGGAATGAGAATTTTATCAAACACATCATGGGAATAAAAAAATAAATTATTATAAAACAACTTTTCACCAAGATATTATTCAACTAATATCTATAAAAATAACTTTTATATATAAACAAAAACATCTAATTTTAAAAGGATAATCATTCAAATTAGTGAGATAAGTGGATTTATAAAGAGAAAAGATCCACCTACCTCAGAGAGGTATATTTAAAAAGAAATTCCCATCGAAACTTATAGATTTGGACTTCTAAAATATCCATCAGATATATAGGATGAAAACATAAAAAATATAGCGGGAATGAGATCCTATATCAAATGGATGAAAAAATATTCCCTGGGAGGTATCCTTGTTGAATTCTATAGAAAATTGCAAAGAAAAATTGGGGTTTTTGGGAAAATAAGGTTTTAAAAAATAATTTTCTAAATATTTTAAAAAAACACATACATTCATGGAATGAATATCTTCTCCCAAAATTGATTTTCATTTCATTGGTATAAAAAAATGTATCTGACCAATACCATGGTGTTTTGGAATCCACCCTTATTATGGAACCCACAACTACAGATCCCCATAGAAAAATAATCAAACAAAACAAAAACATCCATAATCATTTTTTAAATACAATCACTTGTACCATAGCATTAATTAACCACCATAATCAATTCACACTCACTCATAAAACTCAAACATTACTCAGATCAGCACCACTAAAAACACCAATGAGTTCATTTATTTACATATGGTTAGGAAATGAAACTATCTAAGGACCAATAACACAAACTAGACATTTATAGCCTCATTTTGGTTTACAAGGATCTTAGAAAATACCCCTAGAGTCCATGACTAGAACAAAATAATTTTACAACCCATGGTTCACTATGAATCAAAACAACTAAATCTCAAGGCCACATATGAAAATATTTACTAGATCATAGACTCTATCACAACTAACTCCATGGATATTTTGAATCACATAGACCCAAAACATCATTATCTAAATAAGAACCCTCATGAACCACCAAAAATCTCTCAAAAAACAATCCGATTATCCCAAAACTAATTCTAAACCTCTCATAAATTACAAATACATAATAAAATGGGAATTTTTTTTAAATAAATAGAGTTGTAGATAAATATTTTTTTAAGGTTCCATCAATAAAAGAAAAATGTATATCATTGGATATTATTCAATTATTTGGAGCATCACGTTAGTAATGGATTTTGTTTCTTATAGAGATTAAGGAGTAGTATATCTTAGAAGATTATTTATAGAATAAGTTATATTTAAAAAATATTTATTTAATGCTACTGGTGGTGAGTTAAGAGGATTTACTTATCTCTAGTATGGTTTTAAGAGATTCTAGGGGCCTAGTATTGATAATAAAAACCTAATTTTTTATTCCCCAAATATTTTCCCAAATGAGAAGGCCATATTATGAATTTTTCAAGGATCATTATAACCCACAATTTGACATCACATTACTGTATTTACGTTTCATATGTCTATAGATATTATAGTTAATCCTAAGGTGAATAAAAGATGTATTTGTGGTCCTAGTCATCATGATATGGTAGTTATTAGAGCATCCAAGGGAGAATAGATATAATTGTAGGATTCTAGATTGTTAGATAGTCATTGTTTTGATTTGTATAAAGTAAATAATAGTATATTTTTTCATGCTTCCATATATATAGTTACTCTTAGGAATCTACTATGAGATCTATTTTGGATGGAATTTTCAGTGGATTCTATAAACACTAGGGATTTTGTGGTCTGATCGTTCATTGTGGCCTAAGATATTTTAGAGGTTAGATTTTAGTGTAACCTCAATAATAGTTTAGATTTATGTCTTATCGATGTGAGGACCAATGTAATTGAGAATTAAATGGGATATGGATAATTAAAATGAAAACACCATGACATACATCATCCTCGGGGACAAAGGGATACGCATAGTCATTTAGGGGGATCTCAGAAGGGTATATGTACGGTAGACTAAAAGGGTGCGGTTAGTTTCATGCCAAAGAGTTTCCATCTCCAATAGAACTAGATATTTTATAAGTTAACATCTACATATCTTAAACATTTTATTTTTCTTTGTTTGATTCATGATATTTTCATACTTTTATCCCACCTACCTTGGTCTCTTCTTTTGGATTTAGGGTGGAGAGTAAATTAGTAACTCTGTTGTTGGATATACCTGTTAGAGTTCAAAAGATATTAACAAATGTATACTAATGTTATGGGACGATTATATGGAAACATTATACATTAGTTGATTCATTCAAGTTTTATATACAATAATATGACATCAATATAGGAATTTATAGGTTTTACTCTATGTTTCACATCATTGATTGATTCCAGAGGTAAGTTTTTTATTTGATATGGAAGTGTATCAAATTTTATTCATCAAAGGGTGATATAATCAAATGTTTAGTCTATTTATTTGAAACCAATTTTCTCTCATTTTAAATTGCTATTTATAAATTCAATGAAAGTGTTGGTGGTGTTGTTACCATGCATTTTCAATGAATATATAAGTGTTTTTCTAGAAGTGGTTTCAATGTTATCCCATGAAAGTATAATATATTGGTATATAGATTTTCAAAGTTATTCATTTTTTATTTTGAGGGAACATTTTTGGATAGAATATTCTATGATGTGGTTGATGTGGATTTATATCAATGATATCAAACATAAGGGCTTCATAAGGCACAATGTGTTACCATTGGGCGCTCCAATGATATTCAACAATAAGGTGGATAGTCATCTAATATTATGTATAGACTACCGAATGTTTAACTAGATAGTGGTTAAAAACCATTACCACATACAAATGATTTGTAATATAATCAATAATCTAAATGGAAATAGTTAGTTTTTAATGATTGATATATAGTCTATAAATCATCAAATGAGAATGAAAGTGGAATATATACTAAAGGATATTTTTTACTATCATTATGGGAACTTCAAGTTAATGTTTGAATCATTTGATGTAAAAAAACCTCATCTTTTTTATGGGATTATGCACTCCATATTTTTTGAGTTATTGGTATTCTTTTTAATAGTTTTCATTGATGTAATACTTTTGTAATTTGTGTTTCATATGGACTTGGTTGATCATATGAGGTCCATTTTTGATAATTTTTCAATAGATTCATCTTTATAAGATGTTTTAAAAGTGTATGTTTTGAATGGGATATTTTTATTTTTTATCAATGTGGTGTCTCATTAAGGAGTGGCACTGGAATCTTTGACTAATAAAGTAGTTTTTTATTAAGAGGAACTCAAAAATTTACTACATTTTTAAAATCTCATTTATAGTAAAACTTATTATCAATGGTTCATGTATTATTTATATCGAATGATAGACCATTTTATATTTTCAAGTAACAAGGGTTGGGACACTGTATGGACACGTAAGTGTCTTACATATTCTGAAAACATGAAGGATATGCTGATCAGTGAAAATTTCCATCAGTTTCAAGATATTTTATTTTTGATTTAGGTTTTCTACAACACAGATACTATATTTTTGGGTTTCATATTGACTCATCTAGGGGAATGGATCCCATGTGGTTCTTTGTAGTTACACACTCATGAGAAAAATTGTTCCACCAATGACATAAAGTTATCAAATGCGGTATTATTTTATTTTATATTATGGTGATAATATTTCATTGATAAATCCTTTGTGTTCTTCATAGACCATGAAATCTTGAGGTATATATTGTATTAACTGGACCTAAACCAACATCAGTGTAGGTGGATGGAGTTCTTATATCTTTATGATGTCAATTAATCTTACCCCTATAGGATAAAGAATTTTTTTATTCATTGAGTAGGAAGTAATTGGAAAAATATGTCAAATAGTCATGGGATGCATGAAATAAATAACCAAGGACTATAATGAGTCATTTATCATATATTTCAACAACAATAATTTATTGATGATTGGTATCCATCCAAAAATTAACATTATAGTAATCCACAAAAAAATTAAATATTTTTATAATGGGTCATAACTATTAATCATTGTGTCTAAGTATGTGTTATGGACATTTCTATTTATTTTAAATAGTATCTATGATGGATAAACAAGTCCACCATAACTAATATTATAAAAATGTAATTATAATGTATTTTAATTTTCAATTTATATTTAAATATCAGGAAAAATATATTGTGGTTGATTTATAAATCCATCCCAATTAATATTTTAAAAATTATAACAAATAATAAGAGTAAAAAATCACAAAAAACTTTTGATAAATTATATTAAAAGAAATTCCTAACAAAATAAAACATATATAATAAAAAATTATGTTGTAAAAAAAAATATGACAATAATTTCATTTAGGGTTGAGGGATTAGCTTCATTGGGTAGAAGGAACACTATCCCTAAAATTCATACAAACCATCGTAAATACTCGATCATTTACTCACATCGTTTTTCTTATTGATGAAATTGTTTCTCATCCTATTATCACCACAATTAAAAATATCTATTAAATATATTTATAGACTCATCCAAAACTCTCATATCATCCTCGTACACTACAATAGTGGAAAATGATTCTAGATAACCTATCACGAAGCTAAATGATGTCATACTTTTAGTACAATAATAACTATCCACTATTGATCATAGACCAATATTAATCACCTTTCCCTTCTCAATATCACTAGTCATATATCATAGCCAAGATGCATCATCGAAACATGACTTTCATATACACTAATTAACCTCACCATATATCTCACCATAATTCTTCCAAATGTGAGAAGTCTATGTCTCATATGTCTCATGAAAATGGGTAAATATAAATTAAAAAAGTAAAAAAAATTATTTTAGTAATTTAAAAAATGGAAAAATAAATATTAACTATAATTTATCATTTTATCTCAAAACCAATCACCCTTGCATTAGGATCAATGGACACTATCTTTTATACATCAAACTTTGTGATATAAAAATCAACAAAAAAATAAAATATTTGTTATATACATTTATTATTTAAATTATGTATAAAAGTAATAATGTTATATACCAACTATTTGTGATTTATAATAAAATTTACACTCATTGATATTTGTGGTGCATTCCATATCCTCTAATAATATCTCTTAGAATATGATATCCTCTATAATGTATCCCAAATCTAGTAAGAAAAATAACTTTCCTATGGCTAAGATGCAATGTAGTTAGGTTGATGATTAAAAAAATATTTTTCAAACATAATTGTATATTCCATCCAAATAGATCTCTTATGATGTTTACAAAAAACAAATCGAAACACTCAGGCATGTAAGCCTTCCATTACTCCCAAATGTGGGTTCTCAAGCTATAATTATTAATAGACCACAAACCCAAAAAATATTTAATATAATGTTTATTTTGAATTCAAATAAATTTTAAATAAAATAAATTATTTTTTTCATTACCATCTTGTACTTGAACATGCGATGACATGAATCATTAAGAACCTAATCCCATGAAACACAAGGGGTATAAAAATATCTTCTCGTAATACCACAATCTTAATAAGCAACTAGTCATGAAAAACAATGAAAATAATAAAAATTACTAAAACAACAGTTAAATAAAATAAATTTTAAAAAATATATTATTTAAATTTAATTCCTTTTATGAGGATCAAAATAAAGTGATATTTTACAGTAAGAAATAGTGTATGGAATCATCAATTATTTAATGGATTGACCCCTCCTACTAGTTGGTGCAATGGAACCACCTTAATCTAAGGATAAAGATTCTCATTATTTTCCAAATATTCCTAATAAATTTTTTGATTCATGCAATCAAAATCCCCTGTAAACATATCTCTAGACATATGATATAAACAATTAATATTAAAAGAAATTAATATTAATACATAAAAAAAGTTACTGAATATTGAAAATTTATATAAAATTATTAATATATACTCATCATGATTGTAAATAGAATGTAACACCTCAATCATCCTAATTATATTTGTTAGTATCATCCCTTTCAAATACTCCCACGTCATTATAATTTTCTATAAAATCTTCAATTTAATAATCTATAATTGTTTCAAATTTATGTATACATACATCATCCACATTATAAACACCCTTAGACCATAATTGAAAATCCATATCTTGTAGATCAATATATATTCAACTAATAAATGTTTTTAGATATGTGTCATAAAATTTTCTACATTTTTTACCATCACATAACCAGTATTAATTTTCATAAAATGATAGTGAAGGGATTTCATTTTAATTACACTCAAAAAATCATTCAATTCACATAATAAAATATAATAATTTTCATATACAAATTGATATGGTTGATGAGACAAAATAAATGTTTCTTTTTTTAATATGAACTTTACACATAATGTAAAATATTCCATGATGGTAATAAACAATCAACCCTTAATGATTTTCAAAACCGTTAAAATTTAAATAAGGTTACATAATTATATTTAAGATAAAATAACTAAATTATTTAATCCATCATTCCCTAAAATTCAATGATATTTTATATATATTGGATTCCACAAAAAATACCAAAATTCATCTATTTTTTTACTCTCCATACGTGTGTGAATGGAAACAAAATCCGCTAACCACAGAATGATTAATATTTTTCGAATTTGGATGGTTATGTACTTAGTGAAAATAATTGCTTTTAAATTCTATTTTTTTTATTATGATACATAAAAAAAAAAATTTCATTGTTATACTAAAAAAATTAATTTATCATATATTGAAATGACATGAAATTTTCATATATGATTTCTTAAAATTATTTCAATTTCTATGATAGCTTGCTCAACATGAAGAATAGAACATAAAGGAAACTAAGATATATTTAAGTGAAATATAAATATTTATGTATGAAAATTAAAACCAAACTATTTATATAGAATAAATGAACATGATTTGTTGATTTATGAAATTTTTATAGAAATATAATATAAATACATCATTTAATATGAATGTAATTCAATTCGTATAAATAAAATGGATAAGAAGAGCATTTATTGTTTAGAAAAGTATATTTTATAAATATTTCCTTTTATGGGATCTGATTTAGTATTTCAATAAATATGTGATTAATTATGATAAGTTATGTCTAATTTTAATGATTCGTTAAAACTAATATATTAATTAAATGGTATAAAATAGGAATAATAAAAACTACTATTTTAAAATGTCATTTTCTAAAAAAATGTGGTCTCATTATATTTTATGGTATTATTCAAAAATTGAATTTATAATTTTTTTTAGTTTTAATTATACTAAATGAATCATTTTTTTTGGATTTAGTATAACTTAATTATCTTATAGTGTATTGTTTTAACTTTTTTTCTAAAAATAGATATTTTGGTGAATAGTATACATAGTACTTTTTTTAAAAACACCACTTTTTCATATAATATTGGCATAAATGTTTTTTAAAAACCTTTTACAATAAAAAATATATTTTATAAAGTTATGTAAAATTTTTATAAATACTAATTTTATATCTAAATCACATGCTTAACATTTTAGAAAAATTAGGTATTGTATTAATGAAAACTGTTTTTATTCAATTTCTTTTAAAGTCATTTCGCATTGTGGAATTTGTTTTTTGACTAATTTTAATGTTAAAAAACTATTATATGAATAATAATAAGTACTTTAATGTCTATATAATAAAAAATCGTAAGTTTATCCTAAATTGAATTTTTACGTGTAAAAAGGCACATTTTTTCAAAAAAATGGGTTTTGTACATTACATGTGCTACTATTAAAATTAATTTTTATTACCTAGATAAATATTAATTAATAAATTTAATTTAATTTTTTTACTATTTAGTGTCAAATTATCTTATAAGGATCATTTTATTTTTAATCATTAAAATAAATTAATAAAATAAAAATTAGTTAACTTGGTAAAAACTATAGACACTAAAATTTAAAATGAATGTGTTAATAATATGATTTTTTTTAAAACATGTTTCTAAAAGTATGCTTGAGGATCTAAATTACATACACTATAAAAACTATGATATTCAACTTTTTTCACATTTCCATGTGAAACATGCACTCCCTTTATATTAATGTATTATATGTTCTAAAAATCACCTTCCCTTCTATTATAAAAGAAATTGCCACCCATCCACCTCTCTACAATTCCAAATCCCATTAGGATTTCCAAAAATCTATCATATTCTATCATAATCGCTCTACCAACATTATTAAAGCATCAGTTTTCTCAAATACACTTCTAAGGTGCATTGTGGTGTTGTGAAAAAGAAGAACATCCAAAGTGAGAGATAATATTTCAACTACAACCTCTTAGTTATTTTATTTTTTTGTCACTCAAAACCTAATATTTTAATTATTGCATAATAACACCAGTATTATTAATATTTTTTTATTTTTTTATAATATTGGAACATCTATTTTATGACATAATCTATAATAATTTAGAAAAATGAAAATGTCACCATGCGTATGTGTGGAGTACCACCTCTATAAAAAAATATTTCCTTTTCCATCACTATATTTCATGGGTGATGGAAAAATATTTTTTACTTGGATAATATGATATTTAAAACATTTTAATTATTCTAACGTGATCTGATATTTTTTTACCTTCCTAAAATTATATAAAAAATGAATTTTGTCTATGTATACGTGCATACTACTTCCTCAATCTAAGGTTTTTTATCTTTTGTTTTCCTTATTGACTAACATCAGGGGAATAAAACAAGTAAAAAATGTCTAAAAAGTTAATTGAATTAACATTTAAAAATATTTAATTATAACATATTATATACTATAAGTAATATTAACAATAAACATTTTTATAATTTAATCTCTAAAAAGGACATATCAAATTACATTTTCTAATTTGATTGCATTCATGGAAAAAAATTACCTATATCAATTTTGAGATAATTGAATATTAAATGAAATAATTATATAAAATTATGGAGATTATGAATCTATTTAATTACTCTTTGACGATCGTTAACAAACATAGATTGTTTTCTTGAAACTATCTAAATAACCTCATGTGGTTAACATAAGAAGATATAATATTATAAATTTGTCACACATGTTGATAGATAGAACAGATAAAAATAAAAATAGATGTTGAAGAAATAGAGAGGAATTTTGTACTACCTTGTGGGAAAAAAATATATTCCTTCTCCCCAAGTTCCCCCCACTTAGTCTCCACTTTACATTGGGTTTCCTCAAAAAACCATTCTTCGTGGGTTTGGTGAATCCTCTGCACTTCATTGTTCTTCCTTTTCCCCTCGTCCTCCTATCTTCTCCCTACTCCAGTACAATTTATCTGGTTTCCATTACCTTGTTCCCTTACCCTCCTGGTGATGGTTTCCAGTGGAATGACGTTCGTTTCCCACCACCCCTCTTTCTACCTTATCATGTGCATCAGTCCTCCACTTTGGGTCTCTGTGCGGGTGCTTCAGGTGGTTTGGGTCGGCGAGGTTGGTGGCACACGGTGTTCCTCTTATCCACTACTCTTGATTTTCAACCAATTCGGCTTGAACCCATCTTGGTCAGGCTTGATTAGGGTTTTGGAACAACTTGGGATGGTTCTAGAGGTGGGTCAGTAGCTTTCTTAGTGTATTCTCTCACCAGTGGTGGTTTCTCTCATATTTATGGTTCCTTTTCTTTCTCGTCTTCTTCAGTGGTTTTCTTTGACGATGTCTTGAAGCTTGATATGGGTTTCATTTAATGGTTATAATGTTTTTCGAATGTATTTTGTTGTGATTTGATATTATTTTTTTCGGCGGTATGCTTGTTGAATTGGTCATTGGGAGATGACACCAATGTTCTGCTAGTGATGGCATCAATGTGAAGATGTTTTGCGAGATGAAAAGAACACGACGGTGGATCTGTTTTGTTATTTTTTTGTGAAATGATTGTATTTAATTGTGTTGATTAAGTAATATGGCTCTAGTATGGATTTTAGTACAATCTGAAGGTGATTCTTCAATTGAAAAGATGTTGGTGTCTTCGATGTTCGTGGTCTGAAGCTTTAGTGGTTCTCGGTGCTGATAACGGTGATGACAGAGGGGTCTGTAGTGGATACATGATCTGTTGGCCGAGTCTTCAGTGTCAGGGAGTTCATCTTGACGAAATTGTGAGAGGATGGAATTTTTACTATTTTTGTATTTTCAAAATTTGAAATGGTTATTTCTTTTGCTGCATCGTGTAGTTGAGGGGGCAGCGGTGGTTTTAATCATTGAAGATATTATCTATTTGGAACTTTTTTAAGGTTCACACTTACCCTTTAAAAGTGTTTTTATAAAATGAAAAATATGGATTGTGGTTGAATATAGATTTTTATGGTTTCATTCAGTTTTTTTAATATACTTATTTTTTGGATTTGACAAGTCAATTTCAAGTCCAAAGTGCTTCCCGACACAAGGTAACAGTTTAATCGCAATTCCTTTTTTGAGATACATTTTCTTTTTTGAACCTAAAATAATTTTAATATATTTTATACCACATATTGACTATATATTACAATTAATTATATTTACTCATAGTATCTGAACTCCAAATTCATTATCTCACTATTTAAGGGGTTTTTATAAGAATGATTCTAAAGATCTAAGGGCTTTTCAAGTAAATTTTCTTTCATTGAGATATGAACTGTACCCACTACTTATTTAGTATTTTAGGTGTATACATTTGACATGAAATTATTCATATCATAATTTATATGTAATCTAATGGATTTAAAAATCCACATCACGTTCAACCTTTCGGGGGTCTTTTATTTCAAAGATAACCAAATTATTAGTTTTTTACATCTATATTTCTCTCTACTGAGACATGTTTTAATGTTTTACAAAAATATCTTATTTCTATATTCTATATAATGCACATGAATATATTTTATCATACACAATTAATTAATTCATGGGATTTATAAATCCCTTATATTTACAATCATATGATGACTTTTTATTTAAAATTTTCTAATGTTGAAAGGGATATGGTAACTCAAACTCCTTTCATTGAGCTATAAAATTTATTATTAAACTTAATATTTTTATGAATTTCAATTATTAATGATTTTTTCTATTTTTTATTTCATATAAGGTTTTTTTATCCAAAAAAAATTTCAATAAAAAAATTATCTTTATTTTTTAGAATGATGGATACTTTGGAAAAGAGACTCATAACTATGAATTTTATTACAATGAATAACAAATTCATACAAAAAGAGCTTTTTATTTTTATTTTTTCATTATCTTTAAATGAGATATCTCTACTTGATTTATTCTACATGTTTCACCCTAAATTCTCATATATTATGTGATTATTCTAGGTGATCAAGTTTTTGGTAACAAACTATTTACTTCTTTTTGTAATTTTATTCCTTTAGGGTGTTTGATGAAACATTTTTTTTATTTTTAATGTTTATTAAAGAAAATTAATGTATTTCCTTTTGTATGATTTAGAAATACATTATATTTCCCTAGTTCCTTTATGATATCATGATTGAATTTTATATATCCCTAAAATGTATGCATGATGATTGGTGGGATACTATACCCCCCTCCAATGCATTTGGAAAGGATTCATATCACATGAGATGATACAATTTTTCATGAATTATATATTGGAAGAATTGTTCACATGTTTTGTTTTGTGAATGATATGAAAGAATCATTGTTCACATGTTTTTTGTGTGAATGATATGTCCTAAAAAAATTTCACATGTTATTTAGTGAACGTGATTTGAAATGATAAGTTCACAATATTTTATATGCTTATTTCTATCCTAAATTAATTTTCATACAATGATTATATGATTTTTAATATTTTTATAAACTGATGACTATTATAATGTTATGTTCCTTATCAGGATGTTACTATACTGGTTTGGGAGTTGATGGAGTTCTAAGGGGGATCATGGATTGTTTGATGGAGCTTTAAGAAATAATTATAATGTAGAAGGTAATTTAGTATGTGAATATATGACCATGACGTGAGAATAATTTCTTGTAATAGAGGTTGACTTGTCATGAACCTTCCCATTAAGTCCCCTACCGTGACTCAAAATCCCATCCTAAATAGGCCAGGGGCTAAAAATAAGCACATAAAACGAATATCACCGACATGGGAAGCCTTAGCCTATGTACCTACACACACACAGACATATCCAAGCCTATAAAATGATGAAATGTAAATACAATTGAAAAACCAAGTATGCATAAACTTAAATGTCATATCCAAAGTGAAAAAGAAAGTGAAAAACGTAAACATGTCTAAATACAGTCCTACCACAAATATTCTTATAACACAAGTACATATTCAAAGGTATATACTGGGGAATAATATCAAAAGATGTAAGAACACACCTTGGTATATTTGGTCTCACTAAGAACCATCTTTTTTGGGTCCATCTAGGACTTTGTCAAAAGATTCATCATCTACAGAAGACATGACACATATGGGAAAATCCCATGTAGGGGTTTGTAAAAAAATACTTTGTAGGATTCCCAGAAACCCCAAATTATAAAAAAATAAAAAAAGACTTATCCACCTAGGTATATTTCTACAACACATATAAAAAATATTATCAAGAAACAATTTTCAATGACACACAGAAAAAAGGTAATCCATAACCATAGTATACTTTCCCAAGGATTTCCAACTCAGATATTCCCTAAAGAACTCATCTTAGATAACACATTCCTTTTTCTGATAATAATTATGAATTCCGTCTGAAAGGTATTGTTCATCGGGTCTCATCATTAGAACGAACATGTTGATAGTTCGAATAGAATATGATACATAGATGAGAATCACTTTCAAGGCCATGGGGTGATACCATCAACATCATCTAGACTAAACTCAAAAGTAGAGGATTTAATAACACATATTGTAGGTCATGATGACACTATTAATTAAATGAAGGGAATGAAGATGAATTAAAGATCTCACTTTAGGCCTCATGGTGGGATTCCAATGACTATATCCAAGAAGTCCAATAGAAGGGATCATGGTCCTGAGAGTAGGAGACAAATCCATAATAATTCTTTGGGAAAGTATAATGGGAGTGATCCCTGGAGAATATTTTCCGTGATATAAAAGAAAAGATATCCGATCCATTTATAAAATAGTACATGGAAAGCAGTAGAGGTCAAATTCCATGTCCCTGACCCTGGGTCAGGTTTCTGTAAATGGCATGTGTTATAAAGTCATGTTATTGTAGTACTCCACAACATCTATATTGTCTGTGTATTATTCCCATGTTTCAGTACACATATATAGACCATGTATATTTTCCCATATACCAATACACATCTTTCCCCATGTACAAAGTCCAGAACATGTCTATGTGGGGGATTACATGACATGCTCCACCCGTGTAGTCCACCATATGACTATGTACTTCCCAAGGTACACACTAAGTCACCCGGGAGAGACCACATGCCATGTTACAGGGGTCACATGTCATGCGATACATATCTTTCTCCTAGAGCCCTAGCTACAGCAATGCAACCCCACACTATGTGTATATATAACTCAGAAACTGTTGACACTCTATTTTTTCACATGGATGAAAATGCGACGAAGATAAATACCTTAGGAAAAAGATATTAAAAAAAGTATAAATGTTCAAGGTTTGAATATGTCTGAAAGACCGTTAATACAATCCCCAACAAGTACTTTCGGTGCCCAATAATCCTACATGGAACCTTTCACAGTTAAACTACTCTCTACTCCTACATGATATTACACTATTTTCCTAGGGTCCTATATTTTCCAAAAAAAAAAATAGGACCTTGTGGTCTTAATTTGTTTGCACGTAGTTTATAGAATGCCAAATGATGATTCGTTCAACCTAGTGCTATGGTAAATCCCTATGTAACACTCTAGGTTGTTGTCTAACACCTGAAGAAGAGGGAGCAAAATGAGAATAGTGAATCCAATGTACTCCCAGGGCTTCAACTAATAACGTCAAAGTGAGGCATTCTCCTGGCCCCTGAATCACGAAGACTAGCATGACATTACCTTTATAAACTAGAGACCTATACAACTTTTCTCTTGGAACACCTATGGATTACCTTGATGGACTGAGTAAGGTCTCTCCTATATGTTGTTTCTCATTTGGTCTATCTCCCATGATGATAAAAATTCTCCAAGTCCTACCTGCGTTGAGCACACCCTACGCGAGTAACCTCAGTTAACCCTAATCTTCATCTTGTGTGCAACATTCATGAGGCCTTCTTCAAATCCATACAATATAGGGACTCTCCTTATTTTTCTCTCTTGTCTAAAAGAGTCCATGTTGAAACCTCCACCAAGATATTCGTACATACACAGCCATAGATAAAGTCATACTTGTGTGTCTCCCAATTGGATTTGTATTTCTACATTCAGAAGTTCCACGCACATGTCATACCAGACTATTTAGATCCATGGGCACATGTAGATTTGTATATCCATGGTCATGATTACCTCTACTGTAGGGAAGGTGTGAGGGAGTTTCTAGTATCTAAATAAGGTTTAGGACCATTTAATTCCCATCTTTTCTATAACACCTAGAGCCTCTAGTTCCCAATGGGGAGGGTGAGGATTATTATTTCTTTTCCATTCAACATGGAATTAGATCCCCATCCTTCTATGCAACTGATTACAGGGAATCCCTCCCAAAGTATGACCCTAGAATTTTATGTATGAGGTTGTTGTCTTACTCATCTCTATAGCTGCATCCTTCAAATTCATTCTCTCATTGGGGTGAAGTGAATAGAGGGAAGTGTTGTAACTTACTCCTCTTCCACCATCGTCCTCCTCCTATTCCACCAACAGTGAAGGAAAGGAGTGTGGATTGTCATATCTTCTACTTCATCTCGTTTCTCACATAAAGCATGACTCACATGGGCTTAAGGGTTAATTCTGATTTTATCATTTGCATGATTCATGACACTGTTTAACTATGTTATCTATGATTCCTTCTAATTGGGATACGTATGAATCCTAGATAAGTCCCGAGATCAATGGGAATACTCCTTATAAGTAATCCCCAATCATAATTACCTTAATCTGTGAATCATTCTCAAGAGTAATCCCCGAGTTAATCCCCTAAAACACCATGAGTTAATACATTCCTCATGGTCCCCTTTATAAGGGAATCCTCTTCTGGAATAATCCCCAACATAATCCCCTCAAAGGGACATACTCGCCGGTGAGACATACCTTTCAGGGCCTCCATATGCATGAGTCCTCAGAGTCAAACTATGTTGGATTTTATTCTTATCTAGATGGGATATGTAGGAATCCTCCCTGAGGATTAAACAAAACAATATAATAAACCCTATTCTCTCTAAGCCATATTAATAGAAGGGTATAATTTTACATGGAAATTCATATCCCTTCTAGTTTCCTAGGTATACTTTGGTATACGTCTCACACCAAACCTTGACTTGGAATATTTCATATAGACATCCTCACCACATGATTTTAAACTACATGGATGGGTCCTTATCACATGACTATAAAGGGTATGATGTGCCCCATTAAGTGGAACTAAAATATGTGGGTTCTGATTCCATTCACAAGGATATATATGAAGCCCATATATAGGTTTGATCCTGATATAAAGAAAAACTCCCTCCTCATTGGATAGCGATAAAATATAGAGTAATTTAAGTCTACTCAAATGTAGATACACTCCAAAGTTCCCCACTATAAGGCTCAGGAACTAGAATCATTATAATAATGAACAAACAATACTTAAGTAGA
This sequence comes from Viscum album, assembly GCA_963277665.1. NCBI lineage: Eukaryota > Viridiplantae > Streptophyta > Magnoliopsida > Santalales > Viscaceae > Viscum > Viscum album. The sequence goes on from OY728130.1 coordinate 182,379,419, forward strand.
ATATAAGACGATACCATTGAAAGAGAACCTTGGATACATGCCGACATATTTGTTATTGATGAACCTCATATACATATAGATGATTCAAAGATTTTTATAAGCCAATAATTGATTTTTAATTCTATGTTAATCCATATCATACTTGTGATTTAATAAATGATTCATGAATATGTCTTTAATCTATAAGAGAGTTCCAAAGTAGGTAATAATTTCCATAAAAGGGTGTGATGAGAACAATCTCTCATCCTCGATACCAATGAAAGTTCTTAATCATCGTCAGTCAAAACCCTTAATGAGGAATTTCCTTTGTAAATTAGGTATCCTTGGATATAGAACCATTGGATATTCCCAGTTTTATGAACAAACCCATTGAAAACCATATATAAATAGTAATTACTCACCTGATGTCCCATTTTAGTCGAAAAAATGGTGATCTTGATGAGAATCCTAAACAAATAATATAATTTCACCCACCTATCAGACCCCTTTTCATTTTGATAAAAAAGGTCCAAATAATACAATCATTTCGGTATGTGTTCATTCATATGAAAGAATGCATTGATTAAGTATCTTGTTTTATTTTTTCATATATACAAGAAGCAACTCTCAGAACACTCGTCAATCCAATGGCGTTATTTAAGTTGTAACCTACAAACACCTCAACTTAAAAAAGAAATTAGTCTTAATCAATGAATGGGACACCATCGCAAACCTAGAAAATTCAACACTGGTTCTCAAACTCACTAGTTCATGAGTACCATATAAAACGTAAAATTGAAACCTTGGAGGTCACCTGATAGGCCCTCCAGCTCTACTAGAACACTCAACAATCCGATCAATGATGACCGATAGTCATTAAGAAGATAGTTCCAAGTGCCATCTTCAACCCTTTTGGGAGCTAATCCCAAGAATGCAATAACCAGTCCCTCCTGTATTTTAGGGAGGGGGATCAAGAGGCCACATACAACCTTATTCTGGGGAAACAAGGGTCTTTCTCGAGGGCTCCTACCCGCAATCACCACCACCAATGATGCACAGAAGTTACCCCGCAATATGATGTGGATGTTATCCTAAGCCAACTAGACCAGGTCCTTCATACTTTTGCATAGAAGACGGCCTATCGAGGTTGACAATCGACTAATAGTGAGTTGGGTTAAACCTCTTCCCCCTCCCGATAATCCTCCTAACCTAGTTTGGGGGAAAATAAAGATAAATAACATACACTCATTCACCTTCATTTAGAAAGATAATAGACCCACTTGGGGGGTATCAAAGGAAACTTTCTACTAAAATCCAATGGGGTAATGTGAGGAGAATTGTACACATTATTTCACCCATCAAGCATATGAGTAAGATCATCTATAGATCCCGAAGAAGTATTTTGACCATATTGTTTTAAAAAAAGGAATTAGCCACACAAAACTACATGCATTCGTCAAGACTTTTAGAAGAATCATCTAGAAGCATCAAAATAAGAAAGTTGAAAAGTCCCGGTGACAAATAGGGGGAAGACTCAACTCTCTGCCTCCACACATGAGTTCGGTCGTCCTCCACTGGAATGAAATGGAGGATATCTGTAGGAACATACACTTATTACATATGTGGAAGGTTAATATATCCATATTCAAGTCACTGAATTCACCAAGGATAACCTAGAAATGTTAAAATGGTGGATGTATATTCTTACAAATATCCTGCAGACCTTCCATGATATCATAATGGATATTAAAGTAGTGCTAGAGGAAAAAACACACAACTTTGTTCCTATAAATGGGGTGGATCATCTACATAACACCCCAAAGAAAACACAAACCGCTGCTCATTTCCAAGAGATCATGGGAGGAAAATCTCCTATACTATATGGACAACTACATCGAGAACATACACGAACTCCAATTCGATGAAATTTTCCTATTCTAATGGCCACTCTAAGGCAGTAACAAACACCTACCCCTAATAACCACTTCTCCCAGTAAGTTGCCTCAGTCGCTTCTATAAAGGATCCCAAGAATAATACTAGAAAACATGTATGGAAGATCAGGATTTGATCTATGATCAAAATATTCTTAATGGTTGAGTTATTGAATCCCATATACGTTTATCTGTAGCATCCAAATATTCAACCCTTCCATTTTAATCTAATGGGGGTAGCAGAAGTAATTACAATGGTCCCTTCTAGGAACATCCCCATGAATTATTGCTTCATGACAACAATATGGTCAACCATGAGAGCTTATCTCTTGATGATAGCAACAAAATAATATGTGTGTCTATAAGACTAAGGATAAAGGGGGGTAATTACTTTTCTTTAACCCACCATGACGGTCCTCCCCATGATGGTGTTCATGGTGAAGTTTTTCTCCATAGTATCATAAGGCATTGTCAAGATAATTCTCTAATTGAGAATGTAGTGATTATAAAGCCTTCCTATCTTGAGGCACTTGCGAAAACTATCCGAGTCAGGTCTGATTATTTTTCATTAGTTGGTGAAATCCTTTCTCAACCAGAAGATAGCCCAAGGTGACAATCTTTCTTTGAACCTCATTTGGATCGCTTTCCTTCCAACATAGTAGAGTGAATTCCATCCAATCTCATTAATTGTGGCAAAACAATCTAGAAGTGACCACTCTAGTTGGACTAGGTAGATGATACGTTGAAGAATGGTGGAGAATATTTTCCAAATATGAGGAAATAACTGGAAAAGGAAAATATATCAGTCATGTTCTGGCCTTTATCCACCCCACGATACAGTATCACAAAATCATTGTCAGAATAGTGTGTGCACGACATTCACCTCAACATATGGAAACATTTAATAACTTGAATGTGAACTCATTACCATATGACAAGTATAAAAATCGCATAAAGGTAATTGATGGGTTGTCGATCCAAATTGACCTGGAAACTCTCATAGAGTCACAACATCCGAATATTGTGAAACAACAAGGATCCCTTTAACGTGCATGCCTCTAAACATTAATGAGGTTGAGATAGCTGATTACTGAAACCCCATATAGCATTCTTATTAGATGATGGGGTGTAGATTTAGAACTACATTTTACTAAACTCCCAAATTAGCAAAGCCCATCGATGGTTATATCATGATACTTCATGTCCTTAGTTCAGATCTAAAATGCATACCCTATCCAAGATCTAAGATATGATAAACTAGAAAAGGCCCCAAATGAATCTCATCGATGTTGGTTCTGAATATAGAAGGTTATTGAGATACTTTTATGTCAAGCATTTGATAAAATTAGCAGGCATACCACTTAGATAAAGTTAGCTGCAAGATAGTAGAAATGTCAGAAATAGAACAATAGCCCTTTGAATCAAGAAATATAAGTGTGTTTCAAATGACGCGCCCATCCAATGTTCAAATAAAAATATTTAAAATTAGAATAACAGTTATAGTAATATCAACCACATTAGTTTTGTATAAACATCATTCCACATGCCTGGGGTATTTTTTATCCCAACCATTGGGATAAAGAAACTCGACCCAAAGGGTTGTTAAGGTGGGAAATGAACATAACTAGCCCTCAAGACTGGGATTTGTTGCACATAAACAATCCAATCCTTAGAGGGAATCGGTTTTTTCTCGATTAAGAAAGATACCGCAAAATAAATCCCATCTTCTTGTCATGTCCTGCGATCTGGTACCTTCACTTAGAAGAGGCATGACTGAATTATTTAGATATTCCTTTCAAGTTACTATTTTACAAGAACCTTATAGGGAATCAAAAAAGGATATGACAAGGCCTCGTGAAGGGTATAGGGAAGGTGATATCGTATAGATGCCAACGGAATGCCCGCAATGCATTTTGTGTCCATGAAAATCATTTGTGATGTCACAAGAGATCCTCCCGAACATGTTTCCATTTGAAAGGAGATAGGAGAGGTATTTCTAGTTAAGAATTTGTTCTACACTAAAAACAATAAAGGTGGTGTGTGCACCCAAAACTAGAGTCTTTCCCTAAATCGAGGCACTCCCATGAACAATATACCATTACCTCCATGAAAATCTAAGTGGGAAGAAGGTAATTGATAGACTATGCCTCACCTTCCCTCAGAGAGGGCCAATAAATTTCACAAGATAAAATATTTTCTTAGAGAAGGAGATGAATGAATTGAGAATATTCAATGCAGAGTTACTCTGAGCCAGTCCTCATCCATGATACACTCCACAAGAATATCCTTGACGTTTACTTCTAGTTGGTGCACCACAAAAAATAGTGTTTTTAAAAAAAATTGAATCATATTGGGAAAATCTGTTCAACATGGGATATTAACCACCAATATATTTGAATCATGCAAAAATATATCAAGAATTAACTACATTTGGTGGACAACTAGAACATGTTCAAGAACAACCGTATATTCTTGACCATATAGGCTACCCACAAAAAGTTCTATCAGTGCCACTACAAATGGTTCTACAGGTCACAACACCCATTTTGACCCTAGAATTTGTACCCATCTAGACTCTTTATCCTGCACCCACTAAGATCCTCACTTAGCCAGATATTTGAAAAATAATTATAAAAACCATTCAGTCATTAATGAACCAATTGGAATCCAGGGAGGAATGTGTGCACTAATACATCCAGAAAACAAGGCTTACCCCGAATAGGTAGACCCAACCCTTCTCCCACCAAACATTGGGTATACTAAATTTCCAATATCTAATGGCTCGGAAGACCCAGATGAGAAATGGATGCATTTCATCTCTCGCTGTGACCCTATTATAAATACCCCTAAACAATCGGAGGCACTAAAGCTCAGATTAATTGTGAAATTACAACAAGGGCCATCCGTCATGTGGTACACCACTTTGGAAGCTCATTTAATCATAGTATGGGGATATCATCATCAGAAGTTTTTATTATAGTTCATATCAACAAGGAAAAATATGACAGTCATCGACCTCATGAACTACAAACAATGAGATAATGAAAGAGTTTGATATTTCATTTCTTGGTGATAATCATTTACATACTCTCTAAACCTACCACTACCTCAAGAAGAGTTATTGCCAATCTGTACAGAAATTTTTCACGATGAGTTGTGCTCACCGCTAATCACTTTGAAATACACATGAGTGCTTTGGGACCTTCCTTTAATTTCTCAATAGGTAGAAAACTCCATTGTAAGGACCAAATCCAAGCCCTAAATACTACCATTGACTCATGCAAGTATAACTGGAAAAGAAGAGGCTGATGTAGTTACACATAATTACGCCCATGTACCCACTCCTTGAATACTTTCACCATACCATACAGTTATAACTCCCAAGGATTAGTAGCACCACCTGCCTCATCATAATGATCAGATATACAAACAATGAATGCGGTTTGAAGAGATCAAAAATAATTTCTATTGTTTCAAGGATAACAAAGTCCCCATATACCTCATTTCAAAATTCGAAAACAACTTAATCTATTATTCAAATATCAATAAGACCAGCAAAGAAGTTGATTAAGATCTCCCGAATTATTTCCCTATTCATCTAATGATAGGGCACCACATACAAGATTTTTTTTGAAGAACTCTTATAAAAAATGGCATACATTAGTCAATTGATGTTTAATAGTTCAACTTCTTAGGTGGCTTATGTTTCCGTACCTATCCCAATAGAGGTATAAAATTAATGGAAAGATGTTAAGAGAAAGAGTGAAAAAAAATTGGCGACTGGATGGTCAAAAAAGGAATAAGTAGACTCATGAAATTCTTTGAACAAAGTAAAAAAATCAAACTATGCCTCCTGTCACTCTCTCCATGAAAGAACTAACATCATTGGTAGCCCAGTATTATGAAGGATAATCCTACAAAAATTACTTTTCCAAAATGGTAAGAAGAAAATGCCTGAATATGACCCTATGTGGATGAAAAATTTGCCTTTAAAATTAGTAGACTTCATGCCTTCTGTCCCAAATATAGGGTAATCTCTCTTCCAAATAGTACAACAATATTCAACATGTACAACCTTATCCTCATCAGATGAGGAGTTTATTCTTGGTTTAGTTGAAATTATTCACATAACGGATCCCTTCCCATATGATGATCTTAATTATAAACCCTATTTCCCGATACATGATTGGGGAACTAATGGAAGAGTTCATAAAGGTTGAGGATATAAGTGAATGCGTGGTTTTTACAAAATCCAATACATCAACCAAACCCCTACATGAACTATTTATGTGGTTGAAACTCATGGAAAATCTATTTAGTGATCTCAATAAGAAAAAAAAGAGTTTTCCCATCATGCAGGTCAATGTCAATCCAGATTTGATCATCATAACAGACCGGTTAGATGATATTTCACCACTTTCTTGATGGGTAGGATGACCAAACCAACCCAATCCACCATGACAGGAAGCATAGTAAGTTCCCATTCTAAAGGATGGTTCATCCATATTAGGAACATTATCTATAAAATCACTATGGAAAGATCACCCACATACTGAGAGTAACAGAGAATTGGATCATAAATATTATTTTTTGAAGAACATGGACCAAGTTCCAGTTAAGATATCAATCATGGACGATTTGAGTCTCTAAAAGGATCTCCAAGAAGCACTCATATAGGATTTTTCAGGAACTAACGAGTTTCAAGTCAAGGTTGTTATTGGTGATGTATATTGTGCACAGAATGATAATACATAATGTCATGTGGTTATCGCTTTCACTAGATAAGATGTGGATGTTTTCATGTAAGGATGCTTCAGGCCCTTATATATATCTAGTAGGACAAATGACACTGATTTCCATCTATCCATCATTAAAAATGGATCAGGATTCAACCTCATTCTAGTCCAGACACGTCACCAAATGGGTCTCAATGAGTCTCACTTGTCTCCCTCCAATATGATGTTATAAGGTTATGACAAGATTGAACAAGGGCCTCTTAGAGAGATCACACATAGAACTCTTTTTCGATGATATTGTATTTGAATCATAGTTCTTGGTTGTTCAGTTGGGTATAACATTAAATGTATTTCTAGGAAGACCTTGGTTACATCAGGATGTTCCCATTCCTTCTTCATACCACCAATATCTCAAATATTGATTTAATGGTCAAACTGAAAGATTTTATGGTGAAAAGGACCTATTCAAATCATGGGAGAAATAATACATCGATGTAGGATTCTATCATAAGAGAGAGAAGCAATCCATGACCAGTGATGTCACCTAGATTAATGAACCAAATTGCATGGAGATGATTCCAGTTGTCCCATTCAAGTAGATTAGTGTAGATTATGAGATTACTATTAACCAAATAGAATATATGGGCCCAAATTCAAGCACCCATTCAAGATCTCCCTTAATTACAATCATGACAGTTGAGCCTGATGGAACGGAAGAAGTTATCAAATATCCATGTGATAGTTAAATCATGAATGATAATTTATTCATTCAATCCTCTAGCTTCAAAAACACCTAGTTCTATCAGAAAATCTAGAAGAAGGATTCTTAGTGATAGGAGAAAATGAAAAAAAAAACTCATTCTTATTCCCTTGTTTCCACTTAATGAATTCAATAATCCTTCATTGCATCAAGTGATCCCAAATTGATTTTATCATCCTTTGGATGTCTATATGGAATTTCCCTTATTACCTCTAAGTATTTTTTTCATCATCTCCTCCCCAGGTAGAGTCACGAGAAGTGTAACACGAGGAAGAGGAAGAAGAGGAAGATATTAGATAAACCCCTCTAGTATTTTAGAAATACGTCTCACCCACTCTAGATGCACTCAGAGAGATAAACCTGGGTAAAAAATAGTTCCATGCCCCACTCAGATTTGTCTTTCCATAGATCCTAAAAAACCTGAGGTATATAAATGCTTTCTAAAGAAACACCAGGATGTGTTTTCATAAAATAAAAAAAAGATACTCCAGTTCTCTACCCTGATGTATCCACTCATTATTTCGGTTTTCAAGAAGATAATTCAATATACAAATAAGAAGCTAGAAGGATACACCTGACTCGTGCCTTTAATATTGAGGCTAAAGTTGATAAACAGATCAAGTATGACTTCTTCCAAGAGGTAAAATATACAAAATGATTAACCAACACTATCACTACTAAAAATAAAAATTGGAAAATTAGAATCGGCGTTGAATTCATAGACCTCAACTAGTATTTTCCCTAATATGGCATCCCAATTCCAATTACAGAACTCTTGATTGGTGTAAAAGCATGTTATCAATTACCCTCATTTAGGGATGGTTATTTAGGGTACATCAAAATCTATATGCCTATAGAATATGAAGTATCCAAAGCCTTCATAGATCCTTAGGGAGTATTCATCCATCGGGTAATTACCTTTGGCTTGAAAAGTTCTGGTTCCACATACCGACATGACATGCATTGCATATTCAAACCCTATTTGGAGATGTTTGTTGATTTCTAAAATGACTAATTAGTGGTCAATTCCAATCAACATTATGAGCACTTGGCTGACCTAGAAACCATCATCGACAAGTTGCGACAACCTAAAATGAATATGAACTCCTTGAACTGTGCTTTTGGAGTAAACTCATGAAAATTTCTAGGCTTAGTTATATGCCATCGTGACATCTAAGTTTATACTAAGAAGAATAAATGTAAAATTGCTAGTCACTTCCTAGAATCTTGATGGAGTTGTGATGACTTCAATGAAAATTGTCCTACATCTAGTGCTTTATAGCCAACATTTTAGGAAAGTGTTTTCCCCTCACCAAATTGATGAAGAATATCATCACATATTAGTGGACCAATGATTTCCAAGAAGCATTTGATACCATTAATAAATATCTCTTGATCCCACCAGAATTGATTCCATCTATTTAAGAAAGTCCACTCATTCTGTACATAACGTCCCTAGAGTGATCACTAGGTGCCTTCCTGTTAAAAAAGAATGACACTGGAAATGAAAAAAATCCTTCATTATCTTAGTAGAACTATGCTAGATGTTAAGAATAATTATTTTGATATCGAGAGGAGCTGTCTGGCATTAATAATTTCCATTTAGAAGTTGTGGAACTTTCTTTAAGACCATGAGATCCACTTTGTTTCTCATAATAACTCGCTCAAATTCATCCTAAATCGTCCTTGTTGATAGGAAATTTGGCATGATGGGAAGTTATTATGAAAAAATTAAATCTATATTTTGTGACTTATAAAGAGGTGAAAGGCTAGGTCGTTGAAGATTTTCTCACTAAACACCCATCTACAGAAGATATTTCATTGAATACTGAATTCCCTGATGAACATATCTTCTCAACTAAGGACATCCCCATAACATGAGAGATATATTTTTATGGTGCATCCACAAGCCCAACATTAATGATAATGGAATACCCTATACTCAACAAAGAAGGGTATGGGATTAGGCTTATCTCTCCAGAGAAGAAAGTGTTACTGTACTCCATCTTATTATCAGAAGTATGCACCAACAAAGAGGCATAATATCAAGATCCCATTCTGGGATCATAATTAAAACTCCATGAACTAGTGAAAAACATGGATGTAAAGGGTTACTCAGAGTTTTTAATCAAGCATATCAAAGTATATTACACCATTATAAAAGACAATCTAATTCCATTGTCTGACTGTGTCTAAGGGTGAATGTAATAATTCCCCTTATATCCCACATTGAATAACATTTCGTGATCATAGAATGCCTTGAAATATGTGTTAGTATGTGTAGGAATAGATTTGGAAGAACCAATTTGAGATGAAAGAATCATTATCATCACCCACCAATGAATGTTCTAACCTTTTGTTCCAATCAGAACAGAATAGATCAAGGAAATTAGTCACGTCCATGATCCATACAACCCTACCACCGGGTGGATGACATCCATCACGGATTACCTACAAAATGTATTCCTCCCACGTAATAGAGTAGGAAAAGAACAAATCTGATGTCTAGTGGATAATTTCACTATTTGTGGTTGCCTAAATCACCAGAAGGTCTACTACGAGTGATCCTTCTATGCAATCTTTCTCAAATGCATTGATGGAGAAGATACTATGTCTATGATAGAGGAAGGAAATGCCGGATCATGTGGTTCTAACTAATCTAGGTACATACAGTCTGATCAAATATGGAGGTGAGGATATGTCTAGATTTTGAGGAAATAGTATTTCACATAATTCACCAGGAAATTTCATTCATGTTAGATGTATGAAAACTTCATCCATCAACCTACTAAGTTTCTACATACAGCCAAATCTTCATGTCTATTTTCCACATGGGGAATAGATGTAGTGGGGTCATACACTCCAGCTAGGTCCAACCAGTTAAAATACATTTTGAATACTATCTACTTCTTCTCCAAAAGGTCTAGGGTAATACTCCTCAAAAAAAGCCAGGTCCAAAATCATTTCTAGCTTCATCAACTCTGACATCATTTCCAGATTTGGTGTCTATAAAACCATATTGAATGAAAATGAAACCTTCTTATATTCAGAAATGGTGGAAAATATATATAAATAATATGATATAAATCCAACCATTCATCCTGATATCATGTATAATCTAATAGATAGATAAAGGAATTTAATAAGACTATATTGAACATAATCAAGAAGATGGTGGACGAAGATAAAAAGTATTATCCTGACAGGATTTGCATACCTTATGGGATTACCAAACTACAACCTATACTAAAACATGGGAAACCCCATACTTGTGTGTGTATATAACATAAGTAGTCTTTCCCACTAAGGTTCAGTTTCCATCACACCATATTCCCATCTATTACTGGGAATCTCTAGATGAATAGTCTCAAAAATGGTTGGCCAAATTGGAACAATTGGATGAAAAAAATATTATAAAACTTTCATCATTCGGAGGTCTATTAGAACCAAATATCATGGGACATTAATAAGAAGGTTCTCCTCAACTCATTCCTGCAAGGAGAGTAGGTTTTGGTCCTTTGGACTCAAATGATACCATGTAATAAGTCTCCAAAACATGAGCTGGAGTTAGAGGGACCTTATTCCATACACAAGGTTCACTCTAATAAAGATTATTCCATGATCTCAATGCAAAGGGAACTCCCTATGACCCCAATCAATACAAGGATCAAAATTAAATAATTTTTCTATTACGCAATGAACATCGAAGCTGAATGAAGTTTAACTATATAGTGGGTCTTTATCGCTTGACCCTAAAATGCACAACACAATGTCCTTGTAACATGAAAAATAATGCAATAAACCATCTTTCCAAACTATATGACATTAAAATTCATGGTAAATTTCCTTATCATTTGACATTAATAAACCCCCAGAGGACTATGAGTAGAGATATAACTCATGGTCCCTCAAATATAGTCCTCTGTTTCATTTTTATGACCTGATCACATCACTCTAACCCCTTAGTGGGTTGAGATTCTCACATGACCAAACATGAAGAAGAAAGATGGTATTCCCAAGTGTATATGTCCCACTTATATCATTTCCACTCCATAACGTAATTTGGTCCCCCTTTTTACAGGTATAAGACCCAAAATTTTCATGTCCTCACTCGATGATGATAAATTGAATAACCAATGTACTCATCTTATGATGATAGACTTCACAATCCATTCAAGAACTATATGTGACATCATTTTCATTCCAAGGAGATATGTATTTATGCTTATATCTTTAATCAAGGGTCCAACCATGATTTCAAAAAGGCAAACCCCTCTTCCTTTCCCCATGTATGAAAAAGATCTACATAGGGATGTTTTATAGAAAACATGACTAAATTTTAATATTACTGAGATTCAAAATGATTCCTAGACAACAATTCTTCATCCCAAAAATTGTTATGGAATGTAACAAGTCCCATTTCCCCTTGTCAATAGTTGATTAATTTCGATGACATCCTTCAAAAACTATGTGTGTATTGATTGTGATTTCAAAGAGATATGTTGGGACACTTGAATCTCCTATCTCAAGTCTGGCCAAGACCAAAAAAAGTATATAACCCCTTTTCCCTATGTCTGAATTAGATAATCATACAGTGAATTTTCAATAACTATGTGTGTCTTGATTATTTCTCTAGGAAGATATGTAGTGACACCCAGTTCCTATCCCCTGGTCTAGCTACAACAATTCTGGCACATTTGGTGACAAACATCCTTATGGAATGTTGTTAAACTACACTATTCTTCAAGAATGTGGTGTGGATTGATTATTTCTCTATAAATATATGTAGTGATGCATGGAATTACAATATTGGGTCCAACAGAATTACAACTAAAAATCTCTGTTACTCCCTGTGTATGAATCATATCTTCATAGGGAGAATTTTTAAAACTATGTATGGATTGATTTCTATCATTATAGGACACATAGATAAACTTATCATTTCTATATATGGGTCTAGAATCATAGCCCCTTTTCATATCAAGAATCTAATGACCATGTCGCATGAGGTTTTAATGTACGGTTCCTGAAAAACTATATAAGACTTCATTTTCAATCTAATGATATACATAGTGATTCCTCAATCAAATCTCCTTGCATGGCCCCCAAAGAATCAACCTTCCACGATCGTTCACATGGGTTTCCCATATGATGTAAAATAAACCTTAACGTAGTATTTTTTTCTCACATCGATCATAGCTCACATTAGATTAGGGGTTTGGTAAAGTATTTCCCCACATAAGTAAGGTATATCAATTCAAATTTCTTTTTCATGGTCCAAGTTAAAAGTCCTTAAAAGGAACACTAGAATTCCTCATCACATGATAATAAACTACACGATCTATTCAAAAACATTGTGTGGCTTGATAATCACCCCTAAGAGATATGTAATGAAGTCCAGATCTTCAATCTTAGGTCTAGATATAGCACAACCTAGATAAGCTTCTACTCTCCAATGTATGATTTAGATCTAAATGAGGAGATCCAATATGATCCTCACATTACGTGTGAAACTATATCCAAACCCCACATACAATCAACACATGATTTCAATCAATATGAAGGACCTTTATTGTTATAACTACATGAGGTGTGATTCTCATCCTTCTGAGATACAAAGTGAAACCTTGGCCTTGATCCTAGTAACATCCATGATATAATGAAAAATGAACCTCTTCTACGTACAATAGAAAATACATGTAGGAACTTTAATTTCAGGTGCCCTCATTAGGGGGCCCACCAAGGAAATAGAGATTCCCCCCTTCTACGTATAAGCCAGACCTATACAAGGGACCTCAAACTTAGGGCCAATATATATGTGAATTATTCTTTTATGAATCGAAATATCCCTTCCGCATGCCGTACTTCTAATCCAGAAAACATTAATATCTACATAATCACACCTCAATTGCTAGTAGAAAAATGTTTAAGACCTGAGAGATATTTTATCTGACTATGCTATAATAATCCCCAGTCGTCTTTGTATAAATTGACCCATATAGTGGTCTGATTTATCAAAGGATGCCAATAATTGGATATGTAGTACATTCCCTAGTTGGCCTTGGATAAAATAAACCAAAAAACAGGTTTTTCAAAAAGTGGTAACATCATCCTTTGGAGCATCCTCTTCAGCCCCTTTAAGATTTAATGATGTTACACTAGAACCCATGATTCAAATTTAGCAGTCATCCCTGGAATAGTTTTCCCATGTCCTTTATCCTAATCTCAAATTCTCCAAGACACTGGTTTAGTTTTTTTCTCCCCATCCTTGTGTTCAATGAATACTAATGTAACCTTCATCCATTTGACCACATATCATCCATCATCTCATTAATATTATGTTCATAGTTATATGACCTATAAATATAGGAACCATACTTTCTATTCCTGGGATAGACCTTCATAGAGAGCATATTCCCCCGATTCTTCAGAAATCATGGCATGAAATGCCCCTTTCACATTCAGGTATATTTCTCCACAAACCAAACTCTATGCTTGGGGAGATCTGAATATCCATAATCTTTCACTAAATTTTTGTGATAGAATGTCATAATTCATATGGAATTATTTTCTTGACAATGAAATAATAGGCCCGAGTCATATTTTCATAAAACAACCCTTATAAAGGGTCTTTCATCCAAAGGATAAAACTCTTGACTATGCACTACATGCCTTAGTTGTCCTAGCATAAAACATCCCACAAAACAAGTTTGTTAAGTATTGGTAACTTCAAACTCAAAACACACCTCCTATAACACCATAATACTTTTTTTTCATACCACTCTATAGATCCTAGAATCCCCAAATCGTAGCTTAAAACTTTCTCCTCTCACACATTAATATGGTAGAACGTTTCTAGAAAAATTACAAAGATTAGGATAATCATTAATATTCCAGTCAAAGATAAAGACCATAAATTATATCCTCATAAAGTACTTGTCTTATGATGTTAAACTACATAGCATAATGTACATACTGCATGAATTTAAAATATATAGAATTATATCTTTATTGAATGAATTTAAACTTCTTAGAATAATGTGCATGCAATAAGCATTTAAACATCATAACATAAATTCCATGCAGTATGACGTTAAACAAAAATTTGTAATATCATTTCTACACAACTTTAAAATACATAGTATAATGTCCTTATGGTATGAATTTAAACAACATAGGATAATTTCCTTGATTTAAGACATTAAATTTGATTGCAAAAAGTTATTTTGGTTTGAATTTAAACTAAATGGAATAATGTCATCAAAATTGAACATCTAAAAAAATATACCCTACTTCACACACAAAATTCATGTATGAGTGTTTTCCTATTCATGACATGTTCCAATACATATGATCGCTTTTTTATCAGATAACTCTTCAAAGAAAAACCATCCCTTCTAGTCTTGAGAATTCAAAATCTATAAAAACTACCCTTACCCATGAGCAATAGAATGTCATAATTTCTGAGAAATCCTTTCCCAGAATATGAAATACTCACCCTAGTTTTCCTTTCATAAGTTTCCTACATAATAGGTCTCTTAGTCTAATGATAACACTACACGACTATGCAGTATCCACCCTAGTTTTCCTTTCATAAAACATCCCCCATAATGGAATTTTCAAGCATTAGTAACTTTATCCTCAAGAGAGACCTAATCTATTCTCTAATACCATGTTTTAGATTCAGGAACCATAAAACCATGGCTCAATATTCCCCTTGGAAATATCAGAAGAATATCATAACATTATTGGCCATCAAGCCTGGTTTGGGTTATCACCTCAAAATTTACACTCTAAGTTGTTCTCCCATGAAAACTATACTTTTTAGATTGAATTTCATGACATTAGAATTCCCACAAAAATAGACAAAATACTCACAAAAATGAAAATAAACTAAGATCACTATAGAAATGAAGTTGAGTTTTAACTCAAAAGACCTGCACTCTATACGACATAGGCAATATCGAGCAAGAAAAAGATTATAGCCAAAAAAACCTATTTGGATAGAAACATGGAAAGGATGGCCAATGTAAAATCCATATATCAGCCACTATGTATCCTTAATATTGATTATAAAGAAAACTAATTGGTATAACCTAAAATACATGATGTTTATAGTGTTTTACTAATGAAACCCTCAAAATTCAAACTATTCCCTCTAACCCCCATGTATTAGGAAAAAAATTATATCATTTCCTTATCCCATCACTTTCATTACAATTAGATGATGTAATTTTTTCACCATCTAAATTAGTTTCAATACAACATTATTATTTCAGAAATGAAGAAGGACTGGAAAAATAGATGATTGGAAACTAAATTATTTTAATTTATGAACAAAATTAGAAAATCCACTAGAGGAATATCCACATGATGGAGTCTTTATAACATATATTAAAAAATACCATCAACATAACTCTTAAACTATTGAATGTCCTCCTGAGCTCCATCAACCGCTCTTTGAAGATCATTCAATTGAAAAGAATAAGTCACCTTATCCTGGTGAAGTGTCTCTACTACAGATTCAATGATAGTTTACTATTCTGTTTGGGAATTTCCTAATGATTGATGGAGTAGTTCGAGTTCCCCTAAGAAGTATCCAATTATTTCTAAATGTGAAACACTTTAATAGACTTCACATTGATCTTCCACTTGAATTCTTCCTATTTTTTTATGATTATAATCTTACTAGGATAACATATATTAGAATTCATCTATATTGGAAATTTATTTAGCCTTCATGAGGTTTTGTTAAAGATTATTCTCTTGTTCCCACCTGTATACATTCTCCTTCACAATAGTGTGAATTGAGAAGTAATCAAATTCATAAAATACCAACATGCCAAAAAAAGTTTGAAGTCAGCCAAATAATGAAGGTTGGTTTTGAGATATGTCTTATAAATTATCTTTCTGATAATCTTCCAAGATCTACCATGTGTTCCATAGAGATCATCCTGCAGCTCTAAGTCTGACTCAGAGCCTTCACCAGTGGGAGGACTGTAATATCGAACCAACGAACATAAATAATTCCACTTCTATTCTCTCTATAAGGTAGTTTCTACCTTTCACTTCAATACTTGATTATGTTTTATAGAATATTTTTCCTCATACTTGTTTGCAGAAGCTAATATACCTAAAAGGATGATTTAGATTCACTTTTAGATTAAAAAAATTACCATAATGTGGGAAAATCATATCAATTTCGGACCATTACCCAATAATATGTCTTCATTTTGGGAGGATTACTTCCTAATATCCTAAACTTTTGCAGTTTGAACGCAAACCACTCGATGAGGGGAACTCTCTTGGGTATTCCCATGATTTGACAAATAAGGCCCATGAAGATATCCAATTTCAAGATCCACATAAACGGGACCTTCATCAACAATGTGACTAAGATGTACTTCAATTTTTTGTTCATGAACCACGACTATGATAGTCTCTATGGATGGAGCTTCATATTCTAATCAATTATTATTAGGGAATCAATTATAAAAATATTTATTTCCCAAATGAAAAAGAATCAAGTCCTTTTAATTCCCAATTATGAAACCCAAATTCTACTAATAATTTAAGAGTATTAATGTGTTCTATTATTCTATAAAAGGACTTTCCAAGGTTATTCATGATATCTATAAACATCTTAGGCCATATGGTAATCTCACCTGTTGATAAAATCAGAATATTTGGCTCATAACATGCCATAGAATCCTCCTATGATGACTTGAGAACCTGAAAATCATACTTAGTGATAGACATTAGATTACTATCATTAATAGGATGGATATTCAAAGAATTAAATTAACATAAAACATCATAAGGATAAAGTTTAGAAGTTTTCCAGTAACACGTGATATGGTACGTTCAACATAACTGGAATCCACCTCCATCTCCATAGTAGCAGGAATAGTGATAGGAGCAAATGATTCATCCCAAACCCTCATTTTTTCTTTAGTTGAGGATTCAAATTCATTCTTAAGGATTCATAATTGGTCTGAAGTTCCCTACTCTTTTCCTGGGGGCTCATTTTTAAGTCCCTTGAGTGATGTAATGGAAGGACTTCCAACAATCCATGGATGTTTAGACACTTGTCATGGGAATAGATTAGTTACGTCGTGATGACTTTCCATTACAAGAAATACCTTTAGCTATGGATTTCACCATTTGGAATTCCTTCTTCATCATATTATTCAAAGGAGAGTTAATTTCATCTTCCCAAAAAATAGGTATCACATGTGGAATTAGTAATTCTCCTGCCAACTCATCCTCCACCTCTTAATTCCCTGTAGATAGCTCTCCTAATTTAGGGGGTGATTTATTATCCCCAATTGAGATGCCATTTAGGTAATATTATGGAAAGGGAACCTGAGTTGTTTTCCCCTCGGTCCACTAGAAAATATGATGATATCCTACCTTAACAACCTTACATATTTTGGAGTGAGTGGAATTTAAATGAGATGAATGAAAAGTAACTTACATCCTCGATATTGACATTATCAATCAATTATTCAGAATAGGGGTGGTCAACCCCTTTATTCTTACCCCATTTCACCATATCCTCCACCCATCTGGTATCAAGAATCTGTTCATCAGTTACATAGATAGGAATTTCTAGGTCCTGGATATTAATACTCACCTCAATAGGATTATCCTCAAAAAGAATATCCGATAGAGATAGGTTGTCTCCTATCTCTGGAATCCACATCCCCCAACTAAGAAGTGGCCACATCATATTAGCATTAGAAGACACACCCATTCAAAAATTGGATTGCCTCTGGTCGTATGAAACATCATAGAAAAGAGGACAACCCTTATTGCCTAACCTAATCATCCCAACATGAGGAACATCAATGGAAAGTACCCCTTCAGGTATGATGAAATATAGGCCTAAAAATACTAGGAGTTTAACCCACTGGTTGCAACCACTAGAGGTATATTGATCACCACCTGCATCAATTCCACACTTGTGAACATCCATAACTATCGATCTACCATCATAAATGTTTCTAATCTGATTTTCACTGGGTGGTACATTTTTTTTGGAAGGAACAAGAACAGGTGATCAAACTGGTAAGGAGAATATACCTTGCATCTAATCATGCCATTGATCTTGGTAACCAACACACAATCCCTAAAGGCCATCATGTATAACCTAAGATCAATGTTGACCTTCCCATTATTAGTAAATCTCATTGTGGGAGGATTCATATGGGGAAATATGTTTAACTTCTTAAATAAGCTCAGACATATTTGGGTTTCATGGGTTTTCAAAGATAGGGGTGGAATAATAGATTCATCTTAGATAGTGGGTCATAACTCATTCTAGAGGACCATGATCCCACTTTTCATGAAGTATGTTCGGAAATGGGTTGTGATCCATATCCCAAAAAAACTGGAATGGCCCAAAACTATAAAACAATATTTCTATAGAGGAACATAGTGTCCTGTGTATTTTTTCTAAAATAGGGGTGCCAACCCCATAAACATTTTCTCTTCCATATTGTCCGCAACAAAGAAGGGTCCTAGCCTTATGAAACCCTTGGAATCATAGAAAATCAGTAAGTAGATGATAATTCACTTTTCTAGATTTCCTGCAAGACGTGTCTTTGATAGAAAATTTGGTCTGATTTCATATCCCCACTTCTCGAATTCTCCCTTTCCTAATGTCTTCCAGAAGGTTCCAGTTACACCTCTCTTCACCTCTTTGGGATAACTCTTCAGATGCTTTAATGTGGGGGATTCTACCTTCTTCTTTAATAAAGTTTCTATCCATGATTCTTAATGAATATCCCTTTTTATGTGGTGGTCTATGTTTCCCACAAGGGGGATGAATTCATCACACTTATCTCCTTATATCAGATCCCCAGAGATCCAGGGAATGTCCCAAAAACTGATGATAAATTCTCCATCTAATAGATGGAATGAAATAATCCTATAGACTCTAGTGGCTTAATAGAATTGGAATATATTCATCATTCATATACATATAAGTCTTTCCAACTAACACAGCCTCACAAATTATAATTTCTTACAGAACTTTTTTGATTTATTCACTATTTTGGTGTGCACAATAAACATTACACATACATACATTCATGATTAGCACCCCCACCAGAACAGAAATCCCAAACTTTACTCCATCACATATATTGATCATTCTATGAATCTCGTATGATGGATGAGTATAAATACAACATTAATTCAACATTGCGTGGTTTTAGATCCAGAGTAAATGTGTTGTGATATATAAAATACGCCACAAATGATGTCTCGACATTGATATATGTACCCATTATAGAAATGTTGGAAGTGTAAAAATTATTGTGATCTAGAAACCAAGAGACTGGGAGGCAGTTCTTTGGATCTGGTTTAATGACCTTCTGCATTTACCCATGACCATAAAGTGGAAAATAAGAAATTTTAGAAAATCGTGGTAATATTTATTCGAAGATCCCACTGTATTAGGAAGAGTTTTATTGCATACATCATAATAACCATGCCTTAGGACTTTCATCATCTCTTTAATGTGATTACTAGCATGTTCCTTATAAATTTATGTCTTCTTGGAAATATTTGAAACTATAAATAAGTGTCAAATACTTTTTAGATTATATTTATTCTAATTAAATCCATGAAAGTAAGAAAATTTAGAAAATGCATTATTTTATGAAAGTGGTTAGCATATGTGCATCATGAAAATTTCTCATGAAAATAAATCATTCATGATCCCCATGTAAGTAACTCACCAAAACCAATGCACCAAAAAGGTAGTTACATAACATGTCTACACGAATGAAGCATTAGTGAAATATCTATGTGAAATACTAATGTGGGAGACTAGCATGGAGAGACCTGAAATTTCTGAGTCTTGAGTGTTGTTCACCAAAATGAGAAACCTTTTTATAGTTGAGGAATCCTCCTTACATGACTAACATGCATGCTCTTCCTCTACAGAACACTAAATCAAACCACTCCTGTTGGATACCTACCCGAATACCCTGTGTGAACAAGTCCCCCTTTTCATCATTTACCTTAGGATTAGACCCTCCACTTTCATATCGAATCTAATCCTGAGTGGGGGGTGGGGTTGTTGAGACATTTTTTTTACATGGATGAAAATTTGAAAAATGGAAATGCATTAAGGAAAAGAGAATTATGGAAGTGGAAAAGGTTAAAGTTTGAAAATGCCCCAAAGGATGGTTTCCCAAGCCCCCATAAGTACTGTCAGTGTGCAAGAATCCTGCATGGTAGCATGTGTGGATGACCTATGCACAACACCTGTGTGATATTAAATTTTTTCCAAGGGACCTATATTTTCCTATAAATTGGTCCTTTGGGGTCTTCAATTGTATAGATAGAATTTCCTGAAAGCCGAAAGATTCTCTATTTTCCCTAGTTCCTCACTCAATCCCTTTATAAACATCTAAGTGGTTCTCTAACACTTGGAAAATAAGAAATTAAAGGGGAATTGTGAAACTAAATTCATACTAGTTTTTAAAATAAACAACAGATGTTCAGTGAATTCACTCGAAACCCGATTCACAAAGACTATCATGGTGTTCTCTTTCTTAATTAGGTACCTACTCGAATTAACTCCAAGAAAAACTCTGGACACCATTAAAGGATTGATTATGGTCTCCCCCAACTATAGATGCTCTGGTGGTCTATTGTCCAAGGTGTTACCAATTCACCCTCACCAACATACATGGAGAACACCTTGCATTAGCCTCCTTGGATCTCCCTAATCTCCATATTGCGTGAGTGATTCATGGGGCCATCATCAAAGACATCCAAGGAAGGGAATCTCCATATTTGGCTCCCTTGTCTGAAGGAGACCAAGTTGGAATCTCTTACAAGACCTTTGGAATTACAAAACCCTGGATAAAGGCACACTATTGTGTCACCCAGTTGGATTTGTATTTCTACAGTTAGAGGTTTCCCTCACTTTTCCAAGAAGAAAGTTATGATACTCATGGAACATTTAGATTTTTATATCTAATGTCATGAGTAACCCTACCCTAGGGAAATAGTTAAGGTGTTTCCACTCTCAGATATAATTTTTAGGACCATATCCTTCCCTTCACATCTCTGAGACCAAATCCTCCAGTTCCAAGTGGACAGGGTGAGGACTACACTTTCTTTTCCATTCAATATCGATTTAGATCCTCATCTCACTATAGGATCAGTTGTAGGTCAACTCTCCTAGAGTAATCCCCTATCCTTTCTTCTAGGAGGTTTCAATATTTCTCAACTCTACCTTCACATCCTTAACTTTCATTCCCTCCTTGGGGTGATGTGATGAAAGGGAATTTTTTTAACCTTGACCTCATCCACCGTTATCCTCCTCCTCTTACACCAGTGGAGAAGGAAAATTATGTGGATTGTTATATATTCCACTACCTTTTATTTAACACAATGAGAATGACTCACATGGGATTTTTGGTTAATGATGATAATAACGTCTGCATGATCCATTCCACTATTGGACTATGAGAACTTTGATTCCTGCTAACCTGGATACGTAGAAAGCCTAGATAAGGTGTGAGCTCAATGGGCATCCTCATTAGGAGTTACCCCTGATCATAATTCCCTTAATTAGGGATTCCTACCAAGGAATAATCCCTAAGTTAATCCCTTAAATCCCCATGTGTTAATAAATTCCTCATGGTTACCATTATAATGGAATCCTCTTCAAGAATAATTCCCATCTTAATCTTATCAAAGGGCCATACTCCCTTGCAAGAAATACCTTTAAGGGCCTCCATAGGCATGGAACCTCACAGTCAAACTACTTAATCTTTGATTACTTTCTAGATGGGATACATAGGAATCCTAACTAAGGTTTAAACCCAAAAATTTAATCAACCATGTTCCCTCTAGGCCATATTCCTAGTAGGGTCTAATTCAACTTGAAAATTCATATCCCTTCTAAGTTCCTTGGGATGCTTCGACATAGGTCCCACCCAAACCTGGGCGAGGAATCTTCCTTCTAGACTACCTCACCACATGATGTTAAAAAGTAAAGATGGGTCCTTATAAAATAAACTTAAAAGGAATAATGTTCCCTCTTAAGTGGCACCAAACTACATGGGTTCTGATTCCTTTCACAATGATATATAGAAATCCCCTCAATGGGTTCTATATTGACCTCAAAACAACTCCGACCTCTGTGGATGACGATAAGCTAAAGAGTAATTTGTGTCTCCCAAGATGATGATACACTATATATTTCCCCACTTCCTAGATTGAAAACCAAAATCATTGTAATAAAAACCAAATAAATTCAAATAAGTATATAGGAGGATACCATGGGTGGAGATCCTCAAATATATACATAAATATCCATTAATGACGAACCTTAGAAACATATAGATGATTCTAAGATTTATAAAGAATAACAATTTATTTTTAATTATAGGTTAATACATATCATACTTGTAATTTTAAAAAGTATTTGTGAATGTGTCTTAAATCTTTAAGAGAGTCCCTAAGTAGGAAAAAATTCCCCCCAAAAGGGTGTGCTGATCCGGACCTCCCATCTGATAAACCAATGAATGTTCTTAAGAATCATTGGCCAAAAACCATGATATGAACCTTCCAGTGGAATGAAATAACCATTGGATATAGAAATATTGGGTGTTTTTTATTCCATGAACAAACCCATTGAAAACTAGTATGAAATAGTAATTCCCAACCTGAAGTCCCATTTTCATCGGAAACACATGTTGTGTAGCAAAGAATTATCTAG
This sequence comes from Viscum album, assembly GCA_963277665.1. NCBI lineage: Eukaryota > Viridiplantae > Streptophyta > Magnoliopsida > Santalales > Viscaceae > Viscum > Viscum album. Next base: position 182,402,574 of record OY728130.1, read on the forward strand.
AATTACATATTCTTCTTCCATGCGTCTCTAACAAATATCTGGCCACCGATACATTTCCCACCTTACCAGGAAATATAAGATCCATTATTTTCCAAGATTTTTCCTGTCAAACAACACGTTACACCATAAGATCTTCTCGGAAAATAGATCAAATCAACTTTATTTTTTATTCAATGAGGAATGAGAAATTAGGTATCCTCCATTGTCTAAATGACTCTATATCTATCTTTTCAACTCCATCATGTCGTGTTGATCTATGATCTATGATTTTAGATCATTAGGCTAAATAAATGGGTAATAAATGATCGATTGATTGGGGTTTTTTGAGACGTGGACCAAATAAAGTGCGACTATGATGAATGTTGAATGGGTGAGAAAATTTCAAGAATATATTAGAGGAATGAACATCAATAGATGTTCATGTTGATCCTGATATATCATCATTAGAATAAAAATAGAAATAAATCAAATTACAATGATATTCTCCCATTAAACCCCAAAAATAAATCCATCCTACATAATGATCGAATCACATATCAATATATCCATTGATTGATTTGGGTTCATCATAAAAATCATCAATTGGGAAGAAAAAATTAAAAAAACACACCCTACCTCAATTTGGATCGATCACTGATGAAGAATGAAGTTGTGTCGCATTTGTTAGCAATATCCTTTGTATGTGAGGTGTCTCGATCATTGATCCACTATCTTAATGTCGCTTTCCTGAGAGAATTATACAGCTATTTATAAAAGGGATCAATAATACCTCCATGGTTATACTAAAAACCCTTGAATTCTGATATAAAAATCTATTGAAACATTACTAATTGCTTCATCAACAAACATGAAATTAAAAAATTTATTTAAATTATTTTATTCAATTCTAAACTCACGATGGCCTTTCTACAAAGGACATATGACAAAAAATGTTACATCACACCTAGGTTAATACTCACATTCTGAACTCAACATTGCCCTCAGATTTTTTATATGAGCACCCACAGAGAATTTATTCCACCTTTTTAGGAAAACGATGCACAAATTATAATTAATATGTTTTTTATTTTTCAAACATTTATTCCGGGCACATAAAGCATTAAAATAGTAAGATTTCACTGTCCATGGTCTCTAAATTCATCCATATAATATCAAATTATAAGATGTGGAATATCTCAGACATTACAAGGTTGTTCATGAATATTATTTTAGGATGGGAGTTATATGGTTAATAAACTCATGACATGAATGGATAATTCATGATATTAAATAATTCTAACATAATGTTCCATGAAAATCTTCATATGTTTATTGTTTTTGAAGTTTTAGGAATTTACAGAAAAATAGAGGTCCTCATAATAATACAATAAATGAATTTGGGTTTCATGTCATGAATCTGTTGAGGTTTATCCTCATTATAAATATCATATCTATTATTATTTCTTTAATTCCCCTTTCATTTCCCTCCAATAATAGGTGAACCACACTATTTTGGAGGATATTCTAATCCCTTCTATCATATATTGATCCTTATCTTCTAAAGTTTGATCTATTTTAATTTATGGTGATTAATTCCAATTTATCCGCTATATCAAACTATTAATTCTTGGGTAAATTGAAAATGATGATGATTATTTCCTTAGAGTGTTTTCATGGATGTATTTTCTATTAACTTTTATGTGATTTTAGTTAATTCAATGATTCCTTGTGTATTTGTGGTCTCTTTGGGTTTTTTCCTTAACCCTATTGTATATAGATATTTGTAATGTATCTTTGAAGTAATGGATACTATTTATCTCTCTATTAACTTTCTTGTGTGGGGAATGCATATTTTTTTTATTTCTTTGGATGGATTGTAACGGTCATTATAGAGGATTTAATTAATTGTCTTAATTAAACTTGTTGGGAATGTGAATAAATCACATGTTTTACTACTTTTTATGATATTATTATTATGAAAATACATGAATATTTCCATTTCTAACAAAATTGTTTTTGATATCTTTTCTTGTGTTGTAGTTGTGAAAACTATGAAATCCTTGATGTGTTGACTATTTCATCTCACCCTGAATGAAATGGATAGTCACTTTAAAATTTCTAATGATTTTTTGTCCATGTAAATCTGTAATTTTTGTTAATAATACCGAATATAAGTATTAAATTAATTTAATTAATTCCACCTTGGTTAAATCTAGGATTTTGGTAAACTATATAAATCAAGATGTGTTATTTTGTATCAAATGGTCTTGTTGTATTTTTTATTTGATATGGGTTTTTTGTGATGTTGGTGATGTGTGTTTGTTTTGGTTGGGATGGTTAATGGTGTTTTGGTTTTTGTGGTAGGATTACTTGGAATATGTAGTGGTGTGGTGATGTTTTATGTGAGATGGGAAAGCTATTATGTGTTGTGGTTGTGTAAGTGGTTTGGTTATGGATAGAATAAATTTGAAATGTGAACTGGATTGAAATGGGTCAATAAAAGAACATGATAATGTACTGAAATTGATGTGTCATAATTATATTAAAAAAACAAATTAAATATAAATGGGTTGTGTGTATTTGTATGAAATGTCTTAGTAAATGGGATTTAGTGGAAACCCATTACAATCATGAAATGGTAGAAGCAATTTTTTGAAGTGTAAATGGTGTTTCTATGTGTGGTGGTTTTTTTTCAAAATGAATTTAATGGTGAAAGTGGATGTAATAGATTTTTTGGGGTGTAGTGGTCATGATGTGTAGATTTATAGTGACTTTTATAACACATAGGTTGGGTACTGTGTGTTATCTATATATAATTTATTTTATATTGACTCAGTATGTTCCATTTGGAAAACCTTATCAATTCCCAAATGTTTTTGATTGTGGGGGTTTTCCCCATAATCTATGATGGTGGTGATTTAGAGAGCTAAATACCACCTCTTCCCAACTCTCATGTTGGTAGCATTGATTATATGGGTTGGTTTTAGATATTACCTAGTGATGATAAGGGTTGGTGTTGGATATTAAGGAGTAATGATACAAGTTGGTGTTGGATGTGACATAGTGATATTGAGGATGTGATATTTGTTGGACTTGTGAATAGAGAGAGGAGGGAACAAGGATTATTTATATCATGTTCATGATACCATACTACTTGGGTTATATGATGAGTTTGTGAAGTCATGACATTGTAATGTTATGAGGATGTGATGTTTTGTGGTTTTTATGTGATGAGGTTCTGATGTTATGATGATTGATGATACAACCAGAAACTAGACCCTATGGGAGGTGGAAATAAATTCGGATGTATCCCATCCCACATCTGAGATGGATTCTTATTTTATGTGATTTTTATGGAATTTATGGGAGCACAAAACATTTATCTTCGGGACTAACCATGAAAAATCTGTGGGGAAGTGGTTTGAGAAAACTTATCCATGTGTTTGTTAATACTATGCTTCTATATTGGATTTATGATTTAGTGAGCTAGCCACAATGAGTCTAGAATTTTTTAGTAGAGCGTTTTATGTGCATATTGGTTTTATTTTTTATTCACTGATACAGTAGTAAACTATTTTCACATGTTCACTAGAGACCTTATGTATTATCCTACTGAGTAAACATGTTATTATCACTCTATGTATATATAATTATCCTTAGGATTATAAGAGGTATTTGGGGAATAAGTTTTAAATAAAGAGATTTCATTTTGTGCAGATTTTGAATCACTACCATAGGACTTATTTTTGGTTCATTTGGAGAGTTTTATTTTTATATGTTAACCCTTTTCATGAATTGATGGATGGTTTTAGATTAATTTTATATTTTTTGATTGAGTATATTTGAGGTTGATTTATCTTATCTCTTGTTTCTATATTATTTACAGGGGTAATCCCTTCCATATGTGAGATTTTGTACCCTCGATGCTATTCGCCAACTCGGGGCCAACTTGAGGTGGTACACGGAGGTCCTTATCTCTTTCCCTTCATTATTAGAAAAAGAGTGGTACCCTTAGATAAAGGTGTCAGTAAAATTGTGTTTCTATGATTAGGTTTGATGTATCTTGATTCAACATAGTTTTTCCATGGATTTTTTTATTCATTTGGTTTTATATTTCATGTTATCATGACTTATGAACAATTAAAAAATTTCATGATTATTTAATAAGAAATTTCTCCCTTGTCTTTTTTTCTTATATGATTACCTTCCGACCCTTTATGATTTGTTAATATGTTTTTCCTTACTAATCATTTGATCATATTTAATTATTTTGTTCTTTCATTATATAGGTTATGAAGGTAAGTATAACTTATGAAAAGTATATAATGAACTCAATCAGAGTACAATTATATAAAAATGATTTTATATTAAGATGTTTATGTAGCTAATCCTTACCATACTAAACATTTGTTACCTTGAGTTGTGTGATTTTTTGTGATATGTATTTTAAAAATCATCAAATTAATGTATTACTTAATTTATTTTTATCTTGAGTCACCATAATTGGTTTTATAGTATAGTTTAGTAATTTTTTGAGATAATTAAAGAGAAATTTATAAAATAATGTAGGGAAAATTATAGGGGATGAGTATAAATATAGGATAACATCCTGGTATTCTGGTAATGTAGTAATTATGTTGTTATAGAAGAAATTAGTTTCTTTTTATAGATACTAGAAGTGGATATAGGCTCTGGCATAAATGTACCTACAGGTAACAACACCAAAGAGTGGGTGTTGTGTATCAACACAACCATACCTGTTATAGTAGAAAGAGGTCTGGATGTACATCGGGTTAGTGGATCTTAGAGGATATTCATTGGTAAATCACATTATCTTCACAAAACATTATGAAGGACTTGAATATATATAACAATTTATGTTATAAAGATAAAAAATGGATAACTTACACTAAGTTTTATACATTTATAGGCTATCATGTTAAAAATATTTATGAAAACCTCCTTGTTTGTTTATATTGTCCTATTATGAAAAATCATTAATTTGAGTATACTAATTCCCAATATTCTATTAGTTAAGGTAATGGTATAAACATGAAATAAAAAAAATTAAAAATGTTGATAATTCCAAATGTATTGATTTTTGAAAATGGAATCCCAATAAGATTGGTCCTAGAATGATAAAAACTTATGAAAATGATCACCACACTTTAAAACATTGTGTTCTCCATAGAAAATCTTGTTGAGATTAAGAACATACAAGGAGGGAGAAACTATCTATTGATTACATTATGAAAAAAACATCCACCCTATTCTAGTGGATTCTCTAATCTACTATTTTTTATAAATGGATCGATACAATGGAAAATATATTTTCTATTCTCAAATTATTTAAAAATGAGATGTTATTCATGGTAGTCTATCATAAATATGGTGATTCTAACCAGTGCATGGGCCTCATTAAGAATTTCATAAAACGTGAGTAAGTAGACTCTATGGTATGTGAATAATACATGAATATATTTTTAACTAAGTATTTTACTTGGAATATTTTCACTAAAATTGAGTTGTAATTCTTGGAATTGAAATAAATATATGATGAATCTATATGATCATATAATGAAAATTGTAGAATAATCAGGGGTTATTCTTCCACATTCTTCTCTAATTCTGAGAGAAAAATCAATCACTACTTTACAATAAAAAATATTGGCCTCTTAAGATTATTATCCATATGTTACTTTGGTAGCTCTGGAGTTATTTTTCATTGTGGTCTTAAAGTGGGAATAAAATCTAAAAATACTCATTATTCTAATTTTTTATAGATAAGAAATGAAAAAAATATTTCAATAGGAACTTAGGTGATAAATCAATTATGGGGATGAAATATGAATAAAAAACATACTAAAATGTGGGAAAATAATCCATAAACTTTTTGAATAGGAACAGGGGAATATTTTATGTATGAAAAGATGGTTCATAGAGCTTTCGATTATCATTAGGATATTGGAAACTTTATAGAGGGAAATATTGTCAAACATATCAAATGTAATTAGTATGATAATTATGCAAAATGATTCCCTAATTCAAGGATTTTCAATGATAATATACCTAAAACCCTTTAAAATAAAGGGAATAATTAAATTACATGGTGATGTCTACAGCTAAATTGGATTATCTAATTAAGGAACACTTATCCTCTACTCTAGAGTGGTGGATGTATTTTTGTAGATTCTTTTTAAAACCCTAGTATATATGGGGTATTTTTAAGACAATTATTGAGATATCCTCAGTAATTTTAATAATAAAACAATATCATGTGTTAGGAATATTCATGATTTTGTTTTATGGATTTACATTCTCTTTAATATTTTTAACTAATTTTTCAACAGAAAACGAAATAGTTTTATTCTAACTAAAATGTTATAAATGGTTTTATTTGAACGTTAAATATAAATATTTTTTAGATTAAAATACATAAATGGGAATTCATATTTCATATCAACATATAAAATATATATTAGGGTTAATTTTTTATATTTTTATGAAAAGATTGATTTCACTTTGAATAGTAAAAAATATATATTTTTTTAAATTGTCATTTCTATTCTTTGAAAAGGGTAATTATAATTTTAATTTGACATTAAAGTAAAATAAGACTCCTTTAATTATATAAAATCTAAATAATTACAAATTAGTCATTATTCTACTAATTGTTTTTATAAGTTCATTTTAAGATTAAAAACACATTTTTCGAAAAACTATTTCTCTCTGTATTTTGTGTATTTATATTACATTTTATTTATAAAAAATAGAGATATTGAATATTTAAAAATTTATTCAATTATTTTAATCATGTCGTTAAAATTATGAATTCTGCCTCTTTTATTTTTTGTCACTATGAATAGCATTTATAGAAAACATTTATCACCTTGGTAAGATAAAAACTGATAAAGGGTGGTTAAAAATATGGGGTAAGGCCTAAAAATAACCACGAAAAATATCTTTTTTAATAATTTTTTTCTAGGATAACCATCCATATTTTAAAATTTTGGAATTTATTTTCCATTTCCTTCGATAATGACCTTAATAAGATTTCAACTAGTGGATAAAAACAAAATCTCACAATCATTGTTTTACAATCTATAATATTTTTTCGTAGGGATAAAACATGTTAAATTTAGTTATAAGTATTTATGTAAAATATGAATGTATTTTATCCATGTAAATTTATTTCTAAAAATTAGTTATGGAATAATTTCAATACGAGTTTATGCAACGTCAACACAACACTTGTTTAGGAAAATAAAATAAATGATAATTAAAAGCATTAAACCTACAAAAATTTGGATTTATTATTGTTTCCACCAATTTTTAATATTAATATAAAATCTTATTTATTTTTTAAAATTTTATATTATAATTTCATTTCCATCATGGTGATATAAAATTCAAACTATGTGAATATTCCAAAACATCACTATAATTGTATATTATGTAAAATCATAATTTATTTAATGATTTTAAATTCATAAAAAATATTATCCTTGGTAAATTTAGTGGGATATAATATATAATATGAAAAATTCTCCAATTTTGGTTCACTTTTACTTTTATATAAACATTCTTTATTCCTAAAGAGTAAAAAACATTAATATCACTGTAATCATCAAAAGGTTTATATGGGGTTAAAACTAATAAATATGGGTGAAACAATCATGTAAACTTGTCAAAAATTTATTTTATGAGAGTATATATGCTCATACTTCTCATATATTATAAATATTTCTATTTGTTATCAACTTAAAATTCGAATTCATTTATATTAATTTAATCCATTAATTGATTTCATGGATGTCCCTACTCTCACTTATCAAAGGGAAACTAATATCCTTCTTTTTAGGCACATTTTTATTAGTTTAGTTAGGTTAATACCTAACCAAAACTCTTATAAATAATCCTTCCCAACACATATAGTCTATGTCCTCATCGAAATTATGACCAAGAATACATAAGGTATAATACAATGGATTTTTCCAAAGAGGAGGTATAACTCTCAACTGAGCATTTGTTTATATATTATTTGGAAAATTTATTAAACCAAAATGATATAATAAACAAAATTATCATAAATATACATATATTTTATTATTTTTCATTTAAAACTCAAATTTGTCTCTTTTTCCATCCTATAGGGAATGAAAACATCATTCGTTTAAATTTGTGGAATACCACCTCCACAATGTGTGGTGTTTAATTTTCCTTCAGCCCCTTTCATGGATGTTTATAATGATTGATTTAATTTATATATATTATGTTCATTAAATAATTAATTCCATGTAAATATAATATAAAATATTCTTCAATACCCTTCAATTCATTAAAAAATGATAACATTATTCTTGCTTACGGGTGGAATACCACCTCCACAATGTCATGTAATTCGTTTTTCATGTTCTAATTTTATAGATAATTATAAAATTGTATATAATATATTAAATTAATGTAATTTTATGATTAATACTTTTTTTAAGATTTAATAATTACCACTTTTACAATGGAAAACCAAATTATTTTTCTTATTATGAATCAAATGTCCCCAAAATATCTGATATGTACTAAATTTATTTAATAGCAACATAAGGAATGCTAATAGGTAAAATAAAATGGGTAATAATATGGTAATAAATATGAAATATTTCATTAATAAATAATGAAATTAATATATGTTTTTATATAGGAGTTAAAATAAATACATGGAAAGTAAGACTTGACGTAATGGATTATCTGAGAAAATTTATTTTAAACATTTCTAAGTATTACTTCTGACTCTTATTTCATCTATATCTAAATTTGTATATAAATATTTTCTTAAATATTTTATTTACACATAATATTTTTATAAAAACACTTTTTTTACCATTTATGTTCATTATAAATATTAAGAAAACGATAAACCTTCTAGTTTTTTTTGAATGAGGTACTTTTTACTGATTGTTTGAAAAGTGTATTTTTTAAAATATTTGACATAAATTTATTTTATCACCATTATTTCCATTATTCTTTACTAATATTACTATACATGTTCCCTTTTTTATTTGTATATAAATTATTTTTTGTAACATTTTTTGGAATTTATTTTAAATATTATTAAAAGAAAATAATATTTTATTAATTTTATGTGAATACAGAAAAAGTTATTCCATATGGGTTAAAAAGAATATTATATGGGGTTTCAAGATTATAATGAAATATTATACAAGAATTATATAGGTTATGTATATTTTTAAATTTTTATGATTGTGGGGTAGATCATTATATCTCTCTAATGCATAGGGTAATGATCATCTTCTCCAAGGAATTATGTTCGAATTAACAAAGTGTGTTATTCCTTTTTTAAGAGAGATTTTAAGAGAGATGTGAATATCATGACCATAGATACATAAATGAATTTTCTATGATACACAATAAATTTTCTTGGAATTATTTTGATCACATTTGGTAATATAATGAGCTTTCTTTTGAAGGAATGTTTATGCCCCTTTTAAAGGTCAAATGTATCTTTTTCTGGAAATGTTTTCATGAGTAATCAAGTTTTATAGGAAAGAATCATGATTATTATTTTTTCATTAACATTTTCTCGGATCTATTTTGAATCTTATTTCATGATTAATTCAAAAAAATCATATGTAAAATGGGAAAAACATCTTATGGGTTACGTGATTTTAAAAATAGACTAATAGGTTCAATTTATTTTGTGTCCCCAAATGATATTCTTATTATCGTTACAAATTTTAAAATTATTTTAATAGGTTATAAGGTTGAGTAGAAATAAAATAATTTCATGTTAAAAGTCTTGAATGATTTTTAAAAAAATAAATTTCGATTCTTTAAAAAAATATTGTGGGAAAATAGATACAAAGTGAATGTGTCAAATTTTTATTATAAGGATTATATATGTATGTTTTTTCCTAATTCTATAAAACTATAAACCAAAAATATCCTTTAAATATAAAAAAGTTAAAACCTTGTTATAAATAATCTACTTAAGGGTTGTTTAATCTTCTTGGTGTAACATTTGGTATCAATTGAATAGTTTGGATAACTAGAGAGGTGTTTATTTTTATTGTATTTTTATCTATGGATTATTTTATACTGAGAATCGTTTAATGGTTTCCATGTTTCTTCATCTTATATAATCCCAATTTAAACATATTTTCTATATAGGAAAAAGTTGTGTGATGTGGAAAGGGATAAGGAGGATAATTTCGTTCTAAAATAACTAGAATGGTCAAAACAGAACAGCTTGTATCTTTGTTAACTCATTTAATATATGAAATTAATTGTGTTTCCAATGCTAAACCGAAAAACACTATTTACATCGGAGCATGTCTATAGTAGATAATTTCATGAAAATCACCGATTTTAATTTCGATGAACCTCCAATTCAGTGGTAGATAAATGATATAATAAATTTATGGAAAATATATTCATGGTTTTCACTTGTTTGAAACATAAAAATTTAAATATTGTATTTTATAATTTTGAATGTGAAGTTTATCAATATTGATATCTGGTTAAGAATACTAAAGGTAAATATGAGATTCAGGACATAGAGTGGATAATATTTAAAAACCTTTTCCTTGAGAAGGGTTTTCTTGTGGTTGTTTGACTTTGGATGGAAATGAATTTCATTGAAAAGATGTAAAGGGAGGACTATGTTTCCCTCTATTAGGGTAATGTTACTACATTGTCTAGGTATAAACCAAATTTCATTCTCAACCATGATAGTAAAATTGATATTTTTTACTTATGATTGAAACCAATATTATTAATAAATTTGACTTATATTGGATTTAAAATCTATGATAAAGTTGTATAAAGTAATGAGAAGGTTGATATGTTTTTCTTGAATTTTACAATAATAAATATAGGATGCATTCTACATGGAAAAAAGGGAATGTATCCATAGAATAAATCCAATGTTAAGAGGACTAAATTTCCCCCATATGAAAAGAGACGTAAGAAGCATCTTGGTGATTGTATTATGAAATCTATAAATTGTTGGACATTTGGTTCATAAATATAAATATAAACCAGGGAAATGGTAAATACAAATATGACAAGTAGGTAGTGATATTTCCATAATGAAATTATTTTGGCCATTTTATTGGTGTGCTTCTATTAAAAATCATGAATAATGTGAATCACCAATACTTGGTGGGAGTAATGGGGCAACAATAATTTATAAGAAAATTCCTTTGATTAACTATGGAATAATTTTTAAATAAAATATTATTTTCCTATATGTATTTCAGTTTGATGTTATTATTGGTATATATTGGATTTTAGTTTATCATTTATAGTTATATTATAGAGTTATGGAAATTATATGAAATTATTAGAGTGAAATTAAATTTGAATATAATATTGAGTCCAAGCCTTTGATAATATATCATGAAAAAAAGAAACTGATTAAATATGAAAGTGAAAGTTATTATGACAATATTTTCAAAAAAAATATAATTTATTCAAATTTGTGAATTTTCAATGGTAAATTATTATGTGGGTGTATTTTTTGATTATTTTCCTATTGTCTTGAAATCATATATATTTTATAAACTTTATTTCATGATTTATTGCATGATGACAAACATAATAACTTCTTAAAAGATCAGAATGGTCATTGTCTTTGATAATTAGGTGCATAGAACACTTACTCGATAATGATATAAATACATTATCTTAAACTCCATAACATGTATGGTATCGTGCCTTTTTATTACATAACATTACATTACACCATAAAAATAGATGATATTTTAAGGTGTTGTTTCTTGGAAATAAGGTAAATAATACATAAAAATATAAGATATTCTTCTACGTTTTTTTGAAAACACCTTAATGGTTTTACATTAAGTTACTTTTACTACATATCATATATAGGGGATGTGAATCAAATGGATACACATTAAGTCCAGTAAAGGAATAATAAAGAGAGACATATAACATGTGATAGCAAGACATATCAAAAAGAACATGAGGAATAACAATAAGGAATGAAAAAGAGGTCTATAGTAATAATTAGAGCATGAATCATAAAAAAGAAATTTCACTATAATATTTAAATGATACATTCATAATCATATCACCAAGGTTTCATATATGAAAATTACCAAGTTCATTGACCATTATATCGTAAAACATGTCATATTTCAAGATTATATTCTTTTCCAAATGCATTTGAGTGATATTAGGGATCACCCTTCATATGTATAAATTTCATGTGATCTTCATATATCCTAATAAATCATTACATTAATACCACATGGATAAATAAAGACGGATTTCTCATCAAAATATTGGCATACTAAAGAGCTTAAAGACATTATCATTATTTAATTTTTATCCCTAGGAAAGGGAATGTGAGTTTCTTTTGTGTAAATCACCAAATATAACAAAAAACTTTTATAGCTAGAAAAAAAATCATTGGATGTGAAAGAGTTTTTTGTACACATAAAATTAATATAAAAGGGTATTTCATATGTAAAGATGGATATTTGAGAAGTAAATGTGATAGTATGAAAGGTTTAGAATGTGGTCTAATAAATGTATAAATTGATAGGGGAAAGGGTATCCCGTTTATTAAACATAATAAATGAGTAATGTTATAAGAAATGGGTAATAAAATAGATTAAAAATAATATTTATAATCCATATACAAATATAGGTTCTTGGATTGAATACAAATGAAGGATAATTACATTTCCATAAAGAGTCACTCTAGGATGAAGAGGAATGAAACCTTGGGAAATTGAGGATAACATGGGGGAATAAATGGCAGGAAAAACACCAGAACCTCATGAATTTTGGATTTGGACTAAAATTAAATGGATGAATAGGTGGGTATTTAGAAAAAAAACTAAACTAATCGTTTCATAATTTTAAAATATCTTTCTTTGAAAACTAGGTTGCTGAAAATGCAAAACATTTGGATTAAACCTGGTGTTTTTATCACGTTTTGGAATCTTTTGGTCAAATTATGTGATATTTTATCCCACCATAATCGAACATCATAATTTATGACATATTTTGGAAAAGAAAAGTACATTTTCCTCAAATAATATTTTTAATTCCAATGTTTCTATTTTATAATTTGGAAAGTCACCAATAGGTTTTGAGAATTGATGAAAATATATTAAAATATTTAATATTAATAAAATATAATGGTTTATGTCTTGGATTGTGTCTAATTACATTTTAAATCATTATGACATAAATATGAAGTCATTAAACACCGCGAAAACCAAAAACTATATTTTTAAAATTCACAAAAATATTAAAGTATTTTATAAATTTCTCTTAAATTTAAACTAAAATAATTTTCATATTGTCATTCCAAAAATTATATATATTTAATCATGAAAATTATTTATATATATATTATTATTATTTAAATATTTAAATATAAAAATTATTATTTATTTAAAAATAGTTGTTTTTAAGGCACAGTCAAATTTTTGAAACTTGAAAAAAATTTCATATCCCATTATAAAATTATTTTATCATTTATATTTGGATATATTTTCTTTAAAGACTACTTGATTATAAAAAATATTATTCATAATGAATAATTTATTTTAAAATTGTATATATTTTTATAAAAATATAATTTTATATTATTTTCATCCAAAAATAAATTTAACAAAATCAACTCAATAAAACAAATAATTTATTACAAAAAATAATTATAAAGATGAATTAATATAATACAAATTTTTATATGAAGAAATTTGAACATGATTTAACTATGTTATGGATATTTAAACCCTTATTACACTCACATACGTCCCAAGGCTAAGGTGTGTGATAGTAGTAGTTTCATGGGGTGGCTCGGCTAACATCAATCAAGTGTAAATTACTAGTAACTTGAACATCTCTTGTATGAGATTTTTTTTGATCTTCACTTATTGAAGCTCAGATTCAGATTGGTTATGGGTGAACCTCAGTGAGGATACCTCCCTCTCAGGTTTGGACAAATAGTGTTCAAAAGGTACAACTCTACTGTTTTGTGTCATCAATTTTCTTTTCTATATAAATTATCATTTTTCATTAATTCCTTAAAAACATATTATAATATTAAAAGTATAAACCAATGGTATAGTTTACAATATTCATATTCCCCAATTGTCCTGTTAACTAATTTTCATATTGATAAACAATCATGTTGACCAATGGTCATATTTCCCACCATTCATATTGACCAACAAGGATATTTGAACACTAGCCATATAAAAGTTCAATCCTAACAATCACATTTCCATTTAAAAATAAAACTTCATTCATTCACTCAAAATTCACCAAACAATTATTCCTATGGTTATATTTCAATTTCTTATGGTGTTTACTAGTTTACTAATATTTTGTTCCATTTCTATAGAATTTGATGTGGGGGAATTATTTCTTTTAGATTGCGGAGATCCTTATTTTCCATTTTTAGATATTCTATTTCTTATTTTTTGTCTCGTTGTAGTGTTTTTCATTTCAATTGTTTTCATTGATGACTAATATAATGATCATTAGTAATGAGATAAAAAAATTTGGTTTATATTTAATTTATACACAAATAAAATAGAATAATATATAACACTAATTTATTTAGGAAACAAATATCATTTAAAAATTTTGGGCACTAAAACAATCCCTTAAAATACATTTATATTCTAAAATTGCATCAGTTAACCGGGAAACATATATAATAAAAAGGTGAGATATAAATCCTTATAAGGGTATTATCGAAGAATAACATGATGAAATTAATACATATCTTTCAAGAGGTATATCAAAGTAATGTGAAAGGGTGAGAATCATAAACAGAATCATCGAAGCATGAAATAATATGATAACATCAAGGAAACTTGATAATGTTTAAACAATACACAACATTACATATTATTAATAATTCATGTCTAAATTTCAAGATATCATTAAATAGTGTGATTAGGATTACCCATCATGCACCATACATGGTATATCATGAGATAAAATCATTACCCAATATGTAGGAGGTCTATAAAAATATAGGCACACCCATTACATTCATATTATGTGCATGAAGTTCTGTTCCACATATATTATAAAACATAATAAATAATTTAATAACTTTTAATCTCATGACTAATTAGTGTGGGTGACGTACATGAAAATGGGGGTAGGTACTTTAAATATAAACTTTTCTCTAGGAAAATAATGGGAAAATTTTTGTAGCATAATCGGTATAGATACAGGTTCAAGGAAGGGTCAAAGGAAAATGAATGTTGGTCTATAATTATTTAGGAATCATTAGTATAGTAAAGGGGTGTTTCAAAATTAAATTAAACAATGAAAAATTGAAAATCGAAATGCTTTTTAAAGACAATGTTAATAGAATAAAAAAGTGGATATAAACTCATATCATTATAGGGTGATTCAAAAAGTATGGGAAGAGATACTTATGTTCTTGAGAACAAATTGGGATGGAATTAGTGAAGGATAGTGTCATGCCCCAGATTTCCCCAAAACATTCCTTTGTGAAAAACTAGTGTTTGGGGTGTTTTAGGAGGCAATAATGGCTCATTTCTAGAGTTTTTTAAATTTCTAATTTTTCTAGTTTTTCTGTCGGTATGTTAGAGAATAAGCATGTTAGTGCATCAGTGAGTCAAGGGCATTGGTTTTAGAGAGTCGAGGGTGTCAGTTTCGGTGATTTGAGGGCATCGGTGTTAGTGAGTCCGAGTGTTGGTAGGTTGAGGAATTGGTTGGTCATTGCATCTCTAGCTCAGCATCAGTAGGTCGAGGCATCGGTAGGTCCTTGATTCGGTAGACTAGTGTCGGTTTCCTAGACTTTGTGGCTTAGGGTCAGTAGTTCATATCGATAGCTCACCCTTTGGTGGATTTGTGTTGGTTACTCACATATCGGTGACTCACCCATCGGTGACTCGCCCATCAGTTACTCATTTTCAGTTTTCTGAGTTTTTTCTAGTTTTCTAGTTTCCACTTATTACATCTTATTTGACTTAAACGGAGATTAAATCCTTTTTTGATCTTTTTTAAGTGTGTTTTAAAGGATATTAAGTTATATTTAAAATCCTAACTTTCCTGGGGATTTGGGATTCTCAAACCGTGTGATATTGACCATGATCCCACAATTAATGAATTTTTTAAATCGTTATTCAATTAATATAGGATCTGGAACTTCAAAGCTGGGATCTTTTCATACTAGTGTGTTTTCCATTTCCCATTGGTACTTCTAGAGACTTCCTCCCAAAACGAGTCTTGTGACTATGCCAGATCCCCTCATGCTCAGTTTTCTTGTATATTTTCTCTACTGCTCACACGAGCCCCTATTTATAGCGCAAGGTGGAACTTCAAACATTTAATCACCTGGTAGGTATTTCTTCTACCTCTACTAATTTGTGCATCATGAAAGGTAAGTGTAATAATGATTCCTTGTGATATACAAAGGAATAAATTTCTTAAGACAAGAAGTAAATAATAAGGGAATATGATCAATATATAATAGGTTAAAGAAATAACAGGCTTAGAGTGGTTTTATGTTTGATCGTCTATTTTATTTTGTTATATTTGTCTCCCTATGGATTGTTGTGGTTTTAAGCCTTCCGAAATTCATGGTTGTTGGTGGTCTTTTCTTGCACAGTGGTGGTGTTCTATTTGTTTTTGTGATGTTTTTTTTTGATATTTTGTTGTTTCACGAAATTTTCTAAATCATGTATACCCGTTTAAATGAAATTAATTACCCGGGATGAAAAACCTTGTGTGATCACCCCTATTAACCAAGGGTACATAAATAATATTGTTTACCAAATCTAAATATGTCATTTTTGATAGGTGTGGTTGAGTGATGAGTTTTGTTGGGTTTTGTGACCTTTTGAGAGTTGTGTGGTGCTGCTGTTGGGAGCACGGTTATGGGTGTAGGGGTGTATGGAGGAGTTGGTTCTATGAGAAGGGTGTGGGAAATGTGCACATCAGGGCTGTGGGTTAATGGAAGTTTCTGTGGGTTTGTTGTGTGGGGTGGTACATGTGGTATGTTGGAGGCTCTAGTTGAGAGACTGATTGATTATAGAATCAATGTAATAGCAGGTTGCAAAGCTACCTTTATTGTGTTGTGGATGTCGAATGACATTGTGTAATGGGACTATGGAGTGGTTATGAACATGTATGCAGTGGGAATGAATTGGAGAAATATTATGATTGTGCGACATAACTTTGATTAATGATAGTTGGTAGTGGTTGAATGGGGGCATGCAGTGGGAAAACAAATCTAGTTTATTGTTGTTTTGACGTAGTTGTGGTCGATAGTTTCCCTGAAGTGCTGTAAATAAATTAAATTGAATCCATTAATTAATAAATGAAAACTTGTTAAATGAAAATTGGGTTGGTTTACTCTTTGGTAATGGTTGATGTGTGGTTGTGCATATAGGGGTCTAATAAATGTGGTTCTTCAGGTGTCAGTTGTTTGTTTTTTGATCCATAGGTTGGGGATAAGTGTTTTCTTTCCTATATATAAATAAATTTAGTTCCTTGTGATTTCTATACACACCCCACCCTTATTTATAAACCTATTCCAAACATCCCAATTCATGGGGGAGAGTGTCTTTCCCAACATCGTGGTGGGAGGATGGATGGTTGGTTACTGACTTTCTTCCTCACACCTTCTTCCTGTTATTACCACTCAAGCATATCTGGGTAGGCTGTAATGGTTTTAGGATTACCATAGTCCCATATCCTTAGGGTAGGTTTGTTGTGGATGAGAGGCCTAAGTTTTTCTGGGCCAAGATTGTTTTCCCAAGTGTATTCAGGATGAGGCTCAACTGCCTTTGAGGAAGATTCATGGTTGTTGTGGCCCAGGTGACTATGGGGGGGATTGTGTGTGATTTGAGGCCCATGTGTTTTCATGTAGACTATGGTATTGGGACTTAGTATGTGAAGAGTGCAAGAATATTGACGTTATCCATTAGTAATGAGCGTGCAACTAGTGGGGAAGTGGTGTGGGGTACCCAAATGTCATTGTGCTTATACTACTACCTTACTTGATGTGTGTTATTTGGTGAGCGTGCCTTAGTGAGGCTGGGATGGTTAGTATTTCTTGGTAGCTACATTGAGGTTACACTATTTTCTCATAGGTACTTTTTATGTTTCCCCCACTTGTACATGAGTAGTTTCAGTTTCCCTACTGAGTATACTAATATGCTAACCCTAAATATATAAAACTATTTTAAAGTTTCCAAGAGAACTTCAAGGACCGTGCTGGACCTTTCAAGATAAGGTGTCAGGATTAGTTGTTTTTTATCTTCAATCCCTTTTTCTTTGGTACGTTACCTTGGAGTTTTTTGGTACCTTTAATCATCTTTACATTTGAACATTCATGTGGGAATGGATTTTGTCTTTACTTTTGCTTCTAATATTTGCAGTTTCTTGGGATTTACCATCTTATCTTCTAATCTTGTTCTATAAAAAAGGCTAATGAATTCCATATAATGTGAGATTCTATAAACTTGGATCAAGTATCTACTGAAGGTCCCATTGAAGGCGGGACTCTGGGGGTTGTTATCTATCCTTCATCTTGAGAAAGGAAGGGTTTGGCACTTTGTTGTCACTTCCATCATCATGAAGAAGGAGGGTCATGAAAAAACTATTTCAAAGGTAGGTTTGGAGGGGTTGAGGGATAGGATGAAATTAGGAATAGAAAGGATTGAATGGGATGAATTGGAAACAATGTTAGGAAATATTGGTGTGTAAAATACGCCAGGGTAGACTATGTAGGAAACGTGATTTTAGGCCCCCTATGATCTAATGGAAGGACTCTGGATTAATAAAAAATGAAGTGACACTACACCAATTGTAGGGTAGAGACCCTAGGAAAGGAAAATGCATCATACAAACTTGGATTCTTGTGAGTCTTTGGTGTTTTGGGAAATTAAAATAAATAAAAAGTTATAATGAATTTTGAAGAAAACTATTCACACAACCTAGGCTTAGGTGTTCTTTATTTACTTTATCATAAATGGAACTCGGAAGTTGCCCACATGTTTTAAAAGTATTTGATGCCCATTAAATTTTCTTGGTTAATAATTGGTGGGTCGATCAAGAGGGAGAAGACGTCTAGTGGTAGAATACACTTCGTTCCATCCAAAAACAGACTGATGTTTGATCCGGGCAACGAAAGAGGACTGGGTTTCTCTAGCGATGATCCAGATGAGGGGATCGGCACATAAGTGGTGGACACATTAACTTAGGTAAAGGTAGGAGACAGATGTTTTTTTGATGAAATTGAGAAGGATTTTAGGGAAGAGTTATTTTATTCCACGATGAAGGCTATGAAGAGATAGGAGATACTCTCCCAATAGTAGGGGAGTGTGTCAGTATGATTATTGGGGATCAAGTTCCCGGATCTCCAACACATCGCACTAGATCTCTTTTCAGATGATGAGTCCCGAGAGAGATGCTTAGAAGAGGCACTATGAACTTCTCTTCAGTATGAAGTCACTCCCTTTACCCTACTGATGCAATTAGAGGTTGAGAATAAGGATGAGGAAGTGGAAAGGATGCACTCATTCCGAGTTGTTTCATGACAAGGGACCCAACCAAGTTCATCAAAGGGGATGGTCATCAGCAGTATGTCTCCAACGTTTGGGCCTTCCAGGTTTTGGCCAGTGGGAAGTTAGCCTCAACAGCTCTAGTTCTGATCTCCTTATCCTTTCCCTTTCTCGATGGTCCTTGGACCAAGGTTCTTTTTATGTAGTGGTCATGGAAATATTCCTAACCAGTGACTAGTTTGAGTGTCGTATAATGGAGGTGGGCTGGTTTAGCACCCACCTTCATAGCAGATTATGTTTGTTAGGCCTTTCCAACAACATGGGTAGTGAGATCATGCTCCACTGAGGGTAGACAATATTGGGGGATTATAACCTTAGTATTCTCCTTAGGGACCTTGACCAGGGCCTGGTCAATGTGGAGGTAGATAGAAGAGGGGTAGAGGAGCTGGGAATGAGCAGTTACAAGCTACTGTGGCCACAGTTCCAATGGGGATAGTGGTAGTTCGAGGTTTGATTAGTCAGTTTAGTACTCTTGTGCGCACCTTATTTGATACAAGAGCATCACACTTCTTTTCTGAACCTATTATAACCCTTTAAATAGGACTATATGTGGAGTGACTTTTTGTTCCCATGGTGTTCAGTACAAAAATTGTAGTCACACCAATCTTTTTTATGGGTGGTGAGGATGTAGACTAATTGTTGGACCACATCTATCATGTGGGTATATTTTATTGATACTAATGCATATGTACAATTTAATCCGAGGAATTGACTATTTTATTTCTATGCATTCCAATATTGACTGCTTCTATATAAGATTCATGTTCTCATATATGGATGTCTAGCGCATAGAATTCATTGATGAGCGTAATTTTCTCGTGAAAATCTAGCACATGGAGCCTCTTCCTTACTTATTAACCAAGCTATCAGTGGGGTTAAAAAACACAAATATGGTGGAAGTTACATGGGTTTTTTGTGAGTTCTTGGATGTATTCTCGGAGGAGGTTGTAACTTTACCCCCCTCGACGTGATGTTGAGTTCAGAACAGACCTACAACCTGGTGCCTGTCTGATTTTGATGGCTCCCTATCAGATGGAGCCCTCTAATTTGTAGGAGTTGTGGATTTAGGTTGAAGACTAGATGAATAAGGGTTAAAACTAGATTAGTGTGTCACCATGGGGTTCTCTAGTCTTGTATGTGAAGAGGGAATACTGTGTTATAAGACTAGGGAAAGACTACAGGATACTGAATTAGGTTAAGGTCAAGAACTGTTACCCCACTCAAAGGATCATGGGTTTCAACACTTTCCCCTAGTAAATTTTCTTACAATAATAGATATCACTAAACCATAGGCATGGATCTATGTGATGCCATGAATGAAAGGTTGTTTGCTTCACCAGAATGTTGGACATAGGTTGGGGAAATAGCCCATCTTGTACCATAGGTAGTATAGAGAACAACAGAGAAGGTTTAGCATGTGTGTGAGATGAAAAAGGTAGCACAGGAATGATAGAATTCATATATTTATAATAGGTAGAGACCCATGGAGTTCTAGGTTGGGGCCGTGTGTTTTTATCAGTTTCCCTTTGGCATTGTTAGTGGAGGTTCAGTAAGGGAATAAAACTTTTTCCTAGGTTCATCGGACCTTTAGAGGTATTTGGATGAGTTTGTGAGGTGGAATATTAGTTGGTGTTTCCACCACAACTATAAAGGATCCTCGACATCTTTCATATCTCTCAGCTCTATTGGTATCTACAAGATAACTCCCATATCATTGACTAGGTAGAATTTGATATCGAGGACGACACGACATTTGTGGAATGACCAGTAAGAATCGAGGATCGTGAGGAGAAGGTTATTCATGGATGGAACATTCCTTAGGTTTGTGTGTTATGGAGGCATGGTGGCCTCAAGGAGAGTACTTGGGATTGGGAGACACAAATGTGTTCCCTGTACCCAGAGATGGTTTGAGTTTTTCCCACATGGTTTTGCATTCTGCTCGGCCTATGATATAATGATTAACCTAATTTTTAATAAGATGGTTGATATAATAGTTTATTGAATATGTGTGAAAAGTCCAAACATATAGTGAGGTGAGGTCCTAATACCTAATAAAAACACATTAATTTGGATTTAATTAAACTGATGCGGGCAACACAGTGCCACCTAAAGTAGATAGTATCTTGACATGGAGGAAGGAGATCCCTAATCCATGTGTCCGGACAGTGTAACCCTATAGCTTGCATGGTTGTTCGGGGAATTGGGGCCTTAGTGTATGAACAACTATTCCAGAGATATATGCCTAGGAGGTTTCCCTGGGATGTCATTGTTTTCACTCCTGTTTTAGAATAACATAAGGTGGTTTTCTCCTTAGAGGTATCTTAAGGGGTGGTTGTTCGCACTGCCTTTATTTTAGGTTAGTTTTGAATTCTTGAGGATGATAATTGTTCAAGAGGTGTCTGATGTAAGAAGAAGGATTTCACTCGGCCTTTCCTTTGGGAAAACCCAGTGTTTATAGTGTTTTGGGAAGCAATGGTGGAACATTTCAAGAGTTTTCCAAATTTCCAAATTTTCCAATTTTTCCTTCAGCATGTCAGTGTGTTGGATTGTCAGTGCATCAACAAGACTATGGAGTTGGTTTTGGTGAGTAGAGGGTGTTGGTGTCTATGATTAAAGGATGTCAATGTATGCATTTAAAGGCATCGGTAGGTCCATGAATCGGTTGGTCATTCCATCAGTAGCTTAGTGTCGGTAGGTCAAGGCTTCGGTAGGTCAATGCATCGGTAGCTCGATATTTGTAGCTCAGTGTTGGTAGCTCATCATCAGTAGTTCCCACTAGTAGCTCACCCATCAGTGGATTCACATCAATGACTCACCCATTAGTGACTCACCCATCAGTGACTCATTTGTTGTTTTCTTATTTTTTCCAGTTTTCCAGTTTTGACCCTCTTATGTCTTATTTGTCATAAACTAATATTAAAGACTTATTTTATAATTTTTAATGTATTTTCAAAGGATATTAAGTATATATTTAATATCCTAACATTCTAGGGGATTTAGATACTCAAACCACGTGATCTTGACCATGATCGAGCTATTAATGAAATTTGGAAACCGTTCTTTCTTTAATATAAGATTTTGATCTTCAAAGCTAGGATCTTCGCTTCCTTGTGTGTTTTCTATTTCCCCTAGGTATGTATAGATCCTTCCTCCCTAGAAGAGTAATGCAACTATGCTAGATCCCCTCCTTATCAGTTTTCTTATAGTTCTTCCCTACTGCTCACGCCATCTACTTTTCTTGGAACATGGAGGAACTTTGATCCTTTCATCATCCAGAATAGATTTTTTCTTCCTCTCTTAATTTTTGCATCATACAGGGTGGGTGGAATAATGATATGTTATAACGTATAGATGAATGCTTTTCTTAGGACAATAAATAAATAAGATGGTAATATGATAAAAAGATAAAGGGTGAAAAAATAACAGGCTGGGAAAGGTTTGATGTTTGATCACCTGTATTATTTTGTTATCCTTGTTTCCTTATGGATTGTTGTGGCTGGATGGATTTTAAAAATCATCGCCAATGGTGGCCTTTTCTAGTAAACTGGTGGTGTTCTGTTTTTTTCATCGTGTTGTTTGGTAATTGGTCGTAACATGAAATCAGCCTAATCACATATACCCAGTTTAATGATATAAATGCCCCAAGATGAAAACCCTTGTGTGATCACCCATATTTATCAAGTGGACTTAAATAATAGTGTTTACCAAATATAAATATGTCATATTTTGTAGGTATGGTTGAGTGTTGTGTTTTTTGGGTTTTGTGACCCTGTGTGAGTTGTGGAATGTTGCTGTTAGGAGCATAGTTATGGGTGCATGGGTAGATGGAGGACTTGGTTCTCTGAGAAGGGTGTGTGATGTGTGCATAGTAGGGCTATGAGGTCTCGTTGCAAAAGGACCTATCACAAATACTTTATAAAATAAAAAATATTTATAATCAATAAAATTATGATAAATTAATATTAAAAATAGTAATAATATTAATAATATTAATATAAATAATATTGTATTATATAATAATACTACTAATTTTCCTCATATAAAAAATTATATTATTGTAATATTAATAATAAAATAATACCAATAATATAATAATGTTATTATTATTATTTATGAAAAAATAATACAAATATTATTAAAATAATAAATAAATTATATAATATAAAAATTCTCAATATTCTCAGAAATTATATAAAAAATAATAATATATTATTATTATTAGTGAAATAAATAAACACTAAAAAATATAATACGAATAATAAATAATAAAATATTAAAATAATAAAAATAATAAAAAATAAGAAAACTAAATAATGAAATATTCAGACCAATATAAAAGACAGAAACTATAAATTGTTAATATTACAACAAAATTTGAATTTAAATGTTTTTGACATTAAAAAAAAGTCACTATGGGAGGATAGTCTTCTAGAGGAGGGGGAGGAGCTGGAGGAGATGGTGGAAAAAACTCCATCCCTAGACTATGAGTCAGAAGACGCATGTACTCCATCTGATCGAGATGCTGCAGCTGCTATCGACGCGTCTCCACCTCGTACTGCTGCTACTACTTCTACTGCTAATTCACCTCTTCCTGATGCTTATGAAAACTCTCTATAAGCTCACTTTGAGCATGTAGTTTCTCCTAATATTGTGAGTCAGGAGATGATGCCTCTACATGAGCTCCTCTTAGAATGGATGCCGACATTGCAGCAGTAACATAATTATTACTATTTATTAATAATTATTTTTATTTATTATTATTTATAACTATTCATTACTATATATTACTAACTATTACAATTTATTACTATTTATTTCTATTTATTACTCTTTATTACTATTTATTACTATTTATTACTATTTGTTACTAATTATTACTATTTATTGCTGTTTATTTCTATTTATTACTATGTATTACTATGTATTACTATGTATTACTATTTACTACTATTTATTACTATTTATCCAAAATTATTACTATTTATTAATAATTTATTACTAATTTATTACTAATTATTAGTTTGTATTAGTATTTATTACTAATTACTACTAATTAGTGTAGGACGCCGGGACACCCTGAGATGGGAGGGGTGAATCAGGGTTACAACTTTTTCTTTTAAAGTATAGGATCTTGTTCTCATATTGGTAGGAACTTGTAAAACCTGTATGATGGATAAGATTAGAAAGCAGACATTCACATGCAGAGAGAAGACACAGCACGTTTTACTTGGTTCACCACTAAGGGCTAAGTCCAAGGAGAAAACGCCGACAAGTTGTTGGTCATACCAAATTTCACTAATCTTCACTAGTTGTGGATTACAAAGGTTCGGGCACAGCCACTCTATCCCAGGCTCACTGCCTTTACAAAGGTTTAGGGAAAGCTCACTGCTTCCCTCGGGTCACTCCCATTGACTCCCCCTGGCTCACTGCACTTGGTGAAGTCCCACTCAGTTTATAGATGTGAAGGTCTCTTCAATATATTTGCATTAAAGTCTTTGCCTCTGCTCAGCACGAGACTCTGCTTGCATCGAAGTCTGGAATAGATGCACTAGAACGCATAGAACCACTGAACCAGATAACCAGAACGTGCAGACAAACTTCACTGACAATTGCGCTCAACACCAAACCTTTGTGCGCAA
Source organism: Viscum album (assembly GCA_963277665.1). Lineage (NCBI taxonomy): Eukaryota > Viridiplantae > Streptophyta > Magnoliopsida > Santalales > Viscaceae > Viscum > Viscum album. The sequence goes on from OY728130.1 coordinate 182,427,802, forward strand.
AACCTTCTTATCACACGCAAACTTTACTTTTCGCGCGGAAAAATATTTCGTGCAAAAACCCCCTTTTTCATGCAATTGTGTCTTTTATGCGCGAACTCAATTGTTACGCGCAACTCTTCATTTTTCATGCATCCCGAAACTTTCCACGCAAGTCAGATAATTTCACGCAAGACCATTTACGCGATCCATTTTCACGCATCAGACGTTGGATCTTTTCTAAAACTTCAACTATACGGAATGAAGGGGGTAACCTCATATTTATAGGCTTCAAAGACCCTCGCACGCAAAAACCTCTATGGCGCGTAAAACCTCTCATCTGGCGCATAATATTTCGCACCGATACCGTTTTTCGTGCACATATTCAGATATTTCGCGCAACCCATGCCATTGCCGTTTTTTGACGTTCTGATTCCGAAACACTATTTGCGCGAAAAACCTTGATCCTCCATTTCGCGAATCTCGCTCTTTTTCGCACCCAACACAAATTTTTTGCTCAGGGCTCTTATTTTTCGCGCACCACTTCCTCTTTGTGCGCACCTCCTTTTTTAGACAATCCATGTCTTCATTTTCCGATTTTGAGGCCCAAAAATTTGGCAAACACTGGGAAACAACTCTACCTTCAATAATGTTGTCTGCTTGAACTGTATGATCACTTTTCTGGCACACATTCGGAACTTCCATTGAGGATTGACAACAAACACAAACCAAAACCATATTCCTACATAGAACAGCCATGGTTTCAACAATTAGTAGTATTTATAACTAATTATTACTAATTATTAGTTATTATTAGTTATTATTAGTATTTGTTACTAATTATTACTAATTTTTTTATTTATTATTATTTATTACTATTTATTACTACATTTACTATTGATAACTATTTTTACTATTTATTACTGATTTATTACTAAATCATTACTAATTATTAGTAATTATTCCTAATTGATAATAATTATTAGTATTTATTACTAATTATTACAAATTATTAGAAATTAATTGTAATTATTAGTATTTATTGCTAATTATTAGTTTTTATTACTAATTATTAGTATTTATTTCTATTTAATTCTAATTATTACTATTATTTCCAAATTATTATTATTTACCAATAATAATTAATAATTACTACTAATTATTACTAATTAGTGTTAATTACTATTAATTACTGCAAATTTCAACTACTAATTAATAATTACTACTAATTATTTATATTTATTAATAATTATCATTAATAATTCTAAATCATTACTAATTACTAATAATTAGTACTAATAATTTCAATTTATTATTACAAATAAATACTTATGACAAAACAATCTAAATCTAATTTAATTACAACTAATTAGAATAATTTAAATCAACATAAAAAAATAAAATAAATATTAAATTAAATAAAATATTAATTCATTTAAACTTGATATATTTTAAGTGTAGACGACTTCAAAACTTGTTTGTAAAAAAATTAACTCAGATCAATTTTAACTCTAAAATTAGTGTTGGGAGAGAGAGAGAGAGAAAGTATAAATTGAGAGGGAGAATGAAAAAAACTGATGGAGGTATATATAGGTTTGATTATTTGTGATGGGATGTCCATCACAAATACCTTCAATCGCATTAATTAATATCGGTGGTTTAAATGGTATTTGTGATGGGTCCCGTCGTAAATATTAACCTATCAACACACTTTTTGCGATGGGGGCATATCCCCATCGCAAATTGTATTTATCGCTTTCAGGTATTTGTGACGGGGAGGCACCCCCATTGTAAATACTCTTCCTGTAGTTTGGCGTGAAAACTGCGTGAAACCTTTTGTGACGAGTCCCCTTATCTCATTGCAAATAACATATTATTTGCGATGGGATAAGTTCCATAATGAAAATAATCTCTTCGACGTACTATTTGCGACAGGATCTATTACCATCGTAAATAATCTGTCGCAAAAGGCCATTTTCCCATGGTGAAATTTCCCTCTTATGAAAAGTGTTGTAATAACCATTTTGGTGATTGTATTATGAAATCTATAAAGTGTTTTACATTTGTCTCATAAATATAAATATAAACTAGGGTGATGGTCAAACCAAATATGACAAGTAGGTAGTGATATTTCAATAATGAAATGATATTGGACATTTTATTGATGTGTATCTATTGAAAATCAGGAATAATGGGAATCACCAACACCGTAAGTATAATGGTCAGGAAAAGTCATTAATATCTACCTTACAAAATTCAAAACCATCAAATGAAATTATGATAGGTACATTACATGTTTACTGAGATTACACAAAACTATTGTTTTATTCATGATATATACATTCTATTAAATCTGATGAATTTTTTGTTAAAATTGAAATATTACAACATGAAATAGAGAAATAACTTTTAGTAAGAACTCCTAGTGGGATTACTTAGGCAATAATAATTTATATTAATATTCCATTGATTAAATATGGAATGAATTTTCCATAAAATCTTATTTTCCTATATGTATTTGAGTTCGATGTTATTATTGGTATAGATTGGATTTTAGTTTATGATGCATAGATATATGGTAGAGTTACGGAAGTTATTTGAAATTATTAAAGTGACATAAAATTTTAATATAAGATTGAGTTCCAACCATTGATAATAAATCATGAAAATGAGAAACCGATTAAATATGAAAGTGAATGTTATCATGATCATATTTTCCAAAAAAATGTAATTTATTGAAATTTGTGATTTTCAATGTTAAATGATTATGTGGATATATTTTTAGATTATTTTTCTAGTGTTATGAAATCCTATATATTTTACAAACATTGTTTCATAATTTATTACATAAAGACAAACATAATAAATTAATAAAAGATTTTTATGATCATTGTCTTTGAAAATTAGGTGCATAGCACATTTACTTGATAGAGATACAAATACATTATCTAAAACTCCATAATATGTATGGAATACTACCTTTTTATTACATCACTTTTCATTATATCGTAAAAATATAGGATCTTTTAATGTTTTTGTTCTTGGAAATAAGGTAAATAATACATGAAAATATAAAATATTATTCTATGTTATGTTGAATACACCCTAATGGTTTCTCACTAAGTTACTTTTATTACATCTCATATATAGGGGACATACATCAAAGGGATACACATTAAGACTGGTAAGGTAATAAGCAAGAGAGACATATAACATATGATCATGGGACATATCAAAAAGAACATGATTAATATAAATAAGGAATGAAAAAGAGTTATATAATAATAATTATAACATGAATCATAACAAATAAATTTGGCTATAATTTTTATATGTTACATTCATAATCATATCACCAAGGTGTCAAAGATGAAAATTACAAAAGTCATTTGCCCTGATATCATAAAACATGTCATCACATGAGATTATATTTTCTCCAAATTAATTTGAGTGATATTAGGGATCAACCATCATGTGGATCAATTTCATGTGACTCACATAGATCCTAATAAATAATTTCATTGATACTTCATGGAGAAATAAATACGGTTTTCTCATCAAAATCATGGCATACTAAAGAGCTTAAACACATTATTATTATTTTGTTTTTATCCCTAGAAAAGGGAATGCGAGTTTCTTCTATGTAAATCACCAAATATAATAATTCATTTTATAACTATATTAAAATACTTGGAAGATAAAGATTTTTTGGTACATACAAAATTAATATAAATGGGGACTTTTTAAGCAAAGAGAGAAATTTGAGAGGTAAATGTTATAATATGATAGGTTTAGAATTTGGTCTAATAAATGTGTAAATTGATAGGGAAAAAGGGTATCACATTGATTAAACTTAATTTATGAGTAATGGTATTAGAAAAGTGTAATAAATGAGATTTACCATAACATTTATAATCTATATAAAAAGTAGGTTCTTATATTGAATACAAATGAAGGATAATTTCCTTACCATAAAGAGTCACTCCTAGATTATGAGGAATGGAAACCTAGGGGCTTAAGGAGAACATGGGGGAATAATTGGGAGGAAAACCACAAAAACCTCCTGAATTATGGATTGAGACAGAATGAAAATGGATGTATGGGTATGTATTTATAAAAAAACTAAAGGAATTGTTTCATAATTTCAAAATATATTTCTTCCAAAACTGGGTGGCGGAAAATGAAAAACATTTGGATTAACCTTGGGTTTTTCTAAAGTTTTGGGAAATTTGGGGTAAATTATATGATATTTTATCCCACCACAATTTAACATCATAATGTATTACTTCTTGTGGAAAAGAAATGTAAATTTTCCACAAATAATGTTTTTAATGCCAATGTTTCCATTTTAGAATTTGGAAAGTCACTAATAGGTTTTGGAAATTCACAGAAAATATATTGTAATATTTAATATTAATAAAATATAATATTTTAGGTCTTGGATTTTGGTTAATTACTTTTTAAATAATTATTACATAAATATCAAGTCATTAAACATTGGAAAAACCCAAAACTATATTTTTACAATTCACAAAAAAATAAAGGATTATATAAATTTCTCTTAAATTTAAACTAAACTAATTTTCACATTCTGATTCAAAATATTATGTATATTTTATCATGAAATTAATATACATATGAGAATTTAAACCTTTAAAAATAATTATTCTTATTTATTTAAAAATAGTTGTTTTTAATGAATAGTCACATTTTTGACACTTAAAAAAATTCATAGCGCATTATAAAATTATTTTATCATTTATATTTTAATATGTTTTTTTTCAAATACTAGTTTATTATAACAAATATTATTCATAATAGATTAGTTTATCATAAAATTGGATATATTTTCTTAAAAATATAACATTATATTATTTCCTTCCAAAAATCAATTTACCAAATTCAACTCAATAAAACAAATATTTTATTAAGAAAAAACCGTTTTTGAGAGAAATTGATATAATACCAATTTTATTTATATAGAATAATTTAAACATTATTTAACTAATTTATAGACATGTATCCCTTTATTACACTCATATGCGTCCTAAGGGTAAGGTGTGTGATGGTTGTAGTTTCGAGGCGTCGCTTGGCTAACATCAATCAAGTTAAAATTTCTAAAAACCTGAACATCTCTTGTATGATATTTTATCTGGGCTTCACTCATTGAAGCTCAAATTAGGTTTAGTCAAGGGATAAATGTAACACCCCATGCTTCCACGGTACGTTTCCCTTTGAATAATGCAATAACCTTCATTGTACACAACTTCGAGATTTTAACACAACGAGACCAATCAAACTAGCCATTATGAATAGTAATACCCACTTTTTGAAATTTTATAAATTTTATCATTCAAAATAGAATTCATTTTTTGGATTTAGAATATATAAATTATCTTATGATTAATTTTGGGTATTTTTCTGAAAACTTTCAATTTTTGATGAATAGTGAAAATACTAAATTTTAGTTAAAAACAACTTTTTTAATCAAAATAATTTATAGTGTTAAATTATAACATTGAATGTTTTTTAAGTATAATTAGATTTTAATATAATTTAATTCATTGGATGTAATCTCCCAATTAAACTGGATATAAACAAGTGTCATTCTTTTGATAGTTATTATTTTATAAAAACACTCTTTGTTTTGAAAATGGAAATTAATTTTAAATTAATTTCTGCCACTTATGTGTTTTTAATTTGGGAAAATTGATTCCATATTTGGAATTAGAAGGTTAAAATTTTGTAAATAGGTAATTTTTTTAGACATTAAGAATATTTACTTCAGTAAATATTTTATTAACCGTGGTTAAAGGGGTAAATCCGGTAAATAACATTAAAAAATAATATTATAATAATATTAAATTACCCTAACACAAGTCCTAATCCTATTTTATGATACATGTCCAACCATGGGAATACTTAGGTCAATTTTAGGACCCCATGGATCTACATGAGAGTGATAATGACATTTTAAATTAAATAATCTAAAGTAAAGACAAAAATAACAAAAGAAAATATATTTCAGTAAACCAAATTTTATATGAACTTATATAATTGATACATTCGACTATAAATGGTCATTAGAAAGCTCAAAATATTTCCTAACTTAGTATTTTTATTTTTAATTTTTAGACATTAAATATATATATTTATATATGACACAATAATGATGTCGTGTTTTCCTTATTAATGAAACAATCAAATAAATGATATTATAAATACTGAAATAAATATAATTTGAATATTTTAATGCCATAAAAAAAATTTATAGGTGCCTATGAAATTTAAGGGTTGATTAAATGTATTTATTTAGAAGTAATAAATTTCACAGGACTTTAACAAAAATCAATTATTAAATAATGTCCAAATTGACATAAATGAGTTTTTTAAAAAAAATACAATATTATTGGATGATATAAAAATCCTAAAAATATAAGGCTCAGAAAAAAGACTTATATATGATATGTGTATAATTAATTAACCACTTGGTGTTCTCTTCGAAGTTTATAGTAATTTTATTAAATATATAATATAAAAATACAAAGAGGCATGGTAAATGTCAAACTGTTCAACTAAGAGTTAAATCTAAAAGATAAGGTTAATATGGTGACTCAAACTTGTCTAAAACATATTGGTTGAGTGGATTTCAACCCATCCCCACCTTAAACTTTAAATAATTTATTTTTGAGCCATTATAAATTGAAAATTATTTTATTATAAATTAATATTTCAATCTTTTACTAAGGTGCCCATCACCCCTCTTATAAAAGGGCACTTTCCCTTCTCTGAAATTCACACCTTCAAATCCATTTGGTATAGTGACCCAGCCTTTTCTTACATTACTATTACATAATTTCAAACATAAACAACATAATAGTATTACACATGGAGGATCCAGAGGTTTAGTGTCTTGGGAAAACTAGGACTACACATAACAAGTACAACATCAAGCATAAAAATTCATTTAATCTCTTCTTCTATAGCTTCTTAGTAGCACTTGTACTCTCCTTAGTACATGTAGCCACCTGAGGATATACATCAAAATGGGTGAGCTAAAATCCCAGTAAGAGGATAGATAAGAACAATATAGCATGGGGTGAGCATAATCATGACATAGGAAGGAGATCTTGAACATGAGAGGAGCATAAACAATAAACTTGAAATGTGGAAAAGCATAAAAATGAAACATCATGTCTTAGTGGTTAACTACCACACATACTTGTGAAAAAAGCTAGAATCATGTTCACGCATCATTTCACATTTAATCATGAGATTCATCACTTTACCCAATGCATTGGAGAGCTATATAATTTCGGGCGCACCCGTCACATTTAAACATTCATATTGCGCTATATAATTCTGGGCGCACCCGTCACATCATAACATTACCATTATCATGCTTACCACATAGAAAACATATCAAACATGTACATAAATAACCCATGGAAAGGAATGGGTTTCATCTCCTAATAACACATTCATAATCTTTGGGTTTCCAAAAGAAAGAGGGAACAACATACTTGATATAAGAACCATCAACCTTGAATGAGAGGTAAAAGGTGAGATCTTCAAAGAAGAGTTCTTTTGGAAAACATTTTGATGAACATAGAAAAACCAATGACAAACATGTATATCCCAGAAAAGTAAAGGAAATGATGAACAAAATGCCTTTGAGGAGTAACCATATCAAAAATGGAGTGAAAGAGGGAGAACCCGAAGGAAGAAAATTGGGTTCGAGATTTCCCCTTACCTTGTACTCGAATGCCTCCTTCTCTTTAATGTCCTGTATAATGACATTATATTCATTAATTAGAAATTCCAGAACCTTTTATACATTAAAAGGGTTCATTATGGTTTTGTTATTTCATATTATGTTCCTTCGGATGACTTATAGAGTTTAAAAACATTGTTCGGGGATGTTCGTTTTCATGGTTTTCTTGAGCGGTCCACTTGTATTCTTAATTTGATGTTTGGGTTGATCATGGGTAAACATCCAGAACTGATATTACATGTAATTAATGATATTACAGAAGCTTGAATGATTTTATAATGAGTTATATTAGATCCATGTGGACGAATCATTAGATAAAAAATTTAATGATGGTTATTTGGGTTAATTTGAGCGGTTTTTGGATCACAACGATCTTGTTTTAACATTTAACTTAGTAATAAGGCCATAGGTTATTTACAGAACTTAAAATATAACATAATAGATATAAAACATTCTGGTTCAACCATAAAAATGGTTTCATGACCATATTTAAGGTATAAATGAAAGAAGAGAGCATGTTGTTTTTGAAGGTGATAAATTATCACCACATGAACAACGTTCTCTTTAATAAAATAAAAGGAAGGGGAAAAGGGTGTGGGGTGATATAATATACCATTAGAATCATAAGATTACAATATATATATAATAATGGATTTACAGAACAATTTGGATGAAGATAGATAGAGAGAGATCAAGAAAGGAACTTGAACATGAAGGGAAATTAAAGGAGAAGAGGGAGAGAAATTACCTTTAGAATCCTCCTCTTGAGTTACTCTTTAAAGAAGCTAGGCTTGGTATTTTGATGAGACCAGCAGATTTTGGACGTGGGGGATGAGCTAGGGAAGGTGTAGGGGCAGAATTTAGAGAAGGCTTGGAGGTTGAGAGGTGTGAGGAAAAGAGGGAGTGAAGGGTGGCTTTTATAGTGGAGGGGAGAGGGGTTTCCTTAATATTAAATTGATTAGTTTATTAATTCCACCAAAGACAAGGAATAGTGAGTCTTGGATGACCAATAATAGTAATTTTATAATGTAATCCCGAACCAAGTGGGCTTACATCAGCAGAACATCAGCAATGACTCAATTAATGCATTATTTAGCTTTTATTGTGAATTATCGGATTCCACTATTCATCAAAAATTCATGTGTCTTAGAAAAATCCGAAAAATTTTACCCCAACCATTTTTCGACGTGTAGAATCCAAAAATGAAGTCCATTTTTAAAAAATAATTTTCTAAATATTATAAATTTAATTTTTAATTAAAATCATAATTTACTTAAAAAATAGTTTTTAAAATTAAAACCGATTTTGCAATTCTTTCAAAAATTACTTAGGGTCTTATAAAATTATCTATAAACTATTAGACATTGATTCAATAATTTATGAATATATTTCAGGAAAATAAATATTCTTTTAAATTAATTAATTAATTGTAATTAATTATTTATGACTTATAAAATACCAAAAACGTTTACTAAGGTCAAATTATCACTTTCTATGATGTCTAAATTTTATTTTATTATTCATAGGTAATGTTACTCTAATTTACTATTCATAAGGGTCATATTACTATTCATAAGGGTAGGTTACTATTCATAAGGGTAGGTTACTATTCACCAAAAATTATTTTTGTTTCATTAGACTCCAAAAACTGTCTTGAACACAACTGTGTATGTCAGATTTTTAAAATTCCAAACATAGGGGTGACAAAATTATGTTCAAAGGTCACTTATCACTTAGTAGTTCATTATTTTGTGTTTTTATGACATAGATATAAGAAGGAAATTTTGCATTGAAAAACTTTGGGTCGTTACTTTTGGATCGGCTAACCCCTGAAAAAATATCCTCAAAACAATACTCCCTTTATCATAGAGTCATTATTTAGTCATAAATCCAACATAAGGATCCCTTTTGATCAAATCAAAAGGAAGAACCCGAAAAGGAGGTAAATATTTCATCACCTCTTTCATGTTCTTTTCTTCTTCCACTTCCTCTTTCATTATTGTTTCCATTATAAAATAATAAATCAAGTATCCTATATATACTTTTATGTTATTATAAAAAAAGTACAACCATATTCATTATTCTATCCATCCTATAAATGACAAAGTCACCATACATGCATACATACGGATTACCGTCTCCACGTTGTGGTGTGGTTTGTTATTCAAATACTTCACCATTTGGATGGGTATAATAATGACTATAAATGATGTAAATAATAAATATAACATTATAATGATTCTTTTTATATGATATATCATCCAATTATATATGATTTTAATATCAGAAGAATGATATTGTTGCTCAGGAATACGTACGGATTACCATCTCTACGAACGCGATTAGATGCATTCCCCATCGTATCCATTCAAGACTAATTTTCATTTGATGACTAAAAATAATGTTTAAAGACGTAAATTCACTCTTAATATTAATAAGATAAATCCTATCCATAAAAAACAATACTTATGTTACAATGAATATAAATGAAAATGAATCAGTTAACACCTGAAACGATGATACTGCTGAAATATCATTAACAAAGCAATATTAGAAGATAATATATGATATAATATTAATTTATATAGTTTTTTTATAATTTAATAATATTTGTTTCACCATTATAAAGAAGTTTAACCTACCCTCGACCAAGAAAAAGTACAAAGGGGTTTCTTATATCGCTCTTAATTTCATGAGTTTTCCATTGTTCGCCACTTATTTATTGCATGCGGTGCACTGTGTACAGACATTAGATATATATTGTCATGATTCTCTTTATATTCATGGTATTATTTGAATAATTTGGTGTTTATTAACTTTTGGTCATACTACTTGATTGATTACAATGTGGTAAGTGGATCTTATCTCACTTCTTATTCCCGCGAGATTCATGTTGTATTACCACTATTTCCTTTTGTATGGTGTATCCACTGGACACGATTGTATTCCATGTTTAATATAATTTAATCTATAGTTATTTACAACTTCATTGAATAATCCTTCTTTCATGGGGTGTATTTTTCGTGAGTTTCCAAATCGGTAAGGGAATTTCAATTTTCAATTTCCACTCATTACGTTTTACACATACTTCGTTGATTGTTTTACTCCTAGATTATGTGGGTAATCACTATTTATTATTTATGTAGAAATTTCCACTTCCCTTTATGTGTATATAATTTTGATAAAAATAATCACCCCATTTGAAATTTCACAAGTCATTGATATGAATTTGATAAGAGTAATCTTAACTCAATTTTCATTCAGTGAGTTAAACATCCAAGTCATTGGTGTTGTTTTTACAAGAATATGTGTGAATGGCCTATTATTGATTTACATTGAATATCCAATCATATTGAGTATATTTATATTTTTCACACATAATTATGACATTGATTTATCCTTAACCTAAGGATATATTCTTTATAATAGATTCCATCACAATTTACATTCCATTGAGACTTATTTGTTGTTATATGCCAATTCGCTTTTATATGGTATATATAATGCACTTTGACATAGTATATAATGAATCCCCTTATTATCATGATATTATAAAGTTTTTATTACTTCATTTATTTGTATTCAAGTGTATCTCATTTGGTTTGGAACTCTGACTAAAATATCATTTTAAATGTTTAAAAAATTTATTCTTCTAAATATTTCTCATTAATGTCCATGTTTTAAAAATAGTTTTAAAAATTTATTTATTTGTACATTAATGTTTTAAAATGTTAATTCCTTTCAATATATTCAAAGTGGTATGGGACACTTTGATTCAAAAATCTATTTTAAATGGCTTCATGATAAATAATGTGACTTTTAAATGTTTTCAAGGAAAAGGGGGATATTTATATCAAATAGATTTGATGATTATTTTCATCTATCTCAATATCCTTCATTATTCTCGATTGAGGTTAATTTATTATAATAAAATCATCCATATTGTATTGAATGTGTTATGCTTGACTGTGGATGTCCTATTTTTATACCGTTCATGGTTTATGGTTAAAGTATTGACATTTTGTATTATAGTTTAATACTAATGTTTATGTTATGTGTCATCATTTTCCTGTGAGGAATGAATTGGACTTAGTAAGTGAAGGGTGGAGCCCGCTATAGATCCTCGATGCATCGGTAGGTCTCAAGAGACAAACTAGTGTCTAGTCACAAGGCCTTGAAAAAATCTTATTTGTAGTCTTAGCACGAGGTTGTGACTATGTGGTTAAGATTTTTGACAATATGAATTTCATAATTATGAGATTATCTATTGATATTTAATGTGGTTATTTGACTAGTAAAACACCCATGAATATGTTTTATTATGGAATTATTTACTCAGCTCATATTCATGCCATAAAATGCTCATTTTTATTATTCATTAAGGCATGTATTTTCAATTATTCACCATGCTTAATATTTATGTTATCTTATGCTGTATTGCTTACCCTTACTAAGCGTTTGAGACCACCCCATTCTTATGTTTTATTCTCCCAGGATATGAAGGAGTTAGTTATGAGTAACTTTTAGTAATAATATCAGAGGCTTGTATGTTTCTAATGGAATAAATTAGTGTTGTTTTTCTTTTCTATTTGTAATGTTTAACTTATGTATGTATATATTTTCCAAGACTCTTAAATTTATTTGTCCTTCGGTACTTGATTCCTTGTAATCATGCCAATGTATTAAAATAATGCACCGGCCTTGGGGTAATTGGGGTTATAGCGTTATAATAGGTAAAAGAAAAAGTTTAGTACGAACCACAGAAACTAGATTTAGATAAAATCGGATTGGATCACATTACCCTAAGATAAACATTGAGGATTAGTAAAGAGTAACTTCTTCGAAATTTAGTAATATAGAGATTTTTTGTATTTTCCAAGCAATACATCTCTGTCTGGATATGAGAATGTAGTGGCGGCTCTGGAACAGATGTACCTAGAAGTGAAAACTCTAACAATGAGTTTTGGGCTTGACCCGGGGTATCCTGGTGAACGACAATGGGCCTTGTTGCACTCTTGGTTATGACACTCCTGAGAGATATGCTTAGGATAATTTACATTTTCCTTACAAACTGATTTGATGGATTTTAATATAAGATGAGAATAAATGACCTTGGTTAATCCTAAGGTGTTTCAAATTGAAAATATGGTGTCATTATATTCTATAAATGATTTTATGACTATTTTTACTCACATAATTCTTTCTGGTTTTAGTCAGTGGATGGATTCCAAGGAAGCCATAGTAACATTGAGCATGATTTACATGGTGGGAATGGTGGTGGAAATGAGCAACGAAATATAATGTTGATAGGTGTAAAAGATATCTTATTCATGCCAAATCCGTTTTCCAAAAATATGATCAGAAACATATATATTAACCAACTCCCATACTCAACAATGAAGAGAAAGATGATGAATGAATATAGCTCCAGCAATGAAGACCCTGGAAAAAAGAATCCTCAATTTCCATCATGTAGGAAATGTTGAAGGAGACACCTAGGAAAGTGTCTCAATGGAAAAAATAAATTCTTTACATGTGGGAAAGAAGGAAATAAAGTAAATAATTGTTGAGGAAAATGAATCTTAATATGGAAGAAAATACAAATTGTCCCAAGATTCCATTTACAGTCATTTGTCATAAATGTATGGTACTTGGCCATTACTTGAGTGAATGCTCTATTTTATAGGATATTTTCTTGGTCAAAGAAGAATCTATATAGAAATAAATGGTTGTAGAAATGTTTAAATGTATTAGTGATCTTTGTTGATGGGATAACTTTGGAATAATTTTATCTTGTATTTGTAACCCTATAGTTTGTCAGGTGAAAATGATATTTTAGGAAGAATTATTTTTCTTTTTGTGGATATAGTTATAAATAACCATTAGGTTTTATATGATCCTTGAGTTTTAGGAAATTACAAGTTATTAAATTTTGGGATGAAAATGAAAGGTATGAGATAACATTTGTGGTTAAATTATATTATGGTTATTTTGAGAAATTTATCTCATTTTGGTAATGTTATAAAATATAGTTTTTGAAAAAGGACAACACGTATACCATGTGACAACCTGTCATGTCGGACAAAACTGTGGTAATCGAACCCACAACTAGAGTGCGATTGGGATTTATCACTTACCACTATACTACGTGATGTCCCTGGTTAGTGTGACTAATTAATTTTAGTTAAACTATTTTATTGATCAATAATAAGTTGACTTGGGATCTTATGTCTTATCAAATGAATACCCTTATTATAAGAAAATGATTTGGTGATTAAGTGATAAATGTTATTTTGGAAGACGTTCGCTCTATTGGGAACAATATATGCCTATGGAAAATAGAATACTATGGGATTTTATTTGAAGAGTAATGGTAGATTTTTATCTATGTTTTTATAGTGTATTTATAGTAATTTGGGTTATTTATTGAAATTATTAACGTATAATAGAGAATATGTGATTAGGATAATTACTTTTAAGTATGTGAATTCAAGAGTAGTCGATGTCATTTGAAGATATAATTTAACGTGGAAGACTACATAACCAAATTATTCTATGTTTTGGGTTTGAATATTAGTTTGGATTATATTGAAGGATTTTAAAGACAACTGTTTATTGAATGGTATTTATTTATCTTTGGGGTATTGTTGGTTTAATTTTAGAAATTAAGATTAGTTTTTCTTTCTCTAAAGGATTATCATTTTGGGGGATCATCTGATCTTGTACTAACCATTTTTGTTTTTAATAATCTCTAAAGACAAGGTAAATATATAGTTTATCCTTTTTGGATCATGTGATTCTCTAGAAGGTGATTCTAGCTCTTCTGGTGTGACCAAGTCATCTTGAATACTCATCGTTTGAAAAAAAAATGAGTTAGTGGTACAAATTTATTAAATAATGAAACTCTACTTAAAAAGTATGTATATCTCTTTATTTTCTTAGTCAACATCATAAATAAATTTCTCATATTTATGAAATGTAACTTAAAACAAATTTTTTTGTATGTTTACTTTTACTACTGGGAAACAAATGACCGTTTTTTCCATCAAAAGTCTGTGGTTTTCTGGTTGTTAACATTCTCCTAATCATGTTTTCCATCCCACTCTATCATAACTTGACACTTATTTTATCTTTAATATCCATGTTTTCCTACATCGAATCCTAGTATGGTTTATCTCAGGCGACCTTTGTACTTCTCTTTCTTTCTTTTAAAGTTATAGTTTTATTGACTCTTTTTTTGATGTGGGACATTCAATTATGTTCCCAAGCCCAATTTTATAAATTTCAAGGATGCAATTTCCAAAATGGGGGAAGAGTTTAACACCCCAAGCTTCCATCATACATTTCCCTTTGAATAATGTAATAACTTTCATTGTACGCAACTTCAAGATTCTAACACACCGCGACCAATCAAACTAGCCATTATGAATAGTAAAACCCACTTTTTGAAATTTTATAAATTTTATCCTTCAAAATGGACTTCATTTTTTAATTCAGAATATCAAAATTAGATTAGGGTGAATTTTTGGTATTTTTTTGAAAACATTCAATTTTGGATGAATACTGAAAATACTAAATTTTAATTAAAAACAACTTTTTTAATCGAAATAATTTATCGTGTGAAATTATAAATTTGACTGGATTTTAAGTATCATTAGATTATATTATTATCATTGAATATAATTTAAGTCAATGGATGTAATCTCACGATTAAAATGGACATAAATAAATGTCAATCTTTTGATAGTTATTATTTCATAAAAACACACTTTTTGTTTTGACAACGAGAATTAATTTTAAATTAATTTAATACACTTATGTGTTTTGAATTTGGGAAAATGGATTCCATATTTGGAATCTGATGGTCCAAATTTTATAAATATGGAACTTTTATTTTTATACATTAGGAATATTTACTTCAGTATATATTTTTTACCGTGGTTAAAGGGGTAAATCCAGTAAATAAGGTTAAAATATAATATTATACTAATATTATATTATCTTAACATGTGTCCTAATCATATTTTCTGATACATTTCCCACCGTGGGCATCCATGGGTTGATTTTGGGACCCCATGGAACCACATGGGAGTGATATTGACATATTATATTAAATAATCTAATGTGAAGACAAAAATAACAAAAGAAAATATCTTTTAGTTAAATAATTTTTATATGAGGTTATATAATTGTTCTATTCGACTATAAATTGTCATTAGAAATATAAAAATATTTCCTACCTTAGTATATTTTATTTATTATTTTTAGACTAAAAATATATATACATTTATATATGACACAATAATAATGCATTATTTTCTTTATTAATGAAATAATCAAATAAATGATATTATAAATACTAAAATAAATATAATTTGAAAGTTGGGATGCCATAAAAAATTTATAGGTGACTATGACATGTGAGGGATTATTAAATTTATTTATTTCTAATAATAAAGTTGTTAGGACTTTAACAAAATAAATTATGAAATAATGTCAAAATTGACATAAATGGGTTTTTAAAACAAATACAATATTATAGGTTGATATAATAATCATAAATATATAATTATCATCCAAAATAATTATATAATGATATTTATATCATTAATTAACCACTTGGGGTTCTCATGGAAGTTTATAGTATGTTAATTAACCCTATAATATAAAAATACAAAGAGGAATGGTTTATGTCAAACTATTGAACTAAGAGTTAAATCTAAAAGATAAGGTTAATATAGTGAAAACAACCTAAATAAAACCTAATGGTTGAGTGGTTTTCGACCCATCCCCACCTTATAATTTAAATAATTCATTTTGGATCTATTAGAAACCTAAAATTAATTTATTATAAAATAATATTTCAATCATTTCCTAAGGTGCCCCTCACCCCTCTTATAAAAGGGAACTTCCCCTTCACTCAAATTCACACCTTCAAATCCATTTGGATCGGCAAAAACCTTCCCTAATATCCTCCCAACTATCATAACTTAAACCTAGAGGCCTTACTTTAGTCTTAAATCCAACATAAGGAGACATTTTGATCAAATCAAAAGGAAGAACACGAAAAAGAGGTAAATATTTCATCACCTTTTTCAAGTTCTTTTCTTCTTCCACTTCCTCTTTCATTATTGTTTTGATTATAAAATAATAAATCCAGTATCGTATATATACTGTGATGTTATTATAAAATTGTTACAGCCATATTAATTATTATATCCATCCTATAAATGACAAAGTCACCATACCTGCGTACGGACAGATTACCATCTCCACGTCATGGTGTGGTTTGTTATTAAAATACTTAATCATTTGGATGTGTATAATAATGAGTATAAATGATGTAAATAATAAATATAACATGATAATTATTATTTTTATATTATATAACATCCAATTATATTTGATTTTAATATCAAAAGAATGATATTTTCGCTCGTGCGTACGTACAGATTACCGTGTCTACGAACGAGATGAGATTCATTCCCCATCGTATCCATTGAAGAATAATTTTCATTGGAAGATTAAAAATAATGTTTAAAGACATATCATAATTATTAATATGAAGAATATACATCCTATCCATAACAAAAAAAAATACTTACGTAACAAATCATATAAAGGAAAACGAATTAGTTAACGCCTGAAATGGTGATACTACTGTAATATCATTTACAAAGTAATATTAAAAGATCATATATGATATCATATTAATTTATATGGTTTATTATAATTTAATAATAATTATTTCACCATTATACAAGAGTTTAACCTACCATTGACCATGGAAATGTACAAAGTAATGGGTTTTTTATCTCACTCTTAATTTCGTGAGATTTCCATTGTTCGCCACTTATTTATTGCATGCGGTGTATTGTGTACTTCCATTTGATATATATTTTCATGATTCTATTTATATTCATGGTATTATATGAATAATTTGTTGGTTATTAACTTTTGGTCATACGAATCGATTGATTACAATGTGGTAAGGGGATTTCATCTCACTTCTTATTATCGTGAGATTCATATTGTATTACCACTATTTATTTTTGTGTGGCGTATGCACAGGCCATGATTATATTACTTGTGTAATATAATTTAATCTATGTGTATTTAAAACTTCATTGAATAATCCTTCATTCATGGGGTGTATGTTTCGTGAGTAACCAAATCGGTAAGGGAATTTCAAATTTCAATTTGCACTCCTTGCACTTTACGCATACTTCATTGATTATTTTACTCCAAGATTTTGTGTGGAATCGCTATTTATTATTTATGTAGTAATTTCCACTCCCCTTTCTGTTTATATAATTTTGATACACGTAATAAATCCATTGATAATTTCTCATTTCATTAATATGAATTTGATAAGTGTAATCTTAACTCAATTTCTATTCATTGAGTTAAACATTCAAGTCATTGGTGTTATTTTTAAAAAAATATGTGTGAATGTCCTCTGATTGATTTACATTGAATATAAAACTCTATTGTGTGTATTTAAATTTTTCACACATAATTATTTCATTGATTTATCCTTAACCTAAGATACGGTTTTTATAAGATATTTCATCTCAATTTACATTCCATTGAGACTTATTTGTTGTTATACGCCAATTCACTTTTATATGGTGTATATAATGTACTTTGACATAGTATATCCTAAATACCTTTATTATCATGATATTATAAAGTTATTATTACCTCAATTATTTTTATTCAAGTGTCTCTCAATTTATTAAGAAATCTAACTAAAATATCATTTTAAATGTTTAAAAAGTCTATTCTTATAAATATTTCTCATTAATGTCCATGTTTTAAAAATGGTTTTAAGGATTTATTTATTTGGACATTAATTTTTTAAAATGTTGATTACTTTCAAAAGTTTCAAAGTTATATGGGACACTTTGATTCAAAAATCTATTTTAAATAGCTTCGTGATAAATAATGTGACTTTAAAATGTTTTTAAGAAAAATGGGGTTATGTCTCTCAAATTGATTTAATTATTATTTTCATCTATGTCAATATCCTTCGTTATTCTTGATTGAGGTTAATTTATTATAATACAATCAACCATATTGAATTGAATGAGTTTTGTTTGACTGTGGATGTGCTATTTTATACCATTCATGGTTTTTGGTTAAAGTTTTGACATTTCTTATGCTAGTTTATTATGAATGTTTATATTATGTTTCATAATTTTCATTTGAGGTATGAATTGGATTTAGTAAGTGACGGGTGGAGCCCGCTATAGCTCCTCAATGCATCGATATGTCTCATGAGAGAAACAAGTTTATGGGCACAAGGCCTTGAGAAAATCTTATTTGTTGCCTTGGCATGAGGCCTTGAAAATGAGATTATGATGTCTAGCATTATGCATTCCATCATTATAAGATTAGATATTGATATTTCTTGTGGTTATTAGACTAGTATAACACCCATGACTTTGTTTTATTATGGAATTATTTACTCAGCTCATATTCCTGCCAAAAAGTGCTCAAGTTTATTATTTGTTAAGGCATGTGTTTTCAATTATTCACTATGCTTAATATTTATATTATATTCTATTGTATTGATTACCCTTACTAAGTGTTTGAGCTCACCCCTTCCTTATGTTTCATTTTCCCAGGATATGAAGGAGTTAGTTATGTGTGACTTGGAGGTATAATCTAGGAGTCTTGGATGTATCTAATGGAATAAATTAGTTTTGTTTTTCTTTTCAAGTTGTAATGTTGAACTTATGTAAGTATCTTATTTCCAAGACTACTAAACTGATCATTCATTCGGTACTTGATTCCTTGTAATCATACCAATGTATTAAAATAATGCATCGACCTCTGGGTAAATGGGGTCGGGGCGTTACAAGAACCCAATTTAGGATACCTCCCTCTTAGGTTTAGACAAATGGGATTCAAAAGGCACGACTGCATTTCTTTACGTCACCAATTCTCTTTTCTATATAAATTTTCCTTCTTCATTTCTACATTAAAAACATATTATAATGTTAAAACTATCAACCAATGGTATAGTTTCCAATGTTTATATTCCCCCATGGTCATATTGATAACTGGTCATATTGACCAAAGGTCATTTTGAAAAATAGTCATAATAATAAACTATCATAATGAAAAACAATGATATTTGACCAATTTCCACATAAAATTTTAATCCTAAATATGAAATTTCCATTTAAAAATATAACTTCATTCATTCACACAAATTTCTCCAAAAAAATATTCGTAAGGTTATATTTTAATTTCATATGGTGTTGATTAGTTGACTAATATTTTTTTCACTTCAATTGAATATGATGTGGGGGTATTCATTCTTGCATATTGGGCATATCCTTATTTTCCAATTTTATATATTCTATTTCATATTTTTTTCTAGTTGTAGTGTTTTTCATTTATGACTAATATAATAATCATTATTAAAGAGATATTTTTTTTTTGTTTTCTCTTCAATTTATACATGCATAAAATTATAAAATATATAACACACATTTATTCAAGAAAAAGATATCATTAAAAAATTTGGAGTCACTACAAATCTCCCATAAAATACATTGATATTCTAATAATGCATTGGATAACCTATAAACATACATAATAAATGGGTGAGAAATTAATTCCTATAAGGTTATTATCATATAATTGTATGATGAAAGTAATACATATCTTTCAAGTGTCTTATCAAAGTGATGTGAAAGGGTGATAATCATAAACAGGATCATCGATGCGTGATATAAGATGATAACATCAAGGAAAATTTTTAATGTTTAAAAAATATACAACAAGACATCATATGAATAATTCATGTCTAACTTTCAAGACATCATAAAATAGTATGATTAGAATTACCTCCCATGAACCATAAATGATATATCATGTGATAAAATCATCACCAAATATGTTTGTGGTATAAAAAAATATAGGCACACATATCACATTAAAATTATATATATTAATTTCTATTCCAGATATATTATAAAACATAATAAAAAATTTAATAAATTTTAATATCCTGATTAATTACATGAAAATGGGTATAGGTATTTTCAAAATATACTTTAGGCAAGGAAAATCATGGGGTAATTTTGGCAGCATAATGGGTATAGATACCGGTTCAGGGAAGAGTATAAGGAAAATCAATGTTGGTTTATAATTATTTGGTAATCATTATAATAGTAATGCTATGTGTGAAAACGAATTAATCAATAAAAAATTTAAAATCTAAATGATTAGTATAAAAAAGTTAATTGAATAAAAAAAGATGATAGAATATCATACCATTAGAGGGTGCTTTAAAAAGACTGGGAAGAGAAAATTAGGTTCTTAAGAACAAATTAGGATGGAATTTTTGAGGTATATTTTAATGCCTCATATTTCCACAATACTTTCATTTGTGAAAAACTAGTGTTTGATGTGTTTTGGGAGGCAACAGTGGCTCATTTCAAGAGTTTTCCCAATTTCCAGTTTTTCTAGTTTTTCAATCAGCATGTTAGAGCCTCATCATTTTAGTTCATCGGTTAATTAAGGATATTATTTTTGGTGAGTTTAGGGATTCAATGTCGGTGAATCGAGGGCATTAGTGTCGGTGAGTAAGGGCGTCGGTAGGTCGAGTCGCCGGTTGGTCGTTGTGTTGCTAGCTCAGCATCATAAGGTTGAGGTGTCAGTAAGTCATTGCATCAGAAGATCAGTAATGGTAGCTCTACATCAGTGACCTAGGGATGGTATATTGTGTCGGTATCTAACCCGTTGGTGGATTTGTTTTTTTTACTCACCCATGAGTGACTCACCCATCGGTGACTCATTTTAGTTTTCCCAGTTTTTTCAGGTTTTCTTGTTTTCCCCTATTACGTCTTATTTGACATAAACCAAGTTTAAAGCCTTATTTGATAATTTTTAAGGTTTTTTAAAAGGTTATTAAGTATATATTTAATATCCTAACATTATTGGGGATTTGATATACTCAAACCGCGTGATATTGACCACGATCCCACAATTATTGACATTTGGAAATCGTTCTTCATTTAACATAGGATCTGGATTTTCCAAGATAGAATCATCCCTTACTAATGTGTTTTCCATTTCCCCTTGGTACTTCCAGATCCTTCCTCCCTATATGAGTCTTACCCATTCACTAGATCCTCTCATCCTTAGTTTTCTTGGAGTTCTTCCCTAATTCTCACACAAGCCCCTATTCTTGGCCCACGGTGGAACATCAATTCCTTGATCAACCAGTAGGGATTTGTTCTGCCTCACATAATTTGTGAATCATGTACGGTGGGTATAATAATTATTCCTTGTGAATTAAAGATGAATAAATTTCATTAGACAATAATTAGATAAGAAGGGAATATGATCAAAAGATAATAGGGTATTGAAATAAGAGGCTTGGAGTGGTTTGATGTTTGATTGTTTATTTTATTTTGTTATCCTTGATTTCATATGGATTTTTGTGACTGTATACCTTCTGAAAATCATGGTTCTTGGTGTTATTTTTTTGTTCACTGGTAATGTTTTATTTGTTTTTGTAATGTTGTTTTATAATTGGTTGTAACATGAAATCTGCTGAATCATGTATACCCAGTTAAATGAAATGAATGACTTGGGATCAAAAACCTTATATGATCAACCTATTTATCAAGTGGACTTAAATAATATTTTTTACTCAATTTGAATATGTCCTATTTGATAGGTTTGGTTGAGTGTTGGGTTTTGTGAGCTTGTGTGAGTTGCCTGGTGCTGCCGTTGGGTGCATGGTTTTGGGTCTAGGGGTGGATGGAGGAATTGGTTATATGAAAAGGGTGTGGGAAATGTGCACAATGGGGTTGTGGGTTAATGATAGTTTCTATGGGTTTATTTTGTGGGGCAGTACATGTTGTATGTTGGAAGCTCATGATGAGAGACTGATTGATTGCGGAATAGATAGAATTGTAGGCAGTATAACTACCTTGGTTGTTTTTTGGTTGTCGAAGGACATTATGCAGTGGGACTGTGGGGTGGTTATGAACTTATATGCAGTGGGACTGCATAGGGTAAATATTAGAATTTTGTGGTATAACTTTTAAGAATGATAGTTGGATGCGGTTGAACGGGGGCATGCAGTGGGACATCAAATCTGGTTTTTTTTTGTTTTGACAAGGTTGTGGTTGGTAGTTTCCTAGTAGTGCTATAAATAAATTAAATTGAATCAATTAATTAATAAATTATATTTGTTTAAATGAAAAAGATGTTGGGTTATGCTTTGGTAATGGTTGTTTGGTGGTTGTGCATATAGGGGTAGAAATAATGTGGTTCTGTATGAGTTGGTTGTTTGTTTTTGGATCCGTAGGTTGGGGCTGAGTGTCTTTGTACCTATATATAAATAAATTTTAGTTCCTTTTTATTTCTATACACTCCCCACCCTTGTTGAGAACCATGTGCCAAACACCCCCATTGATGGGGGATGGTGCCATTCCTATCATCTTGGTGGGAGAATGGATGGTCGATTACTGACTTTCTTCCTCATACACTCTTCCCATTCTTACCACCCGACCATATCCAGGCAGGCTATAATGTCTTGAGTCTTACCATAGTACCAGATCCTTAGGGAAGGTTTGTTGGTGATGAGAGGACTAGGTTTTTGTGGGTCTGGATTGTTTTCCCATGTGTATTTGGGATGAGATCTAGATGTATTCATGTGGGAGGCATGGTTGTTATGGAATGAGTGTCTATGGGTGGGATTGTGTGTGATTTGGGGCACTGGTGTGTGTAGGTAGATTATGGTATTGGGACTATATATGGGAACATTGGTAGAATATTGACGTTAGCCATTATGAATGAGTAGTTGACCAGTGGGAAAGTGGTGTGGGGTACACAAATGTCGATGTGCTTATACTAATACATTACTTGATGTGCATTATTTTGTGAGTTTTACTTGGCGAGGCTCAGTTGGTTAGTATTCTATGGTTGGTGCTTTGAGGGTCTAATATTTTCTCATATGGACTTTGAATGTTTCCCCCACTTGTGCATGAGTATCTATAGTTTCCCTACCGAGTATACTCGTATGCTCACCCTATGTATATAAAACTATTTTCACATTTCTAGATGAACTTTGAGGACTATGTTGGACCTTACTAGCTTGGGTGTCAGGATTAGTTGTTTTTTCTCTTCAGTTCCTTTTCCTTTGGTACTTTACCTTGGAGTTTTTTTGTACCTTGTATCAGCTTTACGTTTGAACATGCATGTGGGAATGGATTTTGGATTTAATTTTACTTTTAATAGTTGGATTTTCTTGGGATTTATCATCTTATCTCCAAATCTTGTAATATAAAAATGGTATTGCATTCCATATTATGTGAGATTCTATAATCTTGGTTCTAGTCTTCGTTTAAGGGCCTATTGAAGGTGGGACTCAGGGGGTCATTATCTCTCCTTCATCTTGAGGAAGGAAGGGTGTGAAACTTTTTTGTCCCTTCCATCATCTTGAAGAAGGAGGGTTATGAAAAAATTGTTTCAAAGGTAGGTTTTGGGTTTTGAGGGATAAGATGGAGTTTTGAGTTAGTCACATTAATGATTGAATGGGATTTAAGGAAAATGGTTTTAGGAAATCTTGGTGTGTGAAATAGGCCATGAAAGACTGGGTAGGACTTGAGACATTAGGCCCCCCTATGATCCTATGCAAGGACACTTTACCTACTTAACAACAAAGCGAGGTTACACTAATTTCAGGGTAGAGACCCTAGGAAAGGAACATGCATCATAATGACTTGTGTTCTTGTGTGTCCAGGGTGTTTTGGGAATTTAAAATAAATGAAGAGTTAAAACGAATTTAGAAGAAAAATATCCACAATACCTGAGATTAGGAGTTATTTATTTAAATTTTATTCTATGGAACTTGGACATCATGCATATGTGTAAAGTATAGTTGAGGCCCATTAGATTTACCTGGTTGTTCATCGGAGTGTCGATCTAGAGGGAGAAGATGAATAGTTGAAGAAGACACCTCCTGCCTTCTAGCAGTAGACTCTTGGAACGTATGAGGGAAAAATCTCATTCATGGAGACATAGAGTTGGATTGAAGATCTAGTGATCCCTTTCAGCTTGATCCAAGCTTCGATCGAGTACTGGGTTTCTCTAGTGGTGAGCCAGATGAGGGGATCAATGCATTAGGGGTGGATTCTTTGCATTAAGGAAAGGAAAGAGACTGATGTTTTGTTGGTTGAAATTTAGAAGGAGTCCTGGGATGAATTAATTTATTCCACGATGAAAGCAGAGAAGAGGTAGGAGATACTCTCCCACCAATAGGGGAGTATGTCAGTAAGGGAACTGGAGATCAAGTAAAAGGATCTACTATGTTTTTTACTAGATCTCTTTTCAGGAGAGGAGTCCTGAGTGAGATTCTTAGATGAGGCACTCTATCCTTCTCATAAGTATGTCGTCAATCCCTTTACCCTAATGACATAATTATAGGTTTAGAAGAAGGATGAGGAAGTAGAAAGGATGCACTCATTGGGAGGTGTTCTGTGATAGGGGATCCATCCGTGTTTGTCGAAGGGAAAGGCCATCGGTAGTAGGTTTCCATCGTTTGGGACTTCTAGGTTTCAGCCTGTGATAAGTAGGCCTCAGCAGATACAGTTTTGATCTCTCTATCCTCTCCCTTTCTCTATGGTCCTAGGACTGAGGTGCATTTTTTAATGTACTTGTAGAAATATTTAAAATCAATTCCCAGTTGAAGGGCCATATAATGGGGGTGGGTAGATTCAACACCCACCTCTAATGTAGGAGTTTTCGGTCATGCCTTTCCAGCAGCAGGGGCAGTGAGATCCCGCACCACTGAGGGTGGATAGTGATGGGGGAATCCAACCTTATGATGATCCTCAGGGACCTAGACTTGGGTGTGGTTGGGGAGGTGGTCGATAGTAGAGGGGTATAGGAGCTAGGCATGGGTAGTTACACGCTACCGAGGCTGTAGTTCCAATGGGGCCAGAGGTCGTTCGAGGTATGATCTGTCTCTTTTGTACTCTTGTGTGCTCTTTATTTGATTTAGTAGTGTTTCACTCCTTTATTGCACCTAGTCTATTCCATTCACTAAGAATTAAGGTGGAGAGAATATTCATGCCCCTCATGTTGAGTACGCAAATTAGATGTCAGTTCTATTTGATTGATGTGTGTTGGGGATGTATACTGGTGATGGGACTACATCAGTCTTGTGTGCATAATTTATTGATGTAGATGTAGCAGTACGATTTCATCCTAGGAATCGAATGGTTGTTTTCTAGGCATTCCATTATCAAATTATTCCCTAGAAGATTTGTGTTCTCAGATATGGATGGCCAACACATATCATTCGTTCGTGAGCAGATTTCACAGGTGGAAAGCTAGCGTGTGGAGCCTCTTAATTCATTATTATCCAAGATACTACTTGAGTCAACAAACACAAAGATGGTGGAAGTTCCAGGGGTTGTAAGGGAGTTCTTGGATGTCTTCCCAAGTGACTTTGTGACTTTACCCCCTCGACGTGATGTTGAGTACAGAATAGACCTACAACCCAGTTCCTATCCGATTTTGATGGCTCCCTATCAGATGAATCCCTATGAGTTGTGGGAGTAGCGGATTCAGGTTGAAGACTAGATGAAGAAGGATTTAATCTAGCTGAGTGTGTCACCATTGGTTGATCTATTCTTTTCCACGAAGAGGTAAAACGTGGGTCTAAGACTAGGCATAGACTACCAGAGATTGAATCAGGTTACGGTAAAGAATGGTTAACCCCTTCATAGGATCATGGGTATGGCACTTTCTCCTGATATATTTTTCCTTCAATAATATCTATCACTCTACAAATTGCATGTAACTTTTGAGGATTTGTATGAAAGGTTGTGTCGTTCACCAGTATAATGGATATAGGTTGGGGAAGCACCCCTTCTCATACCAGAGGAAGTGCAGAGCACCATAGAGAAGGTTCATCTTGTGCGTGAGAGGATGAAGGTAGCACATGACCGGTAGAATTGGTATCTTGATCATAGGTAGAGGCCCTTGGAGTTCTTTATTGGGGACCTTGTGTTTTAATGGTTTCTCCTTAGTGGGGTAGAAGGGGTTTTTTAAGGTAAGAAATCATTCTCCTAGGTTCATTGGAACTTTCGAGGTATTTGGATGAGTTCTTAAGGCGGCATATCAGTTGGCATTACCACCCCGACTAGAGAGGATCCACAACGTCTTCTAAATCTCTCAAATCTATTGGTATCTACACAATGACTCCCATGTCATTGACTAAGGAGAGTTAGATATCAAGAACAACATGACATTTGTGTAATGAAAGGTAAGAATCGAGGATCGTGAGGAGAAGGTTCTTCATGGATGGAAAATTCCTTTAGATCTTGTGTTATAGAGGCATGATGGCCTCAAGGAGAGTACTTGGGGGTGGGATACCCAGATGTGTGCCCAATACATGGAGTTGTTCTGAGTTTTTCTCTTGTGTTTTTTCTTTATGCTCTGCCTATGATGTAATTCTTGACCATATTTTATATAAAATGATCGGTATCCTTGTTCTCTGAATGTGTTCGAAAATTCCTAACCAATGGGGAGTGTAGGTACTAATCTCTATCCAAGACACATTAATTCAGTTGCGATTAAACCCTTGCGGGAAAGACAGTTCCATCTAAAGTGGATAGTATCTTGACATGGAAGAAGAAACACCCAAATCCATTTGTCTTTATAGTGTGACCCTGGTGCTTTTTTGGTTTTCTGGGGAAGTAGGGCCTTAGTTTTTTCAAATATATTTAGGAGATATATGTCTAGTAGGTGTCCCTCATATGTCATGGTTTTCACTCCAGTTTTAGAATAACACAAGGTTGTTTTCTCCTGAGAGGTATCTTAAGGGGTGGTTGTTCGAACCCCCTTATTCTAGGTTAAATTTGAATTCTAGAGAATTAGAATATTTCAAGAGGTATCTAACATATGGACTAGGATTTCCCCAGGCCTTTCCTTTGTGAAAACACAGTGTTTTGGGTGTTTTGGGACTCAATAGTGTCTCATTTCAATAGTTTTCCAAATTTCCAGTTTTGCCGGTTTTTCCATCGACATGTTAGTTCATCAGCTTGTCAATGCATATATGAGTTGAGGGTGTTGGTGTTGGTGAGTCGAGGGTGTTAGTGTAGATGAGTCAACAGTGGCAGTGTATTTATGTCAGGGAATCAGTATGTTCATGCATCAGTAGGTCATTGTGTCGGTAGCTCAGTGTCAGTAGGTCAAGGCATTGGTAGGTCATTGCATCAGTAGCTCGGTGTCGATAGGTCATCATTGGTGGATCAACATCAGTAGTTCATGCCTATAGCTCACTTGCCGGTGGATTTTCCACGATGGCTCTCCCATTAGTGACTTACAAATTGCTTACTCATTTGTAGTATTCCCATTTTTTTCCATTTTTCTAGTTTCTCCCCTCTTATGTATTATTTGACATTAACCAATTTCAAATCCTTATTTGACCATTTTAAGGTATTTTTCAATGGATATTAAATATATCTTTAACATCCTAATGTTCTAGGGGATTTCAGATACTCAAACCACGTGATATTGACCATGATCCTGTGATTAATGACTTTGGGAATCGTTATTTCTTTAATAAAGGATTTGGCTATTCAAAGCTAGGATCTTACCCTCATAGTCTTTTTTCAATTTCCCCTAGGTAAATCTAGAACTTTCCTCCCTAGACAATTCATGCACCTGTGCTAGATCCCCTCATACTCAGTTTTCTTAGAGTTCTACCCTGCTGCTCATGCCATCCCCTTTTCTTGGCACAAGGAGGAATTTCGACCCATTGATCATCCAATAGGTATTTCTTCTTCTTATATTAATTTTTTCATCATATGAGTTGTATGGACTAATGATTCCTTGTTAATTAATGATTAATACTTTTCTTTAGACATGAAATAAATAAGACGGTAATATGATCAAAGGATAACGGCTAGCGAAATAATGGGCTGGGAGTAGTTTGATATTTGATCATTTGTTTAATTTTTTTATTCTTATTTCCTTATGGATTATTGTGGATGTATTTATTCTATCAATGTTGTCCATTTGTGGGATTTTCTTTTCCAATGGCAGTGTTCTATTTGTTTCCGTCATGTTTTTTGATAATTGGTCGCAACATTAAATATACTTAATCACATATACTCTGTTAAATGATATAAATGACCCAAGATAAAAAAACCTTGTGTGATCACCCCTACTTATCATCTGGACTTAAAGAACACTGTTTATCAAATCTAAATATGTCATATTTGATAGGTGTTGCTGAGTGCTGTGTTTTGTTGTGTTTTGTAACCGTGGGTGAGTTGTGTGGTGTTGCTGTGGGGAGAACAGTTATGGGTGCAGGGGTGGATGGAGGAGTTGGTTTTGTGAGAAGGGTGTGGGATTTGTGTGTAGTAGGTATATGGTATATTGGTAGTTGTTGTGGGTATGGTGTACAGGGCAGTACCAGTGGTGTGTTGGAGTTTCAGGTTGAGAGACTGATTGATTGCGGAATTGATGGACTTGTAGGTAGTGGAACTACCTTTATTATGTTGTGGACATTAAATGATATTTTTTAGTGGGACTTTAGGGTGGTTATGAACTTTTATATAGTGGTACTTCATTGAGGAAATATAAGTATTGTGCATTATCACTTTGAAGATTGACAACTGGCAGTGGTTGGACGAGGGTGTGTTGGGACTGCAAATCTGGTTTTGTTGTTGTTTTGATATGGTTGTGGTTGGTAGTTTCCTGTTAGTGTTGTAAATAAATTAATGTGAATATATTAATTAATAAATGTCCAGTGGTTAAATGATAAAGGGTTTGGGTTATTCTTTGGTAATGTATTTTGTGTGGTTTTTTATGTCGGGGTAGAAGAAATGTGGTTTGGTATATGTTGGTTGTTTTTTTTTTGATCTGTAGGTTGGGGCAGAGTGTTTCCTTAGAAATATATATACAAATAGTAGTTACTTATAATTTCTATATGCACCACAACCTTGTTGATCACCATGTTCTGAGCACCCCAATTCATGGGCGAAGGTGTCTTTCCCAACATCCCGATGGGAGGACAAATGGTTGGCTACTGACTTTCTTCCTTGCACCATCTTCCCATTATTACTGCTTGGGTGTATCTGGGCATTCTATAATGGATTCAGTCTTACTATAGTTCTAGATCCTTCAGGCATGTTTTTTTTGGATGAGAGGACATGGTGTGTGAGGTTCAGGATTGTTTTCCCAAGTGTCTTTGTGATGGGCCCCAAGTGTCTTCAGGTGAGAGGTGTGGCTGTTGTAGACCAGGTGTTTGTAGGCGGAATTTTATGTGATTTGAGACCTAGATGTCTTCAAGTAGGCTGTGGTAATGGGAATTCGTATGGTAAGAGTGGAAGCATCAATATGTTTCCCATTAGTAATGAGTAGTAAACCAGTGGGAAAGTTGTGTGGGGTACCCAAATGATAATGTGATTAAACTACTACCTTACTTGACTTGAATTATTTAATGAGTCTGCCTTGGTGAGGCTGGGATGGTTTGTATTCCATGATAGGTTATTTTAGGTTCTACTATTTTCTCACAGGGTCATTAGTATGTCTCCCCAACTTGTGCAAGGGTTTCAATAGTTTCCCTACTAAGTATACACGTATGCTCACCCTACGTATGTAAAAATGTTCTCAGGTTTCCAGGAAAACATCGGGGACTATATTGGACCTCACTAGCTCAGTCATCAAGATTAGTTATTGTTGCTTCTTAGTCCCTTTTACTTTGGTACTTTACCTTGGAGATCTGTTATACCTTATATCAATGTTACTTTTGAACATTCATGTGGGAATTGATGTTGGCTTTAATTTTACTTTTAGTATTGTATTTTCTTAGGATTTACCATCTTACCTCCCAATATTGTTATATAAAAAGGGAAATTCCTTTCATATTATGTGAGAGTATATACCCTTGGTAAAAGATATCACTCTAGGGCCTATTGAAGGTGGGACTCGGGTGTCGTTATCTCTCCTCCATCTTGAGGAAGGAAGGGTATGGATCTTTTTTGTTCCTTCCCTCATCTTGTAGAAAGATGGTCATGCCAGCTAGGTAGAGTGACTGTGATTAATGGGTTTTTAGTGAACAAGAGTTGGAGGTTGGGTAGGTTTTTCTATTTAAAGGGAGGGTAATAATTTATTAATTTCTAAACATGCGTTTTGGATATTATATAATAAAATTATAAAACCCTCAAACCTTATAATGGTTATTGTCTATGACTTCTCTTAAAGGGAATTAGCTTTAAATATTTTATAATTTTAATAACTGAACATATTAAAATAATATTATAAGTGATGTATAAGTAAGTCATGTTCATAAATAATTTATTTTAAAACCGTAAAATATTATATCAGTTAACAACGATTCTTTAATGTTTTATAAAATTAATTAAATAACATAAAAAATATTTTTAATGGTGAAATATATATCTTTTCAAGAATTCTATTTATAGAATTTATTACATTACCTTTTAGAAATTTTGACGCCTTAATACATACCATATATTTATAGAATATTTAATTTTTACCCAAAAATATGATTATCTCTAGAAATTTTGAAAAATTGACAATTTCTTAATTTTTAAATGGTAAATGAAAAAATTATTATTATTTTTGAAAAAAAAATCTGAATATGTGAATTTTCACTTTAAATAAAAACATTATTTATAATAAAATACTATTTTTCACAACACTGAAAACTTTATGACCCTTAATGAAATTATATTGTAATTAATTAAATTATAAGTGAAAATTCACATATTTAGAATTTTTTTCAAAAATAATATAATAATATTTTTTTAATTGAAACAATGCATTTCCCAAATATACAATTTACATTTCATCATATCAAAATCTATTTTTTCAAGACTCATTATATAATCATTTATAGAGTAATAACTTAAATGGATATGTATATCTATTATTTTATTAAAATAAAAATTTAAAAATTCATATATCTTGGGTCTAGATACATAACCCCTTATTTCATGGGTATTAGCTCTAAGTGTATGGTGTGTGATTATGGTGTGTTCCTAAGGTGGTTTGGTGATCATGGTTTGGGTCATTACCTTTATAATATTTAAAATATTTTATAAATAGATTCACTCATGTTTTAGTTATTGAATGTTAGCCTGTTCTTGGTCTATGGGAAACCTTAATGATGTCACCACCCTCATAAAATCTGATAAATTGGATTCTTAAAGTACGATTCTATAGATTTATTCCATCAATTCTTCCATCTATGTCAATTTTATTTTATCATATCCTTTAATATATACTTACCTTAACAATCACTATTCCAGAGTTATGTGCATAAATTTCTTTTAAATATTACTTGATATATTTTATAATGGTCCAAAATTACCAAATTAGTGCATCTGTTTTCTATAAATACATTATATTACAAGTCAATTATTCAATCAAAAGGAAATTTAATTTATAAAAGATTAGGTTGTAATATTCTTCCGCCCTTTATAAATTCATCTATTTAAGTTTATTTTCATAAACTAAACCTGAAGAAGGTATTTTTGTTTCATCACCTATTATGATTTTCATGTCTCCGTCTCAAAATTAGGGTTCCACCACCACACTTTGAAAATGTTATTTTTCTTATTTCATAGAACTCTTTCACTAAAATATAAGAACGTAATCAACTTCTCCTCATATTCATGACCATTTTCCAATTATACCACTATAGGATTCAGTACATGTGATGGTTCTAGTATATACTACCTTGAGAGGGATACATGAAACACATGGTGTACTTGATATTGGTTAGGTGGAAGTACTACTCGATAGGCTAAATATTTGATGCAATCAATGATTTAAAAGCGGTTGATGTATCATGGAACAAGCATTCCCTTCTTTCCAAACATAATGACTTTTTTACATAGTGATATATGAAGGAATTCCTTCTCTATAAAATCAAACACTTGGTCTCAATGATAATTTTATGCATAGATTTTATATTGACTTTGTGAATATTTCCTATAAAATTTAATGGTTTGAAACTTATCTATAATATATTACATAATATTCGGCCCCCAAAGGTTCTAATTTCCAAAATCATTTTAAATGTTGTAATATAACACATCTTATGATACAAAGCCTCATAAGTTACTATTTAAACACTATAATGTAAACATTTTTTGTATAAGAACCCAACTTGGGGAAGGTGCTGGTCCCAACAACCGTAGAAATCCATTGAATAAGACCATGAGTTATCCTCTGAAGATTTAATTATTCTTTCAAAATGGTTATTTGTATAAGGGATATAAGTGATTCTAATGAAATTCATCATATCCAACATGTGCGGAAAGATTCTCATGAACCATGAGGTAAACCTCGGATCTCCATCGAACATAATAGAGAGTGGAACTACAAGCAGTATAACCACTTATCCAGTATATATATATATATTATTAATTCAATAGATAAATATTCCTTGATATAAATTAAATGTTCTAAAATTATAAGGAAATAAACTACCTCCCAGATGACATTATTTCCTTTAGTTTTCCTAGGTATTCATATTCTTAATTCCAAGGTTATTTTATCCAATTTATAAATAGGTGTATACAATGTTTATATTAAATCCTTATACTTAAATCATCAAACCTTGAATTTTTGGAATAACATGTATTGGGATAAAAATTATATAATCTCCCTCTTTATTTTATCCAACCATATTCTTTTCTTCAGATCATTATATATATTAGTGTGTCCTAGATGAATATAGAATGTTGATCTATATGTGTAATATAGAAGTTCCCTCTTCATATATGGTTTCTATGGGACACATATCAAGTTTCCAATACATATAAATATATCTTTATAGGATTTTATCTCTATAATATTCCTTACCATTCTCAATAGCTCATCATCATCATTTTGGACCTCCTTGATACCCTCACAAATAGATGGTTGAGTAAATATTTGGGAAATGTATGATGATGATCCTTTTATTTTTCCCATGTATATCTTTTGAATGTTTAAAAAAATTGGATGCCTCTTGATTTGTATCATGGATTAGGTTATAGGATCTCTGGTACTCATAGAATCTTCTATTTTCATATTTTTAGGATGTTAATGGATTGATCAATCATAATCTTTGATCATCTATAACATCCATGCACTATTGTAAAACTATGATATACCAACAGTTTTTAACCATTTTTATCTGCCCCAAAACCATTGTTATATACTATACTAATGGTTCTTTGAACCATGTGGAATATAGGCATTAATGTATGGATATATAAATGGGTTTCTTTGAAATCATGGTTTTATCTCGATGCCATATTTGAAAACCCATGGTTTGAAGATCACTATGGGTATAAAACTAAACCAATTCTTCTTGAAACTATGGGTATAGAGACCTATCAAAAAATGATTTACACCAATATTTTAGTGAACCCTTGTTATATCTTCCTATCCCCAATGCACATCAGCACCCCCATCCGGCACTGCTCACAAAATGTGTATATAAATTACAAAAAATGGTGCAAATTTAATGTAGTCCAATTATCTTATATTTATAATTTAACCATCTATTAAAAAATAGTTTTCAAACCATTTATAATATTATAAAAGATATATACAATCCATGCCATCAATTAGTTTTAGTCATTAAATATCATCCAAACATGTCTCTTTACTATAAACTCAAAAATGGATGGGATAAATATCTCCCTCATCGCCACTAATGAAATAATAATCATCACCAGTGTCCTTATAGGAATCATCACATGGATCATCATCATAATTATCATCATCATCATCATCATCATCATCGCAACCACCAATAGTATCATCACTATTAATGCCACTACAAACCTCATTTTCATCACTCAGTTCATATTATAAATAGTTCATTTTTTCCATATATGAATCAAAACAACAGAATCCTCCAATGGAATAGATAGGAATATAACTTATATAGCTTTCCTAAACTTCTGGGTGACCAGTTTATCCATTTCATGCTCATATATCACTCTCTTTTTTTGCCTAATCTACTTATTCATGAGGATTTTATAACATGGCACTATGAGAGATTTCATAGGTTTTCAATGAGGGAAAATACCTTGTCCATTCGATGTTCTTCTTGGGTTAACATGAGACTCTCCATAGGTGCTCCCCACCTAATATCTATCTCAAATGATCATTTGGCCAAAAACATTCCCCTTTGTTCTCCTCAAGTGCCTCTTAAGAACACCATTGAAAGAATAAACCTGATATTTAATTATGTATGTTTCAAAATTGGAAATACCAATAAAAATACTTACAATATTTTTTTGTGTCTATGTGTTTATATCAATTCTATAATTTTTCATCCAAATTGATCAAAATAAATTTTCTTGTGGAACACGACCTTTGATACCCAATATCTTTTGCTACAAATGAAATTGATTACTATTTTAGTACATTATTGAATAATCTAAAATTGATAAACCAACCCAAAAAATTACTATTGTGAAGACAAATGGAATAACCGTCTACTCACATCAAGTTATACCCTTACCACATTAGATTCAATTATAGTGGTGATTCACTATGTGTTACTAACTTCAATTATTACATTAGATTAAGATTCAAGGGAATGAATATTCTTTTGATTAAGTGAAATTAAATTTAAAATGGTATGCTATGTTAGATTAATAATATAGTGGGAAGGTCATATAAATGTAAACAATTTAAGCTACATTTTATTAAAACAAAACCTAGAAAGGATAAAAAATTTATCCATT
Organism: Viscum album; assembly: GCA_963277665.1. NCBI lineage: Eukaryota > Viridiplantae > Streptophyta > Magnoliopsida > Santalales > Viscaceae > Viscum > Viscum album. The sequence continues at coordinate 182,463,319 of OY728130.1, forward strand.
AAATAAATCCATAAAATGGGAAATAATCTAACTAGATAATATGCTATAAATTAAAAATGAAAACTACATCAGTTAACTTCAGGGTAATTATCCATTAATTGTTTCTAATTATGAAGTAATTGTATCATATATTATAATTCATAAATGATATCCATATCAGTTTACTACATGGACACTTTACATCAATAGATATAATAGTGTGCTACTGTACACTCACACGATGTACCAATAGAGGAATTACCATCTCCCTCATGAAGAAATCATTTTTAGAGAGTTCGTTCCTTAACAGCTTTTTAATATTTTATATTTATTTAAATGGAAGATAAATATTCATTTAATTATAAAATTTAATACCTGAGGAATAAAAAAATTAATACATACTAATAAGAATATTAAACTTTGGTATGAATTTGATTTCTCTTTTATGTTCAATTCGGTTTGATTCTATTTATGTTACATTATTTGGTTATTTAGTCACATGGTTTTTTTTCATTTGGTCATTTGGTTAATTTTTTGGTTACGATATTTAGTATTTTTTTCATTTGTTTATTTATCCAATCCAAATATAGTATTTTACATATTTATTTTAAGATCATTTTATTCATTTTCGGTTAGGATGTTTCTTTAATTACTGAGTTATGTAATTTGTTTCATTTTTAGGTTCGGTATTTTCATATATTTTTTCATTTTGTCATTATCCTATATCATTTGGTTCATTTTATATGAGGTCATTGTGGTTGAGTAACGGTAGAACATTTTATTATTTTTTGGATCAACTTTTTTTTTGTTAAATAATTTGGTTTGGACATTTTTTTTTCATATATTTTCAATATTTTTCATTTTTTACATTGCAAGAAAATATATGTTTAATTATAAATTTAATGCTATTGTAATAAGAAAATCCATGCATTATAATTAGCATGATAAACTTGGTTATGATATGTATTCTTCTATTTTGATCATTTTGGTCCAATTATATTTCTGTTTCTTTATTTTCCTATTTAGTCACTTGGTTATTTTGGTCATTTGGTTCATTTTTTTGTTGGGTTATTTGGAAATTTGGTCATCTGTTCATTTGGTTAATCAGTCAGATTATTTTCCATATTTTTTTAGAAATTTGATTCATTTTGGGAAATGGTGTTTTGTTCATTAGTGAGTTGTGTCTTTTTGTTCTTTTTTGGGTTATATATTTCCCATATTTTTCTATTTGGTCATCTCAATATATCATTTTTTTTCATTTTATGTTTGGCATTTTTTTATTTTGGTTAGTCCCTTTTCTTCATTTTATGTTAAGTCATTTGTTGTGGTGTATAATTTGGTTTCTTTTAGTAAATGTTATTTTTTTCACCGTGGTTTAGGTCATTTTGGGTTCAGCTATTTCCATCATCATTGGGATATATCATATTTGTGTTAGGTCATTTGGTTTATTTTGGGCTTAATTCATTTGGATAGTTTAGGGTTTCTATAATTTTTGGTTATTTTATTTGGTCATTTTTGCATTTTTTTTATTATATCAATTCATTTACATGGATTTATAATATTTTTTTCTTTTGGGTTATGTAAATCTACTCATTTTGGGTAATTGCTTTTTAGGGTTGGTTATTTTCTCCATTTTGTGTCATCTCATGTATATATTATTTTATTAGGTTTATTTTTGGCCTATGTCTTCTTTGGGTCACAAATTTTGGTTAATTTGGTCATTTCGTCATTACTTTTACTTGTATTGGGTCATTATATCAATTTTTAATATTTATTTATTGGCTAATTAATTAATTTTTGGTTATATTTTTTGGATTACAATGAGATAGTCTATTTAATTCATTTATTGTTAGGGTATTTGGTTCATCATGTGTTACATAAATTGATTAATTCTAGGATAGATTATTTGTTTTATAAAGTTTTTTTAAATAATAAGTACTTAAACATTTCCCTTGAGGAATGATAAATTAATTGAATCTTATTTTAAATGATAGAAGGATTAAATTGAAATATCAATGAGGAGTTAAATTTAAATCATATAATGTAGTATATGTAGATTTCAATGGGGATTTAATCATGCTTGGATACGTAATTTCAATGGAAACTGGTGGGATCATGAGGAAATCATTCAAGCATTAAATTATAGAACAAATGGCATTTTCTTCCTGATATTAAAGGGAATCATGAGAAGAAAACATAATTTTTCGTGTGAAAATAAAACTAAATGGGATATTTCCATCCTTATTTATTAATGTGGAAATTATATTTTTATATTTTCGGACTATGTGATTTTGTTTTAGGACTGCTTTAAGTCCATTTTATGAAATTTTAAATCCTTTTTATGAATATTAATGTTTTCATTCATATTGAAAATAAAAATAATATGGTATAATCACTTTAGTTTGGTTTGATTCTATTAAATTATGTTTATAATGGTTTGAATAGACTATAGAAAATGGCATGTGAGAATATTTTATAATTTAAATGAATAATATTTTCTAAAATTAGTTTATAGTATTAAAAATGAAACTAAAATAAATCATGGAAATAATGAACACAAAATAATCAAGTTGAACTACGATGAATGAATATAGAACACATATTGTTGTGCCAATAATACCATTAGTGGATTAAAGAATTTATAAAAGTGTTGGATCCCTAATATATTCCCTATTAGTTGTTGAGAACATCTAAAAACAACAAGCATTTAGTCTTGAAAATGAGTGAAAATCACTTGAAAGAGCAAAAAAAAATATTTTTAATTCATTGGATGAACTGTTACAATTTTGGGAATAAGGGACATGATTTTTAGGATTATTATTCATTATTTTTGGAAATTTAAAATATTCTATTTGTAGTTCACTATCAACATTAATAATCTGGAATCCTATCTTATAAAGGGATCCCCCCAAATTTTAACTTAATCCAATAAATCGCTTAGAATTACTTAACTAAATTGATATAGATATTATATCAATTCATATAAAATCACTTGGATCTTATCATTCTATGAAATTATAGTTCACCCCATAGTGTCCATATACATTATTGCATCTTTATCTTTGTATTTTCTTCTAAGGCATCCTAAAAAAAAAATGATAATAATAATAACAATTATCTTTCTAAATAAACCATTTTAGATTAACAATACCTTAAACTAATTACTTTTCTAATATAGAATCATTTCTTGGTAATGTGTTTTCGGGAAGATGGTACATTTTCTAAACCAGAGCTAACAATACTCTTCCAACCTACATATAACTCATGCTTATATGATCACCACAACTCCCCAAGATCTATCAATTGTAAAAACACAACAACATCACCATTAGTAAATATAAAATGATGTTTAAAAAAAAAAGTGAATTCATATAAATACAACCACAATATAGATATGAATTTAAAAAAATATCCTTATCTCTACACATTCATTCTCATTACTTTTATTCTAAGTAATCCTCCATGAAGTTGGATTCAAAGGAATGATATCATTGTACTTGGATAAAGTTTTAATAAAACTTCTACGTTGTCTATAATTTTTATGTATCATTTGTTTAAATTAATTCTAATATACCATTATTTATATTTGATGATTCTAGGCTTCACTCATATGAGTGGAACAATGTCAACTAATAGTTAATTCCACTAAATACGATAAGAGAATAAAAGTATAATTTTTTTTAAAGGCCATGACCTTTTTTATTGAATAAAAGTAAAAAGTAAAAAACAAGAAAAGGAGTAGTATGGGGCCTCACAAATTGTTAATATCCCCATTATGAGGCACCAAGTTTTTTCATTATCTTCTCCACAATCTATAATTCTTTATCTTGTATGGCTCATGAGTCTGTGCCTCGGCCTCACCTACGCCCACAACCTGGGAAGTGGAGTGCTTCTAATTTTTTCGCTTTTTGGAGGAGACTTTCAATATCTCAGCCATCTTGTTCTTCACTGGTTGAGCACAAGATTGCTCTGCCCTTTTAAGTACAGGAGAATACACCTGCACAGGAGGAGGTTTGGTATCCAAATCCATAAATTCCTCTTGTTTACAAGATTTTAGGGATTTAGGAGGACTGGTGGAGGCATTATCTTACTCATTTGCAGAGGAAGCAGCAGATGAATGCACCTGAAATCCAGTTTCAGAGCAGCCCGCACCTGTGCAGTCAGTAGATCCATCAGTGTAATGCACATGAGTTTGAATAATATCATTCTCAATGCATTTGTGAACTATTGTAGTGGGGGGAGCAGCAGGGGGGCATTCAGTAAACGAAAACTTGACCCATGTATTGCTAAATGAATAGAACCCTCCACAACTAGAGAACATGCATCTTGTGTTCTAAGTTCCTCATTTAATCGGGATTTACATGTATGGCCTTTCTCAACAATATCAGCCCATGATCTACTCTTTTCATAATGTTCCATAGTGCCTACAGTATGATTTTCAACCTCACTGGGTCCAGAATTTTGAGCCAAGCTCCTCTCTCCAATCTGTTTACACACTTGATGAGTTTGTGGATCATGAACCCACAACTGAGAATTCTGTGCAATAGTATCAGACACCCTATTGGTGTTTTATTTCAGCACTTTGATCTTTTTGAAGCATAGATTAGCATCATTTCCATGAGTAGAAAAAAAAATTCACAGACAACAGACCTCCTACAATTAGAGGAATCATGACCAATAACTCTACATTCTGGATAGTATTTGGGCATATTTTCAAATTCGATTCTCAACTGAAGCTCCTCTTCTTCAGTATAAAGATAAAATTTATCCACGAAAGTAGAACCTAAGTCTATTTCCACCAAGAAATGGGCATAATTCCAAAATCTAGCTATTTCAGTTTCTCTATCAATATTTATAGGAACTCCTATCGACAAGGCAATATCATATAAAATTCTAGGATGCCATAGAATCCTGTTTAGGCCAAACACTTTAAGCCAAATTTGGATCTAAGAGTTACCAATTTCCATAGGTTTGAATTTTTGGTCCCATTCTCAGATGTTCAGCGCGCCTAGCTTGAAAAATATTGAACCGTACCCCCATGCCATCATCTTGAGTTCTTCGGAGGGGAAAAAAGGTGAAAAAATTCTCACCCCAGTGGGACACACTTTCAATTAGAGAAGCCCCAAATATCGGAAAGACTTTGTGTGAGATGCTCGGTCATCCATGGATCAGATCCTCTGGGCAAGATGAGTCGAGCTATAATTGAGTGAGCCCTAAGTTCTAGTCTCTTCGCGACTGCCTCTGGATCCACCTTGACATGTGCGATGTTGCCCTTCGTACGTATACCAACATTCGAACCTTTGAAAGGAGAAATAGTTATACTGTGTCCACTAACCTTGAATGTGTTCGTTGCTGGCGGTCCTTCCTCTGCAGGAAGACGATCCATCAATCTGGGAAAGACATGTCTGTGAGAATCAAAACGTCCTTAGAAAAAGAAATCACTGGCCGTTGATTGCATGATCAAAGATAGCATGGAGTCTAAACCCTAGACTCCATTGGAGAGAAAAGAGGAAAGCTCTCGTCTGCCTGACATCCCCTTTTAAATTGTACTGGTCAGGAAGTATTGTATCTAGAATAAAAGTATAATTAATTCATAGCACAATAGCAAACAATGACATGAAAAAATTGTATACATTAATAAAAAACATGTTCTAGGATGATCATTAGCATATTATGGATCCATGGGCTATCATGGATTTCTATACTCTGAAGGATGTGCCTTTTCCAATACATGCACGAGGTCATTTCCATGTAGTGGAGTGGAAGGTAAAGGAGAATAATCATCAAATCTTGGATGGATAGTAGGAAATGGAGTTGAACTATAAATGGTAGGATAAGGATTTAAGGGGAGAGGATACATCATAGGATATAGATGTGGTATAGGTGGGAATATCCCTAGAGGAATCATAGGAATGGAATGAGAAGTATAGCCTAAATAAGATCATGATGAGGAAAGTACGATTGGGAACATCCTTGGAGGCTTAAGTAGAGGATGAAAAAGAGAGTAATTTGGGATTTCTGATAGCAGTTTCGAGTGTAAACGGGTATGAAGGGTGCTCTATGTATCCCTAGGATCACCCCTGCTCAGATCCATAATAGCAGGCTGAGGAGAAGCCAACTCTAGTTTAAATGGATTTCATAAAAAATGATAAAGAATAAGAACATGATAGTGAACATAATTTAAAAAAATGATACAGTTATTATGCTCACTAAGGGATCCGTAGGAGGCAACACTAGTTTATGAATTCATCGATCATCATAAAATAGTCTCTTCCTTTGAATGTATTCAATATCTTTCATAATCTGTATGAGAATAAAATGTAAATTTTTTAGAAACGGGTTTTAAAAATTAAAAAAACAACTTTTAAGTCAAAGAAGTCATATACAATATCATAACATGTTATAGAAACAATAATTTAAAAAATGTTATAAATTTTTGAAAAACCCATTTTAAACATGATTTTATCAATTTAATTAAATCTGATTAAATGAAATGAAAAAATAATAAAATAACCATATTGTTCCAAACTGAATCTAAGTTACATTAACTATAGAAGTACTGACACGGGAAACCCATATCATAGTAAATTAAATGAACTATGAACATATATTTTATCTTTTATAAATTAACCACCAATACATCAGGATCAACATCAATTCTCAGAGTTTGAAAATTCTAGTAAGATAATTCAATATTTCTATAAACACCAATGGGGGTGTAAATGGTGTCGATTTCATACCCACCTTTATGAAAAAATTGTCTTCGAATTACTTCAAAAATGACACAATAATCACTTCTTAGATGATCTTTCACATAAAATAATAGGTTTTACATTGATGTTATAAATATACGATTCATCAGTACCAATGTATTGAGTCATGTTAGTAACTATGAATCCACAGTCATTAATAAATGTACCATGTCTCATCATTTAATGAAACTATTTACATTTCATCATAGTGACATGGCCATGAGTTTAGTAATATAATAACAATATATTTTCAACAAGTTGATAATGATACATAATCATATTGAGGCCTACAATATGGGAAACCAGCATGATAGTCCATAGTTTCTTTTATTATAACACCATCATGTTGTGTTATCATTTTTAATGCCCTTTTAGTTGTAATAAATATATACCTACTTATTATTAATGATTTACAATTACGAACCACTGAATTGGGACCAAAATCTAATGTTATTAATCATTAAGAGATGTAGTCAATTGGTAAACACACTACATTAAATATATATATGAATAATTAACTTAAATTAATATATTTCTTTTAAGTTAATTATATTAATGTTCATACCATTGATTTAATCTAACCAAGACACGCTTTGCTATAAAAAACCCTTCTCCATATCTAAGGAAATATATTGATGAAAACGAATTTAAATTTTATTATGTTCCCTAAATAAAATGGAAATAAATGATTAAGTTATTTGGGAAATGAAATATTATGAGATAACATATAAATATTCAAATTACATACTTGACATAGTCATCAAACAAACTAGAGTTAAACAAGACTATACAATGTGCCATATCACACTCTAAATGTCTCCTATGTAATCAGCATAGGGAGGATGCCAATCATCTTTTTCTATCTTGTGTGACGGCCTCTGCTCTATGGAATTATATTTCTGGTTTATTTAATTACATATGGTTCTTTACTGACTCAATTTCCTTGTTATTAAAAAATTGTACTAGATATGATATTTCTCTACAGATAAAAAATCTTCTCCTGGCGGTAGTGGCGGAGCTTCTACATGAGATCTGGTACGTTTGAAATTATCTCATTAACAATAATCACCCTCTCAATCTAAATGTAGGGAAAGCTCGGATTCTTCTTGCGGTTCATGAAGTTTCCTCAATACAAAAAGACTGTTGTAACAACTCAGTTGGTGAATTTGTGATTCTTCGACAGCTCCGTGTTCCTGGAATCTACCCAAAGCCCAAACACTCATTTGAAGTGTTCTGGAAATCTCCAATGCCAGGATGGACGAAAGTGAACGTCGATGGCACCTCCAAAGGAAACCCAGGACCTGCCAGTTTTGGTGCCATCTTCAGAGACTCAGCTGGGCGGTGTCAGGGCTTCTTCTATGTTGGATGTGGTCACTCTTCTTCTCGAGAGGCGGAAATGTTGGGGGTCATTCATGCTGTTGATTTTGTGCTTCAAAGAGGTTGGATAAAGCTCTGGATAGAAAGTGATTCAACCACTATCATTCATGCCATCTGGAATGGCAACATCCATCTGGCCTGGACACTTACTACACGTTGGATGAATTGTCTGAATTTTCTCCATGGGATGGACTATATAGCTACTCATGCCTACCGTGAAGTGAATGTTGTTGCTGATGCTCTTTCCAACAAAGGAGTTCATCAGAGCATGACTTGGACGGACTCTATTCTTTCTGACTTACTATACCTTTTTGATAGAGATTGTAAAAAAATCCCATCTTTTTGCCTCTTGTAATCCTTTTTTGTTTATCAATAAATTGTGCTCTGGTCTTTGACCAAAGCATTACCCCTAAAAAAATCTTGAAGGAATAATTTATCCAATGTATATGACCTAATAATACCTCTTGTTTGATTAATAGATTTAAATAGAGGCTCAATTTACCTATACTTCTCATCTGGGTTTCTCATTTTCCAATTACGTCATGTGCTCGCATCTGACAAATTCATTGACAAAATTCCTTATATTCTTCTGCTTGATAACCTATCACAATGGAACCTTCATGATGACTATAAGTTTGTGCATAATATTTCTTTTTAGACATATTTCTTTTTTAGGATAAATCCTCATAAAATAAATCGGTCCATCAAGAATTTTATTAGTTGGAAGATGATATTTTAAATGTAGCATGCAAGTGAAAAATAATGGAGGAAAATTTTTTTCTCCAACTCATACAAAATTAATGGATCCTATTGATTTATTCTTTTCAATAAATAATTAGATAAAATATTATCATAATAGTCCCTAAAATAATAGAATAATTAAATCACCATCACCCTTACATTATTGAATTTTAATTGTCATATTGCTATTGAATCAATTCAAGAAGCAAGACGTGATAATAATGAATTTTTAGGGATATTAGTTTCAAATACATTTTATAAACTTATTTAGATTTATTGTTATAATAACCATTAGGAATAATGATATTATCCAATACATCTAGAAGTTTATCTATCTCTAAATGTATTATCTTAGAATAAGTAAAAGGAACATTCCATTTAGTTTCACTAATAGACACATGATTGAATTCTTCTTGGATACCCCAATCCAACAAGTCTGGTTGGGATCCTAAGTCATATTTTATCTTCCCTTTGATATTTAAAAGAATTAAAATAAACATTTCATGTATATTTTTTTACCAATGTTCATTATGTCTAAACAATGAAATAACAAATTGACTGACTCACATGGTATCTCAAAAAATATAGTTTCTTTTTCAAATTATAAGTGCATTTAGTGTCAAATTTCATCCTATATTTAGATTTCTTCAGACATATCCATAATTTAATGATGGAATATTTTAATTCATCTATAACATTACTTCCAAAGATACACTGATTTGTATGTTTAGTGTGAACATTATTTTCAAAATTTAAATGAATTTATCCTATATTTATGATTCATTGTCCATAATCACAGATCCCCCATTAAACAAAAAATAAAAGGATATTTAAGTCTTCTTGATCATGTAATATTCATATAAATTGGTCATGATAGTTTTCCCTTTATGCTCGAACTAGAAATAATTTCATTTGTTTGAAATTATTTATAGTCCATAGTGTTTGAGTTGGTGGCCTAGAACCAACTAATTTGTACTTTTTTGATTAATAAATACCTTATCACATCTTAATTTTTCTTCTGCATGAAAATGCATGTGATAATGTCCTAAGGATAGCTGTTAAATTAAAGGATCATATTGGATCCCTGCTATGATGAGAACCTAGAAGTGTCGTAATACTGGTCTTAAATATATGTTCTATGGCCGGATCATGTTATTTGAGGGACACAAATAATACAGGACATTAGGGTTGAGGACTCATAAAAATTTGAGTCACCTTCTCATGGTGTGCTCCCTTGGAAATTTACAAGAGGATATTATGAGAACGAGACCCTCTAGTAAGAAATTCACATTTCATAGTGTCATTGGTTGTTCCTATCTACGGACGTGTGTATTGATCCTTTGAATTTAATATTATTATGAATGGGTATTACCACTTTTCCACTTAGATGTATTGATGAAAATAGTGAAGAAACACTGTTCGTAGTGAGGTAGTATATGTTGGGTGTGTCACGAGTGAGATTGCATTAATAGATAATGTGAGAAAGGATTTGTCCCTTCTGTTCCATAATGAAAGTAGATATCTCAGGGCCTTTTATAGAATTCATATATCCTAAATAAATATATGTACACGATGAGTAATTTGAATGTTCAATTACAGTTATTCAAAGAAATAATAATCGATCACCTGGGTTGATGGAACTCGCATGAAACCTTCTTGATTTGAGATATCGTGAAAAAGGGATTACATTACATAGGAAATGTTCGTAGGAGGTGACATGTCATTGTGGAGTTAACTTCATTCCCTATGGCTTCCTTGGCATGTTCCTAGATACTAATCTTGGACTTTAGGTAGGCTCCACCTAATGTCATTAGGAAAGAGGCATAGAGGGTCACACACTTAGTGTGTCCAAGTATCTCAGTTAAGTATTAATTTAACAAGTTGAAAAAAATATTATTCCCAACTGTGGTTTAATAATTATTCATATAAGTCCCTAGCCTTAAACCTTATTTAATCTTGAGTTACTACAAGATTACACATAGAGGATCTTTTCAGGTTTAGAGTTTTAGAGAATTAGATCATGAAACATGAATTACATTCCACATATAAACAAAGTGGTTACATAAAGATAGTATTCTTCTTTACCATCAATGGAAACATATTTAAAATAAAACATGGATTCTTTCTTGACACTTCCTTGACACTATCATCATATCATGTACCTTTCCCTTGACCTGTGAAAAACATTTCCAACAAAACATGGGATGAGCATAAAAAGCTCAGTAAGGGATATAAAAATATGGAAAGGAAACATGAGTACATGTATACATAAGAATGAAATCATACATTACCCATAAAACATAGGCACTTTAACATACCTCATAAAATAATGAATAAAGCATAGAAATCATATGACATAAAGGTAACTTGAGACATTCCTAACATTCTTACGTAGGGAGTAACCCTCTTAGTTACGTTTGGAATACCCATCACAGTATATTCCCAAAATCTCTTCGGAGAAACATTAACGTTTCACTCCTTCGCATTACCCAATGCATTGGAGAGCTATATCGGGATCACCCGCCCTTAGTTTATCATGGAACCACCCGTCTTCATAATAATGCCCAAGAACCTCAACATAATCGTATCACATAAAACATGCATAAAGAAAACATAACATTTCCACCTTTCAATCACAAGATATCAATACAACACATTGATAGAAAAACATTATGAAAACAATTTTCAATACCAAAATAAAAGAAAAGTAAAACATGGTATTTATTTTCTTTTAAAAAAAAGGTATGGCTTGTAGAGGAAGCCGAAACTCAAATAATGGTCACGGTGGCGGAAAATTCATTGTCACCACATACGTACGACAAAAACATTCCCTTTTGTCATTTGGTAAAACGCTTCATATAAAAAAGATTACTTTTGGATAACCGTAAAAGTAAATGGGGTTTATACACCGTATAAAATAAGGTTGTGTATAAAACAAAATACGCCTCAATGAAAGGTGATTGAGACGAAGTCCCGTACAAAGACGGTATCCTTGGTTTAAGGATAAATCAATTACATAATTATGTGTGACAAACGAATACACAAAATATAAGTGGATATTAACTGTAAAATAATCAAAGGTCATTCACACATATTCAAAGGATGACATATTCAATAACTACATGTTGAACCCAAAGAAATTGAAATTGGGTTAAGAAGTTCCCTTGACAGCCTGATGGCGCCACATGAGAGATAAAAATTGTATCTCATAACTTGGACATAAAATTTAAATCAATAAGGATATATGAGAACATATCCCAACATAACAATATGTAAATTAAAAGACCCAACAAAAGAAGTCTTTTAAAAAGAGGAGGGTGAAAGGTTCCCTTACCGACTTGGCTATCTTTCAAAACATACACCTCATGAAATAAGGACAATACATCATTGATGTAAATACTCATAAATGAAAGTATATTACACAAATAGTAGAATAATGGGCAGTACATACACCACTCAAAGAAAATTGTGGAAAATGTAGCATAAATCTCACGAGAATAAAAGTGAGATGAAAAATCCCTTACGAAAACTTGGCAGCCTAACAACGCCACATAAAACTTACAAAAATGGATTGATGAGATCAAATAGGGTATATCATCATATTAACGTTATTTTTATAGAAATCGGAATATAAAAGAACATCCCCCAACATAACAAAGTGGAGCTTAAAAGAAGGGACATAAAGGAGAGTACATAAAAAGAAAGAGAGAGGTTAGATCTCTTACGAAAATTCGGCAGCCTAACGGCGCCACTCAAAACTCCCAAAATGGATTGATGAGAGAGAATAGGGTCTCTCATAATATGAACATAAAAATTACAGTAATAGTAATATAAAAGAACATCCCAATAACAAGAAATATTAGCTTTAGAAGGAATGGCATGAAAGAGTGTACTTAAAAAGAAAGAGAGGAGTAAGATCCCTTACCTCAAGTCCAACTTGTCTTGTTCATTTCTTTATATTACTGAATAATAAACTTTGGTCAATTAATAATTGCCTAAGTACCTCCTTTATAGATTATTATTCAGTTAATATAACATATTATAATTTTATAATAATTTTTTAATAATGTTAGTTCATATCAGATGTTTTTGCCAATGTTTGGTACATGAGTCAAAAATGAACTTGTTTGAAAAAAGATTGCCCATGTAGTTATAAGTAAATAATTTCCATAATAGTATTAATGATTAAAATATCATATATATATCCAGTAAATATTAATTTTATACTATTCCATATCATTTGGAGATAGAAAACTAAAAGCACCGTTCATGGAGCCGGTAGGTCGTACGTACGCATGAACGCTACTTTCATTTTTTGTCATATTAATGGAACAAAATGAGAGATATATATATGTTATAATTCCAGAATCATATCCATAATTTAGATGTAATATATTACATATATATCCATTATATATATGTACTTATAATATTACATAACATTTTGAGATAAGAAATGAAATGTACCGTTCATGGAGACGGTAATCCGTACGTACGCATGAACGCTACTTCCATTTCTATTTCATATTTAATGGAATTAAAACATAATGATACATAATAGTATTTTAATTCCAGTATGGTATCATATATAATATCATTAAATATATCCTTTATACGTACCACATATGGTATTAATGAATCAAATCACTTTGAGGGGGCGGTAGTCCGCACTTCCTTAAATGAAGATATCGTGTTTACCCATAATGGAAACCATAAAGGTACGCCATAAATGAAAAATACAGAATCTTAAGTAAAACATAAACATATTAGATATCATATATAAATATAGTGTCATCTTAATGGCCACCTTTTAATGTGTTAGAAGAATGGTGAACAATCATCGTTTCGGGAGGCAGAAATTCTCCATCCACGGAAACAGTATGTTCTTTAACCATTAGATGTAGGTGTGTGTAAGTGTATCTCGAATAATTATTATAAAAACATCCTAGTATATTGAAGATACTGAATTTGTTACAAAATAAATGAATAAAAAGAGTTTAGGGGGTTGGAGAAGCAAAATAAAACAAAAGGACACAAGTGAAGACATTACCTTAAAATCGGGTAACTCCCTTTGGTTTGAGATCAAAGGCTTCCTTAGGAAGACTTATTCCCAAAGTGAGGCTTCAAGGAGTAATATAGGGAAGTCTAGAGACAAAATGGGCAGGGTTTGGCCGAGCCAAAGTCTTTGGGAGTGTGGGTAAGGAGGTAGAGGTGGGGGCCTTTTATAAGAGGAGAGGAGGGGCACTCTTGTGAAGTTACAAAATGTTACTTTATTTTCAAAAGAGTTTCGGATTTTAAAGGTCCCACATTGATGTATTTCTAGGATAAGGTGATAAGGGTTCGAAATCCACTCATCCAATAGGTTTTGTACATGTGTAGGTATTAGATATTACATTATCTTTCCATTTTATTTAAATCGTTAAATAATGAGGTCATCGCTGCATCATCATGATGTCATAAATAATTTAATTTATTTAATGTCTAAAAATTATTAAAAAAATACTATGATGTAGGAATTATTTTTATATTTCCAATGACTATTTATAGTCAAAAATATGACTTGTATAACCCCATGTAAATTTTTTTTTAGTAAAACATCTCATGTTTGTGTCATTTTTACTTTAACATTAAATAAAAAGATATTTATGTCATTTCCCAACCAAAGTGGCTCCATGGGGTCCCCAAGTTGACCCATGGATTTTTTTGTTCGGCAATGACACATAAAATGAGGGTAGGACATGTGTCTAGGTCATTTCTATTTATTAAAACATTATTCTTACCATAAACTACACTAATTACCTCTAATCGCGATTAAAAACATAATAAGTTACTATTCACCAAAAAATTATTTTTATCCCATTGAACCACATTTTACTTCTTAATGACAACCATTTATGTCGCATTTTTGAAATTCAAAACACAAATATGGAAAAATTTTATTTAAACAGAAAAAATCAGTTTTTATAAGTACCACTTAGTGGTTTCACTATTCATCAAAAATTGAAGTTTTTCAGAAAAATCCCAAAAATTCTCCCTAAGCTATATTTGATATTCCGAATTCAAAAATGAAGTCTATTTTACAAAATTAAAAACATATAAGTCACATTAATTAATTTAATGATTAATTCCCGCTGTCAGAGTAAATAGCTTGTTTTTATGAAACAACAAGAATCAAAAGATTGACACTAGTTTAAGTCTGATTTCAAAGTGAAATTTATTCCAAAGACCAATATTGGATTTAATGGTTAAAATATAATCTAATTTAACTTTAAAACCAATTAAAAAGATAATCTAATCATATAAATAAATTAGATTAAAAAGAGGTTTTGAATTAAAATACAACATTTTACACTATTCATTAAAAAATGAACTTTATCGGAAAGACACCAAAAATTTACTCAAAGTGAATTTTGATGTCCCAATTCTTAAGAATAGTTTTATTTGGTCCAATATAATGTATAAGAGTGAACAAGACTATATTTAATGATGGTTCGCCATCAAAAGGCGATAAGTGAACCTTTAGTGAAAACTAGGGCATATATGCCTAAAATTGAATTCTTTCCGTATTTTAAGCCTTTATCTTTTATTGGATAAATATAAAAACATTTAAAAACATATATAATCATATTTTAGTTATTTATATCTATTCCCGCCAATACAACGGGTACATGTTAACTACCATTTAAAATAATTTTATTTTATTATTAGAGTGCAACGTAAGATTCCCAAGAAACTCGTTGTTGCGTGTTGGGTACGCCATCGAGCATAGCGTCCCCTTTAAAGTCATATTAATATTTTATTCACAAATATGGATAAATATGAAAATTTAATATTCTTTATTTACCTAGGGTGTTACAATTCATGGATCCCTAATCGCATTTATTTTGACACTAGTTATTCGAGAGAATGTATTTTGGGAAAAATAATATATTTATTAGAAAGTAATGTAGTGATATTTATTTGAGAAATAAATAGTCATTCTTCAAGGTCTAATAAATGTGGAGGAGGAAATTATGAAAAATGGAAAATAAAAGTACACACCGTGTATATTAATATATACACACCGTGTAGTTTTTTTGGTAATTTATGAGAAATAATATTATTTATTTAATTAAAACTTATTAGGTGTAATTCGCAAGGTGCATGTCAAGTAATAAAAATAATCAACTTTTATTATTAGACATGGGGTTTTACTAATAATTAAATTAAATGAATAAATTCATTCAGGTAATTAATTCATTTTATTATTCTATATAATTAAAAATCCCAATTATATATTTCTCATTAGCCTAGCCAATTTGAGTGGTTGTGCACAACGGATTTGGAAAAGAACATAAGCTAAGAGAAAATTCTTTTTCCACCCAGAACACTCTCAAGCTATGAGAGAGAGATCCACCTCCACTGGATCAAGGCAATCGAAGGAGGACATTGAAAGTGAAGGCACTTCTGTGATAGCACCCAGATATCCCTACAGTGACGTCCATAGATACATGGAGAACTTGTGGATCAACGCTAGAGGAATCATACACTTGAATTATATGACGCAATGATGGATCACATCAGATCGTGACTGGAGACATCAATGAATAATGAATTCCATCAAGGTAATTCTTGTCAATTAATTAAATTGATTATAACCAACATGTGATGATCCTCTATATAGTTCCAGGACTCCTCTGTTTATTTTTTGTTCTTTGTTCTATTCCAAAGATCTTGTGTTTTATTATCATGATAGATCTCAGATTGATCGTTGTTAATGCTAAAATTAAAGTTGGGTACACCCACGAACGTGCTTCCGCTGTGCATGAAACCTACAAGTGGTATCAGAGGGAGTCATATCATTGATTATAATTATTTATTTTTTCATTGTTGATTTACATATTTAATAATTTAGTTGTTTCATTTCAAGTTAATCATTTATTAAATATGAATCTCGAGAACTGTTCCTCCTCTCCCATTTCTCGTTCACCTTACAGAAATGGATTTTTATTTTTATTTTAATTTAAATAAAATAGATCATCCCATTCGGAGGTTCTAAACATTATTGGAAATACAACACCAAAATAAATGGCGTGTATTCGGAAGTACACACCGTGTAGTCTAGGTTCAATGAATTAGACTAGTACGCCAAATCGGGCCATGTAAATGGATCCTATATAAGTCTTTAAGACTCCGTGTATTGACAAGGAAGAGGTCGCACACTATTTCAGGATTGCACGCCGTTTGGCCCACTGAACACAACATGTAGTCCCTTCGAGTTAGGGTTGGACCGTGTACCCCATTCACGGCTTGGCCAGATGGAAACCGTGTAATGCAGATAGTACATGGTGTATGTCTCATTGAACACACCGTGTACTCAGAAAATTTCCGAAGTAAATCTACACGTCATGTCCCTGGGAATCTACTTCGGATGGACAGTGAACAAAAGTACACTCTAGGTAGTCGGAACTACACATCATTTACTCATCCAAATTATGCAGATTTATTAAAATTTATAATTATATTATAAAAACCCTTGAGATGTGTACCATAGTGTAGGGGTAAATCTAAGGAACAACACGTGATAGGTGTTTTATATATATGTCTCTAATTTAACATCTAGAATTGTTCATTTCTACTCATTGGGTAGTTATGAACAGAAATTCACCAGGTTTCCTCCAAGGTACAAGTTACGTACCAGGATAATTTTAGAAAAAATTATTTCTTTAAAATTATGATGGATGAGAATCTAAAGGAAATTCAGAAAATGGGTTTATGATAAAAGGATTGATTAATTAAATATAATTAATTGATTTGAGCATGATTTATCTTAATCAAGAATGATTAAATAATTGAATGCTAGTTTTATTTATGAGTAAATATCATTTCATGCATGGATGATCATGATCTACACCAACACCTTTGTATGTGAATGGTTTATTTTAATTTATTTATCTAAATTAATTTTTTTTGGTTTACGAGCCTTCTTCTCATTAATAGGTAGGGCCGGCATGCACAAGGTTTCTTTTATGTAAAACCCATTTTACCTTTCACCTGCTTGTGAGATAAAATCATATGTAATGGATGGTTCTCTCAAGCTAGTAGAGGAAGCTCATGTTAGGAGCCAAGGTGAAACCAATCTAAGAATATAAAAAGGTAGTCAGGTGGAAAGCTCTAAACATGAACCCAAAAGGTTCAAAGTTCTTATCCCTTAGGTATTGCGTTATTTTATCAACCATTATATAAACTAACCAAAATAACATGCTCATGATCATACCATTTATTTTATTTCTATCAGTTTCAGGATTTATTTATTGTGGGTGTGTTTTCACGATCATAAAATTAATGAATTAAACAAGCATGCAAAATAAAACTAAAATAAGAATGGATTATGCATAAAATATTATCTTAGACAAGCTTAATCCCTTAAGTATATCCCACATAATATTAACAAGCATGTAATTAATGATAGTAAACTACAAATTTACGTATAATGATAAAATTCCTCAAAGAAATATTAATTCGGTATAGCCTTACATAATCTTAGTCAGAATCAAACCATAGTTCAAAGTTCTTGACCAATCCTAGTTAGGGCTCTTTCAATTATTGAGGAATTATAATTCAAGGTTTTGGGTTAACTTGACTTGGTTCACATCAGGGGTTGACTGTCACGGTGGGACATGGTGCGACCAAAAGGCAAAGGATGAGGAAATCAAAAATAAAAGTATTTCAGGATTGGGGAGTCGACTCAACGAATCAAGGAGCTGTGAGTTAATGCAGTTGGAATTTGGAATTCCTACCTAAAACACTTCATGGTTCTTAACCAACCCAAGTTGGGGTAATGCGAAGAGAAGTTTGGATCCTTTCCACTAGAATATTCATGCAATAGAATATTCTGAAGTCAATGGTGAGAGCTATTTGATTTTGATAAAATAGTTGGAGACTAATAAGTATTAATTTATTTATTTGTCTCAGTTTTATCATAATAAAGTACTAAACCATTTCTCATCTTAATTTGTAGAAACAACAAGAAAATGACTTCAAACATATCTTTATGAACCATGATCAAGAAGTAAAACTCTCTCACTAGCACCAATTTCCAAGAGTGGTAGAGGTTTTTAAGCATCATCCTTTTCCATAAGAAAGAATTGTGTGTGGTGAAAGAGAATGTTATATTTGTGCCTAGGAAAGAGGAGAGTTATGATGAACTATCTCTCTATATGAAACACATGGATGATGCCAAAAACATCCAATGTTTCGTGCTATCGTTCATGTCTAATGATCTATTTAAGAAACATGAAAACATGGACGTGTATAGAATGATGTCTCACCTTAAGGATCTCTACCATGAGAAGGAGAGATATAAGAGATATGAGATCTCCAATGCTTTGTTTACAACTAAGTGTGGAGAGTATGTGCCAGATGGGCCTCATTTAGCCAATCTTATTGGCTACATTGAATGCCTGGACATCTAAAGGATTAAGTTCCTAGATGAGTTTCATACAGATCTCATCCTATCATCACTTCCCAAGACCTTCTCTATCATTATTATCAATTATAACATGAACAAAAATGAGAAGAGTTTATCAGAACATCTGACCTTAATAAGTCAGGTAGATAAGGACATGGGGTGTGACAAACCCACAATTCTTATGGAGAATAAGAAAAGGAATTACAAGGCAAAGGGGCCAAGGAATTATAAATGGTTTGAAGCCCCCGAGAACCCTCCATCCAAGAAGGGGAATATCTAGAGGCATGGAAAGGAACTGGAGGTTGTATGTTTTTCTTGTGGAAAGAAAGGCCACTGGAAGAGGAACTGCACCCAGAAGAGTAGGGATGCTAAAGGTTCCTTCATTATTGAGTGTAATATTTCCATTTATATACATTGGATATTTGATATAGATTTTGGGGCACACATCTGTATTCAAATGAAAAAACCAAGTAGATTTAGAAAGATTGTCAGAGGAGAGGTGGATCTTCGTGTTTCCAATGGCTCGAGGCTTGCTCCATTAGCCATTGGCGATTACCATCTCTCGTTGCCAACTAGGATGATATTGGTTTTACATAATTGTATTATGTGCCTAGTTTTACCAAAAACATAATTTATATATCATTTTTAGATATGGATGGATTTATTTTCAAGTTTGGAAATAAGGGTTTCATTTTTTAAGAACAACGCATGTTATGTTATGGTGCATGTAAATAATGGTTTTTATGTATTAAATTACAAAAACCAAGTGTTGGAAATCGATAACAAAACAAACTCACATGACTCATACATCACCCAGTTGTGGCATCACCATCTTAGTCATGTAAATGAGAAGCGCTTGACAATGCTATGCCACGATGGCTATTTAGACTCTATTGAGCTAAAACCAATTGATAGATGTCACTCTTTTTTACAAGATAAAATGACCAAGCCGCCTTTTGGTGGAAAGGGTGAAAGGGCTACTAAGCTCTAGGATTTGTGCACACAGATGTGTAAACAGATTGGAGAGAGGAGCTTGGCTCAATGCATTTGTGAACTATTGTAGTGGGGGGAGCAGCAGGGGGGCATTCAGTAAACGAAAACTTGACCCATGTATTGCTAAATGAATAGAACCCTCCACAACTAGAGAACATGCATCTTGTGTTCTAAGTTCCTCATTTAATCGGGATTTACCTGTATGGCCTTTCTCAACAATATCAGCCCATGATCTACTCTTTTCATAATGTTCCATAGTGCCTACAGTATGATTTTCAACCTCAATGGGTCCAGAATTTTGAGCCAAGCTCCTCTCTCCAATCTGTTTACACACTTGATGAGTTTGTGGATCATGAACCCACAACTGAGAATTCTGTGCAATAGTATCAGACACCCTATTGGTGTTTTATTTCAGCACTTTGATCTTTTTGAAGCATAGATTAGCATCATTTCCATGAGTAGAAAAAAAAATTCACAGACAACAGACCTCCTACAATTAGAGGAATCATGACCAATAACTCTACATTCTGGATAGTATTTGGGAATATTTTCAAATTCGATTCTCAACTGAAGCTCCTCTTCTTCAGTATAAAGATAAAATTTATCCACGAAAGTAGAACCTAAGTCTATTTCCACCAAGAAATGGGCATAATTCCAAAATCTAGCTATTTCAGTTTCTCTATCAATTTTTATAGGAACTCCTATCGACAAGGCAATATCATATAAAATTCTAGGATGCCATAGAATCCTGTTTAGGCCAAATACTTTAAGCCAAATTTTGATCTAAGAGTTACCAATTTCCATAGGTTTGAATTTTTGGTCCCATTCTCAGATGTTCAGCGCGCCTAGCTTGAAAAATATTGAACCGTACCCCCATGCCCTCATCTTGAGTTCTTCGGAGGGGAAAAAAGGTGAAAAAATTCTCACCCCAGTGGGACACACTTTCAATTAGAGAAGCCCCAAATATCGGAAAGACGTTGTGTGAGATGCTCGGTCATCCATGGATCAGATCCTCTGGGCAAGATGAGTCGAGCTATAATTGAGTGAGCCCTAAGTTCTAGTCTCTTCGCGACCGCCTCTGGATCCACCTTGACATGTGCGATGTTGCCCTTCGTACGTATACCAACATTCGAACCTTTGAAAGGAGAAATAGTTATACTGTGTCCACTAACCTTGAATGTGTTCGTTGCTGGCGGTCCTTCCTCTGCAGGAAGACGATCCATCAATCTGGGAAAGACATGTCTGTGAGAATCAAAACGTCCTTAGAAAAAGAAATCACTGGCCGTTGATTGCATGATCAAAGATAGCATGGAGTCTAAACCCTAGACTCCATTGGAGAGAAAAGAGGAAAGCTCTCGTCTGCCCGAAATCCCCTTTTAAATTGTACTGGTCAGGAAGTATTATATCTAGAATAAAAGTATAATTAATTCATAGCACAATAGCAAAAAATGACATGAAAAAATTGTATACATTAATAAAAAACATGTTCTAGGATGATCATTAGCATATTATGGATCCATGGGCTATCATGGATTTCTATACTCTGAAGGATGTGCCTTTTCCAATACATGCACGAGGTCATTTCCATGTAGTGGAGTGAAAGGTAAAGGAGAATAATCATCAAATCTTGGATGGATAGTAGGAAATGGAGTTGAACTATAAATGGTAGGATAAGGATTTAAGGGGAGAGGATACATCATAGGATATAGATGTGGTATAGGTGGGAATATCCCTAGAGGAATCATAGGAATGGAATGAGAAGTATAGCCTAAATAAGATCATGATGAGGAATGTACGATTGGGAACATCCTTGGAGGCTTAAGTAGAGGATGAAAAAGAGAGTAATTTGGGATTTCTGATAGCAGTTTCGAGTGTAAACGGGTATGAAGGGTGCTCTATGTATCCCTAGGATCACCCCTGCTCAGATCCATAATAGCAGGCTGAGGAGAAGCCAACTCTAGTTTAAATGGATTTCATAAAAAATGATAAAGAATAAGAACATGATAGTGAACATAATTTAAAAAAAATGATACAGTTATTATTCTCACTAAGGGATCCGTAGGAGGCAACACTAGTTTATGAATTCATCGATCATCATAAAATAGTCTCTTCCTTTGAATGTATTCAATATCTTTCATAATCTGTATGAGAATAAAATGTAAATTTTTTAGAAACGGGTTTTAAAAATTAAAAAAACAACTTTTAAGTCAAAGAAGTCATATACAATATCATAACATGTTATAGAAACAATAATTTAAAAAATGTTATAAATTTTTGAAAAACCCATTTTAAACATGATTTTATCAATTTAATTAAATCTGATTAAATGAAATGAAAAAATAATAAAATAACCATATTGTTCCAAACTGAATCTAAGTTACATTAACTATAGAAGTACTGACACGGGAAACCCATATCATAGTAAATTAAATGAACTATGAACATATATTTTATCTTTTATAAATTAACCACCAATACATCAGGATCAACATCAATTCTCAGAGTTTGAAAATTCTAGTAAGATAATTCAATATTTCTATAAACACCAATGGGGGTGTAAATGGTGTCGATTTCATACCCACCTTTATGAAAAAATTGTCTTCGAATTACTTCAAAAATGACACAATAATCACTTCTTAGATGATCTTTCACATAAAATAATAGGTTTTACATTGATGTTATAAATATACGATTCATCAGTACCAATGTATTGAGTCATGTTAGTAACTATGAATCCACAGTCATTAATAAATGTACCATGTCTCATCATTTAATGAAACTATTTACATTTCATCATAGTGACATGGCCATGAGTTTAGTAATATAATAACAATATATTTTCAACAAGTTGATAATGATACATAATCATATTGAGGCCTACAATATGGGAAACCAGCATGATAGTCCATAGTTTCTTTTATTATAACACCATCATGTTGTGTTATCATTTTTAATGCCCTTTTAGTTGTAATAAATATATACCTACTGATTATTAATGATTTACAATTACGAACCACTGAATTGGGACCAAAATCTAATGTTATTAATCATTAAGAGATGTAGTCAATTGGTAAACACACTACATTAAATATATATATGAATAATTAACTTAAATTAATATATTTCTTTTAAGTTAATTATATTAATGTTCATACCATTGATTTAATCTAACCAAGACACGCTTTTCTATAAAAAACCCTTCTCCATATCTAAGGAAAAATATTGATGAAAACGAATTTAAATTTTATTATGTTCCCTAAATAAAATGGAAATAAATGATTAAGTTATTTGGGAAATGAAATATTATGAGATAACATATAAATATTCAAATTACATACTTGACATAGTCATCAAACAAACTAGAGTTAAACAAGACTATACAATGTGCCATATCACACTCTAAATGTCTCCTATGTAATCAGCATAGGGAGGATGCCAATCATCTTTTTCTATCTTGTGTGACGGCCTCTGCTCTATGGAATTATATTTCTGGTTTATTTAATTACATATGGTTCTCTACTGACTCAATTTCCTTGTTATTAAAAAATTGTACTAGATATGATATTTCTCTACAGATAAAAAATCTTCTCCTGGCGGTAGTGGCGGATCTTCTACATGAGATCTGGTACGTTTGAAATTATCTCATTAACAATAATCACCCTCTCAATCTAAATGTAGGGAAAGCTCGGATTCTTCTTGCGGTTCATGAAGTTTCCTCAATACAAAAAGACTATTGTAACAACTCAGTTGGTGAATTTGTGATTCTTCGACAGCTCCGTGTTCCTGGAATCTACCCAAAGCCCAAACACTCATTTGAAGTGTTCTGGAAATCTCCAATGCCAGGATGGACGAAAGTGAACGTCGATGGCACCTCCAAAGGAAACCCAGGACCTGCCAGTTTTGGTGCCATCTTCAGAGACTCAGCTGGGCAGTGTCAGGGCTTCTTCTATGTTGGATGTGGTCACTCTTCTTCTCGAGAGGCGGAAATGTTGGGGGTCATTCATGCTGTTGATTTTGCGCTTCAAAGAGGTTGGATAAAGCTCTGGATAGAAAGTGATTCAACCACTATCATTCATGCCATCTGGAATGGCAACATCCATCTGGCCTGGACACTTACTACACGTTGGATGAATTGTCTGAATTTTCTCCATGGGATGGACTATATAGCTACTCATGCCTACCGTGAAGTGAATGCTGTTGCTGATGCTCTTGCCAACAAAGGAGTTCATCAGAGCATGACTTGGACGGACTCTATTCTTTCTGACATACTATACCTTTTTGATAGAGATTGTAAAAAAATCCCATCTTTTTGCCTCTTGTAATCCTTTTTTGTTTATCAATAAATTGTGCTCTGGTCTTTGACCAAAGCATTACCCCTAAAAAAATCTTGAAGGAATAATTTATCCAATGTATATGACCTAATAATCCCTCTTGTTTGATTAATAGATTTAAATAGAGGCTCAATTTACCTATACTTCTCATCTGGGTTTCTCATTTTCCAATTACGTCATGTGCTCGCATCTGACAAATTCATTGAAAAAATTCCTTATATTCTTCTGCTTGATAACCTATCACAATGGAACCTTCATGATGACTATAAGTTTGTGCATAATATTTCTTTTTAGACATATTTCTTTTTTAGGATAAATCCTCATAAAATAAATCGGTCCATCAAGAATTTTATTAGTTGGAAGATGATATTTTAAATGTAGCATTCAAGTGAAAAATAATGGAGGAATTTTTTTTTCTCCAACTCATACAAAATTAATGGATCCTATTGATTTATTCTTTTCAATAAATAATTAGATAAAATATTATCATAATAGTCCCTAAAATAATAGAATAATTAAATCACCATCACCCTTACATTATTGAATTTTAATTGTCATATTGCTATTGAATCAATTCAAGAAGCAAGACGTGATAATAATGAATTTTTAGGGATATTAGTTTCAAATACATTTTATAAACTTATTTAGATTTATTGTTATAATAACCATTAGGAATAATGATATTATCCAATACATCTAGAAGTTTATCTATCTCTAAATGTATTATCTTAGAATAAGTAAAAGGAACATTCCATTTAGTTTCACTAATAGACACATGATTGAATTCTTCTTGGATACCCCAATCCAACAAGTCTGGTTGGGATCCTAAGTCATATTTTATCTTCCCTTTGATATTTAAAAGAATTAAAATAAACATTTCATGTATATTTTTTTACCAATGTTCATTATGTCTAAACAATGAAATAACAAATTGACTGACTCACATGGTATCTCAAAAAATATAGTTTCTTTTTCAAATTATAAGTGCATTTAGTGTCAAATTTCATCCTATATTTAGATTTCTTCAGACCTATCCATAATTTAATGATGGAATATTTTAATTCATCTATAACATTACTTCCAAAGATACACTGATTTGTATGTTTAGTGTGAACATTATTTTCAAAATTTAAATGAATTTATCCTATATTTATGATTCATTGTCCATAATCACAGATCCCCCATTATACAAAAAATAAAAGGATATTTAAGTCTTCTTGATCATGTAATATTCATATAAATTGGTCATGATAGTTTTCCCTTTATGCTCGAACTAGAAATAATTTCATTTGTTTGAAATTATTTATAGTCCATAGTGTTTGAGTTGGTGGCCTAGAACCAACTAATTTGTACTTTGTTGATTAATAAATACCTTATCACATCTTAATTTTTCTTCTGCATGAAAATGCATGTGATAATGTCCTAAGGATAGCTGTTAAATTAAAGGATCATATTGGATCCCTGCTATGATGAGAACCTAGAAGTGTCGTAATACTGGTCTTAAATATATGTTCTATGGCCGGATCATGTTATTTGAGGGACACAAATAATACAGGACATTAGGGTTGAGGACTCATAAAAATTTGAGTCACCTTCTCATGGTGTGCTCCCTTGGAAATTTACAAGAGGATATTATGAGAACGAGACCCTCTAGTAAGAAATTCACATTTCATAGTGTCATTGGTTGTTCCTATCTACGGACGTGTGTATTGATCCTTTGAATTTAATATTATTATGAATGGGTATTACCACTTTTCCACTTAGATGTATTGATGAAAATAGTGAAGAAACACTGTTCGTAGTGAGGTAGGATATGTTGGGTGTGTCACGAGTGAGATTGCATTAATAGATAATGTGAGAAAGGATTTGTCCCTTCTGTTCCATAATGAAAGTAGATATCTCAGGGCCTTTTATAGAATTCATATATCCTAAATAAATATATGTACACGATGAGTAATTTGAATGTTCAATTACAGTTATTCAAAGAAATAATAATCGATCACCTGGGTTGATGGAACTCGCATGAAACCTTCTTGATTTGAGATATCGTGAAAAAGGGATTACATTACATAGGAAATGTTCGTAGGAGGTGACATGTCATTGTGGAGTTAACTTCATTCCCTATGGCTTCCTTGGCATGTTCCTAGATACTAATCTTGGACTTTAGGTAGGCTCCACCTAATGTCATTAGGAAAGAGGCATAGAGGGTCACACACTTAGTGTGTCCAAGTATCTCAGTTAAGTATTAATTTAACAAGTTGAAAAAAATATTATTCCCAACTGTGGTTTAATAATTATTCATATAAGGCCCTAGCCTTAAACCTTATTTAATCTTGAGTTACTACAAGATTACACATAGAGGATCTTTTCAGGTTTAGAGTTTTAGAGAATTAGATCATGAAACATGAATTACATTCCACATATAAATAAAGTGGTTACATAAAGATAGTATTCTTCTTTACCATCAATGGAAACATATTTAAAATAAAACATGGATTCTTTCTTGACACTTCCTTGACACTATCATCATATCATGTACCTTTCCCTTGACCTGTGAAAAACATTTCCAACAAAACATGGGATGAGCATAAAAATCTCAGTAAGGGATATAAAAATATGGAAAGGAAACATGAGTACATGTATACATAAGAATGAAATCATACATTACCCATAAAACATAGGCACTTTAACATACCTCATAAAATAATGAATAAAGCATAGAAATCATATGACATAAAGGTAACTTGAGACATTCATAACATTATTACGTAGGGAGTAACCCTCTTAGTTACGTTTGGAATACCCATCACAGTATATTCCCAAAATCTCTTCGGAGAAACATTAACGTTTCACTCCTTCGCATTACCCAATGCATTGGAGAGCTATATCGGGATCACCCGCCCTTAGTTTATCACGGAACCACCCGTCTTCATAATAATTCCCAAGAACCTCAACATAATCGTATCACATAAAACATGCATAAAGAAAACATAACATTTCCACCTTTCAATCACAAGATATCAATACAACACATTGATAGAAAAACATTATGAAAACAATTTTCAATACCAAAATAAAAGAAAAGTAAAACATGGTATTTATTTTCTTTTAAAAAAAAGGTATGGCTTGTAGAGGAAGCCGAAACTCAAATAATGGTCACGGCGGCGGAAAATTCATTGTCACCACATACGTACGACAAAAACATTCCCTTTTGTCATTTGGTAAAACGCTTCGTATAAAAAAGATTACTTTTGGATAACCGTAAAAGTAAATGGGGTTTATACACCGTATAAAATAAGGTTGTGTATAAAACAAAATACGCCTCAATGAAAGGAGATTGAGACGAAGTCCCGTACAAAGACGGTATCCTTGGTTTAAGGATAAATCAATTACATAATTATGTGTGACAAATGAATACACAAAATATAAGTGGATATTAACTGTAAAATAATCAAAGGTCATTCACACATATTCAAAGGATGACATATTCAATAACTACATGTTGAACCCAAAGAAATTGAAATTGGGTTAAGAAGTTTCCTTGACAGCCTGACGGCGCCACATGAGAGATAAAAATTTTATCTCATAACTTGGACATAAAATTTACATCAATAAGGATATATGAGAACATATCCCAACATAACAATATGTAAATTAAAAGACCCAACAAAAGAAGTCTTTTAAAAAGAGGAGGGTGAAAGGTTCCCTTACCGACTTGGCTATCTTTTAAAACATACACCTCATGAAATAAGGACAATACATCATTGATGTAAATACTCATAAATGAAATTATATTACACGAATAGTAGAATAATGGGCAGTACAGACACCACTCAAAGAAAATTGTGGAAAATGTAGCATAAATCTCACGGGAATAAAAGTGACATGAAAAATCCCTTACGAAAACTTGGCAGCCTAACAACGCCACATAAAACTTACAAAAATGGATTGATGAGATCAAATAGGGTATATCATCATATTAACGTTATTTTTATAGAAATCGGAATATAAAAGAACATCCCCCAACATAACAAAGTGGAGCTTAAAAGAAGGGACATAAAGGAGAGTAAATAAAAAGAAAGAGAGAGGTTAGATCTCTTACGAAAATTCGGCAGCCTAACGGCGCCACTCAAAACTCCCAAAATGGATTGATGAGAGAGAATAGGGTCTCTCATAATATGAACATAAAAATTACAGTAATAGTAATATAAAAGAACATCCCAATAACAAGAAATATTAGCTTTAGAAGGAATGGCATGAAAGAGTGTACTTAAAAAGAAAGAGAGGAGTAAGATCCCTTACCTCAAGTCCAACTTGTCTTGTTCATTTCTTTATATTACTGAATAATAAACTTTGGTCAATTAATAATTGCCTAAGTACCTCCTTTATAGATTATTATTCAGTTAATATAACATATTATAATTTTATAATAATTTTTTAATAATGTTAGTTCATATCAGATGTTTTTGCCAATGTTTGGTACATGAGTCAAAAATGAACTTGTTTGAAAAAAGATTGCCCATGTAGTTATAAGTAAATAATTTCCATAATAGTATTAATGATTAAAATATCATATATATCCAGTAAATATTCATTTTATACTATTCCATATCATTTGGAGATAGAAAACTAAAAGCACCGTTCATGGAGCCGGTAGGTCGTACGTACGCATGAACGCTACTTTCATTTTTTGTCATATTAATGGAACAAAATGAGAGATATATATATGTTATAATTCCAGAATCATATCCATAATTTAGATGTAATATATTACATATATATCCATTATATATATGTACTTATAATATTACATAACATTTTGAGATAAGAAATGAAATGTACCGTTCATGGAGACGGTAAGCCGTACGTACGCATGAACGCTACTTCCATTTCTATTTCATATTTAATGGAATTAAAACATAATGATACATAATAGTATTTTAATTCCAGTATGGTATCATATATAATATCGTTAAATATATCCTTTATACGTACCACATATGGTATTAATGAATCAAATCACTTTGAGGGGGCGGTAGTCCGCACTTCCTTAAATGAAGATATCGTGTTTACCCATAATGGAAACCATAAAGGTACGCCATAAATGAAAAATACAGAATCTTAAGTAAAACATAAACATATTATATATCATATATAAATATAGTGTCATCTTAATGGCCACCTTTTAATGTGTTAGAAGAATGTTGAACAATCATCGTTTCGGGAGGCAGAAATTCGCCATCCACGGAAACAGTATGTTCTTTAACCATTAGATGTAGGTGTGTGTAAGTGTATCTCGAATAATTATTATAAAAACATCCTAGTATATTGAAGATACTGAATTTGTTACAAAATAAATGAATAAAAAGAGTTTAGGGGGTTGGAGAAGCAAAATAAAACAAAAGGACACAAGTGAAGACATTACCTTAAAATCGGGTAACTCCCTTTGGTTTGAGATCAAAGGCTTCCTTAGGAAGACTTATTCCCAAAGTGAGGCTTCAAGGAGTAATATAGGGAAGTCTAGAGACAAAATGGGCAGGGTTTGGCCGAGCCAAAGTCTTTGGGAGTGTGGGTAAGGAGGTAGAGGTGGGGGCCTTTTATAAGAGGAGAGGAGGGGCACTCTTGTGAAGTTACAAAATGTTACTTTATTTTCAAAAGAGTTTCGGATTTTAAAGGTCCCACATTGATGTATTTCGAGGATAAGGTGATAAGGGTTCGAAATCCACTCATCCAATAGGTTTTGTACATGTGTAGGTATTAGATATTACATTATCTTTCCATTTTATTTAAATCGTTAAATAATGAGGTCATCACTGCATCATCATGATGTCATAAATAATTTAATTTATTTAATGTCTAAAAATTATAAAAAAAATACTATGATGTAGGAATTATTTTTATATTTCCAATGACTATTTATAGTCAAAAATATGACTTGTATAACCCCATGTAAAATTTTTTTTAGTAAAACATCTCATGTTTGTGTCATTTTTACTTTAACATTAAATAAAAAGATATTTATGTCATTTCCCAACCAAAGTGGCTCCATGGGGTCCCCAAGTTGACCCATGGATTTTTTTTGTTCGGAAATGACACATCCAATGAGGGTAGGACATGTGTCTAGGTCATTTCAATTTATTAAAACATTATTCTTACCATAAACTACACTAATTACCTCTAATCGCGATTAAAAACATAATAAGTTACTATTCACCAAAAATTATTTTTATCCCATTGAACCACATTTTACTTCTTAATGACAACCATTTATGTCGCATTTTTGAAATTCAAAACACAAATATGGAAAAATTTTATTTAAACAGAAAAAATCAGTTTTTATAAGTACCACTTAGTGGTTTCACTATTCATCAAAAATTGAAGTTTTTCAGAAAAATCCCAAAAATTCTCCCTAAGCTATATTTGATATTCCGAATTCAAAAATGAAGTCTATTTTACAAAATTAAAAACATATAAGTCACATTAATTAATTTAATGATTAATTCCCGCTGTCAGAGTAAATAGCTTGTTTTTATGAAACAACAAGAATCAAAATATTGACACTAGTTTAAGTCTGATTTCAAAGTGAAATTTATTCCAAAGACCACTATTGGATTTAATGGTTAAAATATAATATAATTTAACTTTAAAACCAATTAAAAAGATAATCTAATCATATAAATAAATTAGATTAAAAAGAGGTTTTGAATTAAAATACAACATTTTACACTATTCATTAAAAAATGAACTTTATCGGAAAGACACCAAAAATTTACTCAAAGTGAATTTTGATGTCCCAATTCTTAAGAATAGTTTTATTTGGTCCAATATAATGTATAAGAGTGAACAAGACTATATTTAATGATGGTTCGCCATCAAAAGGCGATAAGTGAACCTTTAGTGAAAACTAGGGCATATATGCCTAAAATTGAATTCTTTCCGTATTTTAAGCCTTTATCTTTTATTGGATAAATATAAAAACATTTAAAAACATATATAATCATATTTTAGTTATTTATATCTATTCCCGCCAATACAACGGGTACATGTTAACTACCATTTAAAATAATTTTATTTTATTATTAGAGTGCAACGTAAGATTCCCAAGAAACTCGTTGTTGCGTGTTGGGTACGCCATCGAGCATAGCGTCCCCTTTAAAGTCATATTAATATTTTATTCACAAATATGGATAAATATGAAAATTTAATATTCTTTATTTACCTAGGGTGTTACAATTCATGGATCCCTAATCGCATTTATTTTGACACTAGTTATTCGAGAGAATGTATTTTGGGAAAAATAATATATTTATTAGCAAGTAATGTAGTGATATTTATTTGAGAAATAAATAGTCATTCTTCAAGGTCTAATAAATGTGGAGGGGGAAATTATGAAAAATGGAAAATAAAAGTACACACCGTGTATATTAATATATACACACCGTGTAGTTTTTTTGGTAATTTATGAGAAATAATATTATTTATTTAATTAAAACTTATTAGGTGTAATTCGCAAGGTGCATGTCAAGTAATAAAAATAATCAACTTTTATTATTAGACATGGGGTTTTACTAATAATTAAATTAAATGAATAAATTCATTCAGGTAATTAATTCATTTTATTATTCTATATAATTAAAAATCCCAATTATATATTTCTCATTAGCCTAGCCAATTTGAGTGGTTGTGCACAACGGATTTGGAAAAGAACATAAGCTAAGAGAAAATTATTTTTCCACCCAGAACACTCTCAAGCTATGAGAGAGAGATCCACCTCCACTAGATCAAGGCAATCGAAGGAGGACATTGAAAGTGAAGGCACTTCTGTGATAGCACCCAGATATCCCTTCAGTGACGTCCATAGATACATGGAGAACTTGTGGATCAACGCTAGAGGAATCATACACTTGAATTATATGACGCAATGATGGATCACATCAGATCGTGACTGGAGACATCAATGAATAATGAATTCCATCAAGGTAATTCTTGTCAATTAATTAAATTGATTATAACCAACATGTGATGATCCTCTATATAGTTCCAGGACTCCTCTGTTTATTTTTTGTTCTTTGTTCTATTCCAAAGATCTTGTGTTTTATTATCATGATAGATCTCAGATTGATCGTTGTTAATGCTAAAATTAAAGTTGGGTGCACCCACGAATGTGCTTCCGCTGTGCATGAAACCTACAAGTGGTATCAGAGGGAGTCATATCATTGATTATAATTATTTATTTTTTCATTGTTGATTTACATATTTAATAATTTAGTTGTTTCATTTCAAGTTAATCATTTATTAAATATGAATCTCGAGAACTGTTCCTCCTCTCCCATTTCTCGTTCACCTTACAGAAATGGATTTTTATTTTTATTTTAATTTAAATAAAATAGATCATCCCATCCGGAGGTTCTAAACATTATTGGAAATACAACACCAAAATAAATGGCGTGTATTCGGAAGTACACACCGTGTAGTCTAGGTTCAATGAATTAGACTAGTACGCCAAA
Organism: Viscum album; assembly: GCA_963277665.1. Classification (NCBI taxonomy): domain Eukaryota; kingdom Viridiplantae; phylum Streptophyta; class Magnoliopsida; order Santalales; family Viscaceae; genus Viscum; species Viscum album. The sequence continues at coordinate 182,496,449 of OY728130.1, forward strand.
TCGGGCCATGTAAATGGATCCTATATAAGTCTTTAAGACTCCGTGTATTGACAAGGAAGAGGTCACACACTATTTCAGGATTGCACGCCGTTTGGCCCACTGAACACAACATGTAGTCCCTTCGAGTTAGGGTTGGACCGTGTACCCCATTCACGGCTTGGCCAGATGGAAACCGTGTATTGCAGATAGTACATGGTGTATGTCTCATTGAACACACCGTGTACTCAGAAAATTTCCGAAGGAAATCTACACGTCATGTCCCTGGGAATCTACTTCGGATGGACAGTGAACAAAAGTACACTCTAGGTAGTCGGAACTACACATCATTTACTCATCCAAATTATGCAGATTTATTAAAATTTATAATTATATTATAAAAACCATTGAGATGTGTACCATAGTGTAGGGGTAAATCTAAGGAACAACACGTGATAGGTGTTTTATATATATGTCTCTAATTTAACATCTAGAATTGTTCATTTCTACTCATTGGGTAGTTATGAACAGAAATTCACCAGGTTTCCTCCAAGGTACAAGTTACGTACCAGGATAATTTTAGAAAAAATTATTTCTTTAAAATTATGATGGATGAGAATCTAAAGGAAATTCAGAAAATGGGTTTATGATAAAAGGATTGATTAATTAAAGATAATTAATTGATTTGAGCATGATTTATCTTAATCAAGAATGATTAAATAATTGAATGCTAGTTTTATTTATGAGTAAATATCATTTCATGCATGGATGATCATGATCTACACCAACACCTTTGTATGTGAATGTTTTATTTTAATTTATTTATCTAAATTAAATTTTTTTGGTCTACGAGCCTTCTTCTCATTAATAGGTAGGGCCGGCATGCACAAGGTTTCTTTTATGTAAAACCCATTTTACCTTTCACCTGCTTGTGAGATAAAATCATATGTAATGGATGGTTCTCTCAAGCTAGTAGAGGAAGCACATGTTAGGAGCCAAGGTGAAACCAATCTAAGAATATAAAAAGGTAGTCAGGTGGAAAGCTCTAAACATGAACCCAAAAGGTTCAAAGTTCTTATCCCTTAGGTATTGCGTTATTTTATCAACCATTATATAAACTAACCAATATAACATGCTCATGATCATACCATTTATTTTATTTCTATCAGTTTCAGGATTTATTTATTGTGGGTGTGTTTTCACGATCATAAAATTAATGAATTAAACAAGCATGCAAAATAAAACTAAAATAAGAATGGATTATGCATAAAATATTATCTTAGACAAGCTTAATCCCTTAAGTATATCCCACATAATATTAACAAGCATGTAATTAATGATAGTAAACTACAAATTTACGTATAATGATAAAATTCCTCAAAGAAATATTAATTCGGTATAGCCTTACATAATCTTAGTCAGAATCAAACCATAGTTCAAAGTTCTTGACCAATCCTAGTTAGGGCTCTTTCAATTATTGAGGAATTATAATTCAAGGTTTTGGTTTAACTTGACTTGGTTCACATCAGGGGTTGACTGTCACGGTGGGACATGGTGCGACCAAAAGGCAAAGGATGAGGAAATCCAAAATAAAAGTATTTCAGGATTGGGGAGTCGACTCAACGAATCAAGGAGCTGTGAGTTAATGCAGTTGGAATTTGGAATTCCTACCTAAAACACTTCATGGTTCTTAACCAACCCAAGTTGGGGTAATGCGAAGAGCAGTTTGGATCCTTTCCACTAGAATATTCATGCAATAGAATATTCTGAAGTCAATGGTGAGGGCTATTTGATTTTGATAAAATAGTTGGAGACTAATAAGTATTAATTTATTTATTTGTCTCAGTTTTATCATAATAAAGTACTAAACCATTTCTCATCTTAATTTGTAGAAACAACAAGAAAATGACTTCAAACATATCTTTATGAACCATGATCAAGAAGTAAAACTCTCTCACTGGCACCAATTTCCAAGAGTGGTAGAGGTTTTTAAGCATCATCCTTTTCCATAAGAAAAAATTGTGTGTGGTGAAAGAGAATGTTATATTTGTGCCTAGGAAAGAGGAGAGTTATGATGAACTATCTCTCTATATGAAACACATGGATGATGCCAAAAACATCCAATGTTTAGTGCTATCGTTCATGTCTAATGATCTATTTAAGAAACATGAAAACATGGATGCGTATAGAATGATGTCTCACCTTAAGGATCTCTACCATGAGAAGGAGAGATATAAGAGATATGAGATCTCCAATGCTTTGTTTACAACTAAGTGTGGAGAGTATGTTCCAGATGGGCCTCATTTAGCCAATCTTATTGGCTACATTGAATGCCTGGACATCTAAAGGATTAAGTTCCTAGATGAGTTTCATACAGATCTCATCCTATCATCACTTCCCAAGACCTTCTCTATCATTATTATCAATTATAACATGAACAAAAATGAGAAGAGTTTATCAGAACATCTGACCTTAATAAGTCAGGTAGATAAGGACATGGGGTGTGACAAACCCACAATTCTTATGGAGAATAAGAAAAGGAATTACAAGGAAAAGGGGCCAAGGAATTATAAATGGTTTGAAGCCCCCGAGAACCCTCCATCCAAGAAGGGGAATATCTAGAGGCATGGAAAGGAACTGGAGGTTGTATGTTTTTCTTGTGGAAAGAAAGGCCACTGGAAGAGGAACTGCACCCAGAAGAGTAGGGATGCTAAAGGTTCCTTCATTATTGAGTGTAATATTTCCATTTATATACATTGGATATTTGATATAGATTTTGGGGCACACATCTGTATTCAAATGAAAAAACCAAGTAGATTTAGAAAGATTGTCAGAGGAGAGGTGGATCTTCGTGTTTCCAATGGCTCGAGGCTTGCTCCATTAGCCATTGGCGATTACCATCTCTCGTTGCCAACTAGGATGATCTTGGTTTTACATAACTGTATTATGTGCCTAGTGTTACCAAAAACATAATTTATATATCATTTTTAGATATGGATGGATTTATTTTCAAGTTTGGAAATAAGGGTTTCATTTTTTAAGAACAACGCATGTTATGTTATGGTGCATGTAAATAATGGTTTTTATGTACTAAATTACGAAAACCAAGTGTTGGAAATCGATAACAAAACAAACTCACATGACTCATACATCACCCATTTGTGGCATCACCATCTTAGTCATGTAAATGAGAAGCGCTTGACAATGCTATGCCATGATGGCTATTTAGACTCTATTGAGCTAAAACCAATTGATAGATGTCACTCTTTTTTACAAGATAAAATGACCAAGCCGCCTTTTGGTGGAAAGGGTGAAAGGGCTACTAAGCTCTAGGATTTGTGCACACAGATGTGTGTGGACCATTTCCAGTAGAATCTAGAGGTGGATATTCTTACTTCATTATAATTACTAATGATTTAAGTAGATATGGATATGTTTACTTAATGAGGAATAAGTCAGAATCCTTATAGAAATTTAAGGAATTCAAGAATGACGTAGAGAATCACCTTGGTAAGAAGATAAAGAATCTTCGATCTGATCGAGGAGAAGAATATCTGAAACAAGAGTTCCTCGATCTTCTACGAGAGTCTGGGATTCTATCTCAGCTCACTCCTCTTTATACACCACAATGGAATGTTGTTAGTGAAAGGAGGAACCACACCTTGTTGGACATGGCGAGGTCTATGATGAGTCATTCATATCTTCCATTATCCATTTGGGGATATGCATTATAAATTGAATCATACACATTAAATTGAGTATCAACTAAGGAGGAAAATGGAATTCCCTCCGAGTTATGGAATGCAAAGAAACCCATTTTGTCACACACATGTGTATGGGGATGAGAGGAATTTGGTATGGCATGATCATGCAACAAACTATCACCCTAGGGCATGAAGTGTATCTTTGTAGGATATCCCAACGAAATGAAAGGATATTACCTATATAACCCTTCAGACAAGAAAGTGACTTTCACTAGAAAAGTCGCCTTTTTAGAGAGGGAGCACATCCTAAAAAAGGATAGTGGGAGAAAGATTGCCTCAGATGAAGTTGATGCTCAAGATACATAGAAGTTAGTACATGAACAATTTCAACAAGTCCCCATGGAAGAGGTTCTAGAAACACAAGTACTAAGTATGAGATAAAGAGATGTAAGAGAACCAGAGATATTTGGTTTCCTAGTCACTGAGGATGGTGAATCATTATTGTTGGACAATGATAAACCTCTCTCTTACAAGGAAGAATTAAGAAGCTCAGAAGCATAAAGATGTCTAGAAGCTATGAATTCTGAGATGGATTCCTTATATCATAACAAATTCTGGGTTCTGGTCGATGAGCTTGTTGATGTAAATCCTGTTGGATGAAAATGGGTATTCAAGAGAAAACTGGACATAGAAGGTCAAGTTATCACTTGTAAGGAAAGGCTAGTGGCTAAAGGATTTAGACACCGTCAAGGAATTGAATATGATGAAACCTTCTCGCCAGTTTCCATGTTTAAATCCATTAGAATCATACATTCCATAGCAGCTTACCATGGCTATGATATTTGGCAAATGGATGTCAAAATAGCATTCCTTAATCAGAACCTTTAGGAAGATTTCTATATGACACAACCAAAAGGGTATGTGACACCATGTGAACCCCCAACAGATTTTCAAGTTGTAGAAATCCATTTATGGAATAAAGCAAGCATCCAGGTCATGAAACAATCAATTTGATGAAGCCATAATAGAATTTGGTTTCATTCAGAACGAATGTGAGCCATGTGTCTATAAGCAGTTTAATTGGAATGTGGTCTGTATCCAAGTAGTATATGTTGATGACATATTTCTTATTGGTAATGATATACCAGCCTAATAGTCAGTTAAGGACTATTTGAATAAGTGTTTACCTATTAAAGACTTGGGTGAATCAAACTACATTCTAGGGATCAAGACCATTCGTGATAGATCCAAGAGGCTGCTCAGACTAAGTTAGGGTACATATATTGACCAGATACTAAAGAGATTTAGTATTGAACAATCAAATCGGGGATTGGTTCCAGTGTCACATGGCCTCAATATTTCTAAGAAAATGCAACTCAGACACAACAAAACAAAGATATAATGACTAAGATCTCGTACGTTTTGTCTACAGGATCCATCATGTATTCCATGTTATGTGTGAGGCTTGATGTTTCCTATGCACTGAGCATGGTAGGAAGATATCAAGAAGATCTAAGAGAACAGAATTGGACTGTAGATAAGACTATCCTTGAGTATCTAAGAATATCTAAGGATATGTTCCTGGTGTATGGAAGAGATGAGGAACTTTTCATCAGAGGGTATACTGATGCTGGTTTCCAGACAGATCGGAACGATCTGAAGTCACAATTTGGATATGTTTTCTGTCTCAATGGAGGAGTTGTGAGCTGGAAGAGTTCAAAGTAGCCAATTGTTTCTATTTGTACAGGGGATTCCGAAAATACAATGGCTTCTAATGCATCCAAGGAATCTATTTGGATTCATAACTTTGTCCAGGAGCTTGATGTAGTGCCTAATAGTAAATATCCTATCATGTTGTATTGTGATAATACTGCAGCGGTGTCTCTTTCAAAAGAACCAAGTTCACATCAATGGAAAATGTACATACTTAGGAAGTATCACCTCTTGAGGTATTTATATCAAAGGGGTGAAGTTGTAGTGAGAAGAGTGTCCACAAAAGAGAATGTGGTAGACCCCATGACTAATGGACTATCTCATCAGAAGCATGAATATCATGTGAGAGCTAACGGTTTGAAGGTTGTTAGTAGTTAGATCTGGTCTAAGTGGGATTCTGTTGGATTTGGTGGCCTGGAACCAAATACTTTGTACTTTATTAATTAGTAAATACCTTATCACATCCTGATTGTTCTTCTGTGTGATAATGCATGTGATAATGTCTTATGGATAGCTGTTTCATTAAAGGTTCATAAAGGATCCCTGTAATGATGAGAACCTAGAAGTGTCATAACACTGTTCTGGAAAATATGTTCTATGGATGGATTATGTTATTTGAGGGACACAAATAATATAGGCCATTAAGAGTGAAGAATCATAAAACATTGTGGCACCTTCTCATGGTGTGTGCCTTTAGTAATGTCCAAGAGGATATTATGAGAACGATACCTTCCAGTAAAAAATCCACATTTTATATTTTCATTGGATGATCCGATCTGCGGATATGTGTATTGGTCCTTAGATTTTAAGATTGTTATTAATGGGTATTAAAACTCACACACATATATGTATTGACAAAAACTGTGATGTCACATTGTTCTCATTGAGGTAGGATACATTGGGTGCATCACGAGTGATATTGCATTAATAGATAATGCGAGAAAAGATTTCTCCTTTCTCTTCCATTACTGAAGTATATATCTCAGGCCCTTTGATGGAATTGATATAGACTAAAAATTTTTTCCATGGTGAGGAATGGGAAAGTTCAATTTCGGAAAGTCAAAGAAAGAATAATCGAGCACATGGGTTGATGGAAATAGCCTGCAACCCACTTGATTCCAGATATCATGACAAATGGATTACATTACATAGTAAGCATTCGTAGGAGGTGACACGTTATTCCGGTGTTAACTTCTTTCCCTATGGGTGCCTTGGTGTGTTGCTAAATTCTAACCTTGGACTTTAGGCAGACTCTACCTAATGCCACTAAGAAAGATGCCTAGTGGGTCACACACTAAGTGTGTCCAAGTATCTCAGTTAAATATTAATTTTACAAGTGGAATAATGATTATTCCCGGCTGTGGTTTAATAATTATTCAACGATGATTGGTCATATTTATTCGGACAATAGTTATTCGAGAGAATATATTGTGGTAAAAATAATATATTTATTAGCGAGTAATGTAGTGATTTTTATATGAGAAATAAATTGTCATTATTCAAGGTCTAATAAATGTGGTGGAAAAAATTAAGAAAAATGGAAAATAAAAGTACACACTGTGTATATTAATATATACACGCCATGTAGTTTTTCTGGGAATTTATGAAAAATAATATTATTTATTTAATTAAATAATATTTGGTGTAATTCGTTGGGTGCATGTCAAGTAATAATAATAATCAACTGTTATTATTATACATGGGGTATTACTGAGAATTAAATGAAATGAATAAATTATTTTAGGTAATTAATTCATTTTATTATTCTATGTAATTAAAAATACCAATTATATATTTCTCAATAGACTATCCATTTTGAGTGGTTTTGCACAATGGATTTGGAAATGATCTCAATCCAAGAAGGAATTTTATTTCAACCTTTAATGCTCTCAAGCTACGAGAGAGAGATCCACCTCCACCAGATCACGGTGATCGAAGGCGGACATCACAAGTGAAGGCTCTTCTACGCTAGAACCCAGAGGTCCCTTCGGCGATGTCTAGAGATATGTGGAGCACATGTGGATCACTGCTAGAGGAATACTACAGTTGGATTCTACGATGCAACGACGGATCACATCAGATCATGACCAGAGATATCAATGAAGAAATAATTCCATCAAGGTAATTCTTGTCAATTTATTAAATTGATTATAACCAACATATGATGATCCTCTATATGGTTCCGAGACTCCCCTCTGTCTTTTTCATTCTTCATTCTATTCTGAAGATCTAGTGTTTTATTATCATGACGGATCTCTGATTGATCGTTGTTAACACTAAAATTAATGTTGGGTACACCCACGAACACGCTTCCGCTATGCCCAAAACCTACACATAGAAGTGAAACATACATCTAAAACATTATTTTTGAACAAGGATCGAATGCCAGCACACCTATATCCCAAAGTTACATTAGGTATCTTATTAATGGTTTCAATTATAATTCAATATAATTTCTATTATAAAAAGTTATAGATATTAGTATACTCATTAAATTGAAAGTATTTTCATAAATATCCATGAAGGAAGATAATAAATGTAAAAAAACACTGGAAACGTTCTATGAGAAGTAATCATCTGACCAAACATATAAAAATCATCACATGATAGGGCCACCGTGAGATTACACACCTCATATGAAAAATCAAGATGTTGTGAATCAAATTTCCATAGTGATTATCCATATTTAGTATGAAACCATTCATATTTATCTTTAATTCCCGTAAAATCTCTCCATTAGATATTTTTTGGGACTTCTGTAGACATAACTAGATTTTAAATCCTGAGAATAATTGAAAAGTGACATATGAATTGTTGTGTCACCCCAGATGGTTTTCTATCAATATTGTCCTTCCATTAAGATGTACCACATTATTTACATCCATTAATTCTTTTTTTCCCTCCCAAAATAAAGTGCAATCTTTTGAAAAATTATGTATTTTATGAATATAAAATCTAAGATGACTAATTAAATTCAATTTCATATAATGATTTGAGGTAATATATTCCCCATTTATAATAATGACCTTAAAAATAATAATAATAATATCAATTGATTTATTATAAATTCCATTTAGGTCTTTTCAATGATATAAAAATATTAAAAATTCCAAAATTTTCATTTAATTACATTCCTAATATATAGGAGTTCTAGAATCATCTGTTAATTTTTTCACTCTATCACCATCATCATATTACTTATTTTCCTCATGTTTGTTGTTATCATTGTCTTCTTAAAATAGAATAAGACCTCTCTCATGATGATGACAAATGTTAAAACTGATCAAATCTCAAATTCGATATACCACTTCTTTTTTCATTTATAATGTGATGAATGTTGTCTTTATTCTCTACTGTGATACCAAGAATTATAGTTTGTTTGAAATAAAACTTTTTTTATATGGTATGTAACTTCTTCCTGGTATAACCTTGGTCATCCAACATAATTATAACATGGTAACTATATATGACCTCCATTCAAAAATTTGTTAAACACAAAATGTAAAAAAATAACCAAATTCTTTTAAAAGTCAATTTAAATAGGATTGGAACATTATGTCAAACTTCTATCCATTCTATTATATGAAAAAAGGTTATATTCAAATCAAAAATGTAAACCATAATTAAAAAATTCATTATAATTCATTTTATCACGAAATTCATCAAAACATACATGTATCTAGAAAAAAAATAAGAGAAATAACTTATGATATATGTGATGCCTACAAATAACAAACCAAAAATGAATAAGACATGGAATTAAAAACTATTAAATAATCAAATTAATTACAGATGTATTTAAGTAATATTTTTTTTAAACATTCATTTTTTGAATATGACATTAATATAATTAGATATACTTTTCTTTATGATGGAAGAAATTTACTCATGAATAACAATAATGTGTCTCCCAGAATGAAAACAAAAAAAAATCATATAATAAAATCATGGATGTTATACCATAATTTATATAAAAAATACTACAATCATAATATCACATAAACTAATATATATACAATAAAAAAATATATAAAACATTAAATAAAGGGGACGAATTCGAAATTTTTATGATATATGAAATGGAATATAATATTGGTTATAAAAAATTAATCATCTCTGCATGGAAAGAAAAATTTACAAATTTCCTCCTTCCATAATCCCAAGTAATTTCCAATGATCATCCACTAACTCAAATACATAAATGTACATGTCGTGTGACCCGGAGGTACCCATCTTGTACTAGTGTTCAATTCACCAAGAATTTGGAAATAATTTAATTTATGTTAATTTATTCTCAGCAATGCATTTAATTATACATCATGTGCAGACTTGGCCAGCCTGAAGAACATTCAGTCGGAATACATGATGTTTAGTACATGTACATGGTGTGTAGTCTTTTAGTCATAGATGTTCCCTCTATCTTCTTACCTAGACTATGGGACTGGTGACCGTGTAACATGGAGAGAACATTCCTTGAATCCCATGTGCACAAAATGTACCCCCAATATTTTCAATTTCACAGTTTACAAGATGAGCTCCAAGGAATGTGCCTTTGATATACAGTTTGAAATGTGCACATCATGAAACTGGATGGTACAAGCTGTCTACTTATACTAAATTTCTCATAATTTAAATTAATTGATTATACAATGTAAACTATATCATCATGTTCTTTTTTATGGTCATTATGTTGATAGGGTAATTCATGTCATGGGTTTATATATATATATATATATATATATATATTCTTAATGAATATCTCCATAATGTTCAAATGTCCATATAATGTGTGAGTCATATTATAGTTATTACTCTATTATAATTGAAGTATAACACATGATAGAAAATCTTCTAATTAGTGTAATCCTTAAGTTGATATAACATGTCATGAAAGTATGTGATTAGACGTGTATTCCATATGTCACAAAAGTGAATAGAATATGAGTACAATACATGTTGTCCAGATTCATACAGGTATTCACCGTGCTTCCTCCAGTATAAAATTATGTACATTGTTAATTTTAGATTATTTTTTTAATTTGTTTATAATTTTTATTGATAGGAATATAATGGAAATTCATATGATAATTAATTTAAAATAAATGATTAATTAATTAATTTAATTAATTGATCTGAGAAAATTTATCTTAAATAAAAACTAACAGAATTTAATACTAATTTCATTAATTTCATAATTAATTGCACGTTACTCTATTATCATGATCTTAAACTAAGACCTTTGAATTTGAATGGTTTTATTTAATTTATTATTAAATTAAATTATTGGTTTTCATGTCATCTCTCATCTCATAATTAAAGGGAATGTGTTCCCATTGTATCATTTTTGTAATCCTCTTTCCCTCACCTGTGTGTGAGTAAACGAATTTCTAAATAATGTAGATCCAAGGATAGTATAGATGGTTCAATTTTGGAGCTAGGGTGAAACAAATACAAGCATGATATCTAGTTGGACCAGTGGAAAGCTACAATACAAACCATAATTAGTTCAAACTGTATTTTCCCGAGGTTGACAATTAGATTATCATCCACTAGATAAGCTAACCATTAGTACAAGATCGTGTTCATACAAACTTATTATTTTATTTCAATCAAGTTTCATGGTTATTTAATTCTTGATGTTTGGTGGTGATCACAACAATTAATGAATAAAAAAGGAAGCAAGATAGAACTAAAATAAATTGTCTTATAGGTAATTATTATCAAATACATGGTTAATCACTTAATTAACTCGACATAATTTTAAAAATAATGTAATAAAGATAATAATTAGAAATTTACACATAAAAGGATAAAATCACTAAAAATAATATATTAATTCCATATAGACTTTAACTACTTTAGTTAAAATCCAACCACAATTCAAGGTGATTGAAGAGCCAAATTTTGGGTGCTTTCGATTATTGGGAAATTCTACCATGATATTTTTGGTTTGAATTAACTTAGTTTAGGTCAATGGTTGACTACGAAAGTTGGAATTAGTGTAACATAGAGTAAAGATTTAAGGAAATCTAATTTCTGGATTTCAAGATTGGGGAGTTCACTCAATAGATCAAGTAACTCAGAGTTAATGCAGTTGGGAGCTCCATCCATTATAGTGATTTCACTCCCACATAGTTGAGGTGAACCAAATGATTGGTTAGAGGTTTACATAAAAGAAACCATCTCCATCTAGGACCTTACATAATGAGATGGGAGAGGACACACTATCCAACAATTATAATTTAATAAAAAATTAAATGAAACCAATCATATATTATGGTCTAGCCTAGGATAATTTTTTTCCACATGAATTCAACTAATTCCACCTTTAAAAAAATTATCAATCAATTCTAATCAATATTTTTTAAGATATATCATTCTCAAATAATTTAATTATCTTCTTTAATTAATCAGTTATGTTATCTTAATTCACGTAAAAATTTCAAGGAGATTCTCATCTATATTAATTTTAAAATAATTAAAAAAATAAATTAACTGTGTAAAAAAATGTTTCTTGAAGGTTACATGGGGATCACTTGTCTGAACTACCCAATTTTTACCATACAGATATATTTTTTACTCATGTGACATGTGGAATAAAATATTTATCATTTGTTATAATTATTTGTACTATCAACTTAATTATAATATTTTTCTCATTATTTCTTTTTTATTTTTATGTACATTGTAATTCTTTAATGTTTTTAGATTAATAATTGTAATATAACTTATATATGATATTTAGATCCCATCATTTCATAGAAATTAATTAAAAATTATATATTTAACCTATCATGTGGTGTGTCATATCAACTAAATGACCACATTAAAGTACACGTTGATAGGATTTTCACATTTCAAAAAAATCAATTCAACATAATTTGGTAAAATTACACAACATCTATATCTAAGATAAATGGAGTGTATTATTCTCATCGTGTATCTATGACACAAACCTAGGGACTTGGTGTGTAACAATACCATGTAAAATTTTGGAGTACATGGAGTGTACATGGGATACAAAGTGCGTGAACTCTGAGTTACATAACCAGACATCGTGTAGGTCATGTAGGAAGGTACAATACCCATATATATCTAAAGGAATACACACCAAGTATGGAAGTGACATGGTGAGTACTCTGATTGACTGTGTCATAATCTTACCTGATCAACACATAATGTAAAATTAAATTCATCATGTGTAATAAATGAACATGAATTGAATTAATCTCAAATTAATTCTTGTTTCATTAAATACTGGTACGTGGAGTGTACCTTTGGGTAACATGGAACGTACTCTTGTGTTATCCTGCAATACTCCTTGGAACATTTGGATGAGATCTTCAAATTTATTTTATCCCTAAAATTAAATGATTGGATTATGTTTATGAGAAATAAAGAGGAAGAAATTTTATCGCTAAATTCAGATTAAATAATGATTAAATTAGAAATGAAAACCAATAATAAATTCATAAATCAATATATAATTATGTGATCGCTCTGATACCAATTGTAGGTTATGTGGGTAGTGTAACTGTTTGATTAGTCATGCCCAACTTTTAATTTGGTAATAATCAATGATCAATCCAACATTTACATGAATAAGAACATTTTGATCAATGAAAATGAACCAATGAATATAGACAATGGATAGACACTATAACCTAAGAACAAGATAGTCAGAGATTAGTTATAATTAATTTAAGTAATAAAATATCTTCCTTACAATAAATTATTATTTTTTTAAGGATATGAAATTGGATCTATATCTGACAATCATTGTGCTATAGGAATCAATATTACATTCCCTCTAGTGGTGATCCACACGTGTTCCACAAATCTCTGAATGTCGTCGTAGGAATCTACGGGTGAGAACATGGTAAATCCTATCACTTGAATCATTAACCTTTGATCTCCCTAATAATTTCTTCTAAAGGATTCTTATTGATCTCTCTAGGATAAAAAGTGTAATTTTGAGGAATATCGCTCACAATTTGGGATAGTTCTTGGATATGGTTCTCTCTTGGGTGTGAGTGGATTCTTCATATTTTTTTGTGCACAAAAAATGACATGAATTGGCTCTAATGGAAAATATAATATAATTGGGTTTATATATTACTCAGGTTTAAAAATAAATAATTACACAAGTTACCCTTATTATATATTTAATCCCTATGTAACCTCATGTTTTTAAAAATATTATTAATATTATTTCTTGAAATGCATTAACTCGCGAATTAAAACTAAGTATTATTTATTCATGTAATATTAAATATATATTATTTATCACTGGTCCAATAAACTCGGTCCACCATTACTCCATAATATTTTTTGATCTTTGAGTAATAACTATATATTAATTAAATAAATATCACATTATTATTAGACAGTTAATAAATAAATATTATATTCATAAACATAGAATTAATATTTTTTTAATATTCTTCTCACATAATATTCTCTCGAATAACTGGTGATAGAATATATGATATCAAGGAAACATGAATAATTAATAAACCATTTACCTAATAATATTTAATAAACTTGTTAAATAATAAATTACGATATATTATTCAACTGAAATTGAGGATACACTTAGTGTGTGACCCTCTAGGACTCTTTCTCTGTGAAATTAGGTGAACCAGTCTAAAGTATAAGGTTAAAACTTAGTAACAACCAGAGGTGCCCATAGAGAAAGAACTTAATAGTGCAATGATATAATACATCATAAAAATTCTTACAATGTAGTATAATACCTTTATCATGAAATATTTAATCAATTAGGTTACAAGCTGGTTTCATCAACTGACATGCTTTATGTTTCTTTCTTTATGTTTCAGAAAATAGAAATTTTATATATAAACCCATGGCCATGGATTTATTATGGATATATAATTTCATTAAAAGGTCCTAATATTTAAACTTCAGTTAAAGAGTGAGAAGGGGGCTATCTTTTCTCACATTATTAATTATTGAAATATTACATGAAATGCACATAACATATCCTACCTCTCCTTGAAAATTTGTTGTCATGGTTTCTTTCAATAGATAAAAGTACACAACTTTTAACACTCATTAATAATAATTTTATAGTCTAAGGTTCAATACACACATCCATAGTTAGGAACATCCAATGACACATATAAATGTGGATTTATTACTAGAAGGTATCATTCTCATAGTATCCTACTCTAGATATTACTAAGGGCATACACTTTTAGAAGGTGCCTCAAAGTCCTATGAGTCCCCCCCACTAAAATAATGTGTCATTTGTGTCCCAAAAATGAAAACATTTGTCTATAGAACATATATTTAAAAATTCTATTTTGGAACTTCTGGGTTCTCATCATTGTGGGGAACCACTATGACCATTTAGTGCGGAAACTACTCTTACGACATTATCACATAATATGTTATAGAGAAGAAAAATTATGATGTGATATGATGAATATTAATATTCAAAACTATGAATATAGGTTATCAAAAAGTAAACAAAAGTTGGTTATAGACACCAAATCCAACAGATAATCCATGAGAGCATAACATTAGAATTTGAAATAGATTTATGGATTACATGTAAGCACATGAAAATATTTCCATAGTAGTAAAGAAAAACATCAAAGGCTATCATAGTGGAATGGTGTCACTCCACAAACCATCACAATTGTAAAGGATCACTCCTAAGACTATCATAATGGAAAGATTCCCTTATTGAATTGGAAAAACTCCACATTCCAGTCATGTTTATCGAATGAGATTTCTATAATTACCCAACGAATAAGAGGGTTATATATTTATTTTCCCTCGTATCAAATAATAAAAATCATATATATGTGTGACAAAATATCATAATGATTTTATAATGTCATAACCTATGGAAAAGGAAATGGGTTTCATAAACATTTCATTATGGAATAACACATGGAAAAGAAACAAGTTGTGAATATGAAATTTCTCCCAAATATATACATTATATTTCATCATATACACTTCACTAATGAAAAAATTTGTGAATATGTCATGTGTCCCAAAAAAATTAAAGTGAGATGAAAATTCTTTACATCAATTATCAACTTTAACCCTTCAGGTTAAAACCTCATTTAGAATGAGAATAGGTTTATTATACATATATTAAAAAATAATAATCCTATATAAATCCATATATCATTAATTATAACCCTTTTATCACTTTTTTATCAAAAATTTCATATTAAAATCAATTTTCTCAGTGATAACTACTTTATTTTTCATGTATGATTTGGTTTTCTAGTTTTTCTCCATATACATTGATTATTATTCCAGCATCTTAAGAATGTTTATAATGATATAAATATCATATATATTTGTTACATAAAAGTTTATATTCATCCATAAAGGTTATATATAATAGAATTAATTACACCTTTCATGGTGATAGTAGGTTATACATACGAATGAATGTTTTTTCCATTTTCTCAATGGATGGAATGAAAGGATGTTATATATTAATTAACCTTTAAAAAATAGTTTATATCAAATAAATAATATATTTTCATTAAATGTACACTTATTACCATAATTTTCAAAATAAAATGAAAAACAGATAACATCACTTTGTGAAGGTGGTATTTTACACGTATGCATGAGCTATATTATCATTTTTCAACTGATTTGATGGTTAGAAGATTGATTTGATATTATAATTTCATAAGATTTATTATCTACCAATTATAATATATATACTTTAAATATATAATTATATCCATCCTTGAGATATGCTAATGGAAAATGAATCACACCGGTTCGCAAGGTGGCAGTCCATTATACACACAATAGACAGTTTTATTTCCCATTTGATGGAAGAGGATACATAACTTAGTTATTAAATTAAAATAATAACATCTAAGTATTTATATAAGATATTTATTTTATTATATAATCATATTTAAAGGATATTTTAAGGATTTTCAACAAGAAATAAATTAGAAACTCTCGGTTAAGAATAATAATACTTCTTCAGACAACCTCTTTAGGTTTTCACTAAAATCTTTATTATGGGGGTTTCCTAATAAAAATAAGGAATATAGGTTGCGGTTAGTGGAGTAAGTAATTTTTTTGGTGGTTATAGTTTGATAAAAAAAATTTCTATTGGTGAAGAGGAAGAATAGGGGGTACCCTTTTATATTTGTAGGAGAGGATACACTTGGAATTTTTTAGAAGGATAAGATATACCCACGTTTTAGAGAAAAAATAGGATATAAAATGGAAATAACTAGTCACTTTGATGAGATAATTCTAAAATATTTCTATATAAAATGAATTGGAAAAGTTTTTGGGTTATTTTAACTATTATACTTTTATTTTAACTCTCAGTAAGCCTATTTTAACCTTAACCATGATAATTAATTTTTACTATTTTTACTATTCATTATGAACAAAACTTATGTTCATCTTATTATATAATGTTAATTATTATGATTAAAAATATTTAGTATATTTTAACAAATTAAATTTACATAATTTGAAGAATTAATTTAAAATTAAACATGCATACATGGTAAAAATTTATTCTTCCAAATAAAAGGATTTCATATGTTTAAAAACGTTTTATTTCAAAATTTAACATAATATTGATTAAAATGACCTAAATTAGATTAATAATAATATAATTGAGATAATTTTACATTTAAACCATTTTAAGAAAATATGTAACTTTTAAAACAATTTTAATGAAAATATTGTCTTTAATAGAAATATATATTTTTCAGTATTCATAAAAACATTACACTTTTTATAAAATTCTCAAAAATCATTGTAAGATAATTTTTACATGTTTATTCAAAAATTTATTTTCATATTAAAAACTAAATTTATAAAATTGTAAAAAATAATTTTAATATAATTGCACAAAAAAGTGATGAAATCGCTTTTTAAGAAAATAAAATTTTAAAGAATACTACTAGAATTATTTTTATCCCATGAGAAAAAATATATTAAAAGAATGATAAAAAAATTTATAGATCGTAACATATATAAATTTTTTTGATTTCATTCATCTATAGTGATTAATTTATTTTATTAATATAAATTCACATTGTGTGCATAAAAATTGTTTTTCAAAAAATGATTTCTTTTATTTTAAATGATTTTTATTTTCATTTCTAATCATTTTATTACCAATAAATATAATTTATACATCTATAAATATTATAATTTTAATAACTTATTTATTCCTATTCATACTCTTAAATTTAATGGCTAGGTAATAAATTTCACCTTAAATAATAATATTTTAATAGTATATTGTGGTTCGTTTAAACTCAGTGTTATGTATAACGCAAGCTATCGATGAAATTAAATTTATTAGTAAATATATATATATATTTCATAAAATCTCATAGTATAAAATTATATCCCCATTAAAATTAATTTCCCCCTAAAATTCCATAACTTTGATACAGACAATTAAGGGTAATTATGCCTCATCATATCCTCAGGTTCCCATGTAGCTTCTTTAAGTTGGAGGCTTCTCCCCAAAACATTGACCAGGGGAATGGTCATGTTTTTTGGAAATTTTTCTCTATGATTTAGAATCTAAACTAGTTCTTCCTAATAACAAATATCTTTATATATTGGTATGACCTTTGAGTTTAATGCATTTAAAGGGTTACCTACATACTTTCTCATGAGAGATTTATGGAACACATCATGAAAATTGGAGAGGTTCTATGGGAAACCCAAGTGAAAAGCTACCACACATACACGATAAATAATATATAAGTGTTCAATATATGATAATCTTATATTACTATTATTTTAAAATATCATAACCTTATTCCATGTGTAAGTTCACAGAAAATCCTTATCTGCAGCTTTAAACTTCTGATCATACAGACAATTTCCAGCCAAACTTTAATATTGACATTGTGTGGACCTTGTAACACCCCAAGCTTCTACGGTGCGTTTCCCTTTGAATAATGCGATAGCGTGTGTTGTACGCAACCTCGAGTTCTAACACACACCACAACTAATTAAACTAGCCGCTGTGAATAGTAATACCTAATTTTTGAAATTATATATATTTTATATTTGAAAATGGACTTCATTTTTGGACTCGGAATATCGAATTTATCCTAAGGTGAAATTTTGGTACTTTTCGGATAACTTTCATATTTTGATGAATAGTGAAAATTACTAAATTTTAATTAAAAACAACTTTTTTAATCAAAATAATTAATAGTGATAAATTATGAATTTTAGTAGTTTTAAAGTATATTTAGAATATATTTTTACCATTTAATATAATGTTGGTCATTGGACATAATTTTACAATTAAACCGAACATAAACAAGTGTCAATCTTTTGATAGTTATTATCTCTTAAAAACACGCTTTTTGTTTTGACAGCGGGAATTAATTTTAAATTAATTTCTGCCACTTCTGTGTTTTGAATTTAGGAAAATGGATTCCATATTTGGAATCAGGATGTTCAAATTGTGTAAATAGGTAACTTTTAGTTTTAGACATTTTGAATAATTACTGCGGTAAATATTTTATTTACCATGGTTAAGGGTAAATCCGGTAAATAAGGGTTAAAAAAATAATATTATAATAATACTAAATTACCCTAAAAACGTGTCTTAACCCTATTGGTTGATAGATGGTCGACCATGGGCATCTTTGTGTCAATTTTGGGACCCCATGGATCCACTTGTAAGTGATAATGACACTTTATTTTAATTTAGTTAAAATGAATACAAAAATGACACAAGCATATATCTTTTAGAACAACAATTTTTACATAGGGTTATATATGTTGGATTTTAGATTATAAATATTCATTATAAATATAAAAAGATTTAATACATAATTATATTTTATTTATAATTTTTAGACATTAAATAATTTATTTTATTTATGACACAATGATGATGCAGTAATTACTATAATAGTGAAAAATTAAAATAATTGATATTATAAATACCCAAATAAATATAATATGAAACTTTTAATGAATTAAACTAATTTTATAGGCTAATATGATATTTTAGGATTGATTTAATGGACTTTGTTCGAAGTAATCAATCTGTTATGAGTTTCACAAAAATCAACTATTGAATAGTGTCAAAATTGACATAAAAGAGTTCTTAAAACAAATATTATATTATTAATTGATATTAAATTCCTAAAAATCTATGGTTCGGCCAAGAGACTTATATTATGATAGGTTAATCATTAATGTACCACTTGGGGGTCGCTTGGATGTATATAGTAAGTTTATTAACCATATTATATAAAAATACAAAGAGACATTGTAAAAGTGAAACTAATTAACTTAGAGTTAATACTTAAAGATAAGGTTAATATAAGTACCCAAACCTGTCTAAACTCTATTGGTTGAGTGGTTTTCGACCTATCCCCACCTTAACCTTTTAATAATAAGCTTTGGAGCCATTATAAACCGAATATGAATTTATTATAAATTAATATTTCTAGCTTTTCCAAAGGTGCCCCTCACCCCTCTTATAAAAAGGGCACTCCTCCTTCTCATTTCTTCACACCTTCAAAGCCTTTTGGTTCGGCCAAACTCTGCCCAAATACTCTCCCAACATCCCTCACTACAACCTAGAGGCCTTAGTTTGATCAGAAAGCCAACCTAAGGAGCCCTTTTGATCAAATCAAAAGGAAGAACCCGAAGAAGAGGTAATGATTTCACCACCCTTTTCTAAGTTCATTTCTTCTTCCACTTCTTCTTCCTTTGTTCTTACCATTCTAAAATAATAACTCCAGTATCTCACATATACTGTGATGTTATTATAAGTATGGTACAACCATATTCAGTATTCTATCCACCCTTTGAATAACATGTCACCATACGTGCGTACGTACGGCTTACCGTCTCCACGTCGTGGTGTAATTGTTATTCAATATAATATTATTTGGATGGGTATAATAATGATGTGTAACTCATGTAAATAATAAATATAACATGTTAATATGATATACCATTCATTTATATATTATTTTAATATCAAAAGAATGATATTGTCGCTCGTGCGTACGTACGGACTACCGTCTCCACGAACGCGATGAGATTCATTCTCCATCGTATCCATTCAAGTATAATTATCATTTTATGATTTAAAAATGATGTTTAAGGACTTGATATCATTCTGGATATGAATAAGATACAACAAACATGGCTTATGTAACAAAACATATAAAATAAAATGAGTAAGTTAACACCCGAAACGATGATAATTCTAAGATATTATTAATAAATCAATGTTAAAAGATCATATATGATATCATATTAATATATATGATTCTTGTATAATTTAATAACAATTATTTCACCATTATACAGGAGGTTAACCTACCCCAACCAAGGAAAAGTACAAGGTAAGGGTTGTTTCACAATCTCTTCATTATCCGAGGTTGTATTATACGTAATAATCTACTGGGATCTCTTTATCATCCACATCCATGTTTCTTCGAAATGTATTTCAAAACATTTTTACTATTTACAAGAATATGGGTTAAAGTCATTTATACCCTTGTTTGACTTTTTATAAGAGGTTTATAAAGGAATCTTTCCGTCGTTTTCAAAACAAGGTCCTTTTTAACCTTTTCGACAGAATTGAGGTAAGAATGTTTTTTTTAACTTATACGGCGGGTGCGGTTATTTTACGCCGTTATAAAATCTTCAAAGCTTTCCATACAAGCTTATAAGAATATTTTCAAAGAAAATGTTTTATTTTATATGGATCTTAAATGATTTCAAAATAAAAGGAGATACTTCTTTAAAAAGAATTTTGATTTCATCTATGTCAACATCCTTTGATGGATTTTAAGATTATTTGAAGTTGATTTATTATGATACAAAACTTATATATTGTATTGAAGGTTTTGTGATATGTTTGACTGTGGATGTGCTATTTTTATACCATTCATAGTTTATGGTGAAATTATTGAAATTTCGTATGCTAGTTTTAATACGAATGTTTATGTTTTGTTTAAACCTTTTCATATGGGAATGCATTGGACTTAATAAGTGACGGGTGGAGCCCGCTATAGCTCCTCGATGCATCGGTAGGTCTCATGAGGCAAACTAGTGTCTTGGCACAAGGCCTTGACAAAATCTTATTTGTAGTCTTGGCACGAGGCCTTGGCTATGTGGTTATGATAGTCTGGCATTATGCATTCCATAATTATGAAAGTGGTTATTGATATTGCATGTGATTATTCGATTAGTAGAATATCCATGTGAATAAGTAAATGGCATTATTTCATTTTATTTATGCCATACCATGTTGAAAGTTCGTATTTAAAAGGCTTTTGTTTTAGTTATACATTGCCTTAAATGTTTATTCTTATTTATGAAAGTTTCCACTTTATTGTTATCCTTACTGGGCATTTGAGCTCACCCCTTTTTTTTATGTTTTATTTTTCCCAGGATGTGAAGAAGTAAGTTATGAATGACCTGCAGGGATTTTATGAGGGGTTAATAGTGTGGATTGTGGAAACATTATGTTGTTGTATTATTTTTTCATTTTATGATGTAATGTAAAACTTATGAATATATCTAGTGTTTCCAAGGCTACTAAACCAATCGGTCTTTCGAGATTTGATCTTTCTTGTGATCATGCCAATGTTATGTAATTAATGCACCGACTCTGGGTAGCTAGGGTCGGGGCGTTACAGTTGGTATCAGAGGAAGTTTAGTACAAACCTTGGAAGCTAGATTTAGATAAACTCTGATTAGAGCATGTAGACCTAAGATGAACTTTGAGGATTAGTATAGAAGAACTTCCTAGAATTTTGGTATTGTAGAGATTTTGTGAGTTTTCCAAGCAATACATCCCTGTCTGGATACGAGCAGGTAGAGGCGGCTCTGGCACAGATGTACCTAGGGGTAAAACCCGAAAACACCGCTTTGAGCTAGACTCGAACGGGAACTGGTGCACGACAACGGGCCTTGCTGCACTCTTGGTACGACACTCCCGGGGGATATGCTTAGGATAACTCTCACTTTCTTTACAAATCATTATGAAGGGTTTATGAGTATATACTTCCTCAAAGAAAACATTTTTATGATTATGGATTATATCCATAGATAGTTCAATTTATGTTTAGTGTTTTATAAGTATGGGATTATGTATTTTGATTCATAAACTGATCTAGTTTATGCCATTGTTTAGAAATGGCGCCTAGTGGAAGAAATGGAAACCGTATCAATGCACGCACTCCATGTAGGGATTGCCCTCCTGCTCAAGATAATTATAGTGGGGCTGGTGATGCAACTGGTGCCGATCAGCTAATCACCATACTGGGACAACTTACTCAGGTTATGAATAATAACCTTACCCGTATGGAGCACCCTGATCCGCAATGTGGAGGATCAATGTTAGATCGATTCATGAGACAACAACCACCAACGTTCAATGGGAGTACAAATCCCTTAGTAGCTGAGCAATGGATATTTTCCCTAGAGAAAATATTTCAGGCTTTGGGGAGTAGTGAAAGGGAAAAAGTTACCATGGCAGTTTACCGCCTCACTGGAGATGCTGATCAATGGTGGTCATTGATTCAAAACATGAAGGAAGATGATGAAGTATCAAACATGGAATGGAGGGAGTTCAAAGATCTGTTTTTAGAAAAATACTTTCCTCGCGACCATCGAGCAGATATGGAAAGACAATTTCTGAGTCTGAGACAAAAGGAGGATGAGAATGTCACAAAGTATGAGGCTAACTTTACAAGGTTAGCAAGGTATGCTGGAGATTATATTCACAACCCAAGAAGTAAGATTGATCGTTTCTTTGATGGGTTAAAACCATTTCTCCGTCGAGCATTAGTCTCACAATCCTTTTCATCGTACGAAGACATTGTCTCATGTGCTATCAAGACCGAAAAGGAATTCTCTAAGTCTTATGACTTTAAAGCAAAGCAAGAGAAGAAGAGACCTGCTGATCAGTCTGGGAATGGAAATAAGGGGAAGAAGGGAAAGGTTGAATATCCATCTTGTGGTAAGTGCGGGAAGAAACACCCCGGTGCTTGCCTGAAGGGAATGGGAGTCTGTTACAAGTGTGGTGAAAAAGGCCACCAAGCTCATGATTGCAAGGGGAAGAAGGAAGCTACCAACGTTCAGTGCTACAATTGCAGGGAGATGGGGCATTATGCAAATGCATGTCCTAAGCGTCAGGAGAACTTACCTCAGAAAAGGCCAAGGGATCAAGGCCAGGCTTATGCTATCACTACTGCTGAGGTAGAAGCTCCGAAAGATGTGGTGGCAGGTAATTTAATGGTTTCCTCAAGTTTAGAAAATGCATTATTTGATTCTGGATCATCGCATTGTTTCATATCTTCCCAGTTTGCTAAGAAAATTAGATATTTCCAATTTGATTTAATAAGGGAGTTGTCAGTTAAAACTCCTAAGGGAAGTATCGTTGCAACAAAATTTTGTGAATCAGTCCCCATTAGAGCACATAAATTTTCTTTATCTGCTGATTTCATCGTCATACCTATGATTGAGTTTGATATAATCCTCGGTATGGACTGGCTTTCGGACTATGATGCGAAGATTTATTGTAAGAAGAAAGAGGTTACGATTCTTGATGATAATGATAAGGAGCACCTTATTTTTAGAGCAGAATCGTCACCACCTAATTCTTATTTAGATCCACCCCCTGTAGCTCAACTTAATTCAATTATCGGGGAGGAAGAGAATGAAATAACTGTCGGTGAGGAAAGGAATGTTCAAATAGAGGATGTACCTATTGTGAAAGAATTTGTAGATGTATTTCCGGAAGATTTACCTGGACATCCTCCAGAACGAGAAGTTGAGTTTTCTATTGATTTGATTCCTGGATCAAGGCCTATATCGAAGACCCCTTATAGAATGGCCACTGTAGAGCTAGTCGAACTAAAGAAACAACTAGAGGAATTGAGTAATAAGGGATTTATTCGCCCTAGTGTTTTTATCCATGGGGAGCCCCTGTTCTTTTTGTTAAAAAGAAAGATGGATCTATGAGGTTATGTATCGACTACAGGGAGATCAATGCTATAACGATAAAGAACAAGTATCCCCTACCTCGTATTGATGATTTATTTGACCAACTTCATGGAGCTCAATACTTTTCAAAGATTGACCTTCGATCTGGATACCATCAGTTGTGTGTGAAGAAGGAAGACATTCCGAAAACAGCATTTCGAACCAGGTATGGGCATTACGAGTTTACTGTAATGCCGTTTGGATTGACTAATGCACCCTCTGTATTCATGGATCTGATGAATAGAGTTTTCAAGGAGTATCTCGATGAATTTGTGGTGGTATTTATTGATGATATCTTGGTATAATCCAAAACCTACAAAGATCATGAAAATCACTTGCGCATTATCTTGAAGACTCTGAGGAGGCATGAATTATATGGAAAGTTTAGCAAGTGTGAATTCTGGCTTCAGGAGATTTCTTTTCTTGGCCATATTGTCTCTAAAGATGGAATCTCTGTTGATCCTTCTAAGACCAAGGAAATCCAAGAATGGCCAGCACCTACAAGTATAACTGAGGTACGTAGTTTTATTGGTTTGGCAGGTTATTATCGACGTTTCGTCCAGAATTTTGCCCGATTGGCTAACCCATTAACGAAGCTCACACGTAAAGGGGTTAAATTTGTTTGGACAAAAGAGTGTGAAGAATGTTTCGAAGAACTGAAGAGAAGATTAGTCAATGCTCCTATATTGACTCTACCATCGGGGAATGATGGGTTCGTTATTTATAGTGATGCATCAAAGAAAGGACTTGGCTGTGTCCTTATGCAGAATGATAGAGTTATTGCCTATGCATCACGACAGTTGAAAATTCATGAACAAAACTATCCTACTCATGATCTCGAGTTAGCAGCAGTGATCTTTGCTTTGAAAATATGGAGGCACTACCTCTATGGTGAAAAATGTGAGATTTATACTGATCACAAGAGTTTGAAGTATATTTTCTCACAAAAAGAACTCAACATGAGGCAAAGGAGATGGCTTGAATTACTCAAGGATTATGATTGTACGATACACTACCACCCAGGGAAGGCAAACAAGGTGGCATATGCTTTGAGTAGAAAAGACCATGGAGTTTTGAACAATATGAGAATTGAAAGGGATCCAATTTTCATGGAGCTAGTGAAGATGGACATGGGAATAACCAGGGAAGGTGAAACATCAATGCTTTTCCAAATGGTTGCCAAACCATCTTTACTAGAAAGGATTAAGAGTTCTCAGACTGATGATGAAGAATTCCAAAAGAAGATTAAAGCTGTGAATGATGGGAGATTGAGAGACTTTGCGTATGAAGGTGGAATTTTGAAATTCGGGAAGAGACTTTGTGTTCCCAATATACCTGATCTAAAAAGGGAATTGCTGGATGATGCTCATAGTTCCAATTTCTCTATACACCCTGGGAGCACCAAAATGTATAGAGATTTGAAGGAACATTTTTGGTGGGACAACATGAAGAGGGAGATTGCTGGAAGATGTATGGTTTGTCAAGATGTATGGTTTGTCAACAAGTGAAAGCTGGAAGGCAACAGCCTGGAGGAGTCATGCAACCTCTTCCCATACCGGAGTGGAAATGGGACAATATTACAATGGACTTTGTCATGGGGCTACCAAAGACTCCTAGAAGGAATGATGCAATATGGGTTATTGTTGATCGTCTTACCAAGTCAGCACATTTTCTTGCTATAAGAGAAGATCTACCCCTGGAACGTCTAGCAAGACTATACATTAATGAAGTTGTGAGACTTCATGGAGTACCCCTATCGATTGTTTCTGATCGTGATCCCGGTTTTACTTCAAGATTTTGGAAAAGTCTTCAGAAATCCCTGGATACTGAACTTCATTTGAGCACTACTTACCACCCTCAGACAGACGGACAATCAGAACGGACTATTCAGACCTTAGAAGACATGTTGAGATCTTGCTCACTTGATTTTCAGGGTATGTGGGATCAATATTTACCACTAGTAGAATTTTCCTATAACAATAGCTTCCATTCGAGTATTCAGATGGCACCATATGAAGCATTATACGGAAAGAGATGTCGTACACCAACCTGTTGGGATGACGTTGGTGAAAGAAAACTTGTAGGCCCAGAACTGGTGGAGGAAACGGTGGAAAAGGTGAAGGTAATCCAAAATCACATTAAAGCAGCTCAAAGTAGGCAGAAGAGCTATGCCGATAATCGAAGGAAGGATTTGGAATTTCAAGTCGGTGATCATGTTTTCTTGAAGGTATCTCCATGGAAGGGAGTCATACGTTTTGGTAAGAAAGGTAAATTGAGTCCCAGGTACATCGGACCATTTGAAATTCTAAAACGAATTGGGGTTGTAGCTTACCGATTGGCAATGCCGCCAAGTCTCTCCAAAGTTCACGATGTGTTCCACGTATCTCTGTTGAGGAAATACATGCCTGACCCAACGCATGTACTCACCTATGAAGATTTAGAACTGGAACCCGATCTGTCTTATTGTGAAGAGCCCATCAAGATTCTTGATACGAGAGAACAAGTGCTGAGAAACCGGACGACGCGTCTGGTAAAAGTTTTGTGGAGGAATCATAAGATGGAAGAGGCAACGTGGGAACCCGAGGAACTTATGATGAAGAACCACCCGAGTCTTTTTATGCAGTAATACCCTAGAAATTGCGAGGACGCAATTATTTGAAGGAGGGGAGAATGTAACACCCCAAGCTTCTACGGTACGTTTCCCTTTGAATAATGCGATAGCGTGTGTTGTACGCAACCTCGAGTTCTAACACACACCACAACTAATTAAACTAGCCGTTGTGAATAGTAATACCTAATTTTTGAAATTATATATATTTTATATTTGAAAATGGACTTCATTTTTGGACTCGGAATATCGAATTTAGCCTAAGGTGAAATTTTGGTACTTTTCGGATAACTTTCATATTTTGATGAATAGTGAAAATTACTAAATTTTAATTAAAAACAACTTTTTTAATCAAAATAATTAATAGTGATAAATTATGAATTTTAGTAGTTTTAAAGTATATTTAGAATATATTTTTACCATTTAATATAATTTTGGTCATTGGACATAATTTTACAATTAAACCGAACATAAACAAGTGTCAATCTTTTGATAGTTATTATCTCTTAAAAACACGCTTTTTGTTTTGACAGCGGGAATTAATTTTAAATTAATTTCTGCCACTTCTGTGTTTTGAATTTAGGAAAATGGATTCCATATTTGGAATCAGGATGTTCAAATTGTGTAAATAGGTAACTTTTATTTTTAGACATTTTGAATAATTACTGCGGTAAATATTTTATTTACCATGGTTAAGGGTAAATCCGGTAAATAAGGGTTAAAAAAATAATATTATAATAATACTAAATTACCCTAAAAACGTGTCTTAACCCTATTGGTTGATAGATGGTCGACCATGGGCATCTTTGTGTCAATTTTGGGACCCCATGGATCCACTTGTAAGTGATAATGACACTTTATTTTAATTTAGTTAAAATGAATACAAAAATGACACAAGCATATAGCTTTTAGAACAAAAATTTTTACATAGGGTTATATATGTTGGATTTTAGATTATAAATATTCATTAGAAAGCTAAAAAGATTTCCTACATAATTATAGTTTATTTATAATTTTTATACATTAAATAATTTATTTTATTTATGACACAATGATGATGCAGTAATTACTATAATAGTGAAAAATTAAACTAATTGATATTATAAATACCCAAATAAATATAATATGAAACTTTTAATGAATTAAACTAATTTTATAGGCTAATATGATATTTTAGGATTGATTTAATGGACTTTTTTCGAAGTAATCAATCTGTTATGAGTTTCACAAAAATCAACTATTGAATAGTGTCAAAATTGACATAAAATAGTTCTTAAAACAAATATTATATTATTAATTGATATTAAATTCCTAAAAATCTAAGGTTCGGCCACGAGACTTATATTATGATAGTTTAATCATTAATGTACCACTTGGGGGTCTCTTGGATGTATATAGTAAGTTTATTAACCATATTATATAAAAATACAAAGAGACATTGTAAAAGTGAAACTAATTAACTTAGAGTTAATACTTAAAGATAAGGTTAATATAAGTACCCAAACCTGTCTAAACTCTATTGGTTGAGTGGTTTTCGACCTATCCCCACCTTAACCTTTGAATAATAAGCTTTGGAGCCATTAGAAACCGAATATGAATTTATTATAAATTAATATTTCTAGCTTTTCCAAAGGTGCCCCTCACCCCTCTTATAAAAAGGGCACTCCTCCTTCTCATTTCTTCACACCTTCAAAGCCTTTTGGTTCGGCCAAACTCTGCCCAAATACTCTCCCAACATCCCTCACTACAACCTAGAGGCCTTAGTTTGATCAGAAAACCAACCTAAGGAGCCCTTTTGATCAAATCAAAAGGAAGAACCCGAAGAAGAGGTAATGATTTCACCACCCTTTTCTAAGTTCATTTCTTCTTCCACTTCTTCTTCCTTTGTTCTTACCATTCTAAAATAATAACTCCAGTATCTCACATATACTGTGATGTTATTATAAGTATGGTACAACCATATTCAGTATTCTATCCACCCTTTGAATAACATGTCACCATACGTGCGTACGTACGGCTTACCGTCTCCACGTCGTGGTGTAATTGTTATTCAATATAATATTATTTGGATGGGTATAATAATGATGTGTAACTCATGTAAATAATAAATATAACATGTTAATATGATATACCATTCATTTATATATTATTTTAATATCAAAAGAATGATATTGTCGCTCGTGCGTACGTACGGACTACCGTCTCCACGAACGCGATGAGATTCATTCTCCATCGTATCCATTCAAGTATAATTATCATTTTATGATTTAAAAATGATGTTTAAGGACTTGATATCATTCTGGATATGAATAAGATACAACAAACATGGCTTATGTAACAAAACATATAAAAGAAAATGAGTAAGTTAACACCCGAAACGATGATAATTCTAAGATATTATTAATAAATCAATGTTAAAAGATCATATATGATATCATATTAATATATATGATTCTTGTATAATTTAATAACAATTATTTCACCATTATACAGGAGGTTAACCTACCCCAACCAAGGAAAAGTACAAGGTAAGGGTTGTTTCACAATCTCTTCATTATCCGAGGTTGTATTATACGTAATAATCTACTGGGATCTCTTTATCATCCACATCCATGTTTCTTCGAAATGTATTTCAAAACATTTTTACTATTTACAAGAATATGGGTTAAAGTCATTTATACCCTTGTTTGACTTTTTATAAGAGGTTTATAAAGGAATCTTTCCGTCGTTTTCAAAACAAGGTCCTTTTTAACCTTTTCGACAGAATTGAGGTAAGAATGTTTTTTTTAACTTATACGGCGGGTGCAGTTATTTTACGCCGTTATAAAATCTTCAAAGCTTTCCATACAAGCTTATAAGAATATTTTCAAAGAAAATGTTTTATTTTATATGGATCTTAAATTATTTCAAAATAAAAGGAGATACTTCTTTAAAAAGAATTTTGATTTCATCTATGTCAACATCCTTTGATGGATTTTAAGATTATTTGAAGTTGATTTATTATGATACAAAACTTCTATATTGTATTGAAGGTTTTGTGATATGTTTGACTGTGGATGTGCTATTTTTATACCATTCATAGTTTATGGTGAAATTATTGAAATTTCGTATGCTAGTTTTAATACGAATGTTTATGTTTTGTTTAAACCTTTTCATATGGGA
This sequence comes from Viscum album, assembly GCA_963277665.1. Classification (NCBI taxonomy): domain Eukaryota; kingdom Viridiplantae; phylum Streptophyta; class Magnoliopsida; order Santalales; family Viscaceae; genus Viscum; species Viscum album. Next base: position 182,526,644 of record OY728130.1, read on the forward strand.
ATGTATTGGACTTAATAAGTGACGGGTGGAGCCCGCTATAGCTCCTCGATGCATCGGTAGGTCTCATGAGGCAAACTAGTGTCTTGGCACAAGGCCTTGACAAAATCTTATTTGTAGTCTTGGCACGAGGCCTTGGCTATGTGGTTATGATAGTCTGGCATTATGCATTCCATAATTATGAAAGTAGTTATTGATATTGCATGTGATTATTCGATTAGTAGAATATCCATGTGAATAAGTAAATGGCATTATTTCATTTTATTTATGCCATACCATGTTGAAAGTTCGTATTTAAAAGGCTTTTGTTTTAGTTATACATTTCCTTAAATGTTTATTCTTATTTATGAAAGTTTCCACTTTATTGTTATCCTTACTGGGCATTTGAGCTCACCCCTTTTTTTTATGTTTTATTTTTCCCAGGATGTGAAGAAGTAAGTTATGAATGACCTGCAGGGATTTTATGAGGGGTTAATAATGTGGATTGTGGAAACATTATGTTGTTGTATTAGTTTTTCATTTTATGATGTAATGTAAAACTTATGAATATATCTAGTGTTTCCAAGGCTACTAAACCAATCGGTCTTTCGAGATTTGATCTTTCTTGTGATCATGCCAATGTTATGTAATTAATGCACCGACTCTGGGTAGCTGGGGTCGGGGCGTTACAGACCTTATATACTGTATAATAAATCCAACATTGTATTCCATTTATTTAGCCATCCTAAGTTCCAATTTATTTATTTCTCTAACTTCATCCTACCATGTTGGTGTATTAATCTTCTTTCCATATAGGGATTCATAAAGAGACATATGAATGCTCTTGAAAAAGATATTGTTTTATGAAATCTCAACTAGAGGGATGTGGTTATCCCAACCACCATTAAAAACCATAAGAAATAACATAGAATATCCTATAGGTTTTCAATGGTTGTCTCAGATTGACTATATATTTGAGGATGTTAAGTCATGTAAAAAATCAACTTTATATCAAGATCTTCCTAATTAATTCACCAAAACATTGAGGAAAACCTTGGATCCTATTCAGGTACAATATAATTTGGTGGTCCACACAACCTAAACAATTATTTAATTTATATTCTATCATGATTATAAATAGAAAATTATTCTCTAATGGAAATGGTATTTTATGCTTTCATAAGAGGATTTAATATAATAGAAATCGAATTACAGCCTTTGGAAGTTTCTTTGATTCAGATGGAAAAAAATACATGTGGATTTTTTCTTATTTACATTTTAATATGGTTATGGTTATAACATTCTATTTATATCGAAATTAACTTTCTATCATATCATTAATTGGGAAACAAAATTCACAATATCTTTATTTATGTTTTCCCACTTAAAATTATCTTTCAAATCTCTACATGTCTTCATACTTATAGAATGAATAGATAATGATAAACTATGATCATAATCTAAAAGTTTCTTCAAATTTTGTATAGATAGAACACATACATTGTTCCTAAACTCTATCATTCCTTAAAATGAAAGGTTAAACACAGGAATTTGTTTCTCCTTCTTAGGTAACTCAACATCATCCTTATACACCTATTTAATCTTTACTTGTATAGATGGTTGAACAATCATTAGATGAAGATAAAATTTCTCACCTTTATTTATGATTTATAGATCCATCCTTTGCAAACCCATAAATATAGGATCTTGTGTGATCCTTGACATAGATGAGCTACTCGATCCTTTCAACTCAAATCATCGGCAACCTATTTTTCTTTCCATGATATGAAGTGTATTGATTAGTTATAATCATTAGTTAGTTCCAACCATCTTCTCTGGGGAATATTTAAACACTTATATGTTAATATATGCATTAAATGTCTATTATCAGTTTATATATCACATATTTATCTATTAAGGTAATTCCTCCAGATTTTTAATGCATAAAATATTGTAGCTAAATCCAAATAATTAGTTGGTTAATTTTTCTTATCAACCTTCAATTTTCATGAGGCATAATCTATCATCGTGTCATTTTATATGAGGATTCATCTTAGATCCTTCTTCTATGCACCACTATAAATTAAAAAATCTTCTGTACAACATGGTAGTGTAAGAATAGGTGAACTAACGTACCTTCCCTTAAGTTCCTAGAAAGATTATTCAAATTTATCTATCCAAAGGAACTTGGATCCCTTCCATGTTAACTTGGTGAGTGTGTTAGATAGTCTTGAGAAATTATCCATTACCCATTGATAATATCTAGTCAAACCAAGAAAATAATGAATATAAATCATAATGGTTAGTCTAGTCTAATTTTGAATAGTCTATGTCTTTGATGGATCTATTGATATACACTCTCTTGAGATTATAGGACCCAAAAATAAAAAAAATGTAGCCAAAATTTACACTTGGTAAATTTTTCATAAAACAGCTCATTCCTTAGATTATTCATCAAAATCCATAGGTGATATTCAATATCTTCCTTTCACTTTGAATATATAATATTATCAACTATAAATACTTCAAAAAACTAACCAAGGAAATCTATAATGGTTCTATTGATTAAGTACTTGAAGATATAAGGGTTATTAGTAAGAACAAATGGTATAATAATATATTCATTGTTTCCATAAATTTTATGGAATTTCATCATTGATATATCCTTCTTCTTGACCCTAAATTGATGATATTTAAAATGAAGGTCAATCTTATAAAGGTATAGATCTCCATGTATTTGATCTGGAAAGTCATCAATACATGCTAGGTGATACTTTTTCTTAATAGTGATCTGGTTAATATCCAAATAATCAATGCACAATTACATTGATCCAAGTTTCTTCTTAACAAAATAATTGGTGTAACCTAATATGTTAAACTTGGATGAATAAATCCCATTTCATGATTCTCCTGAGGTTTCTTCTTTAATTATTTCAACTCAATCGAGGCCATTCTATATGGAGTATAGGTAAAAGGTGCGTCATCAAGTATGAGTTCTATTTAGAAATCAATGTACCAATTCGGTATAAGACTTGGTAAATCTTTGTGAAAGACATGAAAAAACGCCATCTTAATAAAAATATCATTAATGTGGAGTTTCTTCCCAACCACATGAGATAAAAACAAATTTTAATAGGAATTAAGACCAATTTAATTGATCTAACATCCATTATAAGTTCATATTTCTCATCAGATTGATAGAAGATCATAGGTTGGTTTAGAATATCAAATATAACATCCCTTCCTCAAAAATTAATATGGAGTTTATGGATAAAAATAAAATTCATACCTAAGATAACATGAATTTAAATAAGAGGGATAATAAGAATATATTCAGTAAGTATATTCCCACAGACACCAGTTGAAGAAATTTTATAGACTTGAGATGTGATCATCATTTAATTAAGGGATTTTACTAAAAATTCATCATCTAATAATTGAGGTGGTATTTTTATACCATTATAAAATTCTTCATATATAAAAGTGTGGGTAAATCCAATTTAAAATAATATATCAGCAGTTCTAGAGTGTTTGGGGGTGTACCATTCAACATGTTGTTAGATTAACCCTCATTAAAAATAGTGATTGCATGAGATTTCCTTTTTTCTCTTGGCATAAGAGGTTTATGATGTCTATCATCATCTTTGACATTCATATTTGAGCACAAGTTAGTATAATACCCATACTCCGTTCATTTGAAACACTAGAGTGTAGGTAGGTAATTCTTCAGAGCTTTATCTCTATTCTAATAATTAGCTAACTTCTTCCCATAACTTTGTAATTCATCCACTAAATGACCATACTTCTCGCACTTAAAATTATTACTAGTTCCCTTAACATAATTTCTTTCATTTTTCATTCTAGGATTTGAGAATTATGTAATTCCCATATTCTTCTCTCTATGGTTTTTAGAGTAACCACTAAATTCCATATTTCTTTTCTTATCAAAACCATGAGATTTATTTGTAACCCCAATCTCTATTTCCACCTAGATATAACTTCATAGCTACCGAACTCCCTTATTTATAATGAAAATCGTAGATATGGATTTAAGACATTGAATAATCAACCAACCTTACTTTTAGGTTGGATGATAAAACCATAAGTGTACCACATAAACCTTGTAATATTTTCTTTATAGTTACCAACAGATTCATCACCCTTCAACTTTATCTCAAGGAATTCCTTATCTATTTTCACTTAAAAAATATATGAAAATAACATATATAAAAATAATCTCCTAAACTCATCCCACTCCATGGAGTCAATTTATTTTTGTTGCTGGATATTATTGATAATATTCCACCATTGATCCACTTCATAATCCAAAAAATAGACATCCAAAATGACATTTTTAGGATACAAACACTATAGTATGGAAAATATGTTTTCAATGATACTGATCCATTACTTAGAAACTAATAGATTAGTATAAAATTAAAAAGAAAGAGAAATTTTCAAATGAAGGGCTCAAAATAACTTTCTTCCATCCTTTTCTCATTTGGACATTTAGCAGGATTCATATCTTGATAATGTTACATGATCATTGCAACAATATTTTTCATTCTAATCACAATAACATTTGGTTTCTCAAGAGAAAACTTAATACATTTTCCATCACAATCAGCAATAAATTTATTCCTTCAGGTTCCATCCATATACTAAAACAAAAAAGAATAGAGTGAGCTATCATAATCATATTGGCAAACCATATAATCATGAAAATCATTTATTGGATTTTTAAAACATGACGCATTCCTTTTAATCTATAAAACCTCAGGTTAAATATAGTTAATTTATATCCATTTTCTCTTTAAAGCCTTTATTATGGATCCTAAATACTTTGTGAATTTACAAAAACATATAACTTGAGAGTATCACACTAGGTGTGTAATAAGGCCCTTTTTGATGCACCTCTTTACGATCAATTAAAATCCCAATGAAACTTTTTTAGACTTATTTTTTCTAGATAGAACTATTACATACCCACATATACTTGTAGTATCTAGAAAGATATTTAATTTCTTAGAAACCACTCACTCATCCCTTAACCAAAATTCTAGTATATTTTATTATTATTAGACTTTTCTTTATGGTTCCCACTAAATTTCTATTATCCTTTTTTCTAAAGATTAAATAAACCTTACTCTAATACCAACTATAATGAACCATAATTTTTAAACATAGATATCACAGATGAATCAATTAATATGAATTGAATAATATAACGATCTATTCTAGAATAAATTAGGTATATTTCCTTTGGATGTGTGAATACACAAACGAATTGTTCATAATTGAAATACATCATCTCTCACTGAATTCATAATAACTATATTTATTTTTTTACATATCATAAATAATACCTTCCTTAATAACCTAGGGAATTGAAACAATACAATAGTGATCTTAGAATCTATGTAAGGATAAACATGGTAGATATCAACATAACATGAGCAATAGAGTATATGAATAACATTTGAAAACCACACCTTGTATATCACAGATTATAAACTTGATTCATTGAATAAACCATAGAATTTCGTAAGACATGAATCATAAATTGGTCAAATAATTAAATCCATGAGAGAATAACATTGACATAAGAGATAGATTTTTGGCACCCACATAAGCATATAAATTCACTTACTTACTAATAAAGCCTTAATTACAAGGATACTATAGTGAAATGGGTTCATTCCCTAAACCATCATAGTAGTAAAGGTTCACTCCTAATACTTCATAGTGGATAGTCTCCATTACTAAACTACGTTTTCTCTCTATTCTACTCTAGTTTATCTTATGATATATCCATCATTAACCAATGCATTAGAGGGGTATATAATTTTGGTCCCACATAACACATAGTGAAAATCGAATTTATTTGTTCCATAATGTTATAAAACATTCATTATATCATAACCCATGAAAATGAAATGGATTTTGTAAATATTTTATCATGGTATAACCCGTAGAAAAGAAACAAGTTTTATAATCATTTCACCAATTAATTATAACCTAACCCATGGAAAATGGAATGAGTTTAATAAACTTATTTTCATCATAATCAAAAACCATCTTGATAAATAATAAGTAAGGTATCATTAAATCATATCTCTAGTAAAGATTTGGAAACATCAAAGGATATCGTCATATATAGAGAACTTTTTTAAAATATCACTAGGAATGTTTCAAGAGTAAAATACGCTTTTCAATTTGAAGTTAGTTATTAAAAATCCTCAAATTTCTTAAATATTTCAAAAATATTTCAAAAGAACCTTTCAAAATTGTAAAGTAAGATTCAAAAACATTAGTGTGTATAATGCTGTAAAGTATCATTCTTATTAAGTATGTCATGATAAAAATTACATTAATATTTTCGATAAAAATTCAAAAGTACCTCATTTAGAAAATGAAAATACTATTAATTTTAAAAAAATTATTGAAAATAAAAATGCGGTTAAAAATGAAATTAATCTATAATTTTAAAATATTAAAAACCTTCTTTAAATAATTTTTATAAATCATTTACATGGAAGATAAATTATCATTGAATGAATATAAAGAGATAAAGTCAGTTTTCTATTAAAGCATTCATTTTATATTTTGAGAAAATAAAGAGAGGAGAATGAAAGGAAAATAGGTAATTTATTGAAATAAACATAGAATAATTAAATTCATGAGTTTCTTGAGATATATATATCACAATATGTCCTCATATAATACTTAATAAAAATATCTTGATAAGAAATGAGATTGCAATGTAAAACCCCAACCACTTTGGTAACTTTTGAAACGTAGTACCCATAAAATAAACAATATTTAATGGATATTTATATCCCATAAATTTCATGATAAGGATCATAAAATAAATTCATGTTAATTATATATTCCACAAAAATAAATCAATTGTTGAATACATCTCATTCCCCACAGAAATAAAAGTGAGATGAAAATACCTTAACTCAAGTCTTGAATTTCTTCATACTCATTCTAAACTCTTATATAATAAATATACATTTATTATAAATATATTTGAAAACCATACTCATATATATTTCCATATATGAATACCTATAACACAATTATCACCCATTTATCAACAATGCTTCATTAAAATCATTATTCTAGTTGATATTTTCTTCTTTTTTCATGTATGTTTTCATTTTGTAGTTTTGATCACTGTGATTTTATTGTGGTTAGATCATATATAAAATTTAAATCATGAGATAAATATCATATATAATCATTATATATGTTTTTAGAGTAATCCATAAATTTTTTGGATTGGAAAATGAATTACCACATTCAAGGATATTATAGGTCGTACATATGCTTGAATGATGTTCTCATTTTCTCAACGGATGTAACAAAATTTAGGTAAGTATTAATTAAACTTTGGAAATTATTTTTTTATAAAAAAAATCATATATATTCATTAAATATACACTTTTTACCATACATGTCAAAATAAAAGAAAATGCGTCACATCACTTCGTAGATATTGTAGTCTACAAGTCTGCATGAGTGTCGTTATCATTTTTTAGAAAAACTAGATGTTAATAAGGAAGATGATATGATATAAATAATTATAATAATTTCATATATATGATATATATAATTTAACTCAATTATTTTATCCTCCCAAGATAGGTGGTTATGGAAGAAGAATGACATCAGTTCGTCAGACGATAGTCCGCCATACACACGATCGATGGTAACATTTCCTATTTGATGGAAGAGGATTTTGATATAGATTATTACATTTAAATAATAACATATAAGTATATGGGATATAATTAATATAATATATCTTTATATTTTAATAATAGTTTAAAAATTTGGAAGAAGAAATAAAAGAAAAACATCTGATTATGAACGATGCCTCTTCTTCAAACAACATTTATATGTTTGCAACAAAATCCATCTTATATGGGTTAAATAATAAAACAAATTCCGCAAGGATGTATGGATGGAAACAAGTAAAAAAATTGGTTTTTAATTTTTAAAATCCAAAAGTTTTTTGTGTGTGAATATGAGATGATACGGGGTTCCCTTTAATAAATGAGGGAGATGACACACTTGGAACTTTTGAAAACAATAATATGTACTCAGGGTTAACACCCACAAAATGGATCCAAAATAGCACATTCACAAACCATGGTGGAGATAAGTTCTATATATATTGATAAAATGGTAATTTTTCATATTTTAAGTCATTTTAACTCGTATCATTTTATTTTAAGCCCCTGGTAAACCCGTTTTATCCTTAACCACATAAATTATATTTTACAATTTCTACTTTTTATTATGACCCAAATATAAGTTGAAATTATTATATAATATTAATTAATTTTATTCCAATTATTAAAAACATTTTAATAAATATAAATTCACTTAATTGATATAATTTAATTTAAAACGAAACCCATAGACGCGACAAAAAGGCGGTTTTCCAAGGAAAATTGTTTTATAAGTATAAAAAGTTTTTATATAAAAATTAAACATGAAATTAATTCAAATGACATAAATTAGATTAATAATAATATAAATGAACTAATTTTAATTTTAAACCATTTTGAAATAAGATTTTACTTTTTAAATTCATTAAAAAATGAAGTTTCTTATAGAAATCAGTATTTTTCACAATTCATGAAAAAGATTAATCCGCTAAGAAAATTATCTAGATTTAAATCTAGGATAATTTTTACATTTTGATTAAAAAAATGAAGTTAATTTTACCAAATAAATTTTCTAAAAGTGTAAAAAATTTGATATAGGTGCGCAAAATGCAACAAACCTGTTTTTTAGGAAGATAATGTTTTTAAGCCTAATACTGGATTAATTTTTATCCAAAGATAATAAAAAATATTATATAAATGATCAAATGTGTTTTAGAGTATATAATATATAAATTTCATTAATATAATTCATCAATAGTGATAGATTTAATTTATTAATATAAAAACACAATGAGCGCCTAAAAAGTTTTTTGAGGAAAAACATTTATTTTGCTTTTAAATTATTTTTGTTTTCATATATAATCAATTTATAACAAAATAAATTAATTTATGCATGTTTTAATCATATAATTTTTATAATTTAGTAAGTCAATTTCATATGATCCAATTCAACGATCATGTCATAACTATCAAATTAAATAATAATATTTTAATAGTATATCATTGTTCATTTGAAATCAATATTTCATGTAACGCAATATATCTAATAAATTAAATATATTTGGGGGGAAATGTTTAATATAATCTTGGGGTGTTAGATAACTGCCTTCAAAAGTTATTATTTTTTAGGATGATCGGTGTTTTTTATTGGCACGTTTCAATAGGATTAGTGATTGAGTTCCCTTAGTTATTTTTATCCATCCCATTGAGTTAGTGTGTTACATTGTATTAAGGTTTTGTTATTTTGAATTAAACATTTGATAATATATTTGTAGGGAATTATTTTTATTTAAGATGAAGGAAATTCAGTATTTATAGCATTTTCCATTTCTATATTAATGATAGTGTTTCTGATTATTGTAAGCACTCCCAATCAATCCTTATGTGTCAAGATCATGTCCTTATTATGGTGGTTTTACCCAATTTCCTTCTTAATCAACTATTTTATCCATGTATTTCTAGTTAAATAAATTATTATAATGATGATAATTGTCACACTCTGATCATGTATTTCGTCGTTATTTTATTTATTGATTTATTTATATTTACATTCTTGATACATTAGATGATTATATTTGAAAATAACTAGACATATGGGTTCAGAGCATGGTGTACCATTTTTCAAATGAGTATAGAGAACTATGTGGCTGGATAATGCGGGTTTGTTAGCACATTCAAACAAATTTTTAAACCTTTAATTGATTTTAAATGAAAGATCACAGTTATTTCTTAGAATTTAACTCACAAAGGAGTTGGATGAGTGGTTTGAATCTTCTCCAAAGTCTTTAATGACTTTTAATTATTTATCATATTTATGGATTTTCTTAGAGATTTTGTGATATTACATTTTATGGAGATTATTTCTCAAACTTCATGGGAAATTCTTGGTGACTGGGTTTGCAGACCAATATTGGATGAGGTCATCCACCACTAACAATTCTAGTGAAATATCTAGGTGGTTCTCCATTGATTCAGATGTGTAGTAGAAATTCAAATCCACTACCAAGGTGATATAGTATTACTTGGTTCACCTATCCTTTGTGACCTTAGGGTGTTTCTCCCATATTTCTTGTTTTAAAATATTTTATATTTTTTTTATACCGCTGATCTCTTTGTACTACACAATATTATAAATATATATCACTTTGATTTATCTATAGCTCATATGGTCATGTTTCTTCCATACTATATTATTATTATATTAGTTAAATGACTTTTATTTATAATATAAATTATTTGAGATTTATAATTTTAATTGAAAAAAAATAAAAAAAAAGATTATAAAATTATTGTGAAAATGTAGTTATTTTTTTACATGATTCTATGGGATAAATATATTTTCAATAATTCATTTCAAAGTAGAAATAAATGTATCATATATTTAAATACTATCAATGGAGTGTGGTTTCTCTATGGCATATCTACTAGGCCTTATTATAGCACCTTCTAAAATTTTAGGTAGAGGACTGCATTCAAAAGTATGATATCTTTTGGACACCTTTCTTTGGACCTCTCTTAGAGTGGGTTGATTTTTTGGGGATTGTGAACTTAGGTCACATCGAGAATCTCGGCACAGGATGTTAGATTAATTATGGTGCTTTAGAAGTTTGAAAAAATCATCCATTTTCATTTTTTATTTCCTTAATGGGTAGTATCTATTCATATAGTGTTATGGATAATTAATAAAGGGAGTTATTTTTTGTGAGGGAGGTGGAGTTGAGTTAGATTTCTTTTTTATGATTTTCATTCACTTTATAACCAAATATTTATTAATATTATTATCCTATTTAGAATGGGAATCCATCGTATCGATGCATCATGAAAGAATTTTATAAAAATTATATTTCTTGAAGAATATTATTTATTCATTTGAAATCATTCCCGCTGATTATAATCGGATTCCCTAGTGTTTGTCTCTAACCTGAGGTGATTGGGAACACATCATTGGTATGATACAGACCAGCTCAGGTTCCATGTTCGGAGGTTGTCATGGGTTGGTTTGTGAATTTAATTTCATACTCAATAGATTCATTAATTTTTATTTCCTATATATTAATACATTTATTTTCATATATTCTTCTTTTATTTTATTAATCTACTCATGTTAACTGTTTCTGGCCATTCAGTCCATTTTTCCAAAATTGCACCGGTATAACAGTAATGATTGGTGGACTATTTCAACTGGTTTTATAATCTCTAGAACTATAAAGGTAGTGATTTATTTTACTCTAGTAGTATAGTTTTTCAATATTTCATTTTATTCATAAAAATTATTATAATTAATAGACTTTTTACAAATAAGCTATTTTTAAGGTTATTTAAATCAATATTTATAGTTTATTATTAATGTTATTAATATCAAACCTATTTTATCATTAGGGTGTTAATGTTTAAATAAATTTATTATTAATTTTATATAAATACATGAAAACGTTTTTAATGATCATTCATGAAATTAATTAGCGAAAATAAAATATAATAATTCACTTATATAGTATAAACCCACCAGGGAGGGATTGTGTATTCTTAAGATAGTTTAAAAGTTTATGATAACTATTCAATATTTCATTTTTTATATGAATTATATAATAGTTGTAGTAATTTATTAATTTTTTAGAAATATAACTTACATATAAATAGAATACATAAGGGAAGAAATAAAAATGAAAAAATTTGAATTTTTAAGGCTTGACTTTGCCATCCGGACACCGCCAATATTATTCATCTTAAGAATTAAAAGAGTTATCTTTTCATTAGACGAGGCCTTAACAATCATGGAATAGAGGGTTAATAGAGTTATTTTCATTGAAAATATTATTGAAAATAAATTTTGACGCCAAGAGAAATGGGTGGAGCATGGATATATTTATATGTGAATGAAATGAGTAATTTCAATAAAATAATCATTAATTTTTTATTTATACCCAAAAATATGAATAGTTTTAATTATTTTTACTTAAATAATGTTTTTTCTTACAAAAATATTTTCTTACATTTAAACACTTCCAAAACGGAACGAAATCATATTAAAGTTTAATTCAAAATATTTAATCAAAAGTAGTTTGTTATTTGAATAAAATAAAATTTAGACTTTGGAAAATTATTTATAGGTTTAGAAATAATGTATATAAAATTCAAATAAATTATTTTACTCATTTAATATTTTTTTCCCTTTAAAAATGTTTAAAACATTATAAATTATTTTTTAGATCATAATGATGTCATAAATCTTACCATATATCAAAAAAATGTATTTTATTATTACACTAAAATTAAATTGTTTTTATAAAAAATATAAAAACACCCAAATATATTTTTTATATAATGATTTTAAAAATGAACCCAGTTTTATCAAAATTAATTCTTAACTAATAAAATTTAAAAATTTTAATGTTATGATAAAAAATTAATGTTTTCCTAATCAAGATAAATCATGATTTTTTTTAATACACACTTAGAAATACTTTAGGGTACATGATTTAAGAAATAAATTTATTTTATTTTAATTTTTTTTGTATAAAAAATTACTTATTAGAAATTTTACTATTTATAATAGTCATGTTATTATTCTAATTTTTGTTACTATTCCTATTATCCTATAATATTCTATTAGTCATATAATCCATACACATCCTATAAATATAATTTATTTCATTAATTCATCATTGAATTAGTTTTATCTCAAGATAATCTATATCATTTGAAAATTTTAAATCATATATCTTATGTTTTGTTTTATATTGATTTTTTTAACTATGATGTTTCTAAGAGATCACAACACATCATAACATAGAATTAAAGTTATAATTTGTACTTTTGATTATCACCCCATTATAATATTTTTAATTTTATGGAATGTGTTTATCCTTTTTATGTAATTTTATATGTTTATGAAATAAACAATTTTTATCTATATTATATTTCACCATAAACAATATTTCAAAATTAAATTGATTTTATTTATAACACAAAGATGGAATTTTTTTATTGGAAAAATCTAGATCATTAAAAAAATATTGCTTAGGATGTCAACATTTTACTTAATTGTCATGGTTCTCTATCTTCCATAAAAGGTCTTATCATTAATCATATTTAATTTCATGGGGATGTTTCTAGATATGATTGGTGATTCCTTAAAATTGGATTTTTTGGCATGTCAATCATAAGAATGACACGAAACTATCATTGGCTAGAAACCAGGGATTAGGAGATATTGATTCCTATAAAATGATTATGTCATTAAAATAGATAGGTAAGAGTAATATTATATCCCATTATCGGGTTATATAATCAATATAGATAAAGTTATTAAACTATATGGAGTCGAATCACCATTGTGACATATTTATATCATGACTCTATAATTACATCATAAATATCATCATCCCATCACAAACAATTACCAAAGGATAATAATTATATAAAATGCATACCCCAAATGGGAAATGAAGAATACACAAATGAATTTCCTAAAAAGATTGGGAAATGTTTCAAAAATCAAATAAATGGAGTATAATGATGTAATGAGATGAAGGAAGGAAATCATGGGCTTGGAATAGAATCACATTATTCTTGAAGATTATCTTAGAGTCAATATAGTGACATTGATTTTCATACATTACTTTTACATCATTTTAATGATAAAACCATTACCCAATGAGGATCCAAGGGTTTATTTCCGTGGTAAAACTATTACCATACACAACATTTATAACATAAAACATAAATATTTATTTAATTCCTTATTCTCTAGCTTCTTAGTTTCCCTTGTGTACTTGTTAGTACATATAGTCACCTTAGGATATACATCAAAAAATAGTGAGATGGAATCCATGTAAGAGGATAAGAATATGATACAATAGAACATGGTGTGATCATAATCATTATCATTATAACATAGTTATAGAATCATAAACATGATAAAAAGAATTAATAAAAGGCCTGAAAACTAGAAATGCATAAAAATGAAACCTAATATCTAAGTGGTTAACTACCACACATAGTTTTGAACAAACATAGAATTATTTTCATGCATATACTCATGTGATTCATAATATTACCCAAGGAATTGGAGTGTTGTATAATTTTGGATGCACCCGTCACACCATAACATCAACATTGATCAATATAATTTCGGGAGCACCCATCACATCATAACATTGAAATTATTATGTATTCCATATGTAATGTAATGTCCCAGAATTATCTTATAATTTTTTTAGTTATATGGAATTATATCAAGACTGAGAAATCAGACGGTGCATGATTCTGAGGCCCGAAGTACCTGGAATGATTCGTTGAAAATTTGTTAAGCTTTAATTAGCACGTGTAAGCGGTTTTCCTAAAAAATTTAAATAACTCTTAAATGGTTTCTCAGATCCAAAATATGAGGGCACCATTGTGTTCATGATTGTCGGCTTACCCTAAAAATGACTTAAGTTTAGATGGAGCAGGCCTCCTGTGATAAAACCTGAAAATGGCATGACCGTAAGTAAAATAATTAAATAAATTTATTTTATTTTTCAAATTATTATAACTCACGAATGGTAAATTGGATTGAATATATGATTCCACTGCTAAACTCATCATGGCATGCTTTCTTTAGGTTGACACTAACATTTTCCAGTGCGGGCCACTAGTGAAAGTTAGTTTTTGGATGTAAATAAAATAAATAAGTGAAAATTATTTTATTGTAAAATTCATAGCTTCGAAACGGTAACTAGCATTGAAAATCCAAGGGTACCTTTGAGTTCTTTGGGGTGTTTTCTCCTTAGGTAAATCATAACCTCGGCCATCTTGGGTTGAGGGTGAATGTAATTAATTTATTGAACTTTTTTTAGGTACATTCTGTAAACGTGTGAGCGGTATTTTATATCTTTTCAACCGTTTATCGAATTAAAAATATGAGAGCACCATTGAATCCGCAGCACTGGGATTTTCTTAAGGAAGGCTTTACGTTGACCGCAGTAGGTCTGGAAAAAAATTTAAGATTTGTGACTTTTTAAAAGAAATGAAATAAAATAATTTTATTATTTTATTTTCTTTCATAACCTCCAACAGACAAGAGGTGTGTGGGTCCAACGATGTGTTAAACTAATAAATTTCTTGACCTGTCAACCCTAAGTAACAACATAATTATGGAATTAGGATGCTTCCAAATTAATGAACCTCATTAAATTCCAATGTCATTACTTACCCTCCCCCTCTCCTATATATATAGAGCTTGGAGGAAGGAACCGACACAGCTTCGCCAAGCCACAATGTGCTGAAGGAGTTTCGTAATGCCAAACCCTTAGAAGATAGAGCTGAGCCCAGTAGGAGGTTATGGGTGATACCATACCATGAACCAGAGGACGACGTATGAGCAGCATCATTGGGAACCTATTGCAGGAACAAAGAACATCAACCCACCTTCAAGCTGTGAATGATCTTCAACGGGTTACGAGGTATGGGTTTATTCATTTACACTTTTGGAATGTTTTTTTCTTATTCCCAGTTCTTGAATAATATGAAGAATGAAGACCATCCGACTAACGGGTTGATCTATGATTCATTAAACCCTTAACTCCCCTCATGTTTGTGAGCTAACACGGAGGGGGCGGGCCTAACGAACTAGACTCAAACCTTCCCCTACTTTTCTAGTTTTGCACCTCCATAGAACACCGATGGCACGATGATATCGACCGGCTATGTTGGGGATATCATGTCGACGCACGCCTCAAGGGGAGGCCCCGACACAATGTCGCAACGGTCATCGGAGCGGCCGGCACTGACCGGATGCGGAGGAGGTGCGGTGTGTCGTAGCGTGCTGTCGATGAACAAAGGATGTCACAGCTCGTCAGCCGCGACGATTGGAAGAAGGAGACCGGGATGCTGGCCGGCCATGATGGAACCACGAGGACCCACTCCAGGAGGTCCCTCATGCCATCTGGCGGTGCCATGCGGTGTTTCCACTACGTAGAAAACCAAAGGGCCTTCGGTTGTTTGGAAAAACTGGGGGCTCGCTCCCCCGGTGGCGGCTAGGGCGGACCCACTTGCGGGTCACGCCTCAAGCGGTCGGGCCTCCACCCTCCTGGGCTGCCGCCCTCTTGATTTGGGCCGGACCTCGACCCAGTGGGGTGAGTCTTCCCTGGCCGAGCCCAGACAGAGTCGGACTGAACCCGGGCCCAACCGAGCCCAGAAACACTTAAAGGGCCTTAACTCAAGAACCTGATGTCAATTTGATGAACCGTCTTTGGCGTCAGGATCCTTGGAGAAAGGTGCTAATTTTGACTTACTCCATTATAGTTTTATAGAATCTTGGAGTATGACCGGGTTGGATCACACCTGAATCTAACCGGGCCCTCGGCACTAAAATGCCAATAACGCATAGACCGAGTGTCCGGTTGAATCGCTGTCTGTTGAGTTGGAACACTAATGACATGGAAGATCATTGGGTTACCTTATTATGAGAATTCGTGCTAGATGAAATATGACTCATGGCTTGGGGAGCGGTTCTCCCAAGCACGCAATGTATGAAAACATGCGATTGGATGACACTTGACGACTACCGACTGTTTTGACTCGGAGTGAATCGACAAGCCCAGTGGGGAGCGCCTATATGTGATGCAGAAGACCCAAAGTGGGTAGCACTGCTATGTGATGTGGCAGACCCATGGTAGTCGAAAGGAGGAGTGCCTCAGCTGGCCATAAGGGGGAGTGCCTATGTGTGACGTGGCAGACCCACGGTGGAGAGTGCCTTTGTGTGACACGACAGACCCATGGAACTCGACAGGAGGAGTACCTTAGCTGTCCAAGGTTAGTGGGAAGCACCTCTGTGTGACAAATTAGGCCCACTGTACTCATTTTAGAAGGATTTATCTAGAAGCTGAGGTGTTTGATGTTGTGACTAGGAATGTTACTTATTCCTAGGTCTAGAGAATCTGTGGCTAGCTATTAGCATTCATAGTGTTCTTGTGTGGGTCAACATCATAATCCTATATCTTTGAGTTGTATACCAGGTTTCATTTGTGGCTCTGTTTTAACAAATTCTTTTTCCTTTTTGTTACTATCTTCATGGTTTTACTTGTGTGGTACTTCTACCTTTATGGTGTTACTTTTGTGGTATACCTCCCTCATGTATGAGATGAGTATATCTTGACAACTTATGTATATGTATGGGAATATACCTAAATAGTGTTGATTTCTTGCTTTGTGGATTTTCATTTTTATAACCGTAGGAGACCTAGAAGGTCTCGGGGTCCCCACTGAGTATCGTTATACTCACCCCTGCATGAGCTTTTCCCAAACCTTATTGTGTCTTGTGCAGATGACTTATGATATTGATCGAGGATGAGGGAGCCCGGACTAGACGGTGGTCAGAGGTGGACCATTTGGTGTGACGCGACGTAAAGACTACTGGTCGTGAGTTATACGTACCCTTCAGGTAGGATCTAGGTGGACCGTTTGATGTGACGCGACGCAGGGACTACTTATCATGATTTGTACCTACCCTTCAGGTAGGATCTATGGGGGACAATCCAAGAGCTTCTTTTCACCCTTTCAGTTGTACTCATACTTTGAGTTGGGATTGAATTCCATCCCCCTTTACTTTCGACACACTTTTACTCCAGCAATTTACTTCATAGTAACTTCTTGTTGTGTTCTCAGACCATGTGTTTGTACACTTTTAAAGGCAATACCTTCCTGTTTTAGGGAATATGCCTTTCAGTGCAAGTCGTCAGCCCCTTCCCTATAGAAGGTGGGCATGGGGTAGTCACGGAACGGACCCCAGGGGATGGGTCGTGACAACTGTGTCCCAGTGACAGCACAGGAACCCTGCCTTTAGAATGTCCATTGGGCCCTGGCCCGCCAGGTACCACTAGTTTCCCAACAGACACGTGGTCCCCACCCTAGGGCCCACCCATGTGCCCGAACGGGTCATCTGACTAATGAATGTACCCATAGGCTAACACACGTTATTTTTATTGTTCTTTTCCCTCACTCACACACACCCTAAGAAACTTACCAGATGGTCAACCATCCAGATCACTACTCCTAGCCAACACGTTAAACTGTGGAGTTCTAATCATGTAGTCTCTCGAAAAGGAAGGTTCACTTTGTTGACATGAGTCATATCATTTTTTCATTTAACCCCTTATCATTTGGGGGTGTTAAATGGAATTTGTATCAATATTGTTTATAAATAACACATGGAAAGGAATATTTTATATTTCATAAATCATACAGTCTTAAACATTGGGTCCCCAAATGGAAGTGGTGATAACATATTTGGCACAAGTACCATAAACCTTGAGTGAGAAGTAAAAGGTTTGTTTTTCAAAGAAGAGTTCTTTTGGAAAACATTGTGTTTGAAACAAATTCCAGTAGAAAAAATTTATATCCCATAAGAGTCTAGATAATTAAGAATAACTGGTTTTTAAGGAATAAATATACTAAAAGTGGAGTGAAAGAGGGAAAACCTGAAGAAATAAAGTTGGGTTTGAGAATTCCTCTTACCTTATATCTGAACACTTTCTTTACATTAATATCCTATATAATGACATTTTATTCATTAATTAGAAATTAGAGAACCTGTAATACCTTAATATTATTAATTATTGTTTTATTAATTTATTTTATGTGTCTTTGGATGAGTTGTAGAGTTTAAATTAATTTTTTGGGAGTGTTATTTTTCTTAGTTTTCATGAACGATTCACTTGTACACATTAATGGAAGTTCATGTTGAACATGGATAAACATCCAGAATTTATATTACTTGTTATAAATGATATTCCAAGAGTTTAAATGATCATATAATTAATTTGGTTATAGAACATGAGGATAAATCAATGGATAAATTTTAATGATCATCATTTAAGGTTAATTTTGGCCGTTTTTTTATCACAATAGACCTATTTTGTTTTATCATTTATTAATATATATAAAAATATATATAAGTTTGTTCCAGAACATAAAGGGGGTTAATAAATACAATTTAGAATATATTTTTATCCATTTAATGGCGTATTTATATATTTTATGGTGTTTAATTAAAATGGAAGTGCATCACCCACGATGTAAGTAAATTATCATATCATAGGCGATGATTTCATTTTTATAAACAAATAGATAGAGAGAGTAAGGATTATAATGAATAAATTTCCATTAACATGATAAAATATCATTTTATATATCTTAATGGATTTATCATGACATTTGGATAAATGTATTTGAGGGTAAGAGAAGAAAAGAAATTAAATTTGAAAGTAAATTGAAAGAAAATAGAGATAAATTACCTCCTGAATATATCTTCTTTGACAGCCTTTTTAGGGGAGCAATTTTGGTATTTTTATGAGACCAAGGGATTAAAAACCTGGGGGGAGAATGGGAAGATATTTTATTGGAATTCAGAAAAGGAAATACGCTTGAGAGGTGTGAATAAATGAGGTTGTGAGTGGTTGTATTTATAGTGGAGGGGAGGGGTGTTTTCTCGATATTTAATTCATTAGTTTAATAATTTCCATCAATAAAAGAAATAGTGGTGATTTCATGAAAAAATAAAATAAAGAGGGCATTGAATTTGAACCAATTTTCATTTACATCATCCCTGACTCACGTATGATGCATAAATTCATTTATTTTTCATATTTTGTAATTTATTTAATTTCACTATTCACGAAAAATTAAAGTATTTCAGAAAAATCCCAAAAGTTCTCTCGAACCATTTTTCAACATGTAGAATAAAAAATGAACTCAATTTTATGAAAATAATTTTCTAAATAGGATTAATTTTAATTTTAATTAAAATTAAAATTTACTTGAAAAAATCAAATTTTAAAATTAAAACTTATTTTCCAACGGTTTTAAAAATTAATTATGGCCTCATAAAATTATCATATAATCATAAGACATATAATTACTAGTTTACAAATAAATTATGTTAAAATACATTTTCTTTTAATTTATTAATATAAACATTAAATATTCATGACTTACAAAAATACCAACACTATAATATAATTATATTATATGGCCACTTATAGGATAGATAAATTTTATTTACACTATCATTGGTAAGGTTACCCTTTACATGGATGATTTATTATTCCTAATGTTCATATTACTATTCATAATGGTAAGTAATTATTCCCCAAAAATTATGTTTGTCTTATCAGACTCCAAAATTCTTACTAATCACAACCGTATATGTCAGATCTTAGAAATTCAAATCACAGAAGAGGAAAAAAACATTAAATGTCACATAGTAGTTCATTTAAGAATGGTGTGGAATTGTGATTCCTAATGTTATTTTGTTTGATTATACTATATTAAATTACTATAAGAATGGTGAAATTGTAATGATAAAAGAGTGGTTCGTTACAGTAAATAAAGTTTTAAATAATCCCACACTCATATAGAAGAATAATCTGAGTCATCTATTCTATATAGAGAATTATAATTGATCTAAGTTGCATGATGGTGCATATAAATATATCATATCTATAGGGGGACAACCATTCTAAAATTTTGGACTTAGATATAGTGTATTTTCTATGTAATTTATATTTAAATGTTAATTATTTTTTTACTATTCTCTTACCCTATAAAAATATATTCCTATTGAGGCCTAATATGTGGTGGTTATTTTTTGATGGAAGTGAAAAGGTTTTATTTTGAGTTTATAGATTCCAATATAACCATTGTTTTTATCATGAAATTCATTACATATTTTTTTTTTGTTTTTGATAAAGTGTGTAGTTGATGACTGACACTCATCTAATTTATCGATATGAATATATATGCTTCATTCACTTCAGATATTATCAAATATTCCCCTTATATGATTATCTAATATATGATGGATTGGTGTAGTGAAAGTGATATTCCAAAAATACCTATTTATATAATGTTATATAGTAATGTATAAAATTCACATGTTATGTGTTACGAATTATGGAATCCAAAGAGTATCATATGATAAGGATAAGGGATATCATAGATTGTTGTATTATAATACCACATCACTTCCATATTCATTAGTAATGTATAAATTTAAAATATCAGGATGTGGTGAAATGTATATTATGATTCATTATATAACATACCACAATCTTTTCATTCAAATATATCATTAAAATATTACCCATGTAAGCTATCATTGAATAAACTAAATATTTCATAAGATGAAACATTGGGTGGATGAATTTAATGAGGTTAAAAAGAAGTATAATTGAATGTATTTACTCATAATATTTGAGTAAATTCAAAAAAACCAACATAGAAACCTTGAGGGACATAAAATGTGGTATTCACTATGATTAGATGCTTTTTTAACAATCCTTTCAATTTTTCATCACTCGATTGCTCAATTATGCACCTCCCTTTACCACCTAAGTCACTAAAATGTCATGGGAGATAGGATAAACCCAACCAAACATTGAGTGACTCTATCTAACCATGGATACACCCTGGAAGAGAGAGACACTGCATACCTATAACGGATCTTCATCCATAATTATGTTTGAAGGAAGAAGTGGCAATGATATACCATGTAAGGTGCATACTCTTCTTTATTTTATGTTAAATAATTATAGATCTTTTAATTTAGGTTCCTTATTACATATTAATAATTTATTAAATATTTATGAAACATTTTCCAAATATATATTCCATATTTTCAATTTTTAAAATTAGAATTATTTTTTATTATATGGAATTTCCTTCAATTTGGATAAAAAAATTATAAAAAAATATAAGATTAATTTATAAAATGTTTTACAATTACAAAAATATGGAAAAATCTAAAATATTTTCTATAATATATTTTTAATTTTCTATAATATTAAATTTTAAACGTTAAAATTAAATTTATTAAATATGAAATTTTTTAAACCATATCAAAAGGATTTTAAATAATTTAAGGTTTTAAATAAATTTAAAAATGTCATATTTACAATATTTACATAATATATAGAAATAGTTCAAATATATATAGTTTATATTTGATATCATGTATTTAATATAAAATTAAATTTATTATAAAATTTCAATGAGCTCAAAGTAAAGGTAAATGTAAATGGTTTATGATTACTTGTTTATGGAGTGTCCACAATACAAAAATAAATTATAAATTATTCTTAAATAATTAGTATAATGTTTACATATTTAAATTTTTCATTTTATTATTTCATCTATGTATTTTTCATTGATAAAGTTTTTATATTATGAATATTTATATTCTTTAGATTAAAACTTAAAATACTTTTACAAATTTTCATACAAGCATATAAGGAGTTACATGCATTGAATGATAACTGATTTAGTTTTCTTCAACTTTGAATTTAGATTTTATTTCTTTATGATATTGAATTTAAAGGTTGATGTTAGTTTATAGATAATAGAAATTAGAATTGTTATGAAATTGAAGTCTTTCACGAGTAATGTATCCTTTAGTAGAGGGAATTTTGGTCGAATATCTTATTATCTTGGAGGCTTATTCCTTTTCTATAAAATTGGGAGTTGTTTATTTGTCTCTCAAAGTTAAATTTTATAGAGATTATTGATTTAATAATATTTTAATCCTTTATATGAAATATTTTCATATACCTTATGCATGTTTCTTGTTTTAATATGAATGAATAAATTTTCCTTTTAATTTTGGTTTGTAACATAAGTTATTATATATGTAAATAGTTACACATAAATATGTTTTTCACGTATAGAATTTGTGGAAAGAATGGGAATCAAAACTAAATCACTAAAACAATTCATACATGTAAAGGGAATAACATTAGAGAAAATGGTGACATTAAACCACCTCTAAAAATACTAAGTGTCTTATTCTTTCAAAAGAAAACACTTTCTAATACCTAGATCATCCAACCGGGTAGGTTCATGCCAAAGCAGAGTTCCCTTTGATTATATTGTATAGAGAAAGAAAGAAAAGAGCTGACACTAAGAGTTAGGTGGCATTATTTTAGAATTTAATTTGGGTAAAACTAGTTTGGGAAATCCTTAAATGTAAAATATTAGAGTAATAGTGTTTAGTTAATCCATAAAATGGGTTGGACAAATAATTTTTTTTCTCTTCATTCATGGTTTGTATTTTATATGATTGAAAAGATTATATACCAAAAAAATATAAGTTTCATGGACCATTCCATATCAAGGCCATTTAATAGTAAAATATTTATCATTTAATACTAATATATATTATTAAATCTAAATGGGTTTCTCATTTTAGTGGAAGCACATTTAATAACATTCCTTATAAAATTTATGTAAAACGTGTCACTCATCTGGAAAAATATTTTGTTACAAATAAATAAAAACCATAATCATCCAAATTACCTATTAAATTATAAGTTATAAATTGGAATCATAATATAGATAATTTATTAGACAGGTACAGAAGATTAAGAATTTTACTTAATCTAAGAGAGGTTATATATATTGGAGAAAAACCTTCCTCGGTTACCCACTACTGAAAGTTGGATAATAGGAGAATCTTGATTCCTATGAGAATAATTTAATGAATCACTAGTGGTTTAAAAAGCATTAGAAACAAGATGTAGATAGTAATATTAGTATATTATCATGTTGTTAATATAACTGTGTATATTAATGACTTGGTTAGACTAGAGTTTTCTTTAAGGATTGTTTTGGATATGGAATTCAATCTATTTTCATTATTTAAAATATTCAAAAAATTTAGGTTAAATAAGGCGTGATATTTCCATATTCTAGTGTTGTTTAAATAATAAAAGTTGTTTAAAGATCATACTAAAAGAAGAAATGTAATTTTCAAAGTCCAGTGATGCTTATTTGAGTAGTCTGCTAAGTTCATTGAAACCAAAAGTGGGTGTTGGGAAGGATGAGTAATAAAATC
The DNA here is from genome assembly GCA_963277665.1 of Viscum album. Taxonomy (NCBI): domain Eukaryota; kingdom Viridiplantae; phylum Streptophyta; class Magnoliopsida; order Santalales; family Viscaceae; genus Viscum; species Viscum album. The sequence continues at coordinate 182,550,671 of OY728130.1, forward strand.
ATATAATCGAATATTAAGAGATATCTTATGAGGTTTAGTAAAATAAATAGAAAGTATATGTCTGATATTGGTGCAATATAAATAATTTATAGGTTGTGAATGGTATATAATAACAACTATATTTTTTAATTGTGGTATAAATATACAAAAGTTCAAAATAATGGTAAGAATTTATAGATCTTGTATTCTATAATAAAATAATGAAGTAAAAGGTTATTTATGTATAAACATCAATGTAATGGAATTTATCAATCTCAGTTAGATAAAAAAATGGTATGTATTTTCCTCATGAGAACTCTTATTTTATAAGATAATTTGTTCATTAAATATGACTTATTATAAAAATATATATGAAATTATTGATTCAATACACATGGTTTATGGTTCATTATATTCTCTAATATTCTTATAGAGAAGAAAATGGATAAAAATGTCTTATCTAGGATAAAATTGTTTATCTAGATTTTTATAAAAATATGAATGATTTTATCCCTCCACTATTAGAATATTTTAAAGTGTAATATTAGTATCACAATATTTTTCTAAACATATAAAATCCCATATATGATCAAAATACAATGTTTTATTTTTATGATACTTCCACTAAGAATAAATAACTTTTATTTCCTAGATTGAAATGAAGTTTTGTATCTTTTGAGGATATTAATTAAATATTATAGTTATTAAGAGACTATTGGGTGTATATTATGTATTTAAGAAGTTAAAAAGTTAAACAAAAAAAGATTATATCATTCTATATAAAAATAAAATATCACTTAATAACCTAAAAGGTTTAATTTATATCAGAAAACCATTAATGTATATAGTTGTAGAAGTTACCAAAATAATTCAAGAAAAATTATGTTAGAAAATTTCTAATAATTAGGATGGTTAGGATGATGAACATAAAAAAAAATTTAAGTAGAAAATTGAATTTTTTTTACACCGTAACATTGGGTGTTTTGAAGTTAATAATCTTGAATGTTGTTTTAAAGGACTTGAACATTGAGAATATGATTTCAAATTTTCACCATTATTCAAAATTGACCTCCTTATAAATGTTACTCAATATGTTTTTAGTGTAATATTTTTATCAGATCGTCATATAGAGATGTGGTCGGAATTTTAGAGATATGTAAAGATTTTTAAAATACAGTAAATGTAAAGAAAATATAAGAGAGACCTGGTAATCTATTATAAATGATATGATAAGGTGGGATCTTATGCATAGTTTTTTAATTTTACTAAATGATTATAATAATAAAAAAATGTATCATGTTATAAAAAATAAAATCTAAACATTATTATTCTATCATGTTGGATGTGCATACTATAGAAGTGAAATGGTAATCAACCTCTTAATGTTTGACTTTGAGTTCTCCCTAACTAAATTCCATCATGGAGTGTTATAGGTTGTGAATAATGTTTAATTATTTCATGACTATGATTCTTGTATCGGTATATGGAATATAATCATGAGGAAAAAATGGTTTTTGTGTTCCAAACGGCCCTAAAGTATACCTCATTTAGTGGAATACACTATATATTTGGTAAATTATGGGTGCCTGGTTTATATTGAAAAATCCCCATACCTAAGGTTAGATATATATCTATAATGTTAACATTAATACTTTAATGACTTTTTTAGACAAACCTTGAATATTATCTAATCTTAGGGTGTTTAGGAATTTTTATGATCATGTTTGTGGATTTAGATTAACTAATATGGGATTTATACTCTCATGTGATGAGTATGGAAACTTTTCCATTGATTAAGATAGAATGAGGAAGTGTATGATCATACCTAGAAAACATATATGATGTAATTTTCTATTGGGTGAGGAACATGTGACGTGATCATCTATAAAGGTGAGTGATGTGTGATATATCCTCTAATGTAGTTAGTATATATTCTATGATTAAAGAATTTGTGAATTTTAATATGGGATTGAAATACTCTGAGTCCCATGGTTACTTGATATACTAGATAAATGATTCATCTAGAAATGAATACTTACATATAATTTTGTTGGTAAACTAGGGTATAGAGATACATTTGTTCGATAAAGATAATGATCGATCCCATTATAGTGTATGTAACACTAATGATTTTCAAGAGAACACTATTTTCTTATGTTAAAATAATCAAGAATTATTATTTATTTCCAAAGAAAAATATTTCTATCTGATAAAATTTTGTGGTTTACTAAATTGGGATTGATTTTTTCTCATAGAGAGGCTCTACATTATTTTATATTATATCCAAAATGAGTTATGGAAGGGAATTCAAAAGGTATTTCGTATGGCGTGATATAATATTAATCTAATGATATATTTCTAAAAAAGTGCTTTAGAAAATATTCAAAAGGACATTTGTTTGTGGTTTCACATGTTACTGTATATGATATCATATATAGTGAAATACCATAGAGTTTATAATGATTTTGTGTAAATGGGAAATTATAGGTGACATTCCCTAAAAATCAAATATACCCAAGTTGACATCCTAATGTATGATATAAAAATATTCTATGGTATAAATTATGGAATCCAAATCATATTTTCACCCAAGTATAGACGATATCGAATGGTGAAGTATAGGTTTATAGCACCTCTTCCATATCCAGACATAATAGGTTATAAAACATGGTTGTCCCCATGACATGATGATGGTTCAAGAATCCTATAAATTCTCTATCTCTCTAAAAATCTCTTATCCTCCTTTCATTCCACCTAAGAAACTAGATTTCTATGGGAGCTAGGACAATAATTCCCAAACATTGGGGGATTTTTTGGCTTGTCAAAACGCATTGGAGGAGGGTGTCCTCTGACAACCAATATGAGATCTTTATAAAGAATTATGATCCTAGATAAAATTAGTATCAATCCATGATTCAAGGTAATTAGTTTTGATTTTATATTTAATCACGGTTTCCATTTCAAATCATTAAAGATCCATGAATTTCGGATTTTTGATGTTTTTTCATTGGATAAGTGTAAATAAATATTTAAAAACAAAAAACGTAGATTTAGGTGGATTAGTTCATGATTATCGTTATTTATAAGTGGATATATCCTGGAAAATTGGATAGTTAGAGGATATAAGAAACACCCACTTTTTATTTTTTATTAAAATAAATTATTTTATTTAAAATAAATTAAAAATTAAATGTGTAAATTTTTATATTTTAAATTTATTTACAAAACACATTGTCTTTTGAATTTTATTATTATAGGAATTTTAAAAATATTTGAAAAGTATTTTTGAATTATTTTCAAAAGTGTGAAAGTATATCAAATATTTATATTACATTTCAGATATTAATTGAACAATGGGATTTGTTTTTCTTATTACAAACGTTAAGAAAATATGTTTACAAGGTGTGTGTTCTTTAGTACACTGGTTTAGAAAGTTATTTTATAAGTGTAAAATGTTTTTTCCATCCACATTAGAGTTAGTTTTCAATGACATCATAGCTAATTATATAAGGTTCTGAATGGATTAATCTTATTTCTTGTATGAGATGATAGTGGGGTTTAACATTGTAATGGTATTTTTCTATTTTTACTAGTATTCATGGGAATATTTATCAATATCTACATGCTCTATAAGGAGTAAAGGATGGACACAATCATCAAGGGAAGTCTGTAAATTATGTGTTAGTTTCTAACCCCCATAAGGTAGTTGTTCAAGATGATTCTTTTGAGGCTATCATAAAGTTTTTGGATAATAGTTATAAGAATCAAAGGAGTAAGAATACTTATGATTCTGGAAAAGATGATAATGTTGATTTACCATAGTTAGGAAGGGATCCAACTTCGGGTTTGAGGGGTGGTCTACAAGTATAGGGTTTTTTGCACAAAAATGTATCTAATTATATAATGGAGTCAGAATCAAATCTGGTTGTTTTTAAACACTATAAAACACATGATAAGACTCAACTCTTAGAAATTTATTTCTCTTAGTAAAATGATTGAAAGGGTAAAATAAAACCTTGTTCTTAAAATCACTTATTTTACTAGAACTTCTTATTTCTAGGATGTTGTAACACCCCAAGCTTCTACGGTACGTTTCCCTTTGAATAATGCGATAGCGTGTGTTGTACGCAACCTCGAGTTCTAACACACACCACAACTAATTAAACTAGCCGTTGTGAATAGTAATACCTAATTTTTGAAATTATATATATTTTATATTTGAAAATGGACTTCATTTTTGGACTCGGAATATCGAATTTAGCCTAAGGTGAAATTTTGGTACTTTTCGGATAACTTTCATATTTTGATGAATAGTGAAAATTACTAAATTTTAATTAAAAACAACTTTTTTAATCAAAATAATTAATAGTGATAAATTATGAATTTTAGTAGTTTTAAAGTATATTTAGAATATATTTTTACCATTTAATATAATGTTGGTCATTGGACATAATTTTACAATTAAACCGAACATAAACAAGTGTCAATCTTTTGATAGTTATTATCTCTTAAAAACACGCTTTTTGTTTTGACAGCGGGAATTAATTTTAAATTAATTTCTGCCACTTCTGTGTTTTGAATTTAGGAAAATGGATTCCATATTTGGAATCAGGATGTTCAAATTGTGTAAATAGGTAACTTTTATTTTTAGACATTTTGAATAATTACTGCGGTAAATATTTTATTTACCATGGTTAAGGGTAAATCCGGTAAATAAGGGTTAAAAAAATAATATTATAATAATAATAAATTACCCTAAAAACGTGTCTTAACCCTATTGGTTGATAGATGGTCGACCATGGGAATCTTTGTGTCAATTTTGGGACCCCATGGATCCACTTGTAAGTGATAATGACACTTTATTTTAATTTAGTTAAAATGAATACAAAAATGACACAAGCATATATCTTTTAGAACAACAATTTTTACATAGGGTTATATATGTTGGATTTTAGATTATAAATATTCATTAGAAAGATAAAAAGATTTCCTACATAATTATATTTTATTTATAATTTTTAGACATTAAATAATTTATTTTATTTATGACACAATGATGATGCAGTAATTACTATAATAGTGAAAAATTAAAATAATTGATATTATAAATACCCAAATAAATATAATATGAAACTTTTAATGAATTAAACTAATTTTATAGGCTAATATGATATTTTAGGATTTATTTAATGGACTTTGTTCGAAGTAATCAATCTGTTATGAGTTTCACAAAAATCAACTATTGAATAGTGTCAAAATTGACATAAAAGAGTTCTTAAAACAAATATTATATTATTAATTGATATTAAATGCCTAAAAATCTAAGGTTCGGCCAAGAGACTTATATTATGATAGGTTAATCATTAATGTACCACTTGGGGGTCGCTTGGATGTATATAGTAAGTTTATTAACCATATTATATAAAAATACAAAGAGACATTGTAAAAGTGAAACTAATTAACTTAGAGTTAATACTTAAAGATAAGGTTAATATAAGTACCCAAACCTGTCTAAACTCTATTGGTTGAGTGGTTTTCGACCTATCCCCACCTTAAACTTTGAATAATAAGCTTTGGAGCCATTAGAAACCGAATATGAATTTATTATAAATTAATATTTCTAGCTTTTCCAAAGGTGCCCCTCACCCCTCTTATAAAAAGGGCACTCCTCCTTCTCATTTCTTCACACCTTCAAAGCCTTTTGGTTCGGCCAAACTCTGCCCAAATACTCTCCCAACATCCCTCACTACAACCTAGAGGCCTTAGTTTGATCAGAAAGCCAACCTAAGGAGCCCTTTTGATCAAATCAAAAGGAAGAACCCGAAGAAGAGGTAATGATTTCACCACCCTTTTCTAAGTTCATTTCTTCTTCCACTTCTTCTTCCTTTGTTCTTACCATTCTAAAATAATAACTCCAGTATCTCACATATACTGTGATGTTATTATAAGTATGGTACAACCATATTCAGTATTCTATCCACCCTTTGAATAACATGTCACCATACGTGCGTACGTACGGCTTACCGTCTCCACGTCGTGGTATAATTGTTATTCAATATAATATTATTTGGATGGGTATAATAATGATGTGTAACTCATGTAAATAATAAATATAACATGTTAATATTATATACCATTCATTTATATATTATTTTAATATCAAAAGAATGATATTGTCGCTCGTGCGTACGTACGGACTACCGTCTCCACGAACGCGATGAGATTCATTCTCCATCGTATCCATTCAAGTATAATTATCATTTTATGATTTAAAAATGATGTTTAAGGACTTGATATCATTCTGTATATGAATAAGATACAACAAACATGGCTTATGTAACAAAACATATAAAAGAAAATGAGTAAGTTAACACCCGAAACGATGATTATTCTAAGATATTATTAATAAATCAATGTTAAAAGATCATATATGATATCATATTAATATATATGATTCTTGTATAATTTAATAACAATTATTTCACCATTATACAGGAGGTTAACCTACCCCAACCAAGGAAAACTACAAGGTAAGGGTTGTTTCACAATCTCTTCATTATCCGAGGTTGTATTATACGTAATAATCTACTGGGATCTCTTTATCATCCACATCCATGTTTCTTCGAAATGTATTTCAAAACATTTTTACTATTTACAAGAATATGGGTTAAAGTCATTTATACCCTTGTTTGACTTTTTATAAGAGGTTTATAAAGGAATCTTTCCGTCGTTTTCAAAACAAGGTCCTTTTTAACCTTTTCGACAGAATTGAGGTAAGAATGTTTTTTTTAACTTATACGGCGGGTGCGGTTATTTTACGCCGTTATAAAATCTTCAAAGCTTTCCATACAAGCTTATAAGAATATTTTCAAAGAAAATGTTTTATTTTATATGGATCTTAAATGATTTCAAAATAAAAGGAGATACTTCTTTAAAAAGAATTTTGATTTCATCTATGTCAACATCCTTTGATGGATTTTAAGATTATTTGAAGTTGATTTATTATGATACAAAACTTCTATAATGTATTGAAGGTTTTGTGATATGTTTGACTGTGGATGTGCTATTTTTATACCATTCATAGTTTATGGTGAAATTATTGAAATTTCGTATGCTAGTTTTAATACGAATGTTTATGTTATGTTTAAACCTTTTCATATGGGAATGCATTGGACTTAATAAGTGACGGGTGGAGCCCGCTATAGCTCCTCGATGCATCGGTAGGTCTCATGAGGCAAACTAGTGTCTTGGCACAAGGCCTTGACAAAATCTTATTTGTAGTCTTGGCACGAGGCCTTGGCTATGTGGTTATGATAGTCTGGCATTATGCATTCCATAATTATGAAAGTGGTTATTGATATTGCATGTGATTATTGAATTAGTAGAATATCCATGTGAATAAGTAAATGGCATTATTTCATTTTATTTATGCCATACCATGTTGAAAGTTCGTATTTAAAAGGCTTTTGTTTTAGTTATACATTGCCTTAAATGTTTATTCTTATTTATGAAAGTTTCCACTTTATTGTTATCCTTACTGGGCATTTGAGCTCACCCCTTTTTTTTATGTTTTATTTTTCCCAGGATGTGAAGAAGTAAGTTATGAATGACCTGCAGGGATTTTATGAGGGGTTAATAGTGTGGATTGTGGAAACATTATGTTGTTGTATTAGTTTTTCATTTTATGATGTAATGTAAAACTTATGAATATATCTAGTGTTTCCAAGGCTACTAAACCAATCGGTCTTTCGAGATTTGATCTTTCTTGTGATCATGCCAATGTTATGTAATTAATGCACCGACTCTGGGTAGCTGGGGTCGGGGCGTTACAGTTGGTATCAGAGGAAGTTTAGTACAAACCTTGGAAGCTAGATTTAGATAAACTCTGATTAGAGCACGTAGACCTAAGATGAACTTTGAGGATTAGTATAGAAGAACTTCCTGGAATTTTGGTATTGTAGAGATTTTGTGAGTTTTCCAAGCAATACATCCCTGTCTAGATACGAGCAGGTAGAGGCGGCTCTGGCACAGATGTACCTAGGGGTAAAACCCGAAAACACCGCTTTGAGCTAGACTCGAACGGGAACTGGTGCACGACAACGGGCCTTGCTGCACTCTTGGTTACGACACTCCCGGGGGATATGCGTAGGATAACTCTCACTTTCTTTACAAATCATTATGAAGGGTTTATGAGTATATACTTCCTCAAAGAAAACATTTTTATGATTATGGATTATATCCATAGATAGTTCAATTTATGTTTAGTGTTTTATAAGTATGGGATTATGTATTTTGATTCATAAACTGATCTAGTTTATGCCATTGTTTAGAAATGGCGCCTAGTGGAAGAAATGGAAACCGTATCAATGCACGCACTCCATGTATGGATTGCCCTCCTGCTCAAGATAATTATAGTGGGGCTGGTGATGCAACTGGTGCCGATCAGCTAATCACCATACTGGGACAACTTACTCAGGTTATGAATAATAACCTTACCCGTATGGAGCACCCTGATCCGCAACGTGGAGGATCAATGTTAGATCGATTCATGAGACAACAACCACCAACGTTCAATGGGAGTACAAATCCCTTAGTAGCTGAGCAATGGATATTTTCCCTAGAGAAAATATTTCAGGCTTTGGGGAGTAGTGAAAGGGAAAAAGTTACCATGGCAGTTTACCGCCTCACTGGAGATGCTGATCAATGGTGGTCATTGATTCAAAACATGAAGGAAGATGATGAAGTATCAAACATGGAATGGAGGGAGTTCAAAGATCTGTTTTTAGAAAAATACTTTCCTCGCGACCATCGAGCAGATATGGAAAGACAATTTCTGAGTCTGAGACAAAAGGAGGATGAGAATGTCACAAAGTATGAGGCTAACTTTACAAGGTTAGCAAGGTATGCTGGAGATTATATTCGCAACCCAAGAAGTAAGATTGATCGTTTCTTTGATGGGTTAAAACCATTTCTCCTTCGAGCATTAGTCTCACAATCCTTTTCATCGTACGAAGACATTGTCTCATGTGCTATCAAGACCGAAAAGGAATTCTCTAAGTCTTATCACTTTAAAGCAAAGCAAGAGAAGAAGAGACCTGCTGATCAATCTGGGAATGGAAATAAGGGGAAGAAGGGAAAGGTTGAATATCCATCTTGTGGTAAGTGCGGGAAGAAACACCCCGGTGCTTGCCTGAAGGGAATGGGAGTCTGTTACAAGTGTGGTGAAAAAGGCCACCAGGCTCATGATTGCAAGGGGAAGAAGGAAGCTACCAACGTTCAGTGCTACAATTGCAGGGAGATGGGGCATTATGCAAATGAATGTCCTAAGCGTCAGGAGAACTTACCTCAGAAAAGGCCAAGGGATCAAGGCCAGGCTTATGCTATCACTACTGCTGAGGTAGAAGCTCCGAAAGACGTGGTGGCAGGTAATTTAATGGTTTCCTCAAGTTTAGCAAATGCATTATTTGATTCTGGATCATCGCATTGTTTCATATCTTCCCAGTTTGCTAAGAAAATTAGATATTTCCAATTTGATTTAATAAGGGAGTTGTCAGTTAAAACTCCTAAGGGAAGTATCGTTGCAACAAAATTTTGTGAATCAGTCCCCATTAGAGCACATAAATTTTCTTTATCTGCTGATTTCATCGTCATACCTATGATTGAGTTTGATATAATCCTCGGTATGGACTGGCTTTCGGACTATGATGCGAAGATTTATTGTAAGAAGAAAGAGGTTACGATTCTTGATGATAATGATAATGAGCACCTTATTTTTAGAGCAGAATCGTCACCACCTAATTCTTATTTAGATCCACCCCATGTAGCTCAACATAATTCAATTATCGGGGAGGAAGAGAATGAAATAACTGTCGGTGAGGAAAGGAATGTTCAAATAGAGGATGTACCTCTTGTGAAAGAATTTGTAGATGTATTTCCGGAAGATTTACCTGGACATCCTCCAGAACGAGAAGTTGAGTTTTCTATTGATTTGATTCCTGGATCAAGGCCTATATCGAAGACCCCTTATAGAATGGCCACTGTAGAGCTAGTCGAACTAAAGAAACAACTAGAGGAATTGAGTAATAAGGGATTTATTCGCCCTAGTGTTTCTCCATGGGGAGCCCCTGTTCTTTTTGTTAAAAAGAAAGATGGATCTATGAGGTTATGTATCGACTACAGGGAGATCAATGCTATAACGATAAAGAACAAGTATCCCCTACCTCGTATTGATGATTTATTTGACCAACTTCATGGAGCTCAATACTTTTCAAAGATTGACCTTCGATCTGGATACCATCAGTTGTGTGTGAAGAAGGAAGACATTCCGAAAACAGCATTTCGAACCAGGTATGGGCATTACGAGTTTACTGTAATTCCGTTTGGATTGACTAATGCACCCTCTGTATTCATGGATCTGATGAATAGAGTTTTCAAGGAGTATCTCGATGAATTTGTGGTGGTATTTATTGATGATATCTTGGTATACTCCAAAACCTACAAAGATCATGAAAATCACTTGCGCATTATCTTGAAGACTCTGAGGAGGCATGAATTATATGGAAAGTTTAGCAAGTGTGAATTCTGGCTTCAGGAGATTTCTTTTCTTGGCCATATTGTCTCTAAAGATGGAATCTCTGTTGATCCTTCTAAGACCAAGGCAATCCAAGAATGGCCAGCACCTACGAGTATAACTGAGGTACGTAGTTTTATTGGTTTGGCAGGTTATTATCGACGTTTCGTCCAGAATTTTGCCCGATTGGCTAACCCATTAACGAAGATCACACGTAAAGGGGTTAAATTTGTTTGGACAAAAGAGTGTGAAGAATGTTTCGAAGAACTGAAGAGAAGATTAGTCAATGCTCCTATATTGACTCTACCATCGGGGAATGATGGGTTCGTTATTTATAGTGATGCATCAAAGAAAGGACTTGGCTGTGTCCTTATGCAGAATGATAGAGTTATTGCCTATGCATCACGACAGTTGAAAATTCATGAACAAAACTATCCTACTCATGATCTCGAGTTAGCAGCAGTGATCTTTGCTTTGAAAATATGGAGGCACTACCTCTATGGTGAAAAATGTGAGATTTATACTGATCACAAGAGTTTGAAGTATATTTTCTCACAAAAAGAACTCAACATGAGGCAAAGGAGATGGCTTGAATTACTCAAGGATTATGATTGTACGATACACTACCACCCAGGGAAGGCAAACAAGGTGGCAGATGCTTTGAGTAGAAAATACCATGGAGTTTTGAACAATATGAGAATTGAAAGGGATCCAATTTTCATGGAGCTAGTGAAGATGGACATGGGAATAACCAGGGAAGGTGAAACATCAATTCTTTTTCAAATGGTTGCCAAACCATCTTTACTAGAAAGGATTAAGAGTTCTCAGACTGATGATGAAGAATTCCAAAAGAAGATTAAAGCTGTGAATGATGGGAGATTGAGAGACTTTGCGTATGAAGGTGGAATTTTGAAATTCGGGAAGAGACTTTGTGTTCCCAATATACCTGATCTAAAAAGGGAATTGCTGGATGATGCTCATAGTTCCAATTTCTCTATACACCCTGGGAGCACCAAAATGTATAGAGATTTGAAGGAACATTTTTGGTGGGACAACATGAAGAGGGAGATTGCTGATTTTGTGTCAAGATGTATGGTTTGTCAACAAGTGAAAGCTGGAAGGCAACAGCCTGGAGGAGTCATGCAACCTCTTCCCATACCGGAGTGTAAATGGGACAATATTATGATGGACTTTGTCATGGGGCTACCAAAGACTCCTAGAAGGAACGATGCAATATGGGTTATTGTTGATCGTCTTACCAAGTCAGCACATTTTCTTGCTATAAGAGAAGATCTACCCCTGGAACGTCTAGAAAGACTATATATTAATAAAGTTGTGAGACTTCATGGAGTACCCCTATCGATTGTTTCTGATCGTGATCCCCATTTTACTTCAAGATTTTGGAAAAGTCTTCAGAAATCCATGGATACTGAACTTCATTTGAGCACTGCTTACCACCCTCAGACAGACGGACAATCAGAACGGACTATTCAGACCTTAGAAGACATGTTGAGATCTTGCTCACTTGATTTTCAGGGTATGTGGGATCAATATTTACCACTAGTAGAATTTTCCTATAACAATAGCTTCCATTCGAGTATTCAGATGGCACCATATGAAGCATTATACGGAAAGAGATGTCGTACACCAACCTGTTGGGATGACGTTGGTGAAAGAAAACTTGTAGGCCCAGAACTGGTGGAGGAAACGGTGGAAAAGGTGAAGGTAATCCAAAATCACATTAAAGCAGCTCAAAGTAGGCAGAAGAGCTATGCCGATAATCGAAGGAAGGATTTGGAATTTCAAGTCGGTGATCATGTTTTCCTGAAGGTATCTCCATGGAAGGGAGTCATACGTTTTGGTAAGAAAGGTAAATTGAGTCCCAGGTACATCGGACCTTTTGAAATTCTAGAATGAATTGGGGCTGTAGCTTACCGATTGGCAATGCCGCCAAGTCTCTCCAAAGTTCACGATGTGTTCCACGTATCTCTGTTGAGGAAATACATGCCTGACCCAACGCATGTACTCACCTATGAAGATTTAGAACTGGAACCCGATCTGTCTTATTGCGAAGAGCCCATCAAGATTCTTGATACGAGAGAACAAGTGCTGAGAAACCGGACGACGCGTCTGGTAAAAGTTTTGTGGAGGAATCATAAGATGGAAGAGGCAACGTGGGAACCCGAGGAACTTATGATGAAGAACCACCCGAGTCTTTTTATGCAGTAATACCCTAGAAATTGCGAGGACGCAATTATTTGAATGAGGGGAGAATGTAACACCCCAAGCTTCTACGGTACGTTTCCCTTTGAATAATGCGATAGCGTGTGTTGTACGCAACCTCGAGTTCTAACACACACCACAACTAATTAAACTAGCCGTTGTGAATAGTAATACCTAATTTTTGAAATTATATATATTTTATATTTGAAAATGGACTTCATTTTTGGACTCGGAATATCAAATTTAGCCTAAGGTGAAATTTTGGTACTTTTCGGATAACTTTCATATTTTGATGAATAGTGAAAATTACTAAATTTTAATTAAAAACAACTTTTTTAATCAAAATAATTAATAGTGATAAATTATGAATTTTAGTAGTTTTAAAGTATATTTAGAATATATTTTTACCATTTAATATAATGTTGGTCATTGGACATAATTTTACAATTAAACCGAACATAAACAAGTGTCAATCTTTTGATAGTTATTATCTCTTAAAAACACGCTTTTTGTTTTGACAGCGGGAATTAATTTTAAATTAATTTCTGCCACTTCTGTGTTTTGAATTTAGGAAAATGGATTCCATATTTGGAATCAGGATGTTCAAATTGTGTAAATAGGTAACTTTTATTTTTAGACATTTTGAATAATTACTGCGGTAAATATTTTATTTACCATGGTTAAGGGTAAATCCGGTAAATAAGGGTTAAAAAAATAATATTATAATAATACTAAATTACCCTAAAAACGTGTCTTAACCCTATTGGTTGATAGATGGTCGACCATGGGCATCTTTGTGTCAATTTTGGGACCCCATGGATCCACTTGTAAGTGATAATGACACTTTATTTTAATTTAGTTAAAATGAATACAAAAATGACACAAGCATATATCTTTTAGAACAACAATTTTTACATAGGGTTATATATGTTGGATTTTAGATTATAAATATTCATTAGAAAGCTAAAAAGATTTCCTACATAATTATATTTTATTTATAATTTTTAGACATTAAATAATTTATTTTATTTATGACACAATGATGATGCAGTAATTACTATAATAGTGAAAAATTAAAATAATTGATATTATAAATACCCAAATAAATATAATATGAAACTTTTAATGAATTAAACTAATTTTATAGGCTAATATGATATTTTAGGATTGATTTAATGGACTTTGTTCGAAGTAATCAATCTGTTATGAGTTTCACAAAAATCAACTATTGAATAGTGTCAAAATTGACATAAAAGAGTTCTTAAAACAAGTATTATATTATTAATTGATATTAAATTCCTAAAAATCTAAGGTTCGGCCAAGAGACTTATATTATGATAGGTTAATCATTAATGTACCACTTGGGGGTCGCTTGGATGTATATAGTAAGTTTATTAACCATATTATATAAAAATACAAAGAGACATTGTAAAAGTGAAACTAATTAACTTAGAGTTAATACTTAAAGATAAGGTTAATATAAGTACCCAAACCTGTCTAAACTCTATTGGTTGAGTGGTTTTCGACCTATCCCCACCTTAACCTTTGAATAATAAGCTTTGGAGCCATTAGAAACCGAATATGAATTTATTATAAATTAATATTTCTAGCTTTTCCAAAGGTGCCCCTCACCCCTCTTATAAAAAGGGCACTCCTCCTTCTCATTTCTTCACACCTTCAAAGCCTTTTGGTTCGGCCAAACTCTGCCCAAATACTCTCCCAACATCCCTTACTACAACCTAGAGGCCTTAGTTTGATCAGAAAGCCAACCTAAGGAGCCCTTTTGATCAAATCAAAAGGAAGAACCCGAAGAAGAGGTAATGATTTCACCACCTTTTTCTAAGTTCATTTCTTCTTCCACTTCTTCTTCCTTTGTTCTTACCATTCTAAAATAATAACTCCAGTATCTCACATATACTGTGATGTTATTATAAGTATGGTACAACCATATTCAGTATTCTATCCACCCTTTGAATAACATGTCACCATACGTGCGTACGTACGGCTTACCGTCTCCACGTCGTGGTATAATTGTTATTCAATATAATATTATTTGGATGGGTATAATAATGATGTGTAACTCATGTAAATAATAAATATAACATGTTAATATGATATACCATTCATTTATATATTATTTTAATATCAAAAGAATGATATTGTCGCTCGTGCGTACGTACGGACTACCGTCTCCACGAACGCGATGAGATTCATTCTCCATCGTATCCATTCAAGTATAATTATCATTTTATGATTTAAAAATGATGTTTAAGGACTTGATATCATTCTGGATATGAATAAGATACAACAAACATGGCTTATGTAACAAAACATATAAAAGAAAATGAGTAAGTTAACACCCGGAACGATGATAATTCTAAGATATTATTAATAAATCAATGTTAAAAGATCATATATGATATCATATTAATATATATGATTCTTGTATAATTTAATAACAATTATTTCACCATTATACAGGAGGTTAACCTACCCCAACCAAGGAAAAGTACAAGGTAAGGGTTGTTTCACAATCTCTTCATTATCCGAGGTTGTATTATACGTAATAATCTACTGGGATCTCTTTATCATCCACATCCATGTTTCTTCGAAATGTATTTCAAAACATTTTTACTATTTACAAGAATATGGGTTAAAGTCATTTATACCCTTGTTTGACTTTTTATAAGAGGTTTATAAAGGAATCTTTCCGTCGTTTTCAAAACAAGGTCCTTTTTAACCTTTTCGACAGAATTGAGGTAAGAATGTTTTTTTTAACTTATACGGCGGGTGCGGTTATTTTACGCCGTTATAAAATCTTCAAAGCTTTCCATACAAGCTTATAAGAATATTTTCAAAGAAAATGTTTTATTTTATATGGATCTTAAATGATTTCAAAATAAAAGGAGATACTTCTTTAAAAAGAATTTTGATTTCATCTATGTCAACATCCTTTGATGGATTTTAAGATTATTTGAAGTTGATTTATTATGATAAAAAACTTCTATATTGTATTGAAGGTTTTGTGATATGTTTGACTGTGGATGTGCTATTTTTATACCATTCATAGTTTATGGTGAAATTATTGAAATTTCGTATGCTAGTTTTAATACGAATGTTTATGTTATGTTTAAACCTTTTCATATGGGAATGCATTGGACTTAATAAGTGACGGGTGGAGCCCGCTATAGCTCCTCGATGCATCGGTAGGTCTCATGAGGCAAACTAGTGTCTTGGCACAAGGCCTTGACAAAATCTTATTTGTAGTCTTGGCACGAGGCCTTGGCTATGTGGTTATGATAGTCTGGCATTATGTATTCCATAATTATGAAAGTGGTTATTGATATTGCATGTGATTATTCGATTAGTAGAATATCCATGTGAATAAGTAAATGGCATTATTTCATTTTATTTATGCCATACCATGTTGAAAGTTCGTATTTAAAAGGCTTTTGTTTTAGTTATACATTGCCTTAAATGTTTATTCTTATTTATGAAAGTTTCCACTTTATTGTTATCCTTACTGGGCATTTGAGCTCACCCCTTTTTTTTATGTTTTATTTTTCCCAGGATGTGAAGAAGTAAGTTATGAATGACCTGCAGGGATTTTATGAGGGGTTAATAGTGTGGATTGTGGAAACATTATGTTGTTGTATTAGTTTTTCATTTTATGATGTAATGTAAAACTTATGAATATATCTAGTGTTTCCAAGGCTACTAAACCAATCGGTCTTTCGAGATTTGATCTTTCTTGTGATCATGCCAATGTTATGTAATTAATGCACCGACTCTGGGTAGCTGGGGTCGGGGCGTTACAAATGTTGTCATGAAGGTAAGAAAAATATATTTTAAAATGAATGTTTCACTATGGTAAAACTAAAAAAAATGTAACACAACAATTTCTATAATCTCCTAAGATATGTTTCAACTAAATAATCCATAAAAGTGTCTACATATAAGCTTACGTAGGTTCAAAAAAGGGATAACAATGAGTTTTGTAGGATCATTCAATAGGGTAACGCATAGTCTAATAGGAATACAATTGATGAGTATGATAATGGAAATTATTTTTTTTATTATGATAACTGCTTTTCTATATGTCTATTTATTTTGAGGATTAAATCTCACTTTTTATTACCACTTCTACTCCACTCTCTCTTTTTCAGTTTTTAAAAAAATGGGTAGGATATTGATCCTATCTCAGCCTTTTTGAGTTATTATTTTTTGGTTTTTTTGTTATTACTATTAAAAAAATTATTTTTTTTTAAATTTTATATAATTATTAAAAGATTTATATTTTTTTAAATGATTCATGTGATCAAATATGTTGTTTACTTCGGATGTAATTCTATAGGGGTTCAATCCAACTCAAAACTTAATATGAAAATTATAAGGACTAGATGAAGTGATGTGCTAGGAATATATCTTAGGTAATAGTTATAACACCTTTAAACTATCAATAATTTACCCCTTTATATGAAACATGCTAATAAATAGGTAAAACAAATTGGATGAGACTTTTTAAATTAATTAAATCACATAAGTTAGATATATGCGTTATTTTGGTGTAAAACTGTTTTTACCTATTTGAAGGATTGAAATTATAGGGTTGAACTAAATATCTAAAATTTTAATCCTTCTTTGTAATCCCATCTTTTTAGTTTTATTTAATAAAATTTTAGTATTTGGTGTACTCATATTTTGAACATTTTTTATTGATAGGTTATTTTCATAGAACTATGTAAAATACAAATTCATCATTTTTTTATTTGGGGATTCACACTTGGGTCTGGGTAAATATCATCCCTCCTAATTATTCATCTTCAGAATCTTCTTCTCCTTTATTCATCTATAATGGAGTTTCAAGGTAGGGGAGAAGTGAGTCATTATTGATCTTCTCCCTATTTCTCTCCTTCCTCTTTTACCTAACATTCCTTAATCTGTAATTTTGTAAAACCATAGGCCTTTATATGAATTGTTTTAAAGGAATAGTTATCCCTTCAATTTCATAGAGATATTTTTTATACCACTTAAGAGGGGTTCAAGGATAACCATTTACTCATTATTTGGAGCTATGGAATCACTGATTTGATTCCAATTGATTACATAAACACCCAAACCTTGGAAAAAATATTATTCTTTCAATGAATAAATTATAAAATTGGTGGTTTATGATTTTTTATGTTTTTGAGAAATTATGTGATCTTTATTGTGTAAAATTTTTTGGTTTGACAGAATAAACAGGTAGGGGTTCAATATTTCTTCTCTACTTGATATAACATTTGATTCTTACTTGTTTTAAAGGTTGGTATATTTTAATTAAAGTCTATGTTAAATACCTATGGTAAATTTTTTATGATTATATTGTTTTCTCTTCTTGATTTATATGTGATATGTAAACTAGAAGTTTTAAAATATAAAATACATCATTTGATGTAAAATATGCATGTAATGTTGTCAATAAAATTTCTATATAACCTTATAATGAAACAAATGGGAATATTTTCTTGAATGGTTTGATATAGATTATGAATAAATTTTGACATCATTTCCTAATGAGTTTCAATGGAATAATTTTTTTATTAGATTAAAGTGGTGATTTCTTATGTTTCAACTTTATATGGTCTTTCCTTATTATTAAGAGGAAACAAGTAAAAATATATTAATAAATTAATATTTGATATTGGTTAAAGTGGTTTTTAGTGTATTTGGTTTTAATTAGTTGATAACATTTATTTTTAAGAAAATATCATCAAAAACCTTATGTACTTAGAAGGGTTTATAAGATAAGCACCTCTATTAGGTGATCATTCCACTCTGCCTAGTGTTACTTTTATGTGTTATAAATTATTCTATAACTACTATGAAATATCTGGGAATCCAACTCTGGATAGGTCTATAAGGAATCACCGCTAGTCAGGATTCCACTATGGATAATGCATTTTCCTATATATTTAGTATCCTACTTGGACTGTTGGTCTACGCATAGTGAGATAGAGTTTATTTCAGGCTTATGAATTTGGATTTAGTACAAACTTCTAATATTTCCTTAACATGGCTACTATAGTATTTTACCATGATGATCCCTTGTACTGAATTAATAATTATATTCTTGTTTTTAGTTATTAAATTAATTATACTAATTTTTTCTTAAAAAACTTTGATAAAATATAATTTCTCAAAAAAAAATAAATTATAAATATGACTCTCTTTTTTCATGTTTTGAAATATAATAAAGGATGATTTTACATATATGTATTTCAAACTAGTATGATTTTTTATCCTATATAGAATTTTTATAGATCCCATATAAGAAATTAATTATGGGTATGTTTATAACCACCCCTATATATTCATTTCAATTCATATATAGACTCATCTTCAAGATCCTATTCATTTG
The DNA here is from genome assembly GCA_963277665.1 of Viscum album. Classification (NCBI taxonomy): domain Eukaryota; kingdom Viridiplantae; phylum Streptophyta; class Magnoliopsida; order Santalales; family Viscaceae; genus Viscum; species Viscum album. Next base: position 182,569,843 of record OY728130.1, read on the forward strand.
GTTTTAGGTTGATATGATCGGTTCATTCCTAGTTTTGGTCATCTATTAGAATTTTTTTTCATATAGAGCTCAAAACTAGCTCAAGAGTGCTCCATGGATAACATTATCCACTAAGAACATGACTATGGTTTCAATTAGTTTAGAATTATATGGATTTTTTGGTCATTTTTCTATTGTTTTATAACCTTTAAATTAATGTGTTTGTTTTTTATTTCTTAATTTTATATTCATTTCTTTATGTAAACCTATTGTATGGGTTGTTTTTACTTTAGGGAAGTCATTGAACCATTATGTAACATCAACTATCACTACTTGTTTGTATCATCTAATTACAAAATAAACTTCACCTAAGATTAATGTTGAGTTATCTTAGTTTTTTAGTGAATCTTATATGACTCATTACAATATGAGTTGAGGTGTATTCACTAAACTGAGGTATAAATGCTATACATTTACGCATAATGATATAAATAGTTTGTATTCTTATATATTAATCATAATGTGCCATATAAAAGAGATAATAAATGGTGTTTGATTTTGAGAAGGTTTCCACTGAGAAAGAGTTTGAACTCAAACAGATAAGTGGATAACTGTGATAAAAAAAACTAGCTAATTCCCCATGGATGACACTCTATTAAGACTAAAATTTATTTATATCTTCATTTTGATTCTATATTATTTTATTAAATTTAAAATCTAAATATAATATTCATTTTTCATCTATTTTTAGAAAATATAAAAATAATAATAAGTGATAAATAAAAATAATGATTATTGGAAAGCCTCTTTTAAAGTCAACCCCTGGTTTTCAGTAACATTTCAATCTATATGAAACCATAATTACTATTTTATATTCTTTTCAATTTTTTGATTTTTAATTTCAATAATTTTTATTATATTAATTAGATTATGGAAATTCATTCCCATGACTGATTATCCAACAAAAATATTCTTATCCTGAGAGGAATCTTAATATTTTTTCATATTATTATAGAAAACATTTTATCAAAAAATAAATACATGGTATAATTAGTGAGATAGGACATTATTTTATTATTTTTAAAACTATTTTTAATATTAAATATTTACATTAATATAACTTTATAAATTTTTTAAATCCTTGTTTTTTATTGAGGCCAACCATTTCTCATATCCCTAATTTAATCCATTAGAAAACCAAAATAACCTTATGGGTTAAGCCACATTTCAAAACTAATTAAATTTTACTAACCATATCTTAGTGGTTCTCATGAAAATGTTATGAAAATTGTGTCAGAGGTATGTTCGTATAATTTTTTGGAATAACGACATTAAAAGGGTGAAGTGTGAGGGTTTGAGGGTGTCTTTTTTATAGGATGAGAATTCATTTCAGTCAATGTTTAAATTCTTGATTACTCTTGTATAAAAAAACCTATATAAATAACATATATATATATATATAATAAAAATATAAGAAGTAGAAAACAAAGATAAAGAATATTGTTTTTTAGAAAGATAATACTTGAGATGAAAATGATAAGGGGTTATTTTGGTGATGTATGTGTATGATTGAGAAATTTTATTTAGTTTGAATGTTTAGAAATATAGTATTCTTCACTTAAAACTCTATGTTGAGAAATTATTTTACACATTTCCCCCAATAATACTTACACTTAAAATGAGAAATGTTAAATTCTTAATGATTATTATAATATTGTTCCTCTTTTAGTAGAGAATTATAGTTTAGGTAAGACAATGTAAAAACATTCATTTATTTAGAATGAGGATATATTTGATTAAAAAAAAATTTGAAAAAGGAGTGAATAAATGAATTTCTTTTAATGTATGTCAAACAATGGTTCATGGATCAAAATAATTAAAATTCAAGATGAATAAAGATAAGAGAAAGTTAAGTTAAGGGGAATAAAACTCATAAAAGAGAAATGATGCATTTAACTTGAAAAGAGTTTGAAGAGTTCAACCATGCTTGAGTTATATCCAAATCATTCCTTAACATCATATAAATAAGAATCAGTATATTTAATATATATATATATATATATATATATAAGATTTATAGTTAACATGGCTCACAAATTATTTATATGATAGCAAACCATAAGAATATATAACATTCAAAGTAAAAATTCTTTATTCATGTGGTTATCTATAACTGTTTCTATTTTTAATGGATAGAATATTCATTAATCATGAATAATATTGAATTTTTGGTGTTAATCACACAAATGAATCCATATTTATAACTACCTAATAAGGTAATTTGTATCTATTATTTTATGGTTATTCCTCAGAGTAAATATACTCAATACCATCAGGAGAGAGATATGAAATATATTTTGTGGACCCTATAGATACTTTATATGTGTGATAAAATTTAAAAAACCCTTCATGTTTTATGATAGTACTATAAAACCATGGATGTCTGGAGAAGGATAAAAAAATTAATAGTGAATTGTATTCCTTTAATTTTAAAATTTAAGGGTGACTAATACATCACTTTCTGACCTCCCCCACCTCGTATCGGTCTATCAATTTTGGTATCACTAATTAAAAACAATTGGATTAATGAGAACATGGTAGCCTCAACAGAGATAGAATAAACTCATGTAATGCTATTTTAAATATTAGAAAATTTATTTGACCACACCAGAAATTATTTAATTTATATTCACCCTATTATTTACATTTAATTTAATACTAACAATAGCCATATCTCGATGTTTTTTTTCAATAAGGTTCTATAAAAATAAATTTTTATTGAATATTATACAATTATACTAGTTTCTTTAGTATTAGAGGGTTGATTACAAACTTAATAGTGGTTGAATTTATTATATAACATTAATGGGGTCAGATCAGATCTAACAACTAAACTTTCAAGGATTCTTGGATATAATATTTTATGATAAAATTATTTTTATCAAATATTTATGGTTTAAAGTGACACATTTGAATCCATATTTATATTAATGTGGGAACCTAATAGCTAGATTAAGTCATTAAACAATATGGTATTATAATTATCCCATTTAAATATTATACCCAATTATTATATCTTATAAGTGATCAATAAAGTTAAAAATACATTGGGAAAGTTATTTTAATTATTTAATTTATTATATAGACCACAGTCAAACCACCATCTGTTTATTTAGTTTTTTGGATGATAATCATATATATATATATATATAAAGTTATATACTAAATTTTATATTATAATTATTAACCATCCATTTTACCGAAAATACATCATTCCATATTTTTTAATAATTAGATTTTAGTTACTAATATAATTCATCCTAAAAAATGTAGTATTATTTGAAAATAAAGAGCACAACATAAATTGGGGATTATAAAATAAAAAATAATTTTTCCTATATATGATAAATGATAAATAATCAAAATGATAACATAAAATATATATGAAACTTAAACATTATAAGGAGAGAATACATGGATCCAAACTATATAACTTCACCATCATTTGACACCATATTTTTTAGAAATAAAAATATATAATCCAATAACTATATCACATTTATAGATACAAGTAATATAAAACATATTGGATACAATTTTATGATAGATAGTGATAATTTATATGATGTTGGGAAATGAGACTCAAGGTAATCACTAATTATTGGGAATTGTGACATCTAATGAAATTTCACTTAAAGACCCATCTATGAAGAAAAATTGAATCTAATAACAATTTGGTTTAATGTGAATACAATTTTTCCTCATTAAATATTTTATTTATAAAAAATAAATGTGAAATCATGATAAAGGTAAAAGGAATAAAAGTTTTCCAATACCCCTTTAAAAAATAATTATAGTTTTTAATGAATTTCCATCACGATCCCAAAACCTTCTTCCTAAAAACATTTTATTTTTAAGGCCTTTTTAAATAAATATAAAACATTTTCAAATTATAAAATATCTTGGATATCAAATCTTCATTATTTTGAATCTAAAAATAAAAATGAATTTTCTTATGATATGTTTTCAGCATCAAATTTGATATAATTTCATTTTTATTTTGATACAAAAGACGCATTAATATATTGTTAAAGTCATTACAATATATTTTTGATGTCATTATAATGTCTTAAATTGGAAGAAAAAAATAAATGGAAAATAAATTCTTTTATAAGGATATATTTAGAAGTGTATTTTTCTATTAAATATATTAGTGATCCTAGGACGCTGATATATCGTACTTTATGACTAATAAATTATTTATTATCCTTTCATTGAAAAAAAGGTCAAAATCATTATTGATAAATATGAAAACCATTTTTATACTTAATTTATTTGACTTATGCATATTAAAAATTAGTAGAAATTTTTGATTATATTTTTATTCATTAATACACTCCATCATTCATATGTATAACAATAATCTAAGGAATAAAGTTGTCATTTTAATGTATTTCATTTCAAATTATTTTATTAAATATTAAATTTCCTTGGAAATATAATTAAGAGTATAGATAATATTAAAATCATCAATTTATATTGTAATGACGAAACATTTATATTTTAAACTTTTTTAGGAAAATACATTGACAACTTTGGTCATTTTTAGTACCCTATTCATTAAATACTCACTCATATGGTTATAATGTATGTTTTGTATCTAAATTAATCTATATAATTGTAAATATTTTGATGGTATATAGATATTTAGATCCTAATCATAATAAATAAATGTTTAGTACCTCAAGTATTTCATATAAATTCCATTATCAATCTTACCATATAATTATGTAGTTACAACTTCTACTGTGAATCATTTGAGTTATTCTTGTATAAGCAATTTAATTTGATACAAAAACGTTATAACATCCCTTAAAAAAAATATGTTTCATAAAAATTAAATTTATTTAGTAAATAAATGTGTCTTAAACCTTATATTTTATAATTTTCATTTCAATTTTTCATTAATACTCATTTATAACAAGTAGGTTTAATTCCTTATATGTTTCTCAAAATCGATGTAAAAACCTCAAATTTAGCAAGGGAATATAATTTATAATATATTTAAATTTTCAAATTTTTTTAATTAGGTATATTTAACACCCCAATATATTACGATACATTTTCTTTTTAAATAAATTTAATAGTTTGTGTTGCACTCAACACCAGATTCTAATTGACTTTGATCTATTATATAAGTAAATGTTATAACCTAGCTGTTAAAATGGAGAGAATGAGTATTATTAAAAAAATAATGAATAAAACTTTTTTAACATTCATCCAAAATAATTTATAGGCATAATATATGAATGGATTCAATTGTATGTATTAAAATTAAATATTTTTCTAAAGGAAGTCTGACCGCTATTTGATGGTGTACTTGTTTCAAATCTAATTTTGGATAATTTTATAAATTTTATTTGAAAAAAAACTTCTTATTTTAAATTTTAATATCAGAATTTAGTTTGGTTAAAATTTGGGTATTTTTCTGATAATTTAATTATTTTTGGTGAATAGTGATAAAATATTGCATTTTAACTGAAAAAAAATTCTTATCTAAATATTTTATCGTGTTAAATTATACTTTTTGTTGGTTTTAAAATATAATTAGGTCACTTTTTTATCATTTTATCCTATTTATGTCATTAGAATCAATTTCATGTTGAATATGGATATAGAAACATTTCAATCTTTACAATATTTCCACTTTAAAAGTGCAATCTGTCATTCTGTCAACAGGATTAATTTTAAGTAAATTTTACCCATTATATGATTTTGAATTTAGAAAATTATATTCCATATTTTGAATAATATGATTAAAATTTAGTAAATATTCCCCTTTAATTTTTGTATAATATTAATAGTAACTTTGGTAATTTTTATTACCATAGTTAAGGGTAAATCAGGTAATTAATAGTACACAAAAATATTATAAATGTTAGTAAATTTCTATAAAATTTATCTAAATTCTACCGGATGAGTTATCGTCAACCAAAATAATCCTTGGAAAGATTTAAGTCCCATTTGGACCACTTTAATAACATTAATCCTTTTATAGTATTTTATTTTAAGAAAAGATGAATATGTCATACTCATGTTTTAATAAGTGTTACATTTTTTATATGTGTTTATTCAGAAGATATATTCAACTAAAAATATTCATTTTAAATTTAAAAATTTATATTAATTATGATAATTTATTTTTAATTTTTAAGACATAAATAATTACCTTAAAGGCTTACATAATGAAGATGCAGTAATTATTTAATTAATAGAAATATCAAATAAATGCTTTTAAAAAAATTGAAATAAATATAATTTAGGATAATTAATTCCATCTAAGAATTTTATTAATTACTTTGAAATTTCATTGATATGTTAGAAGTCCTACATCTAATATATATTTTTTATAGATTTTTTATAAAATTCAAAGTAATGTATAGTATAAAAATTAACATTAATGTAATATTAAAATATATAATATTTTATTAAATTATATACTATTCATAAAAACATAAAATTCAGCCAAATGATTCAGATAAGTTTAAAAATTACATCCATGACACATTTATGGTTATTTTTTCTTTTTATAGAAACTATATTAACATTCAATTAGTAAAACCACATTTTCTCCTGGTAAGAGTTAAAGGGTTTAAATAAGGATTAAAAACAAAATTTAAGGGTAATAATGAGACCTAAAATTGTCAAAAAAATTAATTTTTTGAGAGGATTGAGACTCATCCTCATATTGGATACGAAATAACTAACTTTTGAGAAAGTTATTATTGAAAATTAATTTATATTAATTTAATATTTTGATAGTTTCCAAAAGTGCCTCTCACCGCAATTATAAAAGGGAACCACCTCATTGACTTCTTCACGTAACATGGAGCCTTCCAAATCTTCCTTTCATATAGATTTTTCCTCCCAAAATCCTTATCCATGTTCTTTATGTCCTTATCTCCCAAATATGACAACTCTAGATTCTTTAAAAAGAGATATATATGAATTATGTCGGATAAGAGGTATTTGTTTTACCAACTCATTCAAGTTAATTTCTTCTTTTATTTCCTATTCTTGTGTTATTTTCATAATAAAGTAATAACTCCAGTTTCTTGTATATTCTGATATGTTGATATGATTATAGTACAATCATATTCCACCTTTTATCTATCCTATGAAAAATAAAATCATCGCGCTTGCGTACGTACAACTTACCATCTCTACATCATGGTGTAAATTGTTTTATCACGACTTTATTTGGATGGGTATAATGATAGATATAATTTATATACAAAAAAAATTATATGATATTTAGTTTTTTATAAATAATATATTTTCCAATTACTTACCCTTTCACTATTTATAGAATAATATCATCACTTCTGCGTATATACGGCATACTGCCTCCACGATGTGATGTGATTCATTTTCCATGATAATTTTTCAAAAATAATTAAATATATATATATAATGAGAAAATATAATATTTATTTATTTATTTATTTATAAACTTAATATCATCCTATATATGAAATAAATAAATCATATCCAAGATAAACAATACTTACATGGAAAAAATATGCATATGAAAATGAAGCAGTAAACACCCAAAACAAGGGTAATAACGAAATATTAGTAGCAAAACAATATAAGAAGTTAATATATGATATGATAAATATAAACAAGGTTATGATATAAGTTAATAACATGATTAAAATTAGTATAAATACAGTTAAATAACATTATATTAAAGGAAGCAGAAGGTAAGGTTCTTCATCTCAATCTCCTTTCATTGAGGTATATTTTGATGTTATACACCCACCTTATTTTATGAGCTGTATATACAACCCCTTTGAATTATCATTTCATTAGTTTATTGATTTCCAAATTATTTAATTTTATTAAAATTTTATTCTTTAAGGGACTTATGATTTAAATTTTCAAACTAGTGTGGGACACTTTGTATGTTCAAATATTTAATTATCATATCTTTTTGTCCATGTAAATATTCTTGATATTATTTTATACATTTATTTAAATGGATATAAAATAATTGTAAAAGAACATTTATTTATATTCTTAATTTCATTCAAATGTTTTCAAAGGAAATATTTTTATGTGTTTTATACGAAAGGTTTAGAAAAATGAAAAAATGATTGATCTATTCTTAACGTGGACGATGACAACGACTTTCCCTCCTCTATGACTAATATTAAATTTCTAGATTCCTTTGGAAACATACAAATTTTCATCAATGAAAAACCATCTTCCCTTATCTTTATGATATTTAAAATTTAAAATGGTTATTTTTAAAAGAAAATTGTATTTTTATATGAAAGTGTTTCATATGGGTTTTATAAGAGTTTTTACTCAATATTTATTTAGTGATTTTATTACCGTATTTTCCTATATATCAATAATATTTTTTCAATCGTGTGATTTATTAATTTTCAGCTCTTATGATATAATATACCATATTTTATTGAATGTCTTACGATCTGTTTGATAGTGGATGTGATATTTTGATACCATTCATGGTTTTTGGCTTTTTATTCCCATTTTGTATACCAGTTTTAATAAAAATGATTATATTGTTTATGTTTCACCAATTTCATATAAATAAAATATTGGCTTGGTAGGTGATGGGAAGGCTCTATATATCCCCTCAATGCATTTCTATGAATCATGAGAGGAACTAGTTTGGGTATTGGTCGAGGCCTTACCTATATATATATAATTTCTTGGATGAAGCCTTAACGGTATGTTTATGATGTCCATAATTATGAATTTCCTCATTATGATACTGGTTATTGACATTTAATGTGATTATTCCACTATTATAAAATCTATGGTTAAGTTTTCTAGCCCATGTGATTATTTAAATGGCCTTTTGTTTTGTTATTTACCATTCCGTATTGTTTGTGACAAATTTACTCATAGTTTCCACTATATTCTTACACTTACCAAGAATTTAATCCCACCCCTTTCATATGTTTCATTTTCCCCTAGGAATCCAAGAATTATATTATGAGTGATATTAAGGGTTAGAAAAAGTGGGATAATGGAATACGCATTTATATTATTTATATACTTTATCTTTTAAAATGAACTTTGAATTTCAATTACGTGTCTAGTTTATCAAGACTATTAAACTTTTTGGTAATTTGGGTTGTGATTCCATGTATCATATTATATTATAAAAAAGTAAGGAACTTTATTTTGGAAACTATAATATGATTATTTACAGTTGGTATCATATTAATTTTAACATTATCCTTCGGAACTAGATTGAGGAAACCATGGATTAGAAAACATAACCCTTTGACTGACTTTGAAGAAATTTCAAAGTATAGGATATCATCCTATAGATTTTTTAATACAATGGATATCTTGGGTTAAACCTATAGAATAATAGATTAAGAAAAATATTTCATTATTTTTATATCCTATAAATGATTCTTTTTGGCTATACATTTATGAATAGTGTTGGTCACATTATGATTTGGGTTTTGGTCAATGGTTAGAATCTGAAACACTATACAAGTAATGGTTATATCACAGTTGATGAAGATACTAAAAAAGAAAATTAAAAGGAAGGAGGTGTTGAGGAATAATATATTGAGTAGTGAATAATGTTTTATAAATAAAGTGTAATAATTAAAGTTCTTGTGTATTTGGATTCAAGAATTATTTTATAAGTGGTTCTCTAGTAATAAGAATCATGTGATAAATAAGGATTGAACTATAGTTTTTATTCTCTAAGTATTTGGAAGCATAAAAGTTTTCAATAAGTTTTTTTAGGAGATAAAATATCTTTTCTGTAACAACAATATCTATAATATGTTTTTTGGAGAACATAATGTTAATTTTGATTTTGTAAATTTGGAGACCTTTTGGACATATGTGTTTTGGATGATTCTTAGGGTTGGAAAGGATTGAGTTGGAATTTTGATATTATTTTTTGAGGCCAAAGTATGATTTATTGGATTCTATGTGCTAACAATTTTGGTTTTAGGAAATATCTAAAGGCTAAAGGAATGATTGGTGCATCTTATAGTTCATTAAAGTGATTCAGGTATGGAATATTAAACTTGAATATCCATTTCCTGGCATAAGAGATGATGTGAAATTATATCAAAGCATTACCAAAGGATAAGATCATGAATATAAAATGTAATGAAATCTAGTAAGGTAATTTTCTCAAAGTGATTATCTATATAATAAAATAATCCATCAACTATAGGAATGAAAGTTGGAATAAAAATAATATTCGTTTAATTTTCTTACCATGAAATCAATGGTATTTTAACCCATCCCTAATTTATGGTTTTATGATGGTTAGCCTTCTAATGACCAAGTTCTATATAACTCTACATCAAAACATGACTGTTATATTTCTATTTCATGACTCATTTTTCACATCACACTAATTTTGTGTTATTCGAATCCCTAATTGTTTTGGTGACCTTCGTATTTCTATTTCTCTCTTATCAAAATGGTTTTCTATTAACACTATTTTCGATGTGGGTTTTCCACAAATGAATTTTGATGTATAAAACATTTATTTTAGAAGTCCAATTTCAAATTTTTAGGAATCAATTTATTGAATTAGGGAATAATAGAACACCCCAATATTTTATGATACATTTTCTTTATTAATAAATTTGATAGCATGCATTGCATGCAACAACGAGTTCGAATGGTTTTTAATCTATTAAATAAGTGAATGTTATAACTTATATTTTAAAATGGTGGGAATAAATAGTATTAACCACATTAAAAGTTAAATTATTTAAAATTCACACAAAATATTTAATAGTTATATGATAAAAAATGATTTAATTTTACGCATTAAATAGATATATTTTTCTAAATACAGTTTACCACCTTCTGATGATGAATTTTTTTTAAAACTAGTAATTGAAAATTTTATAAATTGTATTTGAAAAAAATAAACTTCTTATTTAAAATAAAAATATAAAAAATTATTTTATTTGATATTTTTTATTTTCTGATAAGATAATTGTTTTGAAGAATATTGATAAAACATATTATTTTAATTGAAATCAACTTTTCTTATAAATAATTTATAGTGTTTAATTATATTTATAATTTATTTTAAAGTATAATTAGATCAATTTTTTATTATCCAATCTAATTAAGTTCATTGAAAACAATTTTACATTGAATTTTGATATAAAAAAGTTTCAATCCTTTGAACGTTTTCACTTCAAAAACTCATTTTCTTGTTCTATCAACATGATTAATTTAACATAAATTTTATCCAATTATGTGTAATGAATTTAGAAAATTATATTCTATATTTGAAATCAGAAGGTTAAAATTATCAAATTGGTCCCTTTTATTTTAAAACTATATAAATCGTAACTTTGTTAATTTTTTTACCACGTTTAAGGGTAAATCATGTAATTATGGATAAAAAATAAATAATATTATAAAAATTAAGAAGATTACCCTAACACTTATACTAATTTTATTGAATAATTCATTATTAACCATAATAATCCTTAGCCCAATTTTAGTGTCTTTTGGAGCCCCTTGGATGACTTTAAATCTTTTATAGTGTTTTATTTTAAGAAAAGTCAAATATGTCATACTCATATTTTTAATAATTGTTACATTTTTATCTGTGGTTATTCAGAGTATATATTCAAATATAAATATTCATTTAAAATATAAATGTTTACCTTTATCATTATATTTTATTTTTAATTTTTAGGAAATAAATAACTACCTTAGAGGCATACACAATGATGATGCGGTAATAATTTAATTAAGGTAAATATCAAATAAATGATATTAAAAATATAAAAATAAATAAATTTTGTGATAATTAATTTCATCCACGACATTTCTTGAAAACTTTGATATGTTATTGATAAGTTATATGTTTTTTTAATATATATTATTCTATTTATTTATTTCAAAATGTCAAATTAATGAATAGTATCTAAATTGTCATTGAAGTTATATTAAAATAAATAATATTTGATTAAATGATTTAAAATATATAAAATCTATAAAAAATCCAAATTATTGTGATAAAGATTCAAATTTCATCCAAAAATCATTTAAGGTAATTTTGTAATTTTATAGTAACTATAATTCCATTCAATGAGTAAAACCACATGTTGCCACGCTAAGAGTTATAAGGTTTAAATAAGAGTTAAAACCAAAAAAAATAAGGGTAAGAATGAGATATAAAATTTTATAAAAAATATTTTTGATGATTGTGACCCATCATCATCTTATTTTCTCAATAACTCACTTTGAATCAATTTGTAATTAAAAATTAGTTTATATTAGTTTAATATCTTGAGAGTTTCCCCTCACCTCATTACTAAAAGGGCACATCCACCTTCACTTATTCTCATGAAATGTAGACTTATAGATCAACCATACCCTATCAATTTCTCCTGGAAAAATCCTTATCCACGTTTTGGAGGTTTTTATCTCCTAGAAAGACTAATTCTATAGACATTGAGAAGTGATATAAAGGAAGTCCATTGAAGAATATATAATTCTTTTACCAACTCATTCAAGTTAATTTCTTCTTTAACGTCCTCTTCATCTATTGTTTCCATAATAAAGTAATAAATCTAGTATAATATATATTTTGAGATGCTATTATGATTATGGGAAAACCATATTCTACATTTCATCCATACGATGAAAAACGATGGCATCGTGCCTGTGTATGTACGGTTTACCATCTTTATACCATGGTGTAATTTTATTTACTAACCACATTATTTGGATGGGTATAATGATAGATATGATGGATATATATAATAAATATGAAATTATATGGACTCCTTATAAATAATATATCATCTAATTCTTTATTTTTTCACCATTAAGGGAAATATATCATCGCTTGTGCGTATGTACACCCTACCATCTTCACGATGCGATGTGAGACATTTTCCATGATAACCATTGAATAATGACTATAAAAATGTATAAAATGGGTAAATATAATTTATTTGAAATTAATATAATTCTTTATATGAACGAAATATATCCTATTCATAAGAAACAAGACTTACAAGAGAAAACATGGATTGAAAATGAAGCATTTAACAACTGAAACAAGAGTAAAAACAAAATATTAGTAACAAAACAATATAAGAAGATCATAAATGATATCATAAAAATGAATAAGGTTATAACATAAGTTAATAAAATTATTAAGAACATTATACATGAGGTTAAATAATTTTAAACTAATAGAAGCGTAAGGTAAGGGACTTCATCTCAATCTCTATTCATTGAGACATATTTTTATATTATACACCCACCTTATTTTATGAGGTGTATATACATCCCATTTGACTTATCACTTAATTAATTAATTTATTATATTTTTACAAAAAAATTAAATATAATTCTTTCATGGGGCTTATTATTTAAATGTTGAATGAGTTATGGGACACCTTTACTGTCTAAAGATTTAATTATCACACATTTTTCTCCATGTAAATATTCTTGATATTGGTTTCCATATTAATTTACATGAATATAAAAGGATTATAAAGTAATTTTTTTTATTTTAAAATTCATATAATGTTTTCAAAAGTAAAATTATTACATGATTTAAACAGAATTTTTTGACAAATGAAAAAAGGATTCTATTATTCTTAATGTACACAGTGACAACAAATTTCCTGCCACCATGACTATTGTTTAATTTCTAGCTTCCTCTGAAAAATTATATATTTTCTTAAATAAAAAAACATTTTCCACTATTTTTGGGATATTTGATATTGAAAATGGTTATTCTTAAGAGAATAAGGTATTTTTATACCAAGGTGTTTTTATATGGGTTTAATAATAGTTTTTCTTCAATAATATTTCAATAATTTTATTACAGTACTTTAATCTATGTCAATATCATTTGTTGAATATTATAATAATTTGAGGTTGATCTCTTATGATAAAATCTACCTTATTTTATTGAATGGTTTATGATATTTTTTATTGTGGATGTTATATATTTATTTCATTCATGGTTTATGGTTAAAGTATTCACATTTCATATGCTTGTTTTAAATATGAATTTCTATTTTGTTTATATTTAAACCCTTTCATATGAGGAATAGATTCAAATTAGTAAGTGAATTTGGGAGCCCACTATATCCCCTAGATGAATCGGTATGTCTCATAAGAAAACCTAGTTTGGGTATTGGATGAGGGCTTACCTATTTTAGTATAATGTCTTGGCAGAATCCTTAACAGTATGTTTATGATGTACAACATTGTACACTTCCTCATTATGATATTAGTTATTGAACTTTTATGTGATTATTCAACCAGTATAATATATAAAGTTAATTTTCATATCTCATGTGATTATTTAAATTGATTTTTTCAGTTATTTACCTTGACATATTATTTATGCTATATTTACGCATATTTTTCATTATATTCCTACCTTTTTGGAGAGGATAATCTCACCGCTATCATATATTTAATTTTCTCCTTGGATTCTAAGAATTATATTATGAATGATATATAGGGATACACAAGGGGGTGATAATGGTATATCCAATGAAATTCATTTGGTATTTTATGTTTTAAAATGTAATGTAAATTTCAAGTATGTATCTAGTTTACTAACACTACTAAACTATTCGGTCCTTTGGGATGTGATTTTTTGTATATTATTCCAATATAAAAAAGTAAGGCACCCACTCTACAATACTAGAGTCAAGGTCTTTATAGTATATCAAAGAATTTATCTACTTACTTAGTTTATTGATCCTTATCAAGTATATAATGTGCCAAATTATATGAAATTTGATATAAAAATGGTCTCCTATTATTTCTAACATCATCTAATAAAATTAAAATTTATTGAAATTTGTTTCTATTTATGATCATGTACTTTAAGAAAAAAAAATTATTAAAATAATTCAGAATAAATATTTTTTTTTATTTTCCTTGGGATCATTTAACATTTATTCTTTCATGATTTAACTTACTTTCATATGATATGGATCTTTTTTCTTTGAACTAAGTGCCCTACTATACCACAGTCATGGATTATAAACAATTTTCATAAACCTATTAGAGTTTCCTTCTAAAATATCTATGATAAATGACACATTTATAGTAAGTATATAGTATTTTGAAACATTTTTGGAATCACAAAATACATAAATAAATCGATGAGCTAAATTTTTTAAATTCATGATATTTTGAAATTTTAGTTCAACAATATTTATATGAGAATCATAATTGAATAACAATAATAGTTTCCAAAATATTTACTTTAATTTTATCTAGTTTTTAATATTTATTATATGAATAATATTTTAAAAAAAATTAAAATCTAAAAACCACGTTTTGAATTCATATTAAATCACCATTATAAAGTACTTTATAAAATTATGAGATTTAAATGGAACATTATTATCCAACCGTAATTGAGGTATTATGTTTATTTATTAGGGGAGTGTTAGAAAACAAATATTCAACATAACCCATGGTTATTATATTTTAAATATTTCTTTCATAACCACATGTTGATTGCTTATGGTAATATTAATGATTACTAGATTGTCTTATTCAAATGAATATTTCTATATAAAAAATTATATATTTCCATGTTGAACTTGAATATTCTATTCCCATGAGAAATGATCACGTGATAAGCTATGTGGACCTTATAAATGATTTTTTAAACCATTTTTTATCAAAAAATTGAGCAACATGATATTTAGTTTTACACTATTTGACATTAAAATAATTATTAAAATTTATTAATGAATATCTAACACCATTATCAGCATGAATGTGTTTAATTGAGTAATATTGGATTTTTTTCATTAATTTAATTATTTGGGAATGTAATCTTGAAAATTTTAATTTTTTAGTTGATAGTAAGAATATATGTTATCCTCTATTATATGTATCAATCAATATCATAAAATATATTAATGGTTTTTTAGGTTAATATATTTAAATTCAAATATTTCTATGAATTCCTTCAATGAAAATAGGAAATTCAGTGCTAATTTTTTATAATGATGATAATATGATTATTTTAACTAGATAACATATAATAAATGATAAATAATTATGTGTAATGACAATTTTATCAATAAATGAGTGTCTATGAATATATTTTAAAGTCATTCTCATCAAATTTTCATTATTTCTAAAGCTTTTAATATAATCGTATTCATAACTTCTATTATACATAGCCATAATATAATATATGTATTTGGGAATATCTTCCGATATTAATAATTTATATCAAGGATAGGAATGAAATAATTCACAGCTTATTATTATTTATTTTACACTTGGGAGGTATATATTTACACATTGGGTGCCCCTAATTAATTTTACACTATGGGTAAAGGATCTTTCATGACCACATCCCACTTTTATATTGGTAAATAATATCTCCTATTTATGTATTTTATTGATAGTGGTTACTTTAGGGAGAACTATATTTAACAAGGT
The DNA here is from genome assembly GCA_963277665.1 of Viscum album. Lineage (NCBI taxonomy): Eukaryota > Viridiplantae > Streptophyta > Magnoliopsida > Santalales > Viscaceae > Viscum > Viscum album. The sequence goes on from OY728130.1 coordinate 182,586,319, forward strand.
AGTTAATACAAATATATTGATAGATACTACCTCTTTTTAATGAAATGATATTATACACATACACACACACATATATATAAAGTGTCATATAGAAAACATAAATATAATTACAAAATTTTAAAATCTCAAATAATCATAGAATATGTATTTCATAAACATTTATTCGTTTACATTAATCTCAAAATATTAATGCATTAAAAAAATATAAAATATCAATTTTCATTATATCATCATCCTTATTCATTTCTTAGTTAGAAAATATGTATTCAATACTTTTCTCATTATCCTTAATTGGTTATTCATAATTGAAAAAAAATGTCTTTTATAAGATTTAATGTAACTAACTAGTTCTTGTAAATTTCATATTTAAAACATTCATTTTTTACATTTTTTTTAAATGCATTTTCTCATCATTTGACCACTCCGGATGGTGTCATTTTCACTTTTCATTTTATGTAATATTATAACCATATGAGGAATTATCTTTTATTTGATATCTACCACATTGATTCATAGCATGATATTAACTATTTAAAGTTACATATTCATCAAGGAATATAGTAAATTTCATTGATAGAGATTTATTATTTTCATCATTAGTTCATTAATTTATTCTATATCAAGAATAAATGAAGTTTTTTCATATTATTTTGTAGTTTTTTCAGGAATTTCTTTATATAATTTGTAGGGAATACAATATAGAAAATTTATTTTTTTATAATATGAATATCAATCATATTTTCTTAAAATAATTTTTGTTCTAAAGTAATTTTGAAAATAGAAAATTATAATCACATATTCACTTGAAATAATTAAATCATAAATGAACCAATACATATCATTTCTCTTTCATTATTATTAAAATAATGTGTTAATCCCATTCTTTCTTATTTCTCTATAATAAAAAATTATATTTTTCTAAAATAATAACCATTCCTCAAATATTCAGGGAGCTGTTGGTAAAGGAATATATAGAATTAAACTAATATACCTAACAATCATGACCCCTCAATCCAAAGATACTCATCTTGGGATAGTAATGAATAAAGGGAGATATTGACCCCTGAGCCCCACCTTCAGTAGGCCCTGGGGAGGGGACCAACAACAAGGGTACCAAGATCTCACAATATGGAAGGCATTTCCCTTTATAGGAAAACAATATCAGGATATAGGAGGAATCAACCGTAAACAACTCCATGACATATAAAAAATAGATCCAAAATATACCAAAATACATTTATAAATCAAATCTAATATAAATACAATCTTCTAAAAGAAATACCAAATGAATGAAATCTAAGTAAGCGACACAGTAGTAGCTCTAAAGCTTGAGATAGAAATGTATGGCACGGTTCACAATGTAATCCTGTAAACCTGAAAATTTTTTAATATTTGTAGGGAGAGCATAAAAGTATGCTCCGTAGGAAAAACCAAAGTCTCTCATAAACAAGTGCAAGAATCATAAAAATTCCTCTATGAGAAAACTATATAATACAAGAGCACATACCAAGGAATATTATCTATCCCAAACTTACTAAGGAACTCTCATAAAATAACACAAGTCATGTAAATTTATATAATAACCACATAGATTTTTAGGTACCCCATACCACTTCCCACTTATTAACTTCTCATACCCTAATGGAAAATTTCTTGGCACTTCCACACTCTTCCAAAACCACCATGTCACAACCCATCTGCACACTCATGGGCCTCAGAGCTAGTTCTTCAACCTAGGAAAATAAATATCACCACATCTTGCCCACATACACCTAGGCCCCAACAATAAAACTTCCCGCCCAAAGACACCTGGGTCACAATCATACCATATCCCGCCTGTAGATACATGGGCCACAACCATACATTGTCCAAAAGGAACCATGGAAACCCCACCACATCGCATACTATAGACGTCTGGGAAAGCACACCTCTATCGCAGACACCTATGCATCACAGCCACACCACAACCTTCCGGAAGACTCTTAGGCTACAAATTCCAAAAAGTGGTAGTATGGAAGATCATATAACTATCCATTTATCCTACCACTGAGATGTTGGGAAAAGACACCCTCCCCAATTACAATAGGGGTGTTTAGTACATATTTCTCAACAAGGGTGGGGTGTGTATAGAAAACACTAGGGGAAAATACATGTATACATATATACTATAAAGAACTCAATACCAACCTATGGGTTTTAAAAACAAAGACACAAAAGACACAAATTTTTTTGCACCTCTAGATTCAAAACACCACACAATAACTAACAAAACCCATAACACATTCCAAACCAGCTTATTTATACATAAACATTATCATGTGAAATAGTAAAACCCATAATAAAATTTATGTCATTAACATATCCATTTGAATTCATTAACATGTAATATTAATTACCTTAATACTTCGGTATATTTAACATAACCAACTACATAGAATAATCATAATACCATACAATAAGAAAAAAATACAAAAGTCACATCACACATTTAATCCACATTTAAGTACTTATTATATTTCAAAAATATTGAATGATACCATATTAAAAAATACTTTTTCATTAAATTCACACTTTCCTCATTCATTCATTAGCTATTCACATTCCACATTAAATCTCAAATAAACCATTTTTTCAGATTCCTCACAAGAATAGATTTTCTGTCTCAGTTGCTTACTTCCTTGGGAACTATAATTTATTCACACAATATAATAACCAACACATAGAAAGTAGCACCACAAAACCCATTACATTGTTTCCAACAATCCCATATCACTGCTAATTTACAGCCACAACCCCTTATTTCAGCCTTGTTGCAAGGCCATGCCATAATAAACAAACAAACCCACTGTATAACCATACCCATTATCTCACCATAGTACAACCATATATCACATTTCTACAATCATATCTCCAATATATAAAAAATCTCATCCACTACCCCCACATATCACTACACGTCCATATTCCCTTCATCATATCGCCATATCCAACCCACATCACACAATTTTGTCCACAAACAAGTTATAGTACATAACAGAGTAATAAAATCTTCCAAATTTAGCAAGTAATTCCTTATTAAATATCCTCTTTGTTAATTTAGGGGGTATTACAAAAAAAAGTTTGATCCTTGGACATCTGTTTATTAACTATATATATTGTTAATAGTTTTCATGATGAAACATTCAGACAAGAAAAATCATCATTAATAACATAGATCATCTCATGTGAAAACAATGACCACCAATATCCATGATTTTAAGTAGGCATATATCCTCTATAATTCATAACATAGATAAAAATAAAAATAAATCATAAGCATGAGTCACTTTCCTCATCCCTTGTACATTGATCTTAAACTGGTTCAATTATCTTTGTTAACTTGGTATCCTTCGATCCTTCAAAAGAGGAAATTCATACACACACTCCACATGATACATAGTTGAAATATATAAAGTAAACCCTTCCTTGAGAAGTAGACAATCATCACCTCCTCTTTACGCAAAACAGGGGGTGCACAAGGCTTTTGGGAAACATGATCCAGGGGTGAAACATAGAGGCTAATATCCATGGGGAAAAAGGTTTTGGGATGATTGAATGAGTCATCCTTGGATGCGTAACCATTAGAATAGTCACTATTGGATGATTCACCATTGGATGAGTCACCATTGGATGAGTCACCGGGGGATGAGTCATCATTGGAAGACTCACCATTGTGATTCACCACTGACGTCATACCATCAGTGACTCACCGCTGGTGTCCTACCATCCTATTCCACCATTAGTGACTCACTTTTGCAACTAACTGGTGAGAGTCAAACTTCTGAATCAATGGTCATAACTCAATTATGAGACCTACAATTTCCACCTACCATTAGATGACTCACCATTAGACGACCTACTATTGGAAAAACAATATTTTTGATAAACTTTTGAAATGAATCATTGTTACTTCCCATAACACCTTAAAGACTATAATTTCACAATGTAATGGACCGTAGTAGACTAGGACATTGATTTAGATGCCTCTAAAAATATTGTCACACTCAAGAATTCAAACCAAATCCATAATAAATAGGAGTCCAATCAACTACCCTAAGAGATAAGTCGCAAGGATTTTTTTAACATAAAACACTATCAGTAACTATACCTCTTTCTAAAAGGACCCATGACATCTTAACAGACATCCTTAAACATAAAAAAGAAGGGAAAACCACCCTCTATGGAACTATACCTCCACAGTACCAAAACTATAGAAGTGGTTCATCCTCGAGGACCGAAAAAAACTAGAACGAAATGGAATGGTGGTCTGACCACCCCATGAGATACCTCTCATGATTCTCGATATGTTTGGAACACAAAAATAACAAGGGAAAATAAGTATCAACCAACATAATACCTTTAAACAATATCCTAGGGGAGATACCTCTCAAATAGAACAAGACTACATAGGTAGGTATAATATGTCTAGTATAAAACACATATCAATCAAACAACCACAATAACTCCAAGTAAGGGACAACATTGAAAAACAATTCTTCTGCATTATTGTAACCCCTTTACTTCAATGAATTCACGTAGAAATTCCACTACATTTATACCTATACATTAATTTTTCTAGTTTAATAATCCATTAATTTTAAATTGGAAACATTTAAAACATACCATGCTTAACATATCAAAAACAAATAATATTATCATTCTTGAGTAAAAATTTGTTAACAACCATAGATATTATATATTTTAATTTTTTTAATTAATATTGGTGAATGAATTTAAAATATAAGTTGGATTTTTCAAATGATCTATTACTTTCTATACATGTATCTCAATATTTATTTTCTGAACATTATTTGTTTCGAATAAATGATTATCGAAACATTCCCATGAAATTTCTTACTTAAAAATGATGCAGTCAGCTAAAAAACTATTTTTGAATTTAATCCTATTTTTGAATCCATCTTATGTTAGGGTATTTATAAAAATAATCTTTCTGAAAATATTTTAAACATATTTTGTAAAACCACTCTTCTTTAACAAGTTTCCCAAGGTAACTTATATAAATTGGAAGGTTTCATGCTTTCACAAAAAATTATTATGTTCTACCAACAAAACTATATCACACTCTTTACCAAGGTTAATACCAACATAGATAATCATAATATCCAAAAAAATAAAATTAAAATATGTGATACATCTAAAAAATGACATGAGTTTTAAACATACCAACATATCCAAGTTTAAATAATTTCCAGGTTTGTTATAAAAACATTAATTATTAAACACCAACTTTTCTAGAAACAACTAGTGGTTCCACATTCAAAATTTCTATTTTCACAGGTGGAATTCATTATTTACAAGAGTTTAAAATATCATTCCCAAACAATAGTAAAGAAAATATTATTATAGATTGATCTTCCACTAGTATACAAATCGAAGGAATCCATCCACCGAACGATGATATTGACTACTTTGGGTGGCACTGACTTGCCCGCATGGTTTTCAAATGTATTGTAATATAATGTGTCTTGATTTGGGGAAATATTTTTCCTTCTTTAATTTTTTTTGTGGTCATAACACATGATATAAATATAAAATAAATCACGACAAGTACAATAACACAAAATAGTAACACATAGCAACTTCTAGAACTATTTAAGGGCTTACATTATTTCATCTCATTTTTTTGGCATAGGTACATTTGCACAATTTTGAATTTCCAAGGGGAAATTGGTTCAATATCCATATATAAGTGATTAACCTCTTAAGACAGAGTGAGTTTAATCAAGTGATCATATTAATGGTCCCATAATCTACAAAAATAAAAGCATAAACAAGGTTGACAACAAAGTTTATTTTCAGAAATCCATAACAACACATCAGTGTAATGATAATAATGCAACCATAAACAACACTATTGAAACAATTTTTCTTTCATTTTAATAGGTCCATAATTCACCCACGTTAAATATAAAAAATTAACACATGTTATATCACACAACATGTTTAATATGGTTAAACAAAACTTTATGGGTTCATATTATTATCAAGGAAATAAAATTTCAACTTCTTTTGAAAACATCCACATTCGATTTTATTATGTTCAATTTAAAAACTAAATTTCATAAACAACATTCTATCAAAATCATTAAATAAAAACATTCTTTCTGAAAATAAAGTTAAAACCACACATGTTGTATTTTTATCTTTCATGAATTATCATGTTTAGGATAAAAATAATTTAATCATTTCATAGTTCAAGAAAATATACATATATAAGGATAATAGGATTATAATTAAATATTTAAATGAAGCATATCAAACATGATATACGTACAAGTCTCTAATAATATAATTTTCTTAGTTTCCACACCAATGATTCCAACATTAGGCATGCTTCCCCTAACAAACTACTCATGACTTAACATGTGAGGTAAGTTCATATTAGTATTTATAATTTCGTATCAGTCATAGAATAATGTGTCTAATTATTCAAATGGTTTTTAAGTCTCAAAAAGTTACCAATAGAAATGCTTATCATTTCCTATGTTTAAATATAAATGTCATAATAATTTCTAACCTAACACATTCTTACAACAAATAGTTATATCAATACTGTAGAACTGAAACCATGCCAAATAAATATAAAGTAATTTATAAAAAAAATATCAAAAAATAAAAATAATGTATAAAAAAATTAAGATAGTCATTTCAGAAATTTCATAATTTAAATGGTCAAAGCCACATTTTACGATAATTAAATTACACATGCCTATGATAAATTAAAATGTAAATAAATAAATGTAATATTACCTCACAAGAAAGATATAATAATTCTAATCATGGTTTATAAAATAATTTATTTCATCATGCAAGTGTAAAGTCTATTTCTAGGAAGCATGCTCAATAACGGTTCAAAAATAAACAACTTGATTACTACAAGATACACTAAGAATGATACTCTAACAATTTAAAACATTAGAAAAACAAGATTGCATGTTGTAATTTTATAAAAAAGGAAGAAAATTAAATTTTATTAATTATCATGCAATAAAAGGAATGGAAACATCGTATTCAAACCTCAAGAATGTTTCATACAAATAAACCAATTCATTTAACCATCATATTACTCTTTCATGTTTGTTATACAAATAACACAATAATAATTTATGAATCAAATTATCAATAGAATAATATGAAAAGTCATATAAAGAAATATAAAATATCATGATTCACTTAATTCATTTTATCTTCACAAATACATCTAATTCAAGTAAGAACACAAGTCATCATGATGTATGTACCTTTTCTATTGCCTCTACCCTACAAATGGTGTAGACTCAAATGGTTGTTTGATAGGATCATATTCCTTGTAATATATCACGGGGGACCTAAAATCCCATATCCCATATTGTCTCCCTAGCCTATGTCATGCACCAAGGTCAACTAATCGTGTTTCCCTACCAAACTAAGATTTCCTCATTGTGCCTAACTTCAAAATCCACCTTATCCCTCAATTATCAGCCTCTAATACCATTTAATAATGACCACCTCCCTCCAAGGATACCCATTCTGAGTTGGTAGTGAAAAAATGGAGATAATGACCCCCGAGTCCCACCTTCATTAGGTCCCAGGGTGTCGACCAGCACCAAGGATACAAAGATCTCATAATATGGAAAGCATTAACCTTTATTGGAAAACAAGAACTGGAGATATGAAGAATCAACCGAATGAAACTCCATTACATATATAAAATAAATACAAACCATACCCAATGCATGTATAAATTAAAAAAGATACATATACATGTCTCTAAATGAAATACCAAAAGAATAAAATCTAAGGTAGCAACACAGAAATAGCTCCAAGGAATGAGCTATAAATGTCCAGCACAGTCAACAAAGTCCTCTAATATACTTAAAAATGGTTTTTATATTCTTAGGGTGAGCATTAAAGTATACTCGATAGAATATCAATGTATCTCATGAAAAAAGTGGGAGAATCATACTAATTCACCTATGATAAAATTGAAGAAACCAACATCACCTAATAAGGAATTATAGGCATCCCAACCTCACCAAGTCACACTCACCAAATAATGAAATTCGAGTAAAATAATATAATAAGAACATCAATGTTTGGGTACCCTACACCACTTACCAATGGTTAACTGCTCATAACCTAATAGAAAATTTCATGTCACTTACACACTATTCCACAAGCCCCATGTCATAACCCACATGCAAACAACTAGGCCTCAGAGCTAGTCACACATCCTGGGAAAACAAATCTCACCATATCCAACCCACAGACACCTAATCCCAACCATACCACATCCCACCAGCAAACACCTAGGCTGAAACCATACCACATCCCACCTATAAACACGTAGCCCACAAGAATACCTTGTCCTGAAGAAACCTATAAAAGCAGACCACATCTCATCCCGTAGACACCTAGGAAATCAGACCTTTCCCAGAGACACCTCGGCCTCACAACCGCACCACAACCTTCTTGAAAATTATTGGGATACCATTGCCTAAAAGTGGAAGTAAGGAAGCACCGATCACCATCCACCCATCCTCCCACCAGGATTCTAGGAAAATACTCCCTCCCCAAGACAATGAGGGTGTTTGGTACATAATTCTCAAATAGGGGGTGCATATAGAAAACACAATAGAAAGGTATAAGTACACATATATAGTATCAAACACTCAATCCCAACCTATGGGTTCTCAAACAGACAACCAAATCACGAGCCACCACCATTGTGGCCACCTTTAGATGCACAACACCACATAATAAGTCACATAACCCATTACACATTCCTAACTAGTTTGTTCATACATAAACATCAATAAGTGTAACATTTCAACCCATCATCAATTTCTTCAGTAAACATATCCTTTTGAATTTATTAACATGCATAATTAATTCCATTAATACTTGATTTGATTTAATAGAACCCACCTCATAGCATAATATCAACACCATGCAATCAGAACACAAGACACAAGTCACATTACACATTTAATCAATAATTAACTAGTTAACATATTTCAAAAATATTGAATGATCCCATATTAAAAACACATTTTTTAATAAAATTTCATCATGTGATCATTCATTATTTACTATTCACATTCCACATTCCATTTCAAATAAAAATAATTGTAGATTCCTCCCAAGAACAAATATACCATTTTAGTACAATACTTCCTAGGGAACTAGAATTTATTCATAAAATACAATAACGAACACACTGAAAGTAGCACCACGCAACAACTCATTACTTTGTTTCCAAAAAACCAACATCACCACCAATTTATAGTCACATCCATATTCTATAGCTTTGCTGCAAAACCACACCATAACCATCATACAACCACATTGTATAACCATACCCTTTGCAGCCCCATTGTACAACCATATATTCCATTTCAACAATCACATCAACACTGCAAAAAACATCTCATCCACTTACTCCTCATATAACAACATAGTTATATGACCTTCCTCATATCCCCACAATTAACCCACAAAACATAATTATGTACCCAAAAAAGTTACATCACATAAAAGAGAAATACATGATTCCATATTTATCACGGTATTCCTCATTAAACATTCACTTTTTAATTTAGGGGTTATCGTAGAAAATAGTTTGATACCAGGACATTTGTTTATTATTCATGTATACATGGTTAATCATTTTCAAGTTGAAACATTCAGCAAAGAACAAACATCATTCATTCCATCAATCATCCCATGCACAAATAAATACCACCATTGACCATGATTTTTAGTAGGCATATCGCCCATAACATTCAAGACATGGATCTAAATAACAATAAATAATAAGCATGTGTCACTTTACAAAACCCCAATACATTGATCTTAAACCTATTCAATTAACTTTATTAAATTTTTATCCTACTATTTTTCACAATATGACATTCATACACCTACCCCACATGTTACATACTTATAATATATAAATGGATCCCTACCTCTAGAAACAGATGATCAACACCTCCTCCTTATGCTAAACATGGGGTGCGCAATGATCTAGGGAAACATGATCCTATGGTGAAATATAGACACATAGAACCTTTGGAAAAAATATTCAAGGATACCTGGTGTCAATATTAATGGGAAACGTACAAGGAAGAAAGGGTCTCTTGTTTAGAAAGGTATGATCATATATCAAAAGAAGAAATGCTTTGAAAATCCATTAAATCCAAATCACAATTAAGACCACACATTTTTACTAAATAAAAGCCTCATAAGAATTTTGAATTAAAATATATATTTTGTATCCTTTAAAAACATAAAAGTCCCTTAAAAATGGTTTTAAACTCATTTTATGTCAAATAAAACATCAAATGGGTGAACCAGGAAAAACTAGGAAAAATTGGATGTTTTGAAAAATTGTTAAAATGAATCACAGGTAGATGACCTACCATTGGATGACTCGCCATCAGGTGACCTACCATTGGGAGACTCTCCATTAAAAAACTCATCATTAGGAAATTAACTGTTGGATGATTTACCATTGGACGGTTCACTATTGGAAGACACACCGTTGAACAATTCCCCATTAAACGACTCACCGCCGTGAGTCACCACTGGCAACCGACCATTAGCAACTCACTAATAGAGAGCTACTATCATGTCCCACCATCAGAAACTCACCACTATGATTCAATGGTGTAAGTAACCATTCTTACACATGGGTCTTGACTCAACGGTGTGACCTACCAGTGGACAACACACCATTAGACGAGCTACCGTTGGAAAAACTAGATTTTCAATAAACTCATGAAATGGGTCACTGTTACCTACCAGAACACCTTAATGATAAAATTATCTTAGTGTAATGGACTTGATAGGTCCAGGCCATCACACCAACAAATGATCACCCTCTTTAATTTTACATATGAAACAAATATTGGACAACCAAAACCACAAAAATTATAGAGTATCCAATAAATGAGGCCTCAATAAGTTCGGTATAAACATAATAATACCAAAAACAAATGAAAATGGAAATATAGTAGTATAACGGAGGTTCCACACAGAGACACTGTAAATGAGAATTTAACATGGTTTAGAATATAAATTCATGAAGGAACACTATAATGCACTATGATAAATGAGAGAGAATCCCTCAAGTTACAAGGGATTTCAATAATAACTAATCAAAAAATCTTCAATAATCTCCATCATCCCTTATAGGAACACTTATTTTTATCCAAACCTTGAATAATATATCTAATCACAATTCAATACATATACAAAATTTTTGAGGAATTCTTATTTATTATTATTCATTGTTTCTCTATGTTGCACTGGAATACTTGTCGATAATATGGAAAATAGTTTTCTAGTGTCCTACTATATCCATACATTGATCAATTCTTGAAAGACCACCTAATAGTGCACCATGTTGATCTTTCAATTACAAATAGTTTACCTATAACTGATCTATTAAGAAATTCTCTTAATAAATTGCAATGCTACCATGAATGTAACAACCCAACATAGCCCATTAGCTTGGGAATGACCCAATTCCACTAACAGTAGGTGACATACCCTGGACACCCATGGCAGGAAAGAATACCTAGGTTTAAATAATATTTTTGGGAAACTATAATACCCAACAAATTTATTGTGTGTCTATATATATATCTTACCGTTAAATAAATATCATGTTTTTTATAGTGTTCTCTGCATACCTGATCAAACAAAAAAACATGACAAATTTTATTAAAATTAATACAATATTTATAATGTAACCATATTACTCGGGTTAAATAGAGGTAATTGTATAAAAAAATTATATATACATAAAAATAATCTAAATTAATTAATAAAATTCAAAAAGTAGGGTTAAATTACACATAAATTATTTTATGCATAAAATGTAATTTTGGAAAAACAATTACCTTTTCATGTACTATGAAATTTATTATATTATTGATAAATTAAGTATTAAAAGGAAATTTTTGATTATATATAAAATATAATAAGTTAAAATCCATCCAAGAGTGACTCCATAGAAACTAATAAATTTATTTTATTCTTAGAAGATACATGTTTCTTAAAATTATTTTTATGTGTTATGCACATTTTTAATAAAATTAATTTTCACCACTTTTAGAAATTTAATTGTATAAAAGGATTTTAATTTTAATAATCTTCATAAAAAATTAATTATAGGGTTAAATTTTATTTTTATGCATAAAATTAGGTTACCCATAAAAGTATTAGGTATCACAGTAAAATTGTTATTTTTCAAGGAATAATACTTATCTAAATATTATGGTTCCAAATTAAATTGATATATTTTAAAATATAGACTCTAATATACTTTTAAACATATATAAAAAAATTAACTATCATTTACTTCTTAATCAATTCTAAATAATATTTAGAACAATTAATGAATAAAATGTAATTTTTCAACAATAAACATTTTCCAACACATTGTATGTTCTAAATTAAAAGTTAATTTTAGAATATTTATACTTTTATTTAGATTAAATTGAGTCAAAATTATCTTTCATCACATTCAATGTTGGTAATAATGGTGATCTTATATTTTTATCAATAAAAAATCAACATAGTTAAATTTTATTTAATATTTATAAGTGTTAAAATGGGTAATCTAGTGTGGTTCAAATTTTTCTAAATCAATTTGATACTTATACCTTCTATTATACTTATTTTATGTTTAAAATTAATACAAATATTTTTCCCAAATATTTCTCCACCTAACTCACTTATCTCTTAGGAAATCTCATTCTTACCCCTTACCCAATAATCATTCCTGAATATTTGTGTTTCTTTTCACCTATAAAAAAAATAACACTTATACCCTTTTCAAAACACACATATACTTTTAAATTCCCATGAAACTCATAGAAACTTTCTTTTTCTATATCCCCACTAACATTTGTAAGCCTATAGACTCAATAAAGTAACTCAATTCCTTTATTTCAAAAGGATACTTTAGGAGAAGATCTGAATTCACAATATAAGTATTACTTACCCTTTAACACAATTTCTTTTTCCTTATCTACCACCCTACTCCAAAACCATTATAACACTATTTATATAATGAAAATAGTTTAAATTATAAACTAATTTGTTACTATATTTATGGTATAACTACTATTTATTCCCCTACCATTCAATCAAAAAAATGAAAATGTTGTTCATGCGTTTGTGAAAAATACATCCACCTTGAATGACACATTTTGTTTTTTGTAAACACCTGTAGTGGATGGTTATAGAAATTGGTTAAGTGAATATATATATATAATTTATTCCATAATTTAAATTTTCCAAAAATAAAATATGCAATCTATAAGTAATATTAACAATAAGAGATCATTGTAGAACTAACCACATAAAAATCATATTAAGATGAAAAGTGATTCCTTTATTAGTGGAGACATATTTTTCATTTACATTCATCATATTTTTCCTTTAAATAATTTCGTTTTACTTTTGTGATAATGATATTATAACAAAACGAATCTATTTTATATCTATACTCACATAAGGATTTTTATAAGTTATTATTAGGTCAGTTTATCCACCAACATAAAAAATGCTATAAATTTCAATAAATTATTTTTTTGGAAATATAATATTTTATCTTAATATGTTATATGATTATTTTTTGGTTATAATAGTAATATAAACATTAAACTCATTGATTAAGAAAACATAAATTATTTAAAACATGCTCATCATTGACTTCATCATCATGAATAATAACTAAAATACTTATGAAATTAAATTAGAACATATTATATAATTATAAAACATATATTATAGTACCTTTTAAAATTTAGGAATTATTAAATTTGAGAGAATAATTAAGAAAAACACTACTAATATGAAACTAGTTTGAAATAACAAGTTTACTCACATCCAATTCCAAAAATATACATGTCATGAATAATTATAAATGATGTTTATAAAATTTTATAGATATCAAAAAGGATCTAAAATAGTTTTTTAAGATATTTAGGTTTTCTATAAAGTAGTTTAACCTCTTTTTGATGTAATAAAGACAAAAGGTAAGAGTATTATTTAACTCAAATTTAATTTCTTGAGATAGAATTATTATTATACACTATAATATATATGATATGGGGTTATTATTTACAACGGAATTAATTTCACCATATTTAATAAATTCAGGGGGTTTAAGGATGCCTAATTTTATCTATTTAAATGTATTTCAATTCAAATGATTCAAAATTTGTAATCATTTAATCTCTATTATACTTCATTGATTCATGTTTTTATATTATACACCAATATTATATTGTATGGTGAAACTACTACCCCTTGAATTCTAATATCTTAATTTTTTGTTTACCTTGGAAACTTCACATCCATTCATGTTTCACCTCTCGTTAGACAATGATTTTTATATTCCCTTAAATATAAGGTTTTTTATAACTCAATCTAATTTTGTGAGCTATAATTTTCTTTTTATTCTTTATATTTAATTTAATGTGGTAAACCTTGTTTTTATCTTGGGATATCACTTTTTTATTCAAATAATAATAATTTATAAATTCAATTCTTTCTTGAAAATACAACTATGTTACGTACAATCCTCATCCTCATAAATAAATGTTTATCACACATGTCCATGCTTTATTATTTCACTTGTATTTTACATTTCATTTTCAAATGGATTTAAATTCATAGTATTCATGTTTCATGATTTACCCCTATTTATAATTATCATTTGAATTATTTAACTCATGGTATGTATAATTTCCCATATTTTTTATATATTATTTCTAAATATTATATAGATTATTTTCGAGATCAGATGCAGATACGGCATGTGATTTTGAGACTCTGTGTGTGAGGAATAAATGTTTAAAATATATTAAAATATTTAATAACTCACGCACGTGGTTTCCTTGAAAAAAGTGAAATAACATTTAAATGGGTACTTAGATTATAAATCTTGGGGTGCCATTAACTTCATAATGGTGTTTTTATCCTAGGAATGACCTAACATTGGTTAGATTGGGTCATTTGTGAAAATTGTTACCATGGTTGTAAAATGAATAAAATTATTGAATAAAATTATTTTATTCCATTTGTTTAATGAATCATATTTTTCCTATTTAAATAGATCATTATGTCAGAGTGATAGAGTTAACTTCATAAACTGAGAGATTATAGGGGATCACTAAGAAGAGATTTGAAGAATTTTCTCAAACAAAAATGATGGATTGTGGTTCTACATCATCAGGAAATGGATTCTATGGATATTTTGAATGATGATGACATGGTGATCATTCTTCATTAGGGACCGATTCAAATCGTAGTAGGGAGTGTGTTTTTTACTTTTTTCCTCATTCTTGATTTCTATGATGAACACAGACAAATCAATGAACATATTAGCCCATGGACAGATAGTTATGTGGGATGGGAATGATTTCAAGTTTTATTGGGAGATTCAAATCTTTTTTATTAAACTATTTCTTCATTCTTTTATCATTCTAATAGTGAAAACCCAATATATAAACGAACATTGATCGATGTTTATCCCTCTCAATTTTTTTTTTATTTTCTCCCATGATTCATCGTTCTTCGTGGTATTATTTTTTTTCCCCATGGTTCTACTTTTCATTGAACAACTGATTGTTGTGCATTCTATTCTTGGAACAATGATTCGAAATCACAGATTTAGAATATGTATGACTTGGAAGAGGTGTAACGGTTTTTGCAGTAGCAGATCGCATAACGATTGGAGTGAATTTCTCATTCTTCAGAAGGTAATGAAGAACATATATGATCTCATTTTTTGTGAAAATTGAAGGAAAAAATCATTTCAATTTAGTATTGGTATAACTGAAAGACGTCATATCTTGAGTTTCATGGTGTGGCGGTTGATGGATCTATAGTTGGAGGATCAACCAGGGTGATCAAGAGGAAAAATAAGGGTTCTAGAAAAACCTGATACAAATGGCATGTAGTCCTTGACTACATGGAATATATTCCCCATGGATGAATCGGCATATTCATGGGAATGTACAAGGAATAAGGGTGTAGTACATGGGTTTCCTACACTGTGTGTACTCCCGCACACAGCATGTCTGGGACTATGTAAACGAGTTTCCCCATGTAAAAGTACATGGGCACAGACACAAAGGATGACACCATGTAGTGACACATGGTTAGAGTACATGGGCCATACCCCATATATAGGTAAATGGTGTGTAACCCCTCTTTATGTCGTGTACTCTTCTACAAAACACAGGTTTAATGACACAGTCCATTTTACATGGCCAGTTCCTAGGTTCAAGGGACACAGCTTGTTCCCATACTGTATATCATGTACCCCCTTCAATTATGGCTTGAATCTATTATCCTATGTATATTAGACAAGTTACATTTGGGTTCATTTATTTTAGAATTTCCTTGATAATTGGTGTGAGTCATTTTCCTATTCCTATTACTACAATCCCTTCTGCATATCTTCCGAGATAAAGATGTTAGAATTCCCTCGAGGGGAATAGAGTGGGATCCTTTATTCATCTACATTCCCTTGGTGGAGTTCATGGTATTGATGTGACTAACACTATGTGGACATCAATCCTCTACCTGGCGGGTTAATCCATATTGAGTTATTGGTATCATCATATAGGCTTAATAGTGATCCTCATTTTCTATACCATATTCCCTTCAAACTATCAGTTTATCTTTCTCATAGGGAGACCTGACAACCATCAACTCTCAAAAGGATTTCATCAGTGCTACCAGACTCAAGAGTGTGTTCTCCTTGATGATTTCTTCGTCTAATCTTCAAACTGAAATCCTAAGGCTGGTATACTATGTTTATGGAATACCTATAGACTGTTTTTCTTGAATTGATTATATCTGGATAATATTTTTATATGTTTTGTATACATATACATGTATAGATATGACATTAATTTAATTTGTTGTATTCTTTGATATTTTGGGGTGTCCTAATAAGTATTTTTATTATCATCCCTAAACGATCTTTGACCACACCCATCGCATCTTGTGCAGATGACTGACCTTTTGATAGAATCAAAGGTGGATCAAGACCAGACAGGACTTAGTAAGACTAGAAAGACAAAGGTGTGTTCCTACATCTTTTAGAGAGTAGCCCGATACCATTATATTCAATTGCACTAATATTATATACTTATTTTTTTTGGGCTTGTATCTGGTCTTGTTTTACTTTAATTTACTTCTTGTCATACATTGGTTGTGGGATATAGATATATGCATGCATTGGTTGTTCACTTGTTTTTTCATTACAACATTTTATGTGTTTTCATATGTGTGTTTGTTTATGTACTAAGGAAATGCATGCCACGTTATGGATATGCCTACATGGTGCTAGTCACTAGCACATATCCTATTGGAGTCGGTCTTGGGAAGTCATGGCATGGTCCCCACTAGGATGGGTCATGATACTATGATATTAGAGGAGTCAGTTCTACATTAGGATTGGGAGTATGTGAGATTGGTTTGGGAAATAGTGTTAAGTGTTTAAAGTTTTGCTTCAAGGATAGAGACTCAAGTGTTGGTGGTTCAGCTAAAGTATCCAAACACCCGACTCTGATCATCTTCTTTTAGACTCGGTACATGAAAAAATGTTTTATAAAGAAAACAATGGTACATGCAACATATAGGAATGGGTTTCAATTTCCATTTCCTTATTAGTTCATCTCTTTAAATATACTCATTGACCATGGTATATCTTGTATATTTTCAGGATTCCCTTGAGACGCATACCAACATGGATTCGGCATGATGATCATGAGGATGATCCCCATAGTGACGTGATGTCGATTCTAGGACTAGTTCCCAAGATATTACCTCCAAGTGGTGCACCAGTCATAACTCCGCCTATAGAGGAGCATGTGGTACCCATAGTACCAGAGGATGAGGTGCACAGGATGAGTGCACATCACATGTTTTAGAAATAAATACCCCTCAAGTTCTAAGGAAAGCCTAACGCTTAGGTGGATGAGGAATAGCCTGAGGTGGTGACCAAAGTTTTTCATCTAATAATGACACCACCAGATCGGATGGTGGTCCTAGCGACGACCTTTCTTCATGGCTCTGCAAGAAAATGGTGGAGTTTGGTTACTCTAACTTATAGTGAAGTGACTCTTTCATGGAAAAAATTTGACCACCTCTTCATAATGGAGTTCTCGCCATTTACAATGATGGTTAGTCACATCTAGGATCTTCTTCAGCTCCATCCGGGAAACATGTCGGTGTTTGATTGTTTATTGAGGTTTAAAAACCTTTCCAGGTGCTCGATGGGAATGTTTTGAGATCAATTATTCTGGAATTGAACCTTCTATTGAGGTTTTTGTAGATACATTTGATCTGGTTTTGTCCCTCTATGAATTTATTCTTATGTTGGTTTTCTTCAGAGGGCTTCGGTGGTTTAAAGCTTCTTGGAAGAGTAGGTACAGTCTGTGACTGTCAGTAGTGGGAAATCCATAGAAGATACCTTGGAAGTAGGGAGTCAATTTCAATCATAGGGAATAGAATGTGGGTGATGTTTCAGGAGGAGGTCCCAAGACTGAGGATCTACATTTCAGGTCTCACACGGTGGGTACAGTTATCCTAGAGAGATGTGGTTCTATTCATGTGATAGTATGGGACATATTGATCAATATTTTCTGACCTATGGTACTACTGACAAAGAAATAGTGGATGGACCACCAAGGCAGAGATGACGATAGGATCATGAACATTAGAAAGGTTTCATATGTGGTATAGAAGCTAGGAAAATAGTAGGATGTGGTTTTAGTTTCCAATTGTTTCCACTCCCACCTCTAGGTGGTTCACTCCAGGTTTAGGGATCTAGAGGATAGGGGCGGGGACAACTGAGGTGGCTGAGGATTATGACCCATTGGCTCAAGTAATTATTTGAGGTATGATCTATTTCTTTTATACATTATCTATAGTAATTATAGACATAGGTTCAAGTCATTCCTTTTGTTCCAAATAAATTTTATTAGACTTAGAGATTCCGATTAAACTATTTAATCAGGCATTATACTTGGAAACTTCTACTGGAGAAGACTCAAAGATCACATACTTGTGCCAACAGTGTGAACTGACTCTTGGATGTAAAATTTTAGGTTGAATCCTCTTGGTATTAGCATCAAGTACTTATGAATTTATTCTTGTTGTGGACTGTTTATCCATAGTTCATGCTCAGATTTCCATTTTTAGGCCAAGGGTGTGGTGTGTCTACAGTGATAGAACTAGGATCACCTTTGTTGGTTAAAGGAAACCCAAGAAGCTCAAGATGGACCCATGCATAGCATGGGGCAGCTGATCACTCATTAGTTGGCCATCCCATCAACTTTGTGCAGTGGATTTTATGATTTTATAGTTTCCTACAGTGGTGGTGGAGTATGCTAACGCCTTTTTTCAAGATATTCCAGGTTTACCTCTCTACTGATAGATAGACTTATTCATTGATATACAACCTTAGACTACACTGATAATTGTGCGAGAATATCATTTGGATCTCTAATATCATAATAATCTGAGGATACAGTTGGAGGACTTGCTGAGGAATGGCTTCGTTAGGCCAAATGCTTCTCCCTGGGTAGCCCCAGTTTTATTTCCTAGGAAGGTAGATGGGAGTTTGAGGTTTTGTGTGGACTATCGGTTATTGAACTAGGTGACCTTAAAGAAAAATTATACACTACCAAGGATTGATAACCTCTTTTATCAATTAATAGGGGCATGATGGTTCTCATAGGTTGACCTTAGATCAGGTTATCGCCAGTTGGGAGTACGAGATAAGGATATACCAAATATGGAATTCTGATGTCGCGATGGTCAGTATGAGTACTGGGTGAGGCCTTTATCATGAAGAACAACCCAACAATTTTTGTGGGACTTATGAACCAAATATTTCATCCATACATAGATCAATTCATGGTGGTCTACATTGATGATATCCATGTGTACTCAATGTCTGAGGAGTAGCACGTGAGACACTTAAGGATAGTTATGGACGTACTCGAGGGCCCCATATTTATGGAAATCTATCAAAGTTCAAGTTCTATATTCATGAGTTCCATATTTTTTTAAAATGTTATCTCATCAGATACGGTAGCAGTGGACCTATCCAAGGACAGGGTAGGGTTATTATGGGATCCACCTGTGCCGTCTTGGACTAGGATGCCACCTAATAGGTGCCCTGATCCTGGTGGGCCATATGGACTCAAGTGAAACCCCCCGAATATCAAAGTCTTATGACTAGAAGTGAGGGCCTAACGTGTGTCCATGGGGATACTATTCCCTCATTACTAGAGTGTAGCAAAATATATACACATAAAAGAGGTAAATAGTTGAATCAAGATAAGTAACAATGGAAATAAATAATAAGAATAGATAAATAAAGGAAAATAAAAACTATGTAACTAAAACAACATTCAACAATACAACAACTAATGGTAATAAGTCATGTCACTAGAAAACTAGAAAAAATTGATAAAATAAAATAGGAATAATATGTTCTACAATATTATAAAGAAAATAAAGGACTATCCCAAACATCCCAAGCTCTGGTTCAATCATATTCTATCAAGATCTAACCTAAATAGCATGCAATAAAGTTATTGAATCTGTATGCTTCCCTTTGTCAACACCTAAAACCATGTAATCTACTTCGGGTACCAAACAGCACCTGGAGGGGGTGTGAGATAAATCTCACTGGGACACCACCAATAGTTTATTTAACATTCGGCTCATGTAATAGCATATAACAATGTTAAAGATTGTATATATAAAGTAAATAAGTACAATATAACTAAAAACCCGAGTACCTGCTTCAGCCCTCAGCTGGAGTCTGAACATGTAACCAGTTCTTTAATTGATTATTACTAATTAATCAAAAATTCACTTGTTATTAATATTAAAGGTTTCAATATGTAACAAAGAAACATGTGATGATATTTATCGATGAATTTAAAAGGTAGTAACCAAGGAAACATAAGTCTCAAGGGTCACTAACTAAATAGTAACTGAGTCTATCTAAGGGGTAAGAGTGTAATCCAAGGATCATAGTCTAAGTAATTCCACAATGAGACACCTACCAAGTCCATGGAGTTAATCCAAGGTAAAACAGGTCCATGTAAGTACTGATCCCAATAGTATTTAACCATGGCACCTACTTGTCAATACTGGATCCAAGGAGTGAATCCAAGGCATCCTGGATCCATGGAGTGTATCCAAGGCATCCTATATAGTGGTGTTATACCAGGCATGAAAATATAAGACAAAGATCGGGTTCTAGGTGAATCCCAACCCAATAAATCCATATCCTTGAATCAAAATACGATTCCTGAGGGCTCATTCTTTTCTCTGATCAAAATCCAAGGTGAGATCGAGTCATGTCATTCATATTTTATAGTGAATTCATATAATAAATCCATCAGTTCAAGCCTCGCCTTCAATTAGTGTGAATAGGCATAGTAGCATGGAACCTTTTTGTCAAGTCATTTGGTTCAAGGCTTTCATATGGTTAGTGTGAAAAGGCCAAGTAGCATGCAACCATTTAATTCATTTAAGGAATATTCCATATTCATGGTTTATTCTGTTATCTTCCATTAATGTGGTAAGAGGTGCTATGGATATGTAACCAATTATTTATTCCCATTTAATTATCAATTTGAAGCACATACCTTAGGCAGGTAAAGTGGTATGCATACATGGTACTTTACATTATGCAATTCATGATATGGATCAAGATAATTAACATATAAATGATCACCCTTATAATGGTAAAGCCTTAGCACACCTGAATGATGGATCAAACGTGTAAAAACATTAAAAACCCAAAGATATCATAACCTTAGACAAAGGGAGGATTGAGTGGTGGGAGTAACCATTAACAACTAATAAAATATTTAGAAAGAGCATAACCATATGGTTCTAAAAATTATAATCATGGAATATGAATTTAATAAAGGGCATCTGATGAAATAGGTGGGGCCCACAAAGTGATTCCAAAATCAACAATCGTTGGGAATAAATTATAGACCATCCACATTAGGGTTGTATCACTCTAATCATATGATATAGGCCCTTTATTTTCCTCGAATCAGAGTAGATCTAAGAAAAAGTTAAAAATTCTCAAACCATGAAAACTAGGTCCGGATTAAAAGAGAAAGAGAATAGATCAAACGGACTTGAGTACTTACTATTTCACATCAAATGTAAAAAATGGAATCTCAATCAGATATTAGATGAAGTAGATCTCTTGATCCCTTCATTAGGTCTTCAAAAATATATAAATGGTTGAATTTGGAGGTAAATACCCCTGGTTTATGAGTTGGGGAACAAGAGGTGGCTCAATAGATAATTAAGTAAAAAACTAGAAATTTTCCTAAAATTTAACCTTTGCATGGTTTGTCTGCACGGTTTGATAAACCGTGAACAAACCAAGAAAGATGGGTTTTTCTAAAAAAACAACCTCCACACAGTATGGTACAACCATGCACAAACTATGCACAAGAACCTGGTAAGAAGGGAACTTTTCATGGTTAGGCCACATGGTCGTGTGCCAACCATGATAGGTGGCTCTATGCAGAAAAACACAATCTTCCTGGTTAGGAAAACCATGTGCTAACCATGCGCAAACCATGTGACCTGGACTTTTTTCCCAAAATTAGGTGTTCTGATCTCCAAACAAGCCCCAGACACCCTTAGAATATTTTCTAACTCATTAGGCATCCATAAAAGGACCAAAGTGAAGATTTTTACAGTAATTTAAAGGATCCATACCTGAGTGAAAAAATGGGTTCTTATGGTCTTTCCCCTTAAAATAACTCATCCTATAGTTCACATAAAAAGGTTGGAGAATCATTTTCCTAGAACAACCATGGACATTGGTCAGGTACATCAGATTCTCTCTCTCAAGTCTCATCCTACACCCAGCCGGGATGCCATAGCACCCATACTAAAGGGATGGACCGAATTAGAGAGCCTTCATTCTCCATTCAATGATGTGTACTGGATAAACCTCAAAGGTAGCATAATCATCTAACTTAACTTCCTTAGGATAAAAATTACGATATGGGTCGGTATGATATTGGTGAAGCTGTGAAACATTAAGAACATTGTGCTTGGCATGGTACCTCTTAGGTAAATGTAACTGATAGGATACCAAAACGACTCTCTATAGAATGTCCAACAGACTACATAATGAGGAGACATATTTCCTTACTTCTTTAACCATCTATTCCCATGTCTGGGTGATACCCAAATAAAATGATAATCTTCAAGCTTGAATTCAAGAGGCCTTTAATGGCATTCAGCGTATGATTTATTTCTATATAGAGAAGTAGTCATATTCTTTTTGATAATCTGAGAATTCTCTGATGTCTCTTTACCAAGATGAGGACCCAGTAGGGCTACCTAACAGGCCTCTAGCTAGAACAAGGCTGAACAGGATGGCTTACTATATAAGTCCTAAAAATGATCCATCTGAATTATCACTTAAAATCTGTTATTATAGGACAATATAACGAGATGAATTTTCTTCTCCCAATAATTTCTAAAATAAATAACACATTATCATAGCATATCCTCTAGAACATGTCATCCATTTTGATTTTCCATTGTACTTAGTATGAAAAGTTGTGCTTAGAAAAACTTGAGTTCACATAACTTTCTGTAAACCTTTCTGGAACCATGAAGTGAAAAGAGCATCCCAATCTGAAATGATAGTATGTGGAACCCCATGTAGTTGTATGATCACATAATCATACATTCTTCTCGTATCATCAACATAGAAATTATCCTAAATAGGAATGAAGTAGGATAATTTCGTTAGTCGGTCAATGACTACCCAGATAGCATTGTTATTCTTTAGTGAGCTAGATATGTTGACTAAGAAATCCGTATAAACATATTCCCATTTCCATTCCTGTAATGGAAGTGGATGTAACAAGCTTACAGGTCTTTCATGCTCCACTTTCACCTAATGGAAGGTGGAACACCTAATGATAAATCTTATTGTCTGACATTTTATCCCAGACCACCAATACTTGTGTCACATATCTCGATACATCTTTGATATGCCTAGATGAATATCTCACTATGAATTGTGGGACTCTTTCATAAACTCATCTCTCATATTTATAAGAACCCAGATATGTCCACGTAGATGCAAGACTTCATCTCTGACTATAGAAAAATTTGGAAGTGAGTTGTCTCATGATATACTATCATGGAGAACCAAGCCTTCAGGATATGAAAATTGTCTACTCTTCACATTATCAAGGAGGGAAGACCTAAATAAAAGGGTTGAAAGGTAAGACTACTTGTGAAAATCATGGAAATCTAGATAGAAAGAGGGTTATTAACTTCTATTCATCACTTGTTTCCCGTATGGCATGTGCTTGAGTTTTTCAACTCAGTGTGTCTGCAACTACATTACCCTTCTCAGAAATATAAGCATGCTCAAAATAAAAGTATTGTATATATTCAACCCATTTAGACTATCTAAGGTTCACGTAACAATGATAATAGATATACTTGAGTCTCTTGTGGTCAGTGTACCCCACAAAATGCTCACCCAACATATAATGTCTCTAGCGATGTAAGGCATGGACAACTATTGCTAGGTCAAGGTCGTGTGTCTGGTAATTTCTCTCATGAGGCCTTAACTACTGAGATCCATATGGAATGATAATGTATTCCAATATCAGCACTGATCCTATCCCAATTATTGATGAATCATATAATATGGTATAACCTATAGCTAGCATGGGAAGATTTAGAATAAGTGTCGATACAAGCCTCCCTTTTAGCTCCTAAAAGGATTTATCACATGCTTATAACCATGTGAACTGGACACCCTTATTTTTAAGACCAGTAAGAGGTGAATCAAGATATGATAAGTCTTGTATGAAATGCATTTAATTTCCATCCAACCCTAAGAAACTCCATATATCAGACATGTTCTTGGGTTTCTCCTAGGAAACTACGTCACTAACATTTTATGGGTAAACATATACTCCCAATTCGAATTTTATATGAACCAAGAAGTAGAATTTTTCGATCTAGAAGTGGAACTTAGAAATCTTGGAATAAATCTAATGCTCTCTCAGCATACACAGAATGATCTCAAGATGTTTGGAATAGTCACTATGATTTAGAGAATACACCAAGCTGTTGTCCACACAGAACATGAGAAAAGAGTCCAAATAGGGGTGGAAAACCCTATTCATCAATTCCATGAAAATGGAAGGCATGTTCGTAATACAAAAAGTCATAACAAGGTACTCATATAGACCATACCTATTATAAGGCCCCATCCTTAAACCTTACTTAATCTTGAGTTATTAGAATATTACACATTGAGGATCTTTTCAGGTTTAGAGTTTTAGAGAATTAGATCATGAAACTTGCATTACATTCCACATTTAAACAAAGTGGTTACATAAAAGATAGTATTCATTCTTCCCATCAATGGAAACATATTTAAAATAAAACATGGATTCTTTCTTGACACATCCTTGACACTATCATCCCATCATGTACCTTTCCTTTTACCTGTGAAAAACATTTCAAAAACTTGGGATGAGCATAAAAAGTTCAGTAAGGGTTATAAAAATATGGAAAGGAAACATGAGTTCATATATACATAAGAATGAAATCATACTTTACCCACAAAACATAGTCACTTTAACATACCTCATCAAATCATGAATAAATCATAGAAATCATAAGACATAAAAGGTAACTTGAGGCATTCATAACATTCTTACGTAGGGAGCAACCCTCTTGGTTACGTTTGGAATACCCACCACAGTATATTCCCTAAATCTCTTCAGAGAAACCTTAACGTTTCACTCCTTCGCGTTACCCAATTCATTGGAGAGCTATATCGGGCTCACCCACCCTTAGTTTATCACGAAACCACCCGTCTTCATAATAATTCCCAAGAACCTCAACATAATCGTATCACATAAAACATGCATAAAGGAAACATAACATTTCCACCTTTCAATCACAAGATATCAATACAACACATTGATATAAAAACATTATGAAAAACATTTTCAATACCAAAATAAAAGAAAATTAAAACATGGTATTTATTTTTCTTTTAAAAAGAAGGTATGGCTTGTAGAGGAAGCCGAAACTCAAATAATGGTCACGGCGGAGGAGAAGTCATTGTCGCCGCATACGTACGACAAAACATTCCCTTTTGTCGTTTAGTAAAACGCTTCGTATAAAAAATATTCCTTTTGGATAAATGTAAAAGTCAAAGGGGTTTATACACCATATAAAAGAAGGTTGAGTATAAAAAAAATATGCCTCAATGAAAGGAGATTGAGACGAAGTCCCATACAAAGACGATATCCTTGGATTAAGGATAAATCAGTTACATAACTATGTGTGAAAAACGAATACATGAAATATAAGTGGGTATTAAGTGTAAAACAATCAGAGTACATTCACACATAATCATAAAATGACATATTCAAGGTGTACAAGTTTATCCCAAAGAATCGAAATTGGGTTAAGAAGTTCCCTTGCAAAAATTAGACAGCCTAACGGCATCACTTCAAAATTCAGAAAAAGAGTTGATGAGAGATAAAAAAGGGTATCTCATCACTTGGACATAAAATTTACATCAATAAGGATATATGAGAACATATCCCAACATAAAAATATGTAAATTAAAAGACCCAATAAAAGAAGTCTTTTAAAAAGAGGAGGGTGAAAGGTTCCCTTACCGACATGGGTATCTTTCGAAACATACACCTCGTGAAAGAAGAACAATACAACATTGATTTAAATACTCATAAAAGAAAGTATATTACACAATGAGTAAAATAATGGGCAGTACATACACCACTCAAAGGAAATTATGGAAAATGTGTCATAAATCTCACAGGAATAAAAGTGAGATGAAAAATCCCTTACGAAAACTCGGCAGCCTAACGACACCACATAAAACTTACAAAAATGGATTGATGAGATCAAATAGGGTATCTCATCATATTAACTTAAATTTTATAGAAAGAGTAATATAAAAGAACATCCCCCAACATAAAAAGAGGATCTTAAAAGAAGTGACATAAAGGAGAGTACTTAAAAATAAAGAGAGAGGTCAGATCTCTTACGAAAATTTGGCAGCCTAACAGCACCACTCAAAACTTCCAAAATGGCTTGATGAGAGAGAATATGGTCTCTCATCACATGAACATAAAAATTACATTCATATTAATATAAAATAACATCCCAATAACAAGAAATATGAGCTTTAAAAGAAATGACATAAAAGAGTGTACTTAAGAAGAAAGAGTGGGGTAGGATCCCTTACGTCAAGTCCAACTTGTCTTGTTCGTTTCTTTATATTCCTGAATAATAAACTTTGGTCAATTAATAATTTCCTAAGTACCTCCTTTATAGATTATTATTCATTTCATATCACATATTATAATTTTATAATAATTGTTTAATAATGTTAGTTCATATCAGACGTTTTTTCCGATGTTTGGTACATGAGTCAAAAATGAACTTGTTTGAAAAAAGATTGTCCATGTAGTTATATGTAAATAATTTACAGAATAGTATTAATGATTAAAATATGATATATATCCAGTAAATATTCATTTTATACTATTCCATATCATTTGGAGATAAAAATTAAAAGCATCATTCATGGAGATGGTAGGTCCTATATACGCATGAACGCTACTTTCATTTTTTGTCATATTAATGGAATTAAAACAAAATGAGAGAGAGATATATATATGTTATAATTCCAGAATGATATCCATAATTTAGATGTAATATATTACATATATATCCATTATATATATGTACTTATAATATTACATAACATTTTGAGATAAGAAATGAAATGTACCGTTCATGGAGACGGTAAGCCGTACGTACGCATTAACGCTGCTTCCATTTCTATTTCATATTTAATGGAATTAAAACATAATGATACATAGTAGTATTTTAATTCCAGTATGGTATCATATATAATATCATTAAATATATCCTTTATATGTACCACATATGGTATTAACGAATCAAATCACTTTGAGGGGGCGGTAGTCCGCACTTCCTTAAATGAAGATATCGCGTTTACCCATAATGGAAACCATAAAGGTCCACCATAAATGAAAAATACATAAGATTAAGTAAAACCTAAACATATTAGATATAATATATAAATATAGTGTCATTTTAATGGCCACCTTTGAAGGTGTTAGAAGAATGTTGAACAATCATCGTTTCGGGAGGCAGAAATTCGTCATCCACGGAAACAATATGTTCTTAAACCATTAGATGTAGGTGTGTGTAAGTGTAGCTCGAATCCTTCTTATAAAAACATCCTAGTATATTTACGATACTTTATTTGTTACAAAATAAATGAATAAAAAGAGTTTAGGGGGTTGGAGAAGCAAAATAAAACAAAAGGACACAAGTGAAGACATTACCTTAAAATCGGGTAACTCTCTTTGGTTTGAGCTCAAAGGCTTCCTTGGGAAGACTTATGCCCAAATTGAGGCTTCAAGGAGTAATATAAGGACGTGGAGAGACAAAATGGGCATGGGTTGGCCGAGAAAAAGGCTTTGGGAGTGTGGGTAAGGAGGTAGAGCTGGGGGCCTTTTATAAGAGGAGAGGAGGGGCACTCTTGTAAAGTTACAAAATGTTACTTTATTTTCATAAGCGTTTCAGATTTTAAAGGTCCCACATTGATTTATTTCAAGGATAAGGTGATAATAGTTCGAAATACACTCATCCAATAGGTTTTGGACATTTTTCGGTCTTAGATATTACATTATCTTTCCATTTTATTTAAATCGTTAAATAATGAGGTCATCGCTGCATCATCATGATGTCATAAATAATTTAATTTATTTAATTTATAAAAATTATAAAAAAAATACTATGATGTACGAAATCTTTTTATATTTCTAATGACTATTTATAATCAAAAATATGACTTGTATAACCCAATGTAAAAATTGTTTTAGTAAAACATCTCATGTTTGTGTCATTTTTACTTTAACATTAAATAAAAAGATATTTATGTCATTTTCCAACCAAAGTGGCACCATGGGGTCCCCAAGTTGACCCATGTATTCTCTTGGTCGTACATGACACATCCAATGAGGGTAGGACATGTGTCTAGGTCATTTAATTTTATTAAAACATTATTCTTACCATAAACTACACTAATTACCTCTAATCGCGATTAAAAACTTAATAAGTTATTATTCACCAAAAAATTATTTTTATCCCATTGAACCACATTTTACATCTTAATGACAACCATGTATGTCGGATTTTTGAAATTCAAAACACAAAGATGGCAAAATTTCATTTAAACGGAAAAATCAGTTTTTATAAGTACCACTTAGTGGTTTCACTATTCATCAAAAATTGAAGTTTTTCAGAAAAATCCCAAAAATTCACCCTAAGCTATATTTGATATTCCGAATTCAAAAATGAAGTCTATTTTAAAAAATTCAAAACATATAAGTCACATTAATTAATTTAATAATTAATTCCCGCTGTCAGAGCAAATAGCGTGTTTTTATGAAACAATAAGTATCAAAAGATTGACACTAGTTTAAGTCTGATTTCAAAGTGAAATTAATTCCAACGACCACTATTGGATTTAATGGTAAAAATATATTCTAATTTCACTTTAGAACCAATTCAAAAGATAATATAATAATATAAATAAATTATATTAAAAAGAGGTTTTGAATTAAAATACAACATTTTACACTATTCATTAAAAAATGAACTTTATCGGAAAGATACCAAAAATTTACACAAAGTAAATTTTGATGTCCTAATTCTTAAGAAGAGTTTTATTTGGTCCAATAGAATGTATAAGAGTGAACAAAACTATATTTAATGACGGTTCTCCATCAAAAGGCGATAAGTGAACCTTTAGTGAAAACTAGGGCATATACGCCTAAAATTGAATTCTTTCCGTATTTTAAGCCTTTATCTTTTATTGGATAAATGTTAAAACATTTAAAAACATATATAATCATATTTTATTTATTTATATCCATTACTGAAAATACAACGGCTACATGCTAACTACCATTTAAAATAATATTATTTTATTATTAGATTGCAACGTAAGATTCCCAAGAAACTCGTTGTTGCGTGTTGGGTACGCCATCGAGCATAGCGTCACCTTTAAAGTCGTATTAATATTTTATTCACAAATATGGATAAATATGAAAATGTCATATTCTTTATTTACCTGGGGTGTTACACCTATTATAGATAGTTGTGTGAGGTATGTAGGATGCTCTAACTAGCACATGATAATAACTCGATCTTTGGTCGATCTTAGAGAAGACATTTACTCCTTGGATTAGGTCAAATATATCATCTATTTTAGGAAGTAAATATTGGTTATTGACTATAATCTTGTTTAAACTTATGTAATTCATGCATATACGTAAGGTTTCATTCGCCTTCTTGGTGAAAAAAAAACAGGTAAACCCCAAGACGATGTATTGGTCCGTATAAGACCTTTGGCCTAAAAATCCTCTAACTACCTCTTGATCTCTTTAATATCTTTTGGTTACATACCGTATAAAGGAATGGGCACTGGAGTTTCTCCTCAAACATGCTCGATAATAAACTCTACCTCTCTCTTAGGGGGTAATCTAGAAAAATCATCCGAAAAGACACCCGAGAAAAGATCCACTTCTAAAGGGAAATCATCTTGTCATAAAACCTAATCCTCTATGAAGATATTTTTGATCTGGGTGGTCACTCCACCTACCCATGATGATCTTCTCCAGCTCTACTAGCCGAGACATCCCACACACCATTATGCAGATAACTGCTTCCCTCTGGCAATGTAAAAGATACTCTACGACAATATAAGTTTGAAAAAGTGTGATACTAAACCAACCATTCAATTATAATAATGAAATAGAAGCTTGTCATCTTGAGTAAAATATGTTCCCTAAGAAAGGGAAACTTCCTACCTCAAGGGCACAATCCCTACACCATCGTATGCCCTATATTTGTATCCCTAACTATGTATATTGGGTCATTACACCATTGTGATATTGTTTGTCAAGTCTGAGATGTTCCATAATCTAAATAGAGATAAAATTGTTCAATCCACCCATATCAAAAAAATTCTGATACAATAGTAGAGGCTACTAGAATATTACCTTGTACTATAGAAGGTCATGCATCTTGATCCTCAGGTATTAGTTGTAGTGCATTAAACTAACTTGATCCATAACTCAATAAAACAATGGACTACCACAATCAAAACTACTCTGCTGGCACTGCTAGTGATCAGGGGACAGGATACCACAAACATGACCTCCTCCCTAACCATAACTATTGGTGTTATTCCAACCTCTCATCTTAAGTAGTGTAAAAGAACTCACTTCTAACAGTTGAGATGGAAGAAATACTTTTCCCCTTGATGTTTTGTAAAGGTCCTACAAAAATGTTCAAGATTCACCATACTACTGCAAGCCCGACACTCCATTGGGTCTCTATCACATTGAGGCTTCAAATAACCCTGTCGTCCACACTGATGATACACCAAAGACCTGTCGAAACAAGTACTCAATTTTCACTGCCCTGATAAGAAACTTCATGAGAATGTTTCCTGCCACCAGAAAAACTACTGGCCTACCATGGCACAGATCAATTAAACCAGGTGTTATTTCCATTCCGTAGGTTTCACTCAATGATAATATCCTAGTTGAATATCTTAGAAAAATTAGGAAATTGAAAGACATCGAACTATGTATGGATGGTGTACTATAGCCCATTCTAAAAACATCTTACATGTGAAAGATCATAACTGGATAGTAGTGGTGTGAAGTGATGAAACTCTGTGAAATGCACTGAATACTCCATAACTGACATAGAACCCTGCTCAAGATGAACGAACTCTCTGGATTTGTTGTCTCTTAGAATTTGAGGAAATAATTGATCATAGAATACGAGCTTGAAGTCATTCCAAATCATTCCTTGATGGTGATCATCCTGGGTAACCACATCCCACCAATGCTTGGATAAATCCTAAAGCTTTTATGTAAAAAAAATATTGACTCTCCACTATATAGGTGTTTCTAGAAGCTCAGAGATAGATAGGATGGTCTCTAGCCAAGACTCAGCAGCCTGTGGACCCCCTTCCCTAGAGAAAGTAGAAGCATGGCACTGTTGGAACTCATGAGTCATATCATCCATCATAGGTTCAACTTGGGGAGCACCATGAATATACTGCATCAGATATAGGAAACTATCACGGACATGGGCATCAGCGCACGGATCAGGAATAGTAGGTAGTGCCTCAATTGTAACTCTTAGAGGTTAGAATGGCATCTCAGGTCCCACCATGTCTAGAGAATAGTCTTCACCACCTTCCTAGAGAATGAGAAGAGGAATTTGTTGTGCAATTTGTCTACAAATACAAGAACAGACCTTGGGACAAGATTATGAAGAAAGATAGCATCACTAGTGGAAGCTGAACATAGGAAAAATCACTACCTGAGGCATAATACCCCAACTACCTGCTATGATGGCTAGGTATTAGTAAGTGCTAAAGTATAAGATTTTTTTACTTTACATTTAATTTCCAAGTTCACTCTTTCACCATTCACAAACATGACAATGTAGGATAAGGATATACAACCATTTCTTTATAGATTTTAGGATTCACTTTATAATGGATATCCATTTCCTATGAATCAGTTCCTATACATTTATAACCATAAATTACACCAAATTATTTATAGTAAAATGGCTTGACTCGGTAAATTACTCATCTCAACCCATAAGGGACCATACACTTCATCAATTGAGATATGAAATCACTCAATCACAACCAATTGTAACACAAGAATAAGCTAACTATCACCACATCACTCATCAATCAAAGTCATATCAACCAATGAAAAGTACTGGAATACACCTATATAACATGGAAACATGTGAATTCTATGTGCCTATAATGATTCATGTAACAATTCTCCTTAACCTCATATCATCAGGACAAGGATGAAATAAAATCCTCAAATAGAGTAATAATAAACAAAACAACACATCATTTGAATCACCCAATGGTGAAATAATATCAACTATAATAGGAAAAAATATGAAAACAATTATAATTTAGGATAGTTTGTTCTTACCTTGAACATGGGTTCACAGCGCCCAAACAAGGCTTATGACCAAGTCCCAAGCATTCCAATTCTCCAATCTATTGTCTCCAAAAATGAAATCAATAAAATAAACCACCTCTAATACCACTTTGTGACATACCAAACCCAGATATCACATAATAGGTTCCCCGAGCTGGGTAGGCCACATAGACATAAGTGCATCTCCCTGAACTCCAGATTTCGTCGACTAGCAGTGAGGGCCTAGGGTGTGTCTATGGGGAGACTATTCCCTCATTACCATAGTATAGAATAGTGGAAACACATAACAGAGGAAAATAGAGAAATAAATATAAGTAAAATCATAAACAGATAATAATAATATATAAAAAAGGGATAACAATAATTATGTAATTGAAACAACATTCAACAATACAAAAACTAATGATGATAATTTATGTCACTAGAAAACTAGAAAACATAGATAAAATAAAGTAGGCATAATATGTTCCAAAATGGTATAATGGAAATGAAGGACTATCCTAATCATCATGAGCTATGGCTTGGTCATCTTCTATCAAGCTCCATCCAAAACAGTAAGCAATCAAGTGTTTAAAGCCATATACTTCACTTTTTCAACACATGTAACTATGTAATCTACTCCGGGAACCAAACAGTGCCTGGAGAGGGTGTGAGATAAATCTTAGTGGGCCGCCACCAATAGTATCTATAATATCTGTCTCGTGTAATAGAATATAATAGTGTGTGGGGATGTATATATACAGTAAAGTAGTACAATGTAACTAAATACTCAAGTACATGCTTCATCCCTATGCTGGTGTCTGAACATGAAGCCATTTATTTATTTGATTGTTACCAATTTATCAATAAGTCATTTTTTATTAATATTAATGGTTCCAAAATGTAATAAGTCAACCTGTGATGATATTTAATAATGTAGTTCCAAGGTAGTAACTAAGTAAGCATAATCATCAAGGGTCGTTAACTCAATATTATCTGAGTCTAGCTAAGGGGTTGGAGTGTAATCCAAGTAGCATTGTCCAAGGAATTATATAATGAGATGCCTATAGAGTCCAAGGAGTGAATCCAAGGGAGAAAAGGGCGAAGAAAATACTCATCCCAATGGTATTTAACCATGGAACCTAGAATTCAATGCTGGATCCAAGGAGTGTATCCAAGGAATCCTGTGGTATTACATGTGGGATCAGACAGTGTTATACCAGAAATCCAAAGCTAAGATAGGGATCGGGTTCAAGTTGGGTCTCTACTTAAGAAAGAAATATCCTTGAATCATAATGGGGTTTCTAAGTGCTCATATAATTCTCTAATCATAATCCAAGGCAATCTCAAGTCAATCCATTCATATTTTATAGTGAAGTCATATAACAATTCAATTGGTTCGAGACTGGCCTTCCATTAGTGTGAATTTTCCAAGTAGCATGGAACCCCTTTATCTAGTGATTTGGTTCTAGTATTGTCTTTCATTAGTGTGAAAAGACCAAGTATCATGCAACCATTTAATCCATTTAAGGCATATTCCATATTCAAGTTTCATTTTGTTACCTTATATTAATATGGTAAGGGGTGTTGTGGATATGAAACCAATTAATCATTCACATTTAATTATCAATTTGAATCACTTACCTTATGAGGGTCAAGTGGTAATATTAAATGGAAAGTTCTATTATGAAATTCATGATATAAATCAATTCAATTGATATAGAAATTTTTACCCTTAGAATGGTCAATCTAAGGCACACCCGAACAGTGGATCAAACGTGTCAAAAAATTAAAAACCCAAATATGACATAACCTTTGACAAGGGGTGGATTGAGTTGTGGGTGTAACCGCTAACAACTAATCACATATCTGGAAAGAGTATAACGATACGATTGTAATAAGTTTTATCATGGAATGTGAATTTAATAAATGGAACCTGATGAAATCAGTGGAATTTACATGTCAATTCCAAAATCAAGGAATTTTGTGGATAAATAATAGACCACCCACATTAGGGTTGTACGACTCTCCTTATCTAGGATTGGCCCTTGATTATCCTCGGATTAGAGTAGATATGAGAACTTTTGAAAAACGCTCAAACCATGATAACTAGGTCGTGAGAAAAAGAGAAGTAAAATGGATAAAATAGATACAGGTACTTACTGATGCACATCCAACGTGGTGAACAAAATATCGATCTGTTGATGGATGAAGGATATCTCTTGATTGCCTGATTAGGTCTTAAAAATTTATAAATGGGTGAATATGTAGGTAAATCCCAATGGTTTAGATGTTCTGGAAGAAGAGGCTGCTTAATAGATCATTAAGGAAAAAACGGTAAATTTACACAAAATTTATCCAATGCACGGTTTGTCTCCACGGTTTGAAAAACCATGCACAAATCTTGCGACATGGTTCAATACAAAAAAAACACCCTTTGCACGGTTTGGTCTAACTGTAAAAAAATCATACATGGGTACCTAGGAAGAAGGTAACTTTGCACGGTTTGGTCATGTGGCCATGTGCCAACCGTGTGAGGTGACTCTGTCTGAAAAAACACAATCTACAAGGTTAAGAAAACTATGTTCTAATCATGCACTAACCATGTGACTTTGCATGTTTTCAAAAAAAAGAGGTGTTTCGAGCTCAAAACAAGTCGTAGACACCCTCAAAACCTTTTCTAACTCATTAGAAATCCATAAAAGTCCAAAAGTAAATATTTAGACTGAAACTTAAAGGATCTATACATGAGTGAAAAATTGGGTTCTTACACCACCTAAGAGAGTGACTGTGGTGTAGAGATTCCTTGGGATGGAAGGCTATTATTATACATTCATACTTGATTTCTCTAGGATATCAATGTCTATGATAGCTTTGAATTGAAATAGGAATCCTTTTGTGTGGACTGAGAAGTGCTAGAAGATTTTCCAGAAGTTGAGGTAGAGTTTGATGAGGCTCCAAAATGGATATTACTTGAGGAGGTTTTATAGTATGCAGTGTTTTTTGATGCATCACGAATCAGGCTTGGTTTTGTCCTAATGTAGATGAAAGTGGTGATTGCTTATAGATCATGCTAGTTAAGGGAACCCGAGGAGAACTACACCACCTATGATCTTGAGTAATCATTGGTAGTATTTTCTTTGAAGAATTGGTGACACTACCTAATAGGAGAGTATTTTATCATCTACACTGAGCACAATATTATCAGATATATATATTCTCTCATAAGGATCTTAACTTTATACATAGGTGATGGATAGAGTTCCTCCAGTACTATGACTTTGAGATTTTCTATACTCGTAGGAAGTGGAACGTGGTAGAAGAAGCACTCAGCAGGATATCTATTTCTCAGTTCTTGAATGATACATCAGAGTAGTTTTTGTTGTTGCGGTTATCCATTGTGTATGGAAATGGAGAAGCTTTCCTCTAGTCGATAGTTGTCACCCCTCCACTATTATAGCGATTCAGGGAGTTATATCTTGGGGAAATAGATTTAGATACCCTATGTGATTAGATATCCACAGGGCATGGTCCTGGTGGATTTTAAAATGGTTGGGAGCATGTCATTCTTTTTAGAGGATTCATGATGAAATTGGTAAATTTGTGGTATGAGGTTATCAAGTAATTTTATATGAACCATTTTCTGGTATGTCTAGGTTTGGAAAGATATACCAGGACCTCCAACATCAGTTGTGGTGTAAAGGTATGAATAAAGGATTTGTAGAGTTTTTCTCTCGATTCCTTACTTATCAACAAGTGAAGGTTGAGCACCAAGTTCTAATGGGTTTAGAGCAACCCCTTAAGGTTACAGAATGAAAATTTGATGGGATATTTATAGATTTTTTATGATATTACCATGTACATCAAGGGGAAATGATGTAATCTAGGTGATATTTGATCAGCTCACCAAGTCATCCCACTTCTTAGCTATCTAAGAGCATAGTTCAGTAGAGATCTTGGGACATGCCTCTAAGTTCAAGAGATAATTAAAATCCATACAGTTCCATCAATGATTGTTTTTTATCATGATTCTCAATTTAAATCTCGGTTGTGGAAGGGATTATAAGAGGCATTTGGGACCTATTTATTCTTGAGCATAGCATTTCACCCAAAACTGATGGCCAGGATGAAAAGACTATTTAGTTTATAGATGACATGCTGCAAGCATTCATGTTTGAATTTGATCATATTTGGGAGGATCACCTACCATTGATAGAGTTTTCATATGATAACATCTACCATTCCACCATTGGTATGGAACCCTTTTAGGATTTTTAAGGATGACCCTGTAGGTCACCACATTAAAGGAAAAACATATGAGAGTCAGCACTCATGGGCCCAGAGTTTTTGACAGCTACAATAGAGATGGTGCAAACCATCTAGTAGTGGATGAAGACTACACAGAGTTGTAATAAGTCTTATGCTGATAGGAAACAGAAGCCTTTGGAGTTTGACGAAGGATTCCATATCTTCCTACATGCCTCACATTGATTGTGAGTATGGATATTTGGATGAGTCGAAAAGTTATCTCCAAGGTTCATGGTCCCTTTTCATATACTGCATGGATTTGGAGAGGGGGAATTCCACCAAGCTCTACAACTGTAGTTAGATCGACTACGTGAAATATTTCACATCTCACAACTGAGGATGTACATACATGACCCATCATACGTTATTGACTGGGGAGAGCTGGACATCGAGGATGGAGAGATTATCCCTGAGTACCCAGCGGAGATAAAGGATCAGTAGGATAGGATCCTTCAAGGGTGATTGATTACATCAGTGAGTGTATGGTGGTAGCACAGGGATCTCCAAGAGAGAATGTGGGAGCAGGAGGATCAAATTTGTTCTCAATACCCAAATATTTTTTAATAGTCTTTTTTTTGGCTTTCTGAACATATAAAGCCCCAAGTTGGGGATAATGTAAAGTCTTGGATTTTTAGTATATTATTTTTAAATATTATATGGATTAATTTAAATACCAGGTGTTGAGATAGTGTGTGATTAAGAGACCATATGTTTCTACAATAAATTTTTGAAATATACTAAAATGTTTAATAGAATACATGTGTGGTTTTCATGAAAAGGTGAAATAACATTTAAATGGGTGCCCCAATCAGAAATTTTAGGGCTCCATTGAGTTAATAATGGAAATGTTATCCTAAGATCGGTCTAACATTGGTCAGTGTGCATTGTTTGTGAAAAGTTTGTTGCGGGTGTAGAATGAATATAATAATTGAATAAAAAAATTATTTATTCTTTCTAACGCAATGACTATTTCCTCTTTAAATGGATACCTAGATCAAAATCCCAAGGTAATATGCATAACTGTGGAGACAGTGTGGGATTTATAAGGAGATATTTGAATATTTTTCTATAACAAATAGTGAAGAACCATGGATAGACAATCAACACGCAATAGATTCGTCAGATATTACCAATGATGACAATGCAGCGATCTTTCATCATCAGGGACAAATCCAAATCGATATAGGTCATGTGTTTTAGATTTTTTTCCATGTTCTTGATTCTACAATGAATTCGGACCAATCAATGAACAGATTGGCCCATGTATTGATCGTTATGCAGGATGGGTATGATTTTGGTACATATAGAAAGACTCTAATCATTTTTATTAAAATATGGATTGATTTATTTATCAGTCTAACATTCATGAAAAATTTTCAACGTGAACATCAAATGAGGTTCATCCCTCTGGATTTTTTTACTATTTTCTCCCCTGGTTCACCATTCGTCACGGTGTTCTTTGTTTTCACTATGGTATGAATTTTCTTCGAACAATTGATCATTGCCTATTCAATTATTCGTGAAATAATCTGAAATCATAGATGTGGAATAATATGACTCGACAGAGTAGTGATGGTGGTTGCGGAAGCAGATAAAATGACAGTTGGTGCCAATTTCATGTTCTTCAGCGCATAATGAAGAACAATGATGATATCGTTTTCTAAGCTCATTGAAGGCCCAAATACTTCTGATTCAGTGATGGAATGACCAAAATACCTTATATATCAAGTTTCATGGAATGGAGGTTAACTAATCAGAGGCCAGAGGATCGAACTAGGTAAGTGGGAGGAAGAAGAAGGGTACTAGAAAACCGTGATAAACACAACATGTAGTCTTGTTTGATGACTCGACATGTACATGGGAAAGTAAACGAATATAGGTTGGAGTACATGAGTTTTCTACACAGCATGTACTCATCCACATGGCTTGTCCAAGAACATTTACATTGGTTACCCTATGTAGTGGTACATAGACATGGATATATAAGATGACATTGTGTACTAAATCACTGCTAAAGTACTTGGGTGGGACCCCAGATATGGGGACACAGTGTGTAGCCCAACTACATTCCATATACTCTTCTACACAACTAGGGTTGAATGACATGGGCAGTACCAAGGATCAAAATACAAGGAATGTACCCTTACTACACGTCGTGTACCCCTTTCTACATGGCTTGAATATCTTTCACTCCTTATCTTAGACAAGTTTCATTAGGGTTTCTTCCCTTTATCATTTCCCAGAATGTTGGTCTGAATTGCTTTCCTACTCTTAGTATTAGGATCTCTTAATTAAGACTTCCTGGATAGATTTATTATAATTACCCTGAGAGGCAAGGAGTGGGATCCTCTATTAATCTTCATTCTTTATGTGGAGTTTTTGGTATCGACATGACCAACACTATGCAGGTGTTGATCCTCTACATAGAAGGTTAATCCAGATTGATTTGTTGGTATAATCCCATAGACCTAGCAGTGATCCTCGTTTGTTTAACATATTATCTTCAGACTATCAGTGTAAATTTCTCATGGAGAGACCCTATGATCAGCACCTCTCAGATTAATATCATTAGTGCTTCTAAACTCAATAGTGTTTTCTCCTTGATGTGTGATTTTTGGATTCTTTGAACTGAAATCCTATGGCTGGTATACTATTATAGTGGCTTACCTATAGATTGTGTGTCTTGGATTAAGTGTATATGGATATTTTTATCATATGTGTTGAAGTCATATACATATGTAGATATTACTGTACTTTCCTATTTTGTATGATTTGTGGTTTTGAGGTGTCCTAGATAGTATTTCTAAACTCACCTCTACACTTTCTTTGCCTAAGTTTGTCATGTCCTATGAATATGATCATCATTTTGACAGATTCCTTAGTAGACTAGGACAAGATCATGCTTAGTGAGACTGTATATACATAGTTGTGTTCTTGTAGCTTTTAGAAAGTAGTCCTAGTACCTTTACATTCATGATGGACTTGTGTTAGAGACTTCTTTGTGGTGGGATTGTATTTGGCCTTATTTTTCTTTTGATTACTTTCTATCACCCATTGTATGAAAAAAAAGTCCTAACTACGCACATTATTTGACACTCCCATAGGATATGGTTTGGTTAATCACACTCAATTTAAAATCCATTATGAGGGATTTATTATTTTAACGAATTTGGATAATATGTAAAAGAAAATCCAACCTAAAGACCATGATATTAAACCGAGAGTTATTTAGGTTTAACTAAAAACTAATTTTATGGTTTTTAAGATCCTTTCATGATATAATATTTGGTAATATTAATTATTCATTAATCTTGTTAACATATTTTGGTTTTAGTAATGTCATAAGGCTAAAGAAACCATGTAAACAGTGGATTCCATAAACAATGAATTTTTTTCCAATGAGTAACCTAATATGATAGGAGCTAAAGTAAGAAATTTTATTATTATTAAAAACCCTTTATTAAAAATATTGATTAAAAACATGAATATACTTAAAATCCAAAATAAATAAATAAGGGATGGATGGAGACCTTTAGACTTATATGGGAAAATGATAATGAAGGAAAAAAGGTTCAATTTCCTTCATGCCAAAAATGTTTGAAGAGTCTCATATGATGAATGCATTAAAGAAACTAGAAGATGTTTTATTTTTGGTAAAGAAGGGTATATAGAAACTAATTTTTGAAGAAAAATTAAGAGCTCAACTGAAATGATGAAAGGAAAAAAGGATTTCACCATGAGGTGCCACTAGAAGTTCAATGTCTTAATTTTGTGGAACATGAGAATTATCCAAGACAATTACCTAATACAAGGGATAATAAGAATGATAGGAAAACAAAATGTACAAGGAAAATGGAATAAGGAAAATCCAATAAAACCATTTCAAGTATGTCTATAAAATGATGTGTTATAAAGAACATTGATCTTCCACTCAAGAACTGTGAGTATTGTATTTTAGTCATTTTTGAACCACCTATTTGTACTAACAATGTTTTTTAAGGACATGAAGTTTTCACCTCGATGACTATTTGTTTATTTATTAATAAAAAATTCTAGTAGTATGATTATAGTGTTCCAGGTATATAAACACACAAAAATATATTTTTATAGGAATATACTTCTTATAAAATAATTTTATCCTTAAATAGAATTTTATATGATATTAGGCATGGATTGGATCTCTCAAAAAAGATACCACAATAATTTATAAGATAATAAAAACACATTTAAAATCAAAAAAATAAATCATGATCACTTATTATCATAAGGTAGATTATATAAACCCTATATAAAATTATACCAAATATATTTGGTTATTTGGCATAGATTGTAAAATAAAAATACGATGTTAATTATATTTCTATTATAAGGAAATTTTATATTTCACAAGTCAAACATAAATGATGCTTCTGCCTGAATTTCAACATCATCAACATCTACCACGTAAGAAGGTCCTATGTGATCCTGCCAAAGGTGTGGCACATGAAACAAATTGTTCATTCCATAATACCACTGTAGAAGATACAATTGGTACTCTTCCATTCCAATTATCTCTATAATATTATACAACCCCACAAACCTAGGTGACAAATTTCCATCTCTTAAAATATGAAGGTGACCCAATATTGGTGATACCTGAAGGAAAACATAGTCCCCCAATATAAAATCAAATGGTCGATGATTTTGATGGTCATATGAAACTTTCTCTCCCTGTATTAAGACACATGCTTTGGAATCAACTGAACCTTATCTGATACATCTTACATAAGACTTGGACCCAACAATAATGATTCTCATGCTTTCATCAAATATAAGTGAGATCTACATGGAACACCATAGATTACCTTGTGTGGTGACCTATGGAAAGTCACCTGAAAACTAATTTTATAGACTCAACGACCTCTAAGAGTTTCTCCCAATATTCAAAAAGTCTAGGACACATGCTCTTAGAATATATTATAACACATAGATAGAATGATATAATTTTCCATATATCTATGGGTTAAATTCCGTACTCAAAAATACCAAAGATCACATTTTATATTGTAAACCTTTCCAGAATCATGAATTAAAACATGGATCATGATCTGAAATAATACTCTGAAGTACATCAAAAAAATGTAATATCTCCCAGATGTACAATTCAAAAAATTGGTCAATGGTTATAGTCAATTTATTAAATAAAAAATTATATTCCTTAGTCAACCAATCCATAACCATCCAAATTTTACTGTTATTCTAAGGAGTTCTTAGAATTCCCCCATGAAATACAAGTTGATATAAGCCCACATCAATTATTGAATGGGAAATGGATGTAATAGACCACCAAGCCACTGATTCTCATCCTTTATCTACAAAAATGTGTAGCATAATGCTAGAAAATATGAAATATCCTTTTTCATTATCGAGAACCAATATTGTCTCTAAATATATTGGTACATCTTTTTTAAACCAGGGTGAAACACACACTTTGAAGCATGAAACTCACACATTATTTCTTCCCACATACATGTAGAAACAACAAAATTTCCATGAATGTGAATAATCTCGTCCTCATTAATAATCTAATCAAAATGTGGCTCCCCACCTTCAAAATTGTCTCCCAATGATAGATATTTTTAATCCTTGTATTGCCTTCTCTTATCCTAGTTTAAAATACATGACTCAATAGATAGTGACATGATCATCATCAACTTGTGGTTCTCCTGAACACCTATATACATATCCAGAAATAAATTGTTCATACTATACTTAGAACTAGACTTTCAAATAGTCTAATTCTTCATCTTTCTGCTCCAAGAATCTATAACATTAGTCCCCTTTCCGAGCGTATAAGCTAACTCAAAGTCAAAATACTACATATACTCAACTCATCCTCACTACTAAAGATTTTAAATCAATATTTTAGAATATTTACTTAATTATTATATGCTCATTATGAACAAAAATCTTCTCACCCAAAAGATATTTCTGCAAATATTTCAAGTAATAATACAATGAATCCAACCTGAGATCTTGTGTATGATAGTTTTATTCAAGTGGAATCAACTAGAGTGATCCATACACTATAAATCAATCAACCTATGTCAAAAATTCTCCAATTCTAATACCATATGCATCAAAAAATAAAGTATACTCCTTACTCGAATCAGGAAAATCGAAATTGGTGTATTGTTCAAACATTTCTTCAACTCCAAAAAGTTAGTATCACCTGATTTATTCCAATAAAACCATATACTCTTCTTTGTTAAGACCAGGAGTCATGATTCAATTTGAGAAAATTAATTCATGAACCTCATAATATAATCCACTAATCCCAAAAATATTCGAATATCAAAAAATGTATTAAGATACTTCTAAGAAACCACTACATGAACCATCTATGGGATGATTAAAACACCTTCCTCTAAGATAATGTGACCTAAGAAATGTAACTTTTTGATCCCAGAGATGACACTAGGATATAATGGTGTAAACTGATTCTCTAAGTGTACTCAATATTATTTCATGATATTGGTATTGGTCATTATGAGTCTGAGAGTAAACCATTATGTCATCAATAAAAACAAAAATAAACTGATCCAAGTATGGTTAAAATATTTGGTTCATCAAATCCATAAACATTATAGGATAATTTTTAAACCCAGATGTAATTATGATGGACTCATATAAACCATACATGCTTATAAAATCAATTTTTGATGTATCATAAGGTCTCACCCTTAGCTGAGGATACCCTGACATCACATCAATTTTAAAAATCACACAATATCCCTTTAGTAGGTCAAAAATGTCATTGATTTAAAGAAGAGGATATTGGTTCTTAATCATCATCTAATTAAACTTTGGTTAATCAACACATAAATGCAATGATCCATCATCCTTCTTAACAAACCAAACTAGATAACCCCATAGTAACGTAATCATATGGATAAACCATCATTTATTGAAAACCTCCAACTGATTTTTAAGTTCTTGGAGTTCTGATACTATTGTTATATATGGTAGAATAAAAAATAAATCAGTTCTGCGAATCATCACAAACATCAATTAATCCTATCTCAGGAGACAACTTGAAAAATCATTAGGAAAATAATCCTAAAATTGATCTACAATAAGAGAGAATTAGTCATGCTCCAATCCCTCATCATAAAGCATAAGAATTTCTATCAAAGTTGTGGTCTCACACAATGTCAAAAAAAAATTCCAAGCATGAAATGACTGGATATTCCATTCCCCACAATGGAAATAAGTATCACCTTCAGTAGATTTGAAACTCAATCTTAT
Organism: Viscum album; assembly: GCA_963277665.1. Classification (NCBI taxonomy): domain Eukaryota; kingdom Viridiplantae; phylum Streptophyta; class Magnoliopsida; order Santalales; family Viscaceae; genus Viscum; species Viscum album. Next base: position 182,631,141 of record OY728130.1, read on the forward strand.
ACAGTAATAGGCAATGTGATCTGGGTATGTCCATCCCTAGTATCTTGTAAAACCCTATAATCTCAAGAATGTACAAGTACTAAAGGATACAATTCCCACCAATACTGAGGGTGCACTCCTTGCATGGAAAAATACCCTCCTATGTGACCCCCAACAGCATGTTGATTGAAATAATTACAAACATATAATCCAATACTAGACACAACCCACTTACAAAATAAATAAATATGAAATAGTGTATGGATTCCGTTTCAAATAAATTTCTAGAAATCATAGAAGGTACAATAGTCATTCTTCAAATAGTCGATGGTCTAGCCATGCTACCAAACTGGGTAGGATGAATAGTATAAATTTGTCATGTTCCCCTACCCTATCCTCCTATCAGAGTCCACTAAATTGTACTTCCCTATTGATAAGGGTTTTATCATCTTAGACTTCCACATCTTCCACCCCGACTAGTATGGCCAATGGAACTCCAACTACTGAACTGATATGGGGTAGGTGATCCCCTATTGATGCTTTGTACCAGTCTACACCCTCCACCACTACCCATATTCTGAGTGTTCCAACAAAACCTCTATATATGACCCATCCTACCACATGATTGACACTTCACCAGGGCTTAAAGCCACTAAACATCAATGAGTCCATTCATGCCACACTAATAGAATATCACATAACCATTAAACTGATAGGATGACCCACTCCATCAGTGTCCCTATTCAACAATACCTTTCTTAAAACTCTTAAAAATGATTTTATAATTATCAAAATAAATACCACCAGATAGCACAACTAGAACTGTCAACATTCCACTAGAAGCCTCCTTCATATTACCCTCAGAAATGAGAGTTTAATTCAATACCTCAATAAACCTCTGCGAACGAAATATATTTACCTAGGACTTGATATCATATAGAATACCATTATAAAAACACTTAGATATATCTAACTCATCACCTATCAATATCAGGGATAACGTCGTATGTTAGTGAAGCAGTTAGTATAATACAGTACTAATATATTCCACGGGTTCAATCATGTAAACTCTTTATATTTATTTTTCTATAGTCTATTAGGGTAAAAGTACCCTATGAACTTATCTTGTATTTCCTTCTATATAATTTAAAGAGCAATGTCGTGGGGGCCCTGAAATGATTAATGTGATTTTGGGGTACTTAGGTGTAGCAGAGTGGCTGACCAAGGTCGTCTCTCAAAGGAGGAAGTGAATTAAAACAACTTTCTAGAGATATTCCAAAAAAAATAGAATAGAATTAACACACTACTTGAAAGGATGGGTTTTTTTATAGTTTATAAATCTAGAAGAAGTTTTCTGGAAGAAGATTTCATTTTTTTTGTTTTTAATTTTGAAATGAAGATTGATTAAAAAGACACAACAAGAAGATGTTTTTTTTAAGAAAATATTTTAAAAGACGTAATCGATCTCACTCTACCTCTTCACTCTATTATTAATCATTATCATTTAAATTAAAATTCACTTAATTATGATCCCTTAATTTTTTTAAGCCCCAAACCCTACGAGAATTAACTTTACCACAAAGATGAAATTAATTAAACCCTAGGCTAGCTTCAGAACATGCTATCGTAGCACCCTGCTTTGATTGATGTTATAAGGCTAGCTTATGGTCAGTGGTAAATTAAGTCACATCACCACTCTAGATATGAGGATTAATTGAGTTTAGGGATTGTATTTTAACTCTACAATTTGATCTCGTTTGTTCTTGTATTACCGATTAAGATCGCACTCTCACAATTCACACAAATCCCGACCTTGCGCGTTTTGTGTTAATTGTTCAATTGCTCACTTATTTTCTTATAATTTAAAAACTAAATTAATGGATCATGTTTACTGAATTAAATTAGATCATTGAATCAAAATAAATTAATAAATAAGGTGAGAGGTATATCAATTACTAAAAATAACTACTCTACCATGGGCAGTGTAGTCATCGTAGAAGCGAATTGCATTTGCAACGGTTTAGAATGGGTATAACCCAATCACGCTTCTACTATTCAGTTCCAGACCAAAGAGGAAGATTAATAAATAACAAAAATTAAAAAAAAAGAGGAAAACATAAGAAATTAAATAGGAACTAAGAAGTTTATTGAAAGAGAAAAAACATTACAACAAAGAGGGGGAAGAGGAGAAATTTGGAGGAGATCCTAGCTTGAAAGCTTCCCTCCTCCAATGGTGAATTGAAATGGCAAGGAACAACTTCACCTCTGCTCCCAATCCTCTAAGGCACGTCCCAACCCCTCCAAATAAGAAAAAAACTACTTTATAGAGTGGAGGGGAGGCTAGGTTTAAAGAGGTTTCAAGTGTGAATGCGGAATCTCGGCCAAATATTTTATTCCAACGTGCACCACCCATTTGACCACAAAAACGCGTGAATTGGCCGGCCTTCCAGAAGGATAATATGTGAGTCAATGAATCCTAGAGATCCTATAAAACTTTGGGCCTAATCCAAGAATTTATTAAGAAGTTATGGCCCAAATACAGAACCTATGTCCATTCTGGCGAGTCCAGACCAATTTTGACTTCAGGGCCCATTTTCGACAACCAAATGCACTATTAAGCTCTAGTATCCTGAATAACAGTTGTATAAAATTAAGTTAGGAACACTTTTAAAAAATTTAAAATTCAAATAATAAATATAAAAATATTTATCTTCTAAATACTACAGTGCACCATAAAGGGTAAATTTGGAATTTTCACTAAATTTTCAAATGAATGATCAAATCCCCAATATTTTCTAAATAAACATATTTAGCACAATGTGAGGAAATTATATCATTTATTATTAATAAAATATTCAAAAAAAATAGTGATTTATCAACTCCCCCATACTTACCCTTTTTCACTCCTGGGCAAAACCTCATGTCTAGTAAACATCAAAATCAAATCAAAACAAATTTTAAAACACATATCCTTGGGATCAAACAATTACACACCAAGAAACATAAGATATCATTCCTCATAAAAAACAATTATTTAAATTTCTTCATTTATATCATTCAATATATTTCCACTTTATTTATCCTCCCATGCACAAAACACTTACCTCACTTGAATTTTCTCTTATCACACAAATGTCATTTTTTTCAATGTCTTTCTCATCCTAACTCATAAAAGGGTCACCATAGGATTAATAAATTCCTACATCGTTACCCGATGCGAGTAAAGAACATATTTTTATCATGAGTACTTTTTAGGGTTGTTCTGTGGCTTTCGGTTGGTAGGATTAAGATGTGAAAAACTCTGAGGCTGAATGAGGAGGGATTGACTCTTTTTGAAGAAAGATTGCATTAATCTAATTTTCACTTAAATATGGTCTTCTCCTCAACCCCCATAGTATCAATTCAACTCCATCATCATGAAAAGTCAGGAAAGGTTTACACCATTCATTATTTCAGCATAAAAATGTCAATCTTCTCAAACATGATTTTCTTGAAAGCTCCAGATAGGCACAACTTTCCACCTCAATTAGAAGCTCCAGAAAAGGCACAGCTTCACTTGTCATGAAAGCTCCAGAAAAGGTACAGCTTTCAATATAATGAATTTAATTAGTAGAAAACGCATCTCTTCATAATTTAATTTTCCACCCCAAGTATCACATAATGTGGTAGCACAACACAAGATAGATTCCCCCACACTTAAGATCAACTAGATTATGCAATTTCACTTCAAGAGGTGGTTGGATAGGGAAAATCGGCTTGTAATGTGGCTAACCTAATAGGTTGTGCATGGATTATAAGGGCTACAAGGATTAAATGTTCAAGGTAGGACATTATGAAAAAGTATTCTTTGAAATAGGGGCTTTAATACCAAAAAAATACCTCAATCATTTAAACATAAGTACTTCAAACCCTCAAGTTTTGACAGGAATAGATCAAATTCTGGTTAAATCAAACATGGTTTGGTTCTCTCAAGAAGGGAGGTTAATGTAAATAATATGAAAATAATGGTTCAAAATCCTCATAGGAAAGTGATTTCAAATATAAATACAGTGATATGTGGCATGGGATTCAAAATTCAATGTACTTTTCATGAAATTACTAAATATTTGAACTTGAAACAAAGTTATTTCAGCATTCATTTAAGCTTATTTTCAAGGGATAAATTTTTTCACCCATTGATATGCATTTCAAAATTGTGATGAGAATCATTTCAGCTCAAAAATTTGAAAAACACAAATAAAATTCAAAAATAAACACACGAAATTTGAAAAACACACAATTTGTTTTTATTTTTTTCGTTTTTAAACAGGAAAACAATTAAAATTACTAAACTAAAATGTTCCCTACCCCAGACTTAAAATATTTCATTGTCCTCAATGTGATCCCATGAGATGATATATTTACATGAAATGTATAATTTTAAATAGGACAAAGAATAAAAAAGTTAAAGGGTTAGGAACAGTCCGATGTGCTCAAGTGATGATGGGGTCATGCAGTGTGATAAAATCCACTACATTAGTTGGAAGTCCCCCAATGTATCTCTTCAAACGTTTCCCATTGACTGTAAAGCTCCTTCTTGTGTCCTCTTGTGTGACCTCCACTGCACCATAAGGAAAAACATTAGATACAATATAAGGACCTAACCATCTGGAATGCAATTTACTAGGCATCAGCTTCAGTCATGAACGGTAAATAAGGACTTTATCTACAACATGAAACTCCCTTTGTTAGATCATTATATCATGATCTGATTTTGATCTTTCTTTGTAGAGCCTTGATTTCTCATATGAAGACAATCTAATCTCCTCAAGCTCTTGAATTTGTAGGTTTCTTTGGATTCTAGATTGGGCCAAATCCATGTTGCATTTCTTTATAGCCAAATAAGCCCAATGCTCAACTTCCACGGGGAGATGACACGCTTTCCCAAAAACAATCCGAAATGGGGACATACCAATGGGTGTCTTGTATGATATCATATAGTCCCACAATGCATCATCCAAGTGCTTGATCCAATCCTTCCTGTTTGGCTGCACATTTTTCTCCAAAATTTGTTTCAACTCACGATTTGAAACATTAGATTGGCCATTTGTTTGGGGGTGGTATGGTGTTGATGTTTGTTTTTGTCACCCCATACTTTTCGAAGAAGGGAAGCAAGATTCCAATTGCAGAAATTTGTCCATTGGTCACTGATGATAGCCTTTGGTACTCCAAACCTACAAAAGATCTGTGCCTTCACAAAATCCACAACAACATGAGAATCATAAGTCCTGGTGGCCTTGGCCTCCACCCATTTGCTCACATAATAAACAGCAACCAAAATATACAAGAAATCATATGAACTTGGAAAAGGACCCATAAAATCAATTCCCCACACATCAAAAATCTCACAGAATACTATGGGTTGTTGGGGCATCTCATGTCTCCTAGAAATATTCCCAGTGTGTTGGCAATGAGAGCATGAATTACAAAACACATGGGCATCATGGAATAAACTAGGCCAATATAATCTAGAGTCCAAAACTTTCCTAGCTATTCGTTGGGGTCCAAAGTGTCCACCACATGCAGGTTTATGATAGAATTGCAAAACAGAGTCAAACTCATGATCAGGAACACACCTCTTAATAACATGGTCACTACACATGCGCCATAAGTATGGATCATCCCAAACATAAAATATTGACTCACTCTTTAATTTTTGGACTTGATGTTTCTTTAAATTTGCAGGGATTTCAGAGGCAACAAGGTAGTTAACTAAATCTGCATACCAAGGATGTGTACCTAAGATGGAATAAAGATGCTCATTGGGGAAAGTGTCCCGAAGTGGTACCTGGACCAAGGTGTCATCCTCTAGTATGTGAGTAAGCCTACTCATGTGGTCCGCCACCATGTTTTATAACCCCTTTTTTTCCTTTATCTCAATATAAAATTCTTGAAGAAGGAGCATCCATTGAATCAGCCTGGGCTTTCCATCTAGCTTCTTCAAGAGGTACCTCAGAGCTTCATGTTTAGAAAAAACAACTACTTTGGAGCCCAATAAATATGAACAGAATTTATCTAAATAAAATATGACAGCAAGAAACTCTTTTTCTGTGGTTATGTAATTTGATTTGGCTGAATCCAGTGTCCTTGATGCATAGGCGATCACATGTGAATGTCCCTCCACCCTCTGAGATAAGACAGAACCAACCGTGAAGTTGGAGGCGTCACACATAAGCTCAAAAGGAATCTCCCACCGTGGAGGTTGAATAATCGATGGAGTGTTTAGACACTTCTTTAGCTCATCAAAGGAATTCCTACAAGAATCGTCAAACACAAAATCAGAATCTTTTTGAAGTAATCATGACATAGGAAGAGAAATCTTACTAAAATATTTGATGAAGCATCGATAAAATCACGCATTCCCTAGGAAAGATCTAACATCACGCACACATGAAGGATATGGTAAGGATTAAATAATTTCTACCTTAGATCTATCAACCTCTATCCCATGTTTTGACACTACATGCCCTAAGACAATTCCATGCTCTACCATGAAATGACACTTTTCAAAGATTAGGACCAGATTCTTCTTAATACAAAAATTCAATACCTTTCCCAAAATATTTATACATTCATCAAATAAAGACCCATACACTGTTAAATCATCCATAAATAACTCCATGCTGGTCTCAATAAAATCAGAAAAAATACTCACCATGCATCTCTGGAAGGTACCTGGGGCATTGCAAAGTCCAGATGGCATCCTTCGGTAGGCAAATGTTCCAAAGGGATAGGTGAATGTAGTCTTCTCCTAATCCTCCAGAGCTATAAAAACCTGAAAATATTCAGAAAATCCATCCATGAAACAATAGTGTGTTTTCCCAGCTAGTCTCTCAAGCATTTGATCAATAAATGGGAGGGGGAAATGGTCCTTGCGAGTGGACTGATTTAGTTTCCTATAATCAATACACACACGCCAACTATTTTGCACCCTCATTGGAACTAACTCATCTTTCTCATTTTTAACAACAGTAACGCCACTCTTCTTAGGCACAACCTGAATAGGACTTACCCACTAAGAATCTGAAATGGGGTAGATTATACCTGCCTTGAGAAATTTTTCAACCTCTTTTTTAACAACCTCCAGAAGGGTTGGATTGAGTCTCCTTTGTGGTTGCCTCACCGAATTAGCCCCATCCTCCAAAAGAATCCTATGCATTCAAATAGAGGGGCTAATACCTGATAAGTCAGCCAAGGTCGACCCGATTTCCATGTTGTTATCCCTCAAATGATTCAAAAGTTTTTCTTCATGTTCAAAAGGGAGATTGTTAGTAATGATAACAGGTAATTTCTCACCACTTAACAAGTATGATTATTTGAGATTTGGTGGCAATGACTTGACTTCCAGTGTAGGGGGTGGTGTATGGATGGGGTCATAGAAGGAACTAAAATATGTGCACAAAGAGCATCAGTATCAGAATATACCTCATCAAAATCAGAGAATAAAGCATCAAGTCCATCAGCATACTCCACATCCATGCCATAATTAGAGTTCCCAAGATCAAAATCAGAATATGATTCCATTTCAAAATTAAATCTTAGAGAGTTTTGTTCCATAGAAACGGGTGAGTAAGTACTCTTAGACATCAAACTATAACCAATACTCATAATCTCTCAAAGCATAGGACAATCCAATTCCATGGTGTTTTTACTTGGTGGTTCAAAATGGGTGATAAAAAATGTAGAATGATCCTCTAAGGGGTACTTCATGGAATCCATAACATTAAAAATCACAACTTCATCCCCAAATTCCATGGAAATTGTACCTTTATTTACATTTATGATAGTTTTTGCAGTTTTCAGGAAGGGCCTACCTAAGATAATGGGGGCATGAGAACTTACCTGATCATCCTCCATGTTAAGAACATAGAAATCCACTAGAAAGATCATGTCTCTTACTCGGACAAGTACATCCTCAAGAAATCCCGCAGGATATGCCGTAGATCTATTTTCCAATTGCACCACTACTCTTCTCAGCTTTAACTCACCAACCTATAATGAAGAGAATACAGAGTGAGGCATCACATTTATGGAAGCTCCCAAATCACAAAGTGCGTCAGAAAAGTGTAACACCCCTATGGTACATGGGATGGTGAATGTCCCGGGATCCTTTCACTTTGTTGGCATTTTTAGAGTTGGTGTAATGAGTGCTGAGACATTCCTTCCAAGGTTGATCCTCTCATTTCCCTTGATCCCTCTTCGATTGGTGCAGAGTTATTTTAAGAGTTTGGAATACCTTGGGATTTGTTTGATGGATTCAAGTAGAGGAATGTTGATCTCTACACGCTTGAATGTGTCCAAAACCTCCTTTTGAGTTGCTTCTTCAGCCATCTTTTTGATTTGAACAACCCTATTTGGAAAAGGAAGGGGTTTAGGAGGAAGACCATAAATCTTTTTCTTACCTTTATCTTTCTACTTGGATTGCTCATCAGTTGGTATGGAATGCGTCTTCTCTGGTGTTGAGGTGAATCTAGGTGGAATGGTATGTATATATGTATCGTTCATTTGCTTCCCACTTCTCAATGTGATGGCACTAACATTCCCCTTTGGATTTGGAGTGGGTTGGGAAGGTAGATTTCCGGAATTCAAACTTACAAGTTCATGGAGGGCGGTGGAAATCTGGCTCATTTGAGTCTTCAACTCCCTCAACTCCGATCCTTGACTCTTCAACTCATTCTATTGATTAAGAACAATTTGTTTCAAAATATCATCAGTGTTAGAGTCTAACTTGTGTTGGAGATTCCCTTGTTGATGACTTGTTGATTTTTGAGCTTCGAATATCCTTTGGGGTTGTTGGAAACCCTATTGGTAAGGTGGAGGCTACTAGAAGTTTTATTGAAAGGGTGACCTTTGTTGTTGTCCAGAGCCATACCTCATGTCTGATTGATCCTTCCACCCTTGGTTGTATGTTGGTGAAAAGGAATCAATCTTCTTTTGAGGATATGGTTGTTACTACTAATAAGTTTTCCCTGGGAATACTGTTGCGCAATCATCTGTCTCTTGTAGTTGTGGGCAACATTCAGTTGGGTGGCTTGTCTCAGTGAAAATGCCACAAGGCCTTGAAGGAGTGGGTTGGGATGTCTTTTGACCCAAAGCAATCTTCCTCACCATAGTGGTCAATTCTTCCAACATGGTATCAATCAAATGACTTTAAATAGAATAAGGACTTACCTGATGTACTCCCCTGACATGTGGTGTACCTCAATCACCAAATTTTTGGGAGTTTTGGGTCATCCTGTCGATTAATGCACGTGCGGTTGCTGGTGTCTTGTCCACCAATGCTCCTCCAGCCGCAGCATCCACCATGCTTCTCTCCATAGGTGTGAGTCATTCATAGAAGTATTGGATGAGGAGTTTCTCACTAATTTAGTGATGCGGATAGCTTGCGCACAACTTCTTGAATCACTCCCAGTACTCATACATTGACTCCCCTTGGGCTTGATTGATCCCCGATATCTCCTTTCGAATGGATGTGGTCCTTGATGCTAGAAAAAATCATTGCAAGAAAAGACGTTTCAAATCATTCCAACATGTTACATCTCCAGGTTTCAAATAATACATCCAATATTTTGCATCTCCATCAAGTGATAATGGGAATGCTATTAATTTGATTTGATCTTCAGAAACATTTATTGGTTTTAAAGTTGAGCAAACCACATTAAATTCTTTAAGGTGTTTGTTGGGATCCTCACCAGATAAGCCATGAAACTTTGGAAGAAGGTGAATTAATCCAGATTTCAATTCAAAGTCTGATTCAAGGTTCGGGTATGTAATACAATTTGGTTGATAGTTAATATCCGGTGCAGCCAATTCTCAAATGGTTCTATTAAGTTCATTTCCATTTTTTTCTGCCATTGGTTCTTGTTTTAATTTGGACATAGAAGTGTTTCCAATTTCAAAATTCCTAGAGTGTAGGAATTCCCCAGTTTGGTAAATGTCGCCACTTCCCATAGACTGAGAATGACATATTCGCACCCTAAGGCTGCGTTCAATCTCAGGGTCAAGATCTAAGAGATCCTCGGGATTAGTTCATGTCATAAATCAAAGAAATAGAAAAATGAAGTGAAGAAAATTGGACCATAATAAAATAATAATAAGTTTTATTTGATGGTCCCAAAAAAAGAAAATAGAAAACTAAAAAGATAATTGAGAAAAGGGAAAGAATAAAGAAAGAAAAGAAGATAAAATATTAAAATAAAAGTAAAAAAAATACCTCTAATTAGTTGAATAAAATACTCGCCTCCCCGGAAATGGCGCCAATTTGAAAGATTGCTGTCGTGGGTGCCCTCAAATGATTAATGTGATTTTGGGGTACTTAGGTGTAGCAGAGTGGCTGACCAAGGTCATCTCTCAAAAGAGGAAGTGAATTAAAACAACTTTCTAGAGGTATTACAAAAATAAAATAGAACAAAATTAACACACTAATTGAAAGTATGGGGGTGTTTATAGTTTATAAATCTAGAAGAAGTTTTCTGGAAAAATATTTCATTTTTTTTTGTTTTTAATTTTGAAATGAAGTTTGATTAAAAAGACACAACAAGAAGATGTTTTTTTAAAACATATTTTAAAGTACATAATCGATATAGCTATACCTATTCACTCTATTAATAATAATTATCATTTAAATTAACATTCACTTAATTGTGATCCCTTAATTTGTTAAGACCCGAACCCTTTGAGAATTAACTTTACCACAAAGATGAAATTAATTAAACCCTAGGCTAGCTTCGGAACATGCTATCGTAGCACCCTGCTTTGATTGATGTTCTAAGGCTAGATTATGGTCAGTGGTAATTTAAGGCACATCACCACTATGTAAATGAGGATTAATTGCGTTTATGGAATGTATTTGAACCCTACAAATTGATCCCGCGTGGTCTTGTATTACTGATTAAGATTGCGCTCTCACATTTCACACAAATCCCGACCTTGCACGTATTGTATTAACTGTTCAATTGCTCACTTAGTTTCTTATAATTTAAAAACTCAATTAATTTATCATGATTAGTGAATTATAGTAGATCATTGATTCAAAATAAATGGATGATGAAGTTGACAGGTAGATCAATTACTAAAAATAATTACTCTTCTATGGGCGGTGTAGTCATCGTAGAAGCAAATTGCATTTGCAACGGTTTAGAATGGGTATAACCCAATCACGCTTCTACTCTTGAGTTCCAGCCCATAGAGAAAGATTAATGAAGAACAAAAATGAACAAAGAAGAGGAAAACATAAGAAATTAAAGAGGAACTAAGAAGTTTATTGAGAGAGAAAAAACATTACAACAAAGAGGAGGAAGAGAAGAGCAATTTGGATGAGATCCAAGCTTGAAAGCTTCCCTCCTCCAATGGTGAATTTAAATGGCAAGGAACCACTTAACCTCTTCTCTCAATACTCTAAGTCACGTCCCAACCTTTCTAAATTAGAAAAACACTAATTTATAGAGTGGAGGGGAGGCTAGGTTTAAAGAGGTTTAAAGTGTGAATGGGGAATCTCGGCCAAATATTTTATTCAAACTTGAACCGCCCATTTGACCAACAAAACTCGTGAATTGGCCGACCATCCAGAAGGATCATATGTGCGTAAATGAATCTCTGAGCGCCTGTCAAAATTTGGGCCTAATAAAAGCACATATTAAGAAGTTATGACCCAAATACAAAACCTATGTCCATTCTGGCGAGTCCAGCCCAACGTTGACTTCAGGGCCCATTTTCAACAAACAAATGCACTCTTTATCTCTAGTATCCTGAATAAAAGTTGTAGAAAATTAAGTTAGGAACACATTTGAAACATGTCAAATTCAAATAATAAATATAAAAAAATTTATCTTTGAAATACTACAATGCACTATAAAGGGTAAAACTGGAATTTTCACTAAATTTTCAAATGAATGATCAAATCCCAAATATCTTATAAATAAACATATTTAGCACAATGTGGGGAAATTATATCATTTATTATTAATAAAATATTCAACAAAATAGTTTTGTATCAATAATTCCCTCCAATAACTCATCCAGAACATGAATATCCTACCAGTGCTTCATTAGTCCTCATAACATATAAGCTACCAACTTGACTCCGCTCTTAGGATGAGTCTCTAAGTGGTCAAGATTCGTCAGGAATGACTCCATCCAAAACACTACTCTATCAGGTCCACCCTCCCTAGTATACTTCATAGGTTTCTATAGTTGAAACTATCTCATCAGTTCAAACATAATTGGTATATCCCACCCAGGGTATCTCTCCAAAAACACTATAAATTTATAAAAGTTCTCAGGCAAAATTATCTTCCCCTCTATTACCTGGAATCAAAGGTGGTTCCTTCCTAATAATCTTTTATTATTCTTAGAGATTTCATCTTATCACCCAAATGGTAAAATTCTTCATGGTGGATTCATTCTATAATTCCAAATGCACATGTCAAAAAATAATATATTTCAAAATTTACAGAAAGTAAGACTCACAAATAGTTATAACCAATACACACTATATAAAACATCCCAATAGGTAAAATTATATCCCATCTCTACCTTCATCCATCCCAATCCTAGACAATGGTTAACATGGGTTAATCCAAAGATACATAACCATTAGACTTTCAGTCTAAACCATTTCAACCATTTCACTTTAAAACAACATAAATCTTTCCCATTCAAGAATAATTTTAACCCTTTAATTTTATCACTTTTCAACTGATACAATTTTTATCTTCCTTAGCAGGAACTATTTTCTTAAAGACATAAGAAAACTAGAAAAATAAATTCATTTCCCACAACCCATCATAACATTATTTTCTGTGAGTTAAAAGTATGATACATTCCATATAAATCCTATGAGCCTAAAATGATGCATGCATATAAAAACCTCATGCCATTATGGGTCACAAATAAAACCCTATAAAACAACAACATCACGTAATAAGTGAATCACCCAAGGTGAAATAACATCAAATGGTAATAAAAAAACATCAATAAATGCTACCATTGGTACTTGGGTATTCCCAAAAACATGGGTTATCTACTCCCATGTGCGAGATCATTTCCAAGCACTTAGGTGGATATTTTATACTAGAGGTGGAAAATTACAAGGTAAAGAGAAAATATCCAAATATTTTAAACACCAACCAGCCCCAGGCCTTAGTAGAGTCATCATGTTGGGACCAAAATATTTCTCTACAGCCACAATAGACAAGCCCTGGCCAATTGAATATAAAATCAAAGGCCTAAGGGTTTTTTGGTGGCATGAAACCCCCCAGAACCCTTATGTACAATCAGTGAGAATGACACAAAATAACTCTACACAAGTACCTAATTCTTGTGAATAATCTCATATGCAACACAATATCTAAAAACAATTATGTTAAAAAACCCATTGGAATTGTCTCATGTTTGAATAATGATTCCTCCCTAGCCCTAAATAAGTCAATAGAAGATACCCTTACTCCCTCGATGGATAAAAAATGAAACCAAAAACAAGGAATATAATACCAATAGGTGGACATGGAAATGACCTTAACATCATGGAAAATAGTGGATCTCAAGGATTTTTGGGAGAAACATCATCTAGTGAGAGACTCCCCAGATGATGGAAAGTGACCGATGATGGATCTTTTATTGAACTTTCAGAGGAAAATCTTGGACTAAACCATGCCCGACAAACCCAATGATCATTTTATGTTGGAAATGTCCAGGTCTTGGAAACCCACAATCAGTTTCGATGCTTCAGCATCATTGTGCTAAAAGTCACCTTACATGATTTTTTTATCTGAAACCATTTTGGAAAAAAACTATATGGATGGTGTTTCAAAGCCCCAATCAATTTTTTTTATTATTTTCATAGAAGTCCACTTTTAGGGAAAAGTGGGAACAACGCCAGTCCAATTACATCATACATATTCAAAATTCAAAATGGGGCCAAATCAAAATTCAAAACAAAGGCACCTGCCACGAAAACCAAATCCCGTAAATCACGCACCATCGAATAGCACGCTGACAACGTCATCACCACAACCAGTATTTATCATCACACCATTGTCATCTCCGCCCAATGTCGATCCGTCATCTCCTGAGTCACCACATCGCCGGTGGTAGCAAACCATCAGAGCACCTCCCACCAACGCACACCCACACCGTCGTCATAAAACCCTCGTCACATCGAGTCGTCATAAACCATAGTTCCTTGTCTGCAAACCTCATCACTGAACCCATCATCATCATCACTGGAATGGTACCAAACCTCGCCGTCACCGAACAATCGTCGTCACCGTCTTCCCCCCGAAGCCGCCTGCTCAGCCTCACTTCCCAAAGAACCTTGGAGACCACCGCGAGCTCTACCTCAGAGAGAATGGTGGTAGCCTGGATCCAGAGCAGAGAAAAAACGGGCTTTGTAGGACAAAACAGCGGCAATACCATCGTCGTTCGGGACCACGAACCATGGAATTCATCCACGTCACACCACAAAACCGCCCTATGCCGACACCACACCGCCAACACTCCAACATTGAACCAACAACAGAAAGACGAAAACCCCAACAAAAAAACAACCCAAAATCACCGAGAGTAAGAAAGAAACAGAGGGATTGGAACCCTTGGAGGAAACGGAGAAAAATCCTTAAAAGTAAAAGATATGTGAGGGGATAAAACCCTATAGAGAACCAGGGGCTGAAACCCTGAAATAAGAAGACCAGAGACGGCCAGAGGATCCTCAATCACCAAACCACAATTGAATTATATAAAGGTTGGATCTTTTCTTGGGTAATTTTGACTGGATCAATTTTTTCAGGAACTTAAAATTCTCCCACCAATAGCCTTCCAATTCTGATCACAGTCTAGTGTTATTATATACTACTTGTGGCCAACATAGACAATCATTCAATAAATTAATTATGTTTGAAATCTTCTAGACTAAAGAAAAAAACTATGAAGAGGTCAAATTTTCATTCTTCAATGTGGATGAACTGAGTACCCATATGAAACTTCAACGGGTGGATTCAAGTCTAAAGAAATGGAGTTCCACTAAGTATCAAAATCTATACCTCATATATGATAATATTTAAAGGAATATATCTATCCTCTAAACCCCCCCTCCCATAGATTCCAGCAGAGCTGGACAAGGCACTTTATAATAAAAAATGCTTTAGGAAAATGCGTGCATGTGAAACACATATCAAGTAAGGTGACATGAACACTACCTATTTTCACCAAAACTATTTGGATAGACTTCACAATAACACTATCACTATATTTATAACCGCATATGGATGGACTATCTCCAAGGTGGAGGAGAATCATGACACTATAGTTCACTTTTTCCAAGGGCTCTTCAAGGAAAGTGAGTCTTCCAACTCTCCCATAATTTCCTTGTGTATCAAAATGATGATCATGGACACCATGAATTAGCACCTCACACGTTATCTCTCTAAAGAAGAAATTATTAGGGCCCTTCACCAAATCCACTCTAACAAAGCCCCGGGCCCAGACGGATTGCATGCACTCTTTTTAAAAAATTACCACATCTGATCAGCAAGGATATCATGATCCCTATTAAGAATCCTTGGGAAGGTAAAGCTAAACATCATTCCTGGAATGAGACCATCATTACCCTTATTCCAAAAATAAAAACTTCATACCAGGCTTCAAATTTCATACCTATCTGTTTGTGTACTGTGGTTTAGAATATTTTCTCTATGGTCTTGGTGAATTGGATATGCATTTGGCTTCCTAATGTCATTTCTGAAAATCAATGTGCCTTTTTCCATAAAAAAACATCATGGACAATGTTGTTTTTGTGTAATAAATATTCTACTAGATGAAGACTATCAGTTTCTAAGAGAGAAACCATGGCTTGGAAACTTGATATGACCAAGTATTATGATATATTTGAGTGGGATTTCCTTTGATTCATCATAGAAAGGATGGTTTGTTTCTCAAGTGGACTGAAAATTTCATGTAATGTCTTACCATGGTTTCGTTTAAAATCAACATCAATGGGGTTTTTTCCCAGTCGTTTCTACCATCCATAGGCCTCCTCCAAGGAGACCCCCTCTCCCCCTTTATCTTTATTATTATGGATGATGTTTCCTAAAATCATCTTTTAGAGGAAGAAAAGAATAAAAAATGAATGGATCTAAGGTTGGCAGATACAGCCCCCCTGTGTCTCAACTTATTTTCACTAGTGACATCCTCCTTTTTACAAGATCCACTGATGATGAATGCAATTATATTTTCCAACTCATTCAACACTATGGGAGAGCCTCTAAGAAATCCATAAACCTAGAAAAATCCAAACTTTACTTCAGTTCATGTGTCCAACCAGAAAACAAAGACACCCTAAACTCATTCTCGAGCATCTAGGAGGTATAAAAGAACAAAAAATACCCCATCCTCCCAATGATCATTGGTTGTTCCAAAAAGAATGTTTTTACCAATATTCTTGATAGGTTGGAAAATGAAATTTATGGATAGAATCCCAAGAGGATATCATAAGTTGGGAAATAAACTCTTATTAAATCAATCATACAATCAATCCCAAGCTATATAATGTCTCTCTTCAAGCTACCGACTTCGATTATCAACCTCGTCCATGGTCGCATTGCTAAAGTCTGGTGGGTTCTTAATAATGGTAAATACAAAGCACATTTGATGTCATGGAAAAATCTTTTCATCCCTAAATATTGTGAAGGTATAGTATATAGGGATCTATTTCACTTAAAAGATCTACTGTGGCTAAGAAAAGTTAGTGTCTCATGATTCAATCGTACTATATCTGTACCAGAATCCTAAAATCCAAGTATTTTTCACACTCCAACTTCTGGGATTCATGCTTGGGCCCCCACCCTAGATTTCTATAGATAAGTATCCAGGGATCCTATTCTTTACTCAAAGCCAGGATAGGCTGGAGGATTTTGAATACCTCTTCGGTCAGAATCTATAAAGACCTATGGATTCTTGTTGACAATGGTCTATTGGATACCTCTCTAATTGTACCTGGTTATGAGGATGATAGTGTATACTCTATTTTAATGACTTAGGTAATGGTTGATGCTTAGTGAAGTTGGGAAAGTGGTTTAATGGTAGGGATAGTAATATTATCCTTATTATCCTGTGGTTTAACAGTCTAGGGAATGACAGCATTTTCTGGAGTAAAGATGCTTCAGATATTTTTTTGACCTGTTCTTATTATGAATTGGAATGTGGAATCTCAAATCAGGGAGATGGGAATCTATGGAATTTCATTTGGAACATCTCATCACCCCCTAAAGGGCACTTTTTATTTTGTAAAATATGTAATGGTATACTTCCATCCTTGGAATTCGTCGTTTATCTCCGTGTTTTCAAAGACCCCTCATGTCTACTTTGTTTGGATACACACTAATACCATTTTCATGAAATCATGAACTACCCAGGAGCCATGGTGACTTGAATTTATTGGAACCCGGATGCTGATCATTTACTCTCCTAGGATTCAGATCTTAAAGAGCTACTTATGGCATGGTCTGCTTCCCTCCTTGCAGAGATGGTGGCCCTCTTGTTTCCTCTAGCACGATTCATTGGAACTAGCCATAACGACCATATTTTCAACTAGATCTCTAGTACACACTCTTTTTGTGTTAGTTGGGCTAGGTATTGGATACTTTTATGTAAGTCCCTATATGTTCAGAATTTAATTCTAGAGCCTCATCCTCCTACTTACACAAGGAAACCCCCCCCCCCCAATGATGTCTTCAAAATTAATGTGGACACAGCTCTTACCTAAAGAGGTAGGGTAGGCTTGGGAGCTATTACTTAGAATTCTATATGTCAAATAATGGTAGCCTTAAAAACTCTCTCATTTTTATTTTGGGACCCCAAATAGTAGAATCCCACACCATCTACGGTGGAATGATCTTCGTTGTTAAAAACGGATGGAAGTCCATCACTGTGGAATTTGATTGCCTTAAGGTTATTAACAACATTCAAACAATGGAAAGAGGATTCCAAGCATTTGGTCCTCTAATTTTGAAGATTCATTCACTACTACACCATTTTAATGATTGTTCCTTCTCTTTTGTTAAAAGATATGGGAATAAAGGAGCCCATTTTCTATCGATTAAGAGTCTCTCCGATTATTCTCTCACTTGGTTGAATGATTTATCTCCTTTGTTGTAGTCTCTTTCTTTCTCAATCCTCTGGTCCACTTAACATATCTCCTTCTTTAATGTCAAAAAAATAGACAATCATGTATATAAGTGAGGTTTTATCATTAAATATTTTCAAATTATCCATAAGTGATCATAGGTTTTATAACAATACCATGAAGGTTTTACTGCTTTCTATCACAAGGGAATTCATTAAACTGTATAATTCATTACACCTTAGAGAATTGGTCTAGGTACCCAAACTATGGTGTGGACCACCCTGTCCAAAACATATTTCCAAATTGGGAATCCATTACAAATATCATTTCCATGGTGTGGACCACCATGACCAACCTCATTACCATGGGGTGGAATTCCATAACCAACCCCCCCCCCCCCCAATTCTCGATGTGGACCACCATGCCCAACATCCTTACCATGGTGTGGACCTCCAAGACCAACACCCATAGGCATATTTTTAACATTTTCTCAAAGGGTTTAGAACACTTGACCCTTTTTACCACATTATACGTCAATGGGGAGAACCCCTTCCATATCTCAAAATTCCCATGGTTCATCACTTTCATTAAAATTTAACCCTGATGCATATTTATCTCACTTTACCATTTAGACAACACCAAAACCATTAAAAAAATTACTAACCATTTTATAACATGAACATGACCCCATTTAAAATTTTATCACATTTATCCAATTATAATCCATAACTGATTTAACTTATTCATGTTAATTCTAACACCCCTTTGTTCCATGTGAACATGCTAAACACAATTATAATTGGTTTAATCTCAAGAATCCTTTAATTAATTCCTCAAAAACTAAATTTTAATGTTCAAGGGAGTAACCCACCCCTTAGGTGTCCATAGCCCCAGTCTACGCTTCATCAACGTATCCCATGAAGTCCATGAAAGGACAAACGCATCATTTAGACACCCAATTTATCATATCCTACTAAGTAATTAAATGTGAAGCACAATGATCCAAATACACAACCACATACACATGGATAAAGAACAAGACTATGGGATATAACTTGTAGACCACCCACCTTGAGTCTGTAGACAATACTTCCCTCAACATTATCCCTCGAATTAAACACAAACAACCTTCAAAGACCAAACATAGAATCTTCAAAAAAACAAGTGTTTAGTGGATTTAGAAGGAGAAGAAACATCACACCAAGGTTTTTCTAGAAAATAGGAGGAAGACAAGTGATAAAACAATACTAAAAAACACACTATATACAGCATTGGACTTTATCAGTGCTAGAAAAAAGACACTGATAAAGGTGCCCAATATCAATTCTAAAAAAGGTGTTATAAAAAGGTACCTTTTATCAGCTTGTTTTTATCACTGATTAATGGTACCCTTATCAAATCATTTTTTCTGATAAAGTGTATCCTTTATAAGTGCATTTTTCAAAACTGAAAAATGTCTAGATCGTGCATGTCACTCCCACATCAAAATTGCACAGGTTCGGCTGCTTCTTTATAAGTGATTTTGCAACATCACCAGCTCAAAAGCCGACTATGGGAATGATCTCCCACATACACTTTCCAAATACTTCCATATGGAGTCATTCACAGGCCTAAGTGGGCCAAGGCCCACCCTATGCTTCCCTTGAGCCTTAGATGGCCCTCATAAAAACTGTCAGGTCCAACACAACCCAACCAACCTACTTTCCCCACTTCTTAACAACTAAAAAATAATTTTTAATAATATTGAAATAATTAAACAAATAAAAATTAAAATCAATAAATTTTGAAAATATTTAAATGTTTATTAATTAGATAATTATTAATAAATTTAATATATATATATATATTATAAATAAATATTAACAAATATTATATGTTAAATATAGATATATATAATGAATAAATTGAAATAATTATACAAATAGAAATTAAAAAATAGTTAAGTAAAAAAATATTAAACATTTTATTAATTAAATAATTTTTTAAAAATTTTTTAACTTTAATAAAATATTATATAATTTAAAAATACTAATAAATAGCATATGGTAAATATAGATATATATAATGAATAAATTTTAAAAATTACCAAAAAAATTAAAAAATTATTAAATTATAAATTTATAAAAAATTATTAATGAAACAATTAATAATACAAATGAAAACATTTAATATATATATATATATATATATATATTATAAGTATTAATATATATTATATATTATATAATATATAGAAATGAATCAAAAGTAATAATTAAAAAATATTAATGTCTTATTCTTTTTTAATGGTTTTTATACATAATTATTCATTTATATATTTAGCATAGAAATATATTCATATATATATATATATAATATTTCCTAAAATATGATGTATATAACACAAAATTTTTATTCTTACATTAAATAAGTCATATATTTAGTGAAGAATGGTTTATAGTTAAAAATTAATATTATTTAAAAATATTGTCAAATTATATCGAGTAATGGACATTAATTGAATGTCATTTGATTTCTTAATTTAACATATATCAAATGTGTGTTACATTTATTTCACACATACATATACATAATTAGTTCATTTTCATATACAACAAATGTAAACCAATATTTTCATATTTAGTGAAATCTTATATAGAAACAAATACACCTAATATTTATTTAATTTATTAAAATTTTAATAATTATTTTTTAATTTTATTATTAAAAAATAAATTAATTTAATTTATTTATTTTTAATATTATTATAGTTAGATATATTTTATTCATTTTTTATATTTTTTACTTTTTATATTTTTAGAAATTAATCATTTTCTAATAGTTATTTATATATATATTTATTTAATATGTTTTAATATTTTTAATATGAATTCATATTTATTTCAAAATATATCAATAATTTTTTGATATTTTATATTTAATTAATAAAACTTACCAATTTTTTTAAAATTATTAAAGTGTACTCATTTCTAATTATCCAATTTCACTCATTTTTAACATGCATTCATTTAAGATTATAAATATATATTTATAAATAAATATTCATAAATAAATATATTTATAAATAAATATTCATAAATAAATATATTTATAAATTTATATTTTTTGTGTTTATAATTTATATATTAATAATTTTAAATAATTATATGTTTTTTCAAAAAAGTATTTATATAACTATAAATAAATAATTATATATTTAAATAATTTGAAAATTATAATCAATATATTTAAATAATGAATATATTTACTATATTTATAATTATATTTATATTTATATTTATATTTATTTATTAAATATATATAATTATATAAAAATATATAATGATATAAATACATAAATAATGTTTTTTTATATTATTTATATAATTAATATAATTAAATAATTATAAAATTATAACATATATATTTAAATAATGAATATATTTACTATATTTATATTTATATTTATATTTATATTTATATTTATATTTATATTTATATTTATATTTATATTTATATTTATATTTATATTTATATTTATATTTATATTTATATTTATATTTATATTTATATTTATATTTATATTTATATTTATATTTATATTTATATTTAATTATTAAAGATATATATAATTATATAATTATATATAATTCTATGATTATATTTGTAATTATAAAATTTTGATAAATAAATTCAAATAATTAATATATTTACTATATTTGTATTTATATATATTTATATTTATATTTATTAAATATATATACAATTATATAAATATATATAATGATATAAATATATTTATAATTATAAATAAATAATTATAAATATATTTACATATATAATTATTTATAAATATATTTATTAATGTATATTTACTGTATTTGTAAATTTGTGTATTTATAGTTATTAATAAATAAATATAAATTTTTAAAATGTATTTATATAATAATAAATATACAGTAATTATAAAATTATTATAAAATTAAAATATATGTATTTAAATAATGAATATGTTTAATATATTTATATTTATTATTGGTCGGAGAGACTAACTCAAGAGGGGGTGAACAGAGTTCCCAAAAAAAATTGTAAATAAACTGGGCAATTAATCAGAACAGAAGATCGATATAAGATCTATCCTTTTAAAAGATTTCTTAAAGAGTGATTAAGTCTCAGTCAAGATATGGTTTCAAAATACCTAAACTTTTGAGATCAATTTACATTGATAGAAGCATATATAAACACTAGGTAAGATTAATTATTAATGAAACTATTTTGTTTGTTAATGAAATGTTATCTTGAATATGGTAGAAAAACAAAAAAAACAAGGACACAGCAAAATAAACAAGAGGTTTTTTTTCAAGGTGAGACCCAATCCCCTCCACTTGGCAATCACCTTCAACTAAGAAGATTATAAATAAAATAAAAAAATTCCTCAATCTATATTAGGTGTACAGTCAACAACAACAAGTTGTCTAGGCTAAAAAGTCTCTTCTATAGTTATATGTGGGATAAAAGAAAAGAACAGGTCACCAAGGGACCTGTTCCACAAACATAGTGGGAAGAATATTTGGAAAGGAGAGAATAACAAGTATTCTCCTATAATTTTTTCGAGACATTGTGTGTTGGATACAGGAAAAAAACACACTACTCAAAATTAAAATAGACAGAACAAATAGAAAGAGCTTGGTCTGATGTGTTTTGTAGGTTTGTAATCCTCACATTAGTAAGTGTGAGGAGTTTGCGCTATGTTATGAAATATTGAGGCATAAAAGATGATTGTATAAATCTGTAGGAATGCATCAGTTGATCTTTGTCGGTTGTCTCAGTCAATCTTGATAATAGGTTCAGTTCTTCTTTATCATTGATTAGAACATATTTAATCGCACATTTTTCTTAGTCATCAGTAATCGTTGTATTATAAAATCATCATCTTACCAAGATCGATGCCCTTCATGAATATATAGCAGCACTTGTTGAAGGAGATCCACTTTCCTCATATCATTTTTTATTAAATATTAAATATTTTTTCAAACCATCCAATAATATATTTTTTCATTTGTATCATTCATGCTAATGATATCATACAAAAAACAGTAACAAGAGTGATGGGGGTGACTAAGCATTTGGTTGTAGCTCATCTTGGTGGTAATGTTGACTTGCCTCTAGCGGTAGCTAATCCTTGTGGAAATGGGGACTTGTCTCTTGTGGTGGCTTATCCAGACAGTAATGATGACTTTCCTCTATAGGTAGTTCATCCTAGCGGTAACGGTGACTTTCCTCTGGAGGTATCTCA
Source organism: Viscum album (assembly GCA_963277665.1). Lineage (NCBI taxonomy): Eukaryota > Viridiplantae > Streptophyta > Magnoliopsida > Santalales > Viscaceae > Viscum > Viscum album. The sequence goes on from OY728130.1 coordinate 182,654,552, forward strand.
TCCTAGTGGTGATGGTGACTCACCTCTGGCAGTCGCTCATCCTAGTGTTAATTATGACTCACCTCTGGCAGTAGCTCATCCTTGTAGTAATAGTGACTCACCTCTGGTGGTAGTGGTGACTTATAGCCAATGATGTCTTTCCGTAACTCTTAACTGATATATTTTAGAAATAATATGTTAATATAAAATGTTATCATTCAACATGTGAAACATTGGTAATAAATGAATCATGTTTTTTAATCATTAGAATAAGAGATATCAAACACACTCCATCCAAGGAGGTTCTAACATTATCCCCCTTTTGATGATCACAAGACATGTCATCTTACAATAGATGTACTAATATGTAATAAAAAATGATCAGATATAGAAATTCTTATATCAAAATTCAAAATTCCTAATTATCTCCCCCTTTGAGATTATCAAAACAGTAATAAAAATAGCAGGAAAGAAAATAACAGAAAGAAATTTCATTAACTTAGTGCTAAAAAATATAAGTTAAAGATGAAAGGAATAAATTAAAGAGTCCACATAAAAGATATATCACCAAAAACAGATTCACTCCTAAGAGGATGGTGAATTATCTGGTTTCCCCTTTCCCTTGTCTGTTTCCATGTCTTTTTCATGATCCTGAGAAGAGACATTCAAAGTATAAGTTGGGGAAAATGTTGTAATAAATTATAGAGTGATATCATGAGGTAGTGTATCTCTAAAAATAACTGGTCTGATTTTTCTTATTGCGTCAACTGGAGACAGATTCATAGGTTGAAATGGTGGAGGCATAAGACCGGTTGTATAAGAGATTAGAGAAAGCATGTATTGAACTATCACTATGGTTATGGTTGAAAGAACTGGATAAATAGTATTTCCCTCTAGAGGAATAATAGTCCTTTTATGGACATGGAGGTATGGTTTCAAAAGATTTTTAAATTCCATAATTAGGGAACATCCTTGTTCCATTGCATTAAATAAATTTTCCTTATCATTCATAAACCTATAAAGAGATAGTGTAAGAACTTTTCACTGAAGAATATGTTCTCCATGAATATGTATCTATCTAATCTGGTCTTCATGAGTATTGAAATCACCCTTGGAATTTCTTATTTCTTTTTTGAATAGAGGTTGTAAAGGATATATATCAAACTATACTATAGCATGAGGAAGTTCAGTTGATGTAGAGGCCATAAAATCCAAACTATCCTACTTATGAGAAGTATAACTCATAAAATTTAAAAATGGGGCTTGCATACCCTCCACTAAATACTTCATACTTTCTACCTAAGCTATTAATATTCTATTTTCAACTTCTATTTCTTGAATACAAAAAAAAAACTTTGGGTCACATGTGAGATATGACCAGCTTCGCTAAATATCTAACACTACCTTCATTAAGGTGATCAATTGGAGATGGTTGATTGTTCAGTACTTGTGAAATGTCTGAGACCAAATTCTTCCTCAAGGTTTCTATATCTAAATGAACATATTTCTTTAAATAATAAAAATTTTATCAATTTACAACATTATAAGGAAACACTGTTGAAGGAGTGGGAATATTTCCTTGTTTTTTGATACTTCATCCTCAACTGGTCTTTCAGTTTCTATGGGAGTGAATGGTATTAACTCACTAAATTCTCTATCTAATTCCCTAGGAATCCTTATTTTCTAAATTCATAGTCATCATATGAATCATTATTTGTCATCCTAATTCTTACAAAACTAGGATATCTCTCCCCTTATTCAAAGTCACTAGATAATGATCTAATATAGGGAAGAATTAGAGTGTCTTTTGGTTTGTGAGTGCTTTAAACAATGTTTGTTCTTGAGGGAACATGCGTTGTCTATAGTAGTTGCAAAGTTGGTGTTTATGGAGTCTGATCCACTGAATGAGTAATCATAAAGGTAGCCAACACCCCCTCAGTTATAGGTAGAAAAAATATTGTGTAATTGGTTTCCAAGGTCTCCAATGATTCCAACTGAGCCAGTTCCACTAACTACTTATTAGGATTGAGAGGTTTCTCCCCCACACTTGTTGTGTCCTTATACTTTAAAATAACTATTGGAATATTAGGAATCAGTGTGTCCTTAGACTGGATTTCATGGATGAGACTGGTTAAAACTAATGCAGAGGTTTGAAGTTGAACTAACTCTTTGGTAGGATGAATAGGATCAACACCATTATGTCCATCCCATCATGAGTAGAACCACCTTCTTTGGGTTTATCAACTATGTGATCATAGACACTTAAATTATGTCCAATATCAAAAGTCTCATCGAGAGCTTCATCATCTTTATCCTTATCAACTATACTAGAATATTCATCTGTTTTATCAAGATCCATAATCTCCTTTTCTACTCTTTCAGAAAAAAAATCATTTCCTCCATCATTACTCTCCTAACTTGAGGTTTGAAAGGTAGATAATTTATACTGAGATTCATCAGAAACTTTAGTATCTTATTTATTATCATGCTCAGATAATAATGTTTCTCTAGAAGGTAGAGGGCATGTAGAAATGGAATGCTAACTAGATACTCTTGGTGGAGATTTTATGATCTTTGGATAACTTTCTTCTTCAATTGACTCAGCTTCTTCTTCTTCTTCATATCTTTCTACAATAACATATGTAATAAAATACTTAGGTATCTCATCAGGTTCATGACCTATATCGACTATATCCTTTGGTCTCAATGGTTTATTAATAGGATTAAAATCATTATATATATTTTTTCATTATCCCTAACCCAACATCCCTTTCAGTGATTCCAACTTACTTTCAATGTTTTGCATATTGTATTTGATAGGAAAAAAACCACCCATTTTATCCTCAACTTCTTATCCCATCTTGACATAAAATTTTTCATCTAGGATGGTAAAGATCATTTTGGGATAAAGGAGGGAGTTTCATCTGGATCTCTTCTTTCTCATCTCATGCATGTAGACCATAAAAATCTACAAAGATTTATTATTTTCCCTTTATTCATAATATACATAAAGTCGACATATTGAAACTGTAATGTGTTGAAGTCCCCTTTTCTAGGCCATAAAACATGCTATAAAAATTTAAATATAATCTTGCACTCACCATAAATCTCTATATTAGTTGGACACCTCTTTTTTTGGTCTATAATTAGTTCTAGGAGAGCCTCCTATAACTTATAATTAGGTATAATCCCTTGGGAATTTTTATATTCCCATTTTTGAATAATCTATAGACATTTTTACCATACTCTGAAAGAGAAATAAATATATTCTCAATATATATTTCTATGAATTCTATTTGCCTTTTCCCCAAAAATGAATCATGGAATTTGATAAAATAAATAAAATTCCGTGGATAATACACTCTATGATTCGAGGTAAACCAGTTCATCCACTATTATTTTTCAATTACCTTTAACACTAGTATATTGCCAGTTGGAATCCATTGTGCATCAATCTATTTTTCTACTTTGATGATATGGTTCTTAAGATTTGGGTTTACTGAATAGCTTTAAAACTACTTTTTGGATACACGTCACCACTAGTAAGGTCCCATTTATTCTAGATTTGATTTAGTAACTTTATTCACACTGGACATTCAAATTGGTAGATGACCTCAATTGGAGAAAGTAAGTGGGAGGATTGGTTCGTGAGGAAGGAAAGGTGTCAGGATTTCATGGGTTAGAGGAATTTTATCAATTTTGAGTAATCCTGATGATTTATCATTTAGGGATTATAAAAGTATAATAATAAAATTAAGACAATAAAAATTTAATCAGTATAGAAAAAACACAATGGTCATAAAAATAATAATAACATAAAAAAGGAATGGTGACTCATTCAATGGTGAATCATCCATGATGAATCATGAATGATGACTCATCAATCGTTACTCATAATTGGTGACTCACCAATGGTGACTCGTCAACGATGGTGTGTCAAAGGTGAATCATAAATGGTGACTCGTCAAAGGTGAATCATCAATGGTGACTTGTGAACCAAATATTTTCATTACTAATTCATGTTTGATATAGTTTAATTTTTAAAAATTCAATGGCTTTGTGAATATATCAACAAACTAATGTTTAGTTCAAATAAATTATAAATTTTACTAAACATATTGATCATGATCTCTCGAAAAGTGATTTCTTACATCAATATGTTTTTTTACAAGATACTAGATTTTTGGAAATGTTTATTGCACTTATGTTATCACAATTAATAGGTGCATGTATAAATTGGTATCCAAAGTATAGTATTTTATGTTTCATCCACAATATTTGTGCATAGATATTTCTTGAAGCTATGTATTCAACTTCAACAGTAGATAGTGTAACAGAATTTTGCTTCTTACTACACCATGATAAAAGAGATTTTCCTAAAAGATGACATGATCCTAATGTGATTTTTCAATTTAACTTTCAACAACCAAAATCATCATCTAAATAACTAAATAAATCAAAATCATGTCCTCTTGGGTAAAACCATTCTAAATTGTTTGTATAATTGATGAATTTAAAAATTCATTTTATAGATAATAATTGTGACTATTTTGGATTTTCTTGAAATCCTAAACACGTAAAGAAGTTATCATGTGCCAAGAAAAGCCAGTCCACAGAAAAATATCCTCCACCATCAACGCCGCCCATGACACCACAATTCCTTCAAATGAAACAGCCATTTTAAAATTTGAAATTCAAAAGACAGTCGGACCATCATCACGCCACGGTTTCCATCCATCTCAGGATGCACACCTAACACTGAAGACATCGTCCAAACACACCTCAGTATCCATCACCACCAAAAACCGTCTTCCATCGATACCAACCCATCATCGCTATCATTTTCACAATCCTTCATCAAACTTGTACGCTAGAGAACACCTTTATTTGGAGTCGATCTATGGGGATCCACAACAACTACAAACATCCCATCACCGTCAGAGTCCATCGTCACCGCCGTTAACAACCACAACAAACATTCATAGAATAACATATCACCATCAAGGAACCTCCATCCTCCCAGTGCCAACAAAGATGAAACCCCCACGAGTCGCAAGACCACTCGAACTCACATCCCAAAGCACCAGGGAGACCACCGTACAACTCCACCTTGGAGCGAGTGGTGGAGACCTAGAGCTAGAGCAGAGAACCAGAGGGTGATGAACCAGAACAATAAAAAACCACAAAACCCTAAACATCGGATTCGTACACAAAACCCTTCACCGATCACTACTCATGTCGCAAGGATGAAAACCAAACTAGAATAATGAAAAAAACTAATAACTAAAGTAAACCGTCAGAATTTACACCACCTTCCAATCTGAAACATCACCAGGACAAACATCATCTGAGGCCGAACCACCACCATGATCTAAGGACCATTAGAAACCGAGAAGAAACAAGCGAAAAGAAACCCAAGAACAGAAGAGAACAAAAGTGAACCGCAGCTACCAAGACCAAGCACCAAAGCCATACCGCTGAAACGTGCCCTTGACACCGAACACACCACCAACACCATCCCAAAATAGCCAAAAACACCTTCATACCAGACAAAAATGGAATCCAGTATAAGGCAAAGGCAACAAGAGAAAAGATGTGCATTCAAGACAACAGGATAACCACAGAACATCAATACCAACAGATCATAAACCACCAGATCCCCTTCAGGTCAAACCAAAGTGGGGTTTTGGTGTGAAGTTTTTGGCGATAAGAGCATGGTACAAACCTCTGGGGAACACGAATCAACAACGAACAACATAGCATCACAGAACAAAAGCATAATAAGAACTGAAAGAAATGAGGGGAAAGAAATATAAAATCGAAAATAAACCCAATGAATGAACAACCACCCGACGTGATGACCGATGCAAGGAGAATCCGTAATGAGAACCAGAGCAAGCGAGGAAGAGGGAGGGGAATGGGAGGATAAACCCTAAAGCTTGAGGAGATCTCTACCTGGGGAGAACACATAAATACACAAAACATAATATTAGTCCAACTAGTTCTTAAGTAGAGAATATTTCCAATCATACATCTATAACTACTCTGATCTACTGATTTCCTAGTTTCATCAAGGTCTTTTTTACATGTGGTACTAATGGAATTATCACTGCTTTTGGTACTCTCTAGGAAAAATGTTATAAAATATATTTAGTTTATTTAATATTATTTAAAATAATTCCTTCTTTATTTTTAAAAATCGAAAATCCAAGAAATAATTTGATTTCTCCCATCAAACTCATTTCAAATTCACTTTTCATTAATATTGAAAATTCAGAACATAAGGAATCTTTAGTAGATCCAAAAATAATATCATACACATAAATATGAAATATTAAAACATATTTTAAAATTCATTTTATAAATATAGTTAGATCATCAATTCCTTTTGAAAAAAATTCTGAAATCAGGAAAGAGGTAAGCCTATCATTCCAAGGTTTCGGATCCGGTTTTAAACCACACAAAACTTTTGGTAATTTAAAAACATGATTTGGAAAATGAGGGTTTTAAAATCCTTGGGGTTGTTCAAAAAAACATCCTCCATTATAAATCCATTTAATAATTCACTTTTAACATACATTTGATAAAGTTTTATGTCCAAATGTCCTGCATAGGAAAGAAGTATCCTAATGGATTCAAGTTTTTCTATAGGTAAAACAGTTTTTTTTCATAATCGATAACTTCTTTTGGATTATATCCTTATGAAACTAATCAATATTTATTTCTTTCTATAGTGTCAGATTCATCATCATTGTTTCTAAACACCCACTTATTTCCAATAGTCAGGGTATCTTTTGGTCGGTCAACAAGTTCCCAAACATTGTTTATTTTAAACTGATTAAGTTCTTCTTGCATAGTTGTTACCCATAATTCATCATTTATGGAATCATTAATGATATTTGGATTAATTTGTGGGAATAAGGCTCGATGTTCACTTTTATTTCTCAGGGAGGCTCTAGTTTTTTACCTATTTCTATGTTTCCTATTACAGCATCTAAAAATTTGTGTCTATGAGTCCTAATGCGTCTCTAAAAAGTGGGTTTGGTAGGCTCAAGATTTTGTTCTAGTTAAGGTTATGGTGGATCATTGGTTGTAGTGTCTATTTGTTTAACAAAACTCCAAGATGGTTCGGAATTAAGATTCAATGAAGATATATCATCCTTAAGGTATTATAAGGTAGTCTTAGCTTCATTGGGATTGGTTTAAAAAAACATGATATGAAAAGATTCTTCCATTTTTCTGGTTTACTTTTTAAACACTCTATAGGCTTTGTTGGAAGTTTAATACCCAAGGAAAATCCCATCATCTCTCTTAGAAGAAAATTTGTCCAAATATTCCTCTTTTTGAGAATAAATTATTTGCAACCAAAAATAATAAAGTAATTAACCTTTGGTATTCTATTATTCCATAACTCATAAGGTGTTTTCTTAAAAGATGTTGAATAAAATATCTGTTAATAATATAATACACTTAATTTATAGATTCAAACCAAAACTATATAGATAGTTCATACTCATTTATCGTGGTTTGGGAAATCTCTTTAAGAGTCTTATTTTTTATTTCTACCACCCCATTTTGATGTGGTGTCCTAGGAGAATAAAAGTTTTTATTATACACATTGTGAGAATAGAATTACTCAAAGTCTTGACTTTAAAATTCTATATCATGATCACTCCTTAAGGTCTTAATCCTAATTCCACTAAAGTTTTCTATATATTTGGAATACATAATAAAGTAAGAAAAAAAATTACTTTTTGTATCTAGAAATAATACCCTAGTGTATCTAGAGAAGTCATCTACAACGAAATAGACATGGTGTTTTCAACATAGACATGATACTCTAGAAGGTCTAAAAAGGTCCATACAAATTAACTCTATTAGTTGACAGTGTCACGAACCGTCCCCCGGGGCCCGTACCATGACTACCCCAAGCCTGCCTTCAATAGGCCAAGGGCTGGTGACTAGCACCGAAAGGTGTATTCCCTATAACTGGGAAGGAATTGCCTTTATAACCTGTAAACTCACATAACCAAGAACACAGCAAGATATAAACCCAAGAAAACTGTATAACCAAAAGATTTCTAAAAGTAAAAAGGGGTAGAATACAAGCCCAAAAGTAAAGGTACAAGTACAACTGAAATACAATACAACTGAAGAAAGATAAAGACAGCTACCGGATCATCCTACGAGGTACCTACCTGAAGGGTAGGTACATATTGCCTCTTTAGAACTCCATGTATGTTTGTCTTCTCTACGTACCATCACTTCTTATGGTTCACCACCGGGCACCGTCCAGTCCTGGTATCCTCAACATCGATCAACATTGTTCGTCGTCTGCACCAAACCCAACAAGGTATGGGAATAGCCTGTGCAGGGGTGAGTATAACGACACTCAGTAGGGACCCTGAGACCCTCAAGGTCTCACAAAATCCACAAAGGATAAACCAACAAGGAAAGAAATCACAGATAAACCTACTTAAGTATATTCCCATACATATAACTAAGTTATCATGTAAACCCATCTCAATCATGAGGAAACAAAGATTCCAACCCAAGATACCAAAGCTAATCTCTTCCATAGAAGAAGGAAAACCACAAAGGCAAGTATAACAGAATTACATCACACAGAAGAATACCACTAAGGTATTACCATAAAGGAAAGTACCACACAAGTAAAAACTCTTCTCATTCTAGGTATAACTTAAGTATAGCAGTATAGATGATTAGATTTAACTTCCTAATGATCTTACTCTGTAAAGAAGTAGACCCGAACAGGATCTCTAGGATCTAACTCACACAGGATCGCTATGAGTTGACCCACACAGGATCGCTAGGAGTTCACCCACACAGGATCGCTAGGTGCTGACCCACATAGGATCGCAAAGTGTTGACCCACACAGGATCTCTCTAAGTCTCATGAAGAAGTATCTCAAAGGAACACCATGTCATATGGGTCTGAACGCAATAGACGGTGCGTCAATTGGATGCTTGGTCTGTGAGTTATTAGCCTTTTTGTCCTGAGGTCCCAGTTAGATTCATGCTCGATCCAACACAACAGATCCCCAACTTTATCCAAAACTCCAGTGGGGTATACCAAAGGGACCATCTCACACCATGGTTTCCAGCGCCACTGATGGTTCATCAAATGGATGTCGGGTGCCAAAGATGTGGTTGAAAATGCGTAAATGGGTCGAAGTGGGTCTGGGTCTGGTCCGACCCGGTCAGACCGACCCGGCCCAGCCTGCTGGGTCCAGCCCGGCAGGCCGCATGGGCCGTGAGGCCATGGAGGGTGCCACGAGGGTGCGAGGCCGCGGGGCGGCTCAGCTGGAAGGGCGAAGGCCACAGGGCGTCTCAACTGAAGCGGTGTATGGCGGTGTCCCAGCCGTGGGGCGGCTCAGCCGCGAGGGTGCCTCGGATGCAGGGTGGCTCGGACGGAGCAGTGCGGGGCGGCACGGAGAGCCGAAGGGTGGCTCTGCAGGGGCAGCTCGGTCGGGGGAGGCACGAGGCCGCAGGGTGGCGCGTCCGCGAGAGTGTCGCGAGGGAGGCTCGGCCTCGGGGTATCTCGGCTGCAGGACGGCTCTGCCAAAGTGGCGCGGGGTGGCGCGGACAACCGAGGGGTGGCTCGGTCGGGGGCGCAGGCCACTTAGCCATAGAGCGGTGGTTTGGCCGCGGGGCGGCGGCCTGGCTACGGGGTGGCGGCGGCTCGACCGCGTGGCAGTGGCCTGGCCACGGGTGGCGCGGAGGCCGCGGGGTAGTGGTGGTCGCAGGTCAGCGTCGTTGCTTCATCGCCTTCATCGCAGTTGATGATGGTGTCGACCGCCATTCTTGTGCTCCACCATGGTTCGTAGTCATTCCTCCATCATGATCAACAAAAACCACAAGGTTTATGGAGAGGACGGTCCATGTTTGTTTGTCCCACACTGTCCGCGTTAGAGCGGTAGCAAGTGGCTCTAATTTATTCTTGAATTATGAAGAATTGTCAATAATGGAAAGAGAGAAGAATTCCAAACAACAACCCAAAAACTTCCCAAAAATAATCATAGATAAATTAAACCCCTGCCTCGTTTGATTTATTGTTGACATATAAGAGGAGGAAAAAACAAAACTCAGTTGAAGTCATCCCACATTGGAGGATGTCCCGAGGAAGAAGTCATGCATCGGCATTATTCGTTGGAGAGATTACTCAAAAGTCTCCAAATTTCTCCCATTTTCCAAGCTTTTTCCCTCAATTCCACCAAAATGAAAGGTAGCCCAACATAATATATTATATTATCTATTATTTAGTTTGTTGGCACAAAATTCAAATTGGATAAATTAATTAAATAGGTTTCCATAATAAATTTAAGGGAGTGGAACCATTTAAGTGAGGAAGTTTAAGAGGCTACCCCACACTTATGAGGGAGTTCAAGGGGTTTAAACCTTGGGCGGTCCCAACCACCATAACCTCTCATGAGAGGTTAGGCTTGGTGGTCCACACCTCCATAACCTCTCATGGGAGGTTTTAGTTCAGGTGGTCCCCATATAAGAAATATCCACATTGTTAATTCTAAAGAGAAATAAAATAAAAAGTTACACCATTTTATATTATTTTATTATTTCACGAATATGTGAAAAGCTAACTTCCACCCTCTACCTACTGCAGTCAAGGTGAAGGTATTCTTAAGAGAATACCGGCGCTTTGAGTTCAACGGTGCCCTCAGATTTCAATTCCGAGCACCGGTTGAAAAGTAAGAAAAACTCTCTCGTACGTTTACTAAACGTACCTGAAAAAAATGTTCAGAAATTCATTTGGGGCACACCGGGCCTCAGAATCACACTCCATCAATTTTCGCGAACTTGTAAAATTCTCATTTAATTAAAAAAAAAATACATGTAAATTCCATTTCTTTACATTCTCCCCACCTTAGGGCTCTATGTCCCTATAAGCCACATCACAAAACTAGTAAAACAAGTGGGGATTCTGAGCACACATCTGATCCTCCCGCTCCCACGTGCTCTCCTAGAGGTTCTTGTGCTACCAACAAACCCGCACCAGAGGTATCGACAGACCATGAAGGACCCACACTTTTCGATCCTCAATCTCAACTGGAACCTTTGTAAAAGTCACCCCATCATCGACGTCCAGCTCGCCATGGTCTATGATGTGAGAATGGTCATGCACGTATCTCTTCAACTGGGATACATGGAAGACGTCGTGAACTCGGTGCAATTGAGGTGGAAGAGCTAAGTGGTATGCCACCATGGAAACTCTGCTGAGGACCTAAAAAGGTCCAATGAATCTCGGACATAACTTTTCACCTTGGCTAAATCTCCGCAAACATCGTCGAGGTGAGACTCGTAAAAAGATGTGGTCTCCATCCTTGAACTCCAAAGGTCTCCGTCTCCTGTCGGAATACGACTTCTTCCTACTTTGTGCAGTCTTCATCCGCTTCTGGATGATCTGCACCTTCTCTATGGTAGCTTGTACCATCTCTGGTCCCACTAATGATGACTCCCTTGGGTCAGTCCAGCACAAAATTGATCAGTAAGGTCACCCGTACAACGCCTCAAAAGGTGTCATCCCAATGGTGGAGTGATAGCTGTTGTTGTATGCAAACCCCGCCAAAGTCAAGTGATCCTCCCAACTATTATGGAATTTGAGGACCCAAGCTTGCAGCATGTCCTCGAGGGTCTGAATGGTCCGCTCAGTCTGGCCATCCATCTGAGGATATAAGGCGGTGCTCAAATGAAGCTACATCTCAAAAGCCTCCTACAACCCCTTCCATAGCCGGGAAGGAAAACGTGCATCACAATTGGAGACAATTGTCGAGGGTAATCCATGTAGCCACACAATCTCCTGCAGATAGAGGCATCCTAATCTCTCTACTGAACCCTGCTCTCTGATTGGTAAGAAGTGGGCTGACTTGGTGAGTTGGTTGACGATCACCCAAATTGAGCCATGTCCCTAGGATGTATTTGGAAGTCCTATCATTAAGTCCATAAATATCTCATCCCACTTCCACTCTGGGACCTCTAAAGTCTGAACCAAGCCTACTATTACCAGATTCTCCATCTTCACTTGCTGACAAGTGAGACACTGAGAAACAAACTCTACTACTACTTTCTTCATTCTCGACCACCAGTGTTATCGTCAGAGATCTTGGTACGTCTTCGCGACTCCTGGATGTACCTCTAGAGGGTATGTGTGGAACTCCCTCATCACTTCCTCCTGATGCAACACTGGTATCATGGTACGTCCTCTGAAGAGGATGACGTGCTCCCCACCTTCAGAAACTTCATCAGGTGCATGTCCTATTGATATCTGAGCATGATATGTCTCAAAGTCAGTGTCCCCATGCTACGCCTCCCTGACTCACTAAAGAAGTGGGGGAGTGATTGTAAGAGACTGAAGGAAGGCTGTTCCATCCTGATCCACAATAGATATCTTCAAAGCGGCCAGCTACTCCATCAGCTCACCAAGCAGTTGTATACCAGATATCTGGATGAGTGAATATGCTACAACATTCCCCTTCCCAAGAGTATAGACAATCTCAAAGTCATAGACCTAGAGGAACTAAATCCAACATCATTATCTCAGGTTCAGGTCCTTCTAAGAGAAGATATTTCTGAGAATATTGTGATCAGAGTACACAATAAAGCGTTCGCCCATCAGATGGTGTCGCCATAACTTCAAGAATAAGACCATTGTTGCTAACTCTAGGTCATGGGTAGCATAGTTATTCTCATGTTTTCTCAGCTGTCGAGAAACATACGCAATCACTGCATGCTCCTACATCAGGACACTTCTGATCCCGATCCCTGATGCATCGTAGTAGACTATGTACCCTACGCCCTCCTCCGGAAGCCTCAAGATGGGGGCACTATTCACCCTCTGCCTTAGCTCCTAAAAACTCTGATGGCATCTCTCTAAACACATGAAGGGTTTACCCTTCTTCATCAATGATGAAAGAGGTGATGCAACTCTGGAGGAATCTGGAAAAAACCTCTGATATTATCCATCCAAACCTAGGAAACTTTGTACCTCCGTCACACTCCTAGGTGGCTCCCAAGCAAGAACCGCCTCAATCTTCACTGGATCCACTGTAACTCTAGCCTCTGATATGACATGTCCCGAAAAGTGAACCGCTCAAATCCAAAAATATCACTTAAAATGCTTACCATAAAGCTGGTTCTCTCAAAGTGTATCTAGTACTACCTGAAAATGATAGGCATGCTCATCCTCTATAGCCAAGTAGATCATAATGTCTTCAATGAAGACTACTACAAATAAATCAAGGTATGGATGAAAAATCATGTTCATGAGTCACATGAACACTGCTAAAGTGTTGGTTACACTGAATGGCATAACCAAGAACTCATAATGGTCATACGGACATTTGAAAGTCGTCTTATGCACATCCTTGTCTTGAAATCTGAGTTGGTGATAGCCTGATCTAAGGTCTATCTTTGAGAACCACCATGCTCCCTTCAGCTGATCAAAGAGGTCATCAATCCTCAGAAGTGGGTACTTGTTCTTCATGATCACCTATTTCAGGCATCGATAGTCAACACAAAGCCTCAAACTCCCATCCACCTTCTTGGCGAACAAAATCGAGGCTGCCCATGGAGAAACACTGGGCCGAATGAATTTCTTCCCCTACAAGTCCTCTAGTTGTACCAGCAACTCAGGCAGCTCTGTGGGAGCCATCCCATATGTTGGTGTAGATATCGGTGTCGTCCCAGGGTACAAGTCAATGTAAAAGTCATCCTATATGTGAGGAGGTAGACCTGTAACATCATCAGGGAAAACATCCACATACCAGTCCACCACTACTGGATAACTCATAATCTCCACATCAACCGCTATGAGGGTAAGGATAGCCAAATGATGAGTGATCGATTGCATCCTCATCCGAGTAAGTCCATCCTGCGCTGAAAAGGCTCCCTTATCACTGGGGAAGGTAAACCTAGTCTCATCCGTGCAGACACACTGCACTTTGTGCCTAATATAGTCTATCTGAGCATAGACTGCAGATAACCATCCCATACCCAAGATGACAACGTAAGGCCTCGATGCTACTACTATGAGATCCCAGTCAAAGCTCTCGCCTCCTATAGTAAGATCACACTGCCAGAACCAGTGCGTAATCATCAAATCTTCTCCCATAGGAGTCTCTAGCCATAAAGATTGAACCAACGACTCCTTCGGAATCTCTGAGCTCCAAACGAGGGTAGTGGTAATAAAAGAATGACCGGAACCTGTGTCTATCAGTACTACAGATATGGTTGAATAGACATATATCATACCTCAAATCATCTTTGGAGCACTGTGATCATAGGCCTCAACTACATGGAGCTGAGATCATCCATATCCTACTACTCCCTATGGTCGGGGTGGACCACCTGGTGGTGTTCGCTATTACATCTTGAATCATCACCCACCTCCAGGTGCACGGCCATCTCCTCTTCCAATTCCACCTTCTCCCTGCGGACCTCCTCATTTGAATATCTATCTCTTCCAAGGTGGTCCTTCAACCGTCTGCTAATCATCTGTATGATGGGTAAAACATTATCGAGCCATGGGATCATGCTCACCTCATGCATAACACTACCCACTCCTAGCATGACCGGTTCTGCCTCAGTTACCCCGCACAACCGGCTCTGAATCTTGATTTTGTCCACCTGTAGGTATGGTTCTCTTGGACCTCTGTGGAATCTTTCTACTACAAGCTAAATAAGACTCTGTTATGTGAAGTTTGGTGGAGGGTATCACTACTAGTGACTGCTCAGAAAGAAAACTCTCCACTAAGAGAGCTCTCTCTAACACCCCCGCCTGAGTCGGGCTGCTTAGTGAGATCATCAAAGCCTTGATCTCCCACCTGAGTCCCTGATCAAAGGTCCGGGCCATAAAGAATGGGTATCGCACCATATCTGTGGAGTAGCGTGAGAAGTCAGTGAACGTTGTTGAGTACTAAACTACAGTCATTTTTCCCTACTGCAAATGAAGTAGCTCCTGAATGTGTAGTGCGCGAAGAGTCGATGGGACAAACTCTGTCCGAAATAGGCTCTTGAAGTTTGCCTAGATAAGTGTCACCTCATTGTGAACTTGAATCATCAAGCTCCACCATCTGCCTTCTACTACCTATAGAAGGCTAGCGACAAGGATCTCCATGAGATCAGTTGGTGTCCCTACCAGTCTGAAGACTCTCACTACAGCCTCCAACCAATCCTCAGCCTCTTGTGGGACCGTTTATCCCCTAAACCTGGGTGACCTCTGGAGATGGAGCTCATGCAATGCACTCAAGCAGCATGCAATCTCTACTACTGGGGCTGGTGGAATCGGAGGCCCAATGGGTAATGGTACGATTGGTGCCTCTGCTAGTGCCTTTACTGGAAGAAGGCCCTGCACTGAGGCCTCGTCGCTCAGTGAGCTATCAGTCCGTGCTACTCTCGGAACCCTACCTGGCTGTCTGCGTGGAGGCATCCTAAAATGAAACAGGTGCACCATGGTAAAAAAAATTATACCTGGTGAGATGACTCAAAAGATCACAAAGAAAACTTTTGAAAACACACACGCAATTAGTGTTTTCGTTCACTGAGTCGGAAATCAGAAGTTAGGGTCCTCGTGTATGGATACGTCGACCATCGCCCCAACACTGGATTCCCAAAACTGATAACCACACTCACTACACTTAACTCTTTTTCTCTTAAAAAAAAGATCAGAGTCCTATTTTCTACGGTAGAACCATCTCCTCTGATACCAATTTTTCACGACCCGTCCCCCGGGGCTCGTGCCATGACTACCCCAAACCCACTTTCCATAGGCCAGGGGCGGGTGACTAGCACCAAAAGGCATATTCCCTATAACTTGGAATTCATTGCCTTTATAACCTGTAAACTCGCATGACCAATCACATAGCAAGATGCGAACCCAAGAAAACGGTATAACCAAAAGAGTGCTAAAAGTAAAAAGGGGTCTGAATACAAGCCTAACAGTAAAGGTAAAAGTACAACTGAAATACAATACAACTGAAGAAAGAGAAAGAGAGATACTAGATTATCCTCTGAGGTTCCTACCTAAAGGGTAGTTACTGAAGCCTCATTAGCACTCCACGTCTGTCTGTCTCCTCTACATACCATCACGTCGTATGGTCCACCACCAGGCACCATCCAGTCCTGGTATCCTCGGCCTCGATAAACATTGTCTGTCATCTGTACCAAACACAACAAGGTGCGGGCATAGCCCATGCAGGGTGAGTATAACGATACTTAGTAGGGACCCTGTGACCCTCAAGGTCTCACATAATCCACAAAGGATAAACCACCAAGGAAGGAAACCACTGATAACCCTACTTAGGTATATTCCCACACATATACCTAAGTTATCATGTAAACCCATCTCAATAATGAGGAAAAACAGGGTCCAACCCAAAATCCCAAAGATCAATTGTTCCATAGAGGAAGGAAAACCACAAAGTCAAGTACCAAATAGGTACGCCACACAGAAGAATACCACTAAGGTATTACCACAAAGGAAAGTATCACACAGGTAAAAACTCAGCTCATTCCAGGTATAACTTAAATACAGTAGTAGAGATGATTAGATCTAACTATTGAATCATTTTAATCTATAAAGAAGCTGACCCACACTGGATCTCTAGGAGCTGACCCACACAGGATCGCTAGGAGATGACCCACACAAGATCGCTAGGTGATGACCCACAGAGGATCACTAGGAGATGACCCACACAGGATCGCTAGGAGCAGACCCACACAGGATCGCTAGGTGCTCACCCACATAGGATCACAAGGTGCTGACCTACACAGGATCTCTCTAAGTGCTGACCCACACAATATCGTTCTACATTCTTCATGTCACAACCAGCTACTGGGTTCCCGCACTACATTCTCTTATCTCTGGGAGGATATTCTCCAAAAGATACTAGTCGATACTCCAACTAATAATAATTCCCATGTAGAAGTATCTCAAAATTCTGTCACGTCATAGGGGTCTCAACGCAACAGACAGTGCGTCAATCGGACGCCTGGTCTATGAGTTATTAGCCTTTTTGTCCTGAGGGCCTGGTTGGATTCGTGCTCGATCCAACCCGATTGATTCGCAACTTTATCCAAAACTCTAGTGGGGAATACAAAAGGGACTCCCTTACACCAAGGTTTCTGGATCCATTAATGGTTCTTCAAACGGACGTTCGGTGCCAAAGATATGGCTCAAAAGGCGTAAATGGGTCGAAGTGGGTCTGGGTCCGATATAACCCGATCAGACCGACCCGACCCAACCCGGCCTAGGTCGAACATGTCTAGGTCGACCCAGCCCGACCCACTGGGTCCGTCCTCGTAGGCCCCGAGGGTCGCGAGGCCGTATGGGGTTCCAGCAGGGCGGAGGCCGCAGGGCACCTAGGCCGCGGGGCAGCGGTCCGACCGTGGGGCGGCTCGGCCGAAGAGGCGCGGGGCGGCGCGGACAGCTATGGGGAGGCTCGGCTGGGGGCGGCACGAGACCCTAGGGTGGTTCGGCCATGAGGGCAGCTCATCCACGGGGCAGCTCGGCTGAAGCATTGTGGGGTGGCGCGGACAGCCATGGAGCATCTTGTCCAGGGGCGTAGGCCACTCGACCATGGGGTGGCGGTTCGACAGTTCAACGGTTCAGCCACGGGGTGGTGGCACGGCCACGGGGAGATGGCGGCTCAGTCGCAGGGCAGCATCCCGGCCATGGGTAGCGCGGAGGCCATGCGGAGGCGGTGACTACGGGGCAGCGCGGTTGCCCGGTTTCCTTCGTCACGACCGGCGGTGGTGTCGGTCGTCATTATCGTGCTCCACCGTGGTTTGTAGTTGTTCCTCCATAGTGATCAATAAAAACCACTAGGTTTGCGAAGAGGATGGGCCATGTTTGTTTGACCCGCACTCTCCGCATTGGAGTGGTAGAAAGTGCTTATAATTCCCTCTTGAATTATGATGAATTATCAAGAACGGAAAGAGAGAAGAATTCCAAAAAACCACCCAACAACTTCCCAAAAATAATTATACACAAATTAAACCCCTACCTCATTTGATTTCTTATTGATGTCCAAGAGGAGAAAGAACGGACGTCGGCTGAAGATGTCCCACATTGGAGGATGTCCCGAGGAAGAAGTCGTGAGCCGGCGTTCTTTTTTGGAGAGCTTTCTCGCAAGTCTCCAAAGTTCTCCACTTTTCCAAGCCTTTTCCCTCAATTCCACCAAAATAAAAGGTAGACCAACATAATAGATTATGTTATCTATTATTTAGTTTGTTGGCACAAAATTCAAATTTTTTAAATTAATTAACTAGGTTGGCATAATAAATTTAAGGGGGTGGCACCATTTAAGTGGGGAAGTTTAAGAGGACCCCATATCTATGAGGGAGTTCAAGGAGTTTAAACATAGGGTGGTACCCACCACCATAACCTCTCATGGAAGGTTAGGCTCAGTGGTCCCCAACTCCATAACCTCTCATGGGAGGTTTTAGTTCAGGTGGTCTCCACCTATGAAATATCCATAGGGAATTCCAAATAGAAATAAAATAAAAAGTTACACCATTTTATTTTATTTTATTCTCTCACGAATATGTGAAAATCTAACTTCCACCCTCAACCTACTGTAGTCAAGGTGAATGTCTCCTTAAGTGAATATCGGTGATGTGAGTTCAACAGTTCTCTTGAATTTTAATTCTGAGCACCGGTTCAAAATTTATAAAAACCCGCTCGTACATTTACTGAACGTACATGAAAAAAATGTTCAGAAATTCATTCCAGGCACACCGGGCCTCAGAATCACACGCCGTCAATTTTCGATGACTTGTAAAATTCCCATTTAATTAAAAAAGAAAATTTTCATGGAAATTCTAGGTCTTTATATAGAGTTTGAAACTTATTTCTTATATTTAAAAAAATCTTAGGAAGTTTCATATTTTTGCAGGGATTTTCAAACTCTATAATTTGATAATTCAAGATTTGGTAGGTCTCTAACTAACCCTTTCCAAGTTATCTTTATAAGTGACTAAATATTGAAATGGCCTTCTCTCCAATGCCAAAGCAATGGTTCTTTACTAATTTCACATAAGAAAGATATACTGTTAGAATATAAACAATTTAAATCGATAGAAAAAATATTATCATTTCTCAAAGAAGTAAAAATTAAATCATTTTTATTATTAAAATCATGATATGAATTGTTGTTAAATTTCAAAAAAACCCATCATAACACAATTGGGATATGATAAGTATATTATATTTTAAACCATCTATATATAAAACTTTGGAAATTAATATTGAATTAGAATTACTAATTTGGCCAAGGACGATGATTTTCACTTTTCATTATCACCAAAAGTGACTTATCCACCATCAACATCAATCAATCTCTTGAAGTTTTAATACTCACTAGTCATATGTCTAGAACATCCACTATCCAGATACCATATGGTTTTACTGGAGGTTTTCAAATAGCTTTCCCAAAACACAAAATTTATGCCAAAAATGATTTGCGTACCCAAATTCTCTTGGGTCCAGATATGTTAGTAAAAAGAGATTTTGGTATCCATATTTTTCAAAGAGGTGTATTATAAACAGATTGATTACTTCTTTAAATAAAAAAAATTTTAGGTCTAGTTGAGTAGTTATTTTAGGTATATGAAATTTCAGAACTAGAACTTGATTTAAATCTAGTTTTTGTAATTTTTATTTGTCCTAGATGGTAACCTATGTCGGTTGTATACATGGGAGAAACCTTTCTTCCCTGTATTCGTGTTAATGTTTTCTTACCATTGTTAAATTTTTCTATATCTTTTTAACTATTCATTTGAAAATTTAAATTCATTTTTTTATTTCAAAAGTTGATCATTTTTATCTTTTTCAATAGCAATATTATTTTTAACATTTACTGTTAAAGCATGATATTTTATAAGAGACTTATATTCATCTTTTAGTTCATGAAAAGTGTCTTCGAGTATTTTATAGTAATCAAACAAAACTTTGTTATTCATTTTTTCCTCATTATTATTATTTTCTTCATTTTTTGACTTGTATGAAGCATCAGTAGGAGACCCAAGAATAGCATTTTTTTACCTATGATATGCTTTCTATAAAGCACATGTTGGATCTATTAGAATTATCTTCTTAATTAGTGTTTGAGTCACTTGAATTGTCTTTGGAGGCACTTCATGTGGATTTCATGTCCTTTTTGTATCTTTTATCCTTATCCACATACTTCTTCATATATTTTACTTTTGTAAATACATCTTTATTATGAACATTCATCATACATTCAAAAAATGTAACTTAATATTGAGTATCATCCTTTTTCCAATCCTTTTATTCACATTCATTATTTTCAAAATCTCATATCAAATTTGAATTTTTGAAGAATTTATTTTTTCTTGTATAATTTATTAAATCGTCTAGTCATGTGTACCATTTATTCATCATTGTTATAAATAAATCCTTAATCATTGGAATCCTTTGTTTTTACATTTTTTTGTCAAGAGTAGTAGATTTTATGGCTATTGATTTTATTTTTTGTTTATCTTCATCAATTACCTTTTTGAATTTAAGTTCCTCTTCATACAACATCTGTTTTCCTATCAATTCCTTGACATGAAGTTCAATTACATCACATGATTCTCTGATTGACACAGATGTTCATCTCTATCTATCGGGTAAGCATCTAAACAATATCATTACTTGATCTTTGTCTGTCACTTTCTTTCCATGTGAGTGTATAATATTTACTATTTCATTGAACCTGATATACATATCATAAATAGTTTCATCAAATTAAATTTTAAAAGTATCATACTTGATTTTATATGTTTTCAATCTCATTTCCTTAATATTTTATATTCCTTCATGTGAGATAGATAAGGTACCCCATATTTCAGAATCATATTTGTAAGTATATTTTCTATTGAATAAATCATCTCCCAAATCATAGAACAAAGCATTCATATCTTTACAATTATTATTGTAAGTACTTTTTGTAGCACTAATCAAACCCCTTCCCAGAGTTTATGGTATTTCATATTCATCTTCTATTATAGTCCATGTATTAAAACCTATAATTTTCAAGTGTATTTCTCATTTTTATTTTCTATTGAGAATACTTATTTCCATTAAAATAAAGAGGTATATTGTATAAGACCGTTATTTTATATTATCCATAAAGAACTAAAAGTTAGAAATAACATCAATTTGATATCTTTATAACAAAACTAAAACCATAGTTAAAATGGTAAATTTAAATAATCCTTTGATACCAAATGTTGGTCGGAGAGAGTAACTCAATTGGGAATGAATTGAGTTCCCAATAAAAATTTCTATAAATAAAATTTCCAAATAATAAAAAAAAACATATTGATATAAGATCTATACTTTAAAAATATTTCTTTAAGTGTGATTAGGTATCATTGAAAATATTGTTTAGAAATACATTAACTTTTGAGATCAATTTACTTAGACAGAAACATATATAAACACTAGTTAGGATTAATTATCAAAGAAACTATTTTTTTTAATGAATTTTTATATTGAATTTGAAATAAAAATAAAACAAATAACACAGTGACAAAGTTGAATAAACAAGATGTTCAAAATCATGGTGAGGCCTAATCCCCTCCACTTGGAAATCACCTGCTTCCAAGAATATTATAAACGTAATCAAAAAAATCCAAAACCTAGATTATTTATATAGTCAACAACAATAATATTTTGAGTCTAAAAATCATCTTCCATAGTTATACATGGGATGAAAGAAAATAATAGGTCACACTGGGACCACTTCCACAAACACAGTGTGAAAAAGATTGAGGAAGGAGAGAATAACATGTATTCTACTAGAATGTGAATGAGATAGTGTGTGTTGGATAATAGGAAAACAACACGCTAATCAAAAGTAAAATAGACGGAATATAGATAAAGATCTTATTCTAGTGTGTTATATAGGTTTTTAATCCTCACATCACTATGGGTGAGGAGTCTATACTTTTTTCTAAAATATTGAGGCAAAATATAGGATAGTAGAAATATAAAAAAATGATATAGTTGATCTATTTCTGTTGTCTCAATCAATCTTGGTAATGGGTTTGGTGCTTTTGTGTCATTGATCTTCATTAATTTTATAACACGCTTTTCTTGGTCATTTGTATTCATTGTGTAAGAAAAGAATACATGTACTAAGAGAGAGATCCTTCGCAGATAAATAACAGCACGAGATCCACTTTCCTCAGATCATATTTTACTATGTCTAAAATACTTGGTAAAACCATCAAGAAATATATATTTTTTTTCAATCATTCACACCAAAGATCTCAGACAAAAATAGTAACAAGAGTGCTGGTGGTGACTCAGAATCTAGCGGCAGCCCACCCTGGCAGTAACAATGACTCGTCTCTAGCGGTATCTCATCCTAGAAAAAACTATGACTCGACTCCGGTGGTAGCGGTGACTTATTATACAACATGTGAGACATTAGTAATAAATGAATCATGGTTTGCGATCATTCAAATAAGATATGTCAAACACACTCTATCCAAGGAGGTGCCAACATTTATATTTATATTTATATATATTTATTATATATATAATTATATATATATAATCATATAAATATATAAATATTTTTTAAAAATATTTATATAATTATAAATAATTAATTATGTCTTTTATTAATTATAAAATTATAATAAATAAATTTAAATAACTATTTTTTTAAAAATGTTAGGGATAAAGCACCTTTTCTTGAAAATAAAAATAATATAATATAATAAAGAAAGGATGGGGTCATAAAAAGCATCACTACCCTCTTCCAGAATAGTCAAGAAAAAGTTTGCTTCTAAAATTTATTCCAGCATTGCGCTCTTCCTCTCATAATTCTCTCCAATTAATTCCTCAACCACATCTGCAAAAACAACCCTGTAATAATTCTCTTATAATTTTTATACCAAATGGAGTAGACTTTCAATGTTTGTGTATTATGAATTAGGATCCTATGATTGAATTTATTTCATTATAGAAACCTAATCATCCTGTCAACGTCCTCATCCACAACATTTTGGATCACAGCCCCATTTCCACGAATTGACTTATTACATGGTCCCTTTGTTTTTTTCTTCTTCTAATTCACAGTTTCCATTATCCAATGGGTTCAACCCCCTAAGAATTAAGGTTTCACTGTAAAACATTGAATTTATTATAGGAGAAACAACATTTGAAATCACATTCGGCTCCCCTATTGTCATCTCCATAATATAATCCTTTACTATCAATGTCTATGTTTTATATGCCTGAACCTCATCATCATTATCATGAATCACAGTATTCAGAACTCCAAAATAGTTGTGTAGTCACATGTGCCATTCCATTGGTCACATTTCTTATTGGAGGAGATAAAAGAAACTTCTTAGAGCAACCATCATCATGTAAATTCACCACTCTCTTATCTAATTCATTCTCCCCTTCTAGAGCTTGTGTCATATCATGTTGTACCTCAATTGTACTCTATTATATTCCAAATCATCATCTTTATCATAATTATCTATTTAGGGATGAAATTGGGACATCCCAAAATATTTGGGGGTGCTATTTTCCTCTAATTGTTCATGCTCGGTATAAGGAATAGAAATAGCATGCTCCTCATTCAAATCACCTTAGCCAGCCAAGTCACTTGAAGCATCCCGCCAAGTGTCTTTATATAAGAATGGATTTTCAAACTCTATAGTCATATTCATTGCTAGTGAATCCATATCTGAATCAATAGGGACCATAATATCATAGGGACCCCCTCTAATTTTGTTCTCAGCTTGTCTAGCAAAGTCAGCTTTCTTCCTGCCAAAGTGAGGGGACTCTGAGGATAAACCAGGGTACTCCATCCTCTATGAGGCTGAAAATTGCTTTTTTTGTAATGGGGGACCATTCTTGAAGCACATTACAAATTCATCTTACCCTTTTGTCTTTTGAAAATGACAATTGTATGCTAAATCCTTAATTGTATATCTGTTCGTGCTTGAGCTTCATTCTCACCATCAGTTTGAACATCCATAACTTCAAAATCCACAGATCCATGGACAAGAAATTCTCTAAAAGAATGTTGCACCCCCACTAATTATAAATATATTTAATGATATAAATATACTTTTAACTATAAATATATAATTATAAATATATTTACAAATATATGTATTTACAAAAAAAATTACTATATTTTTTAAAATATATATTAATAATTATAAATAAATAAATATAATTTTTTTAAAGTATTTATATCATTATAAATTATTAAATAATTATTTAAATAATTATAAAATTATAATAATTATATTAAAATAATCAATATATTTGATATATTTATTAATTATATGTATATATTTATATAAATATATATAATGAAATAAAAACATTTATAAACATATAAAAATAGTCATAAATATATTTCAAAATATATATATTTATAATTATAATTATAAATCATTTATCAATGCTAAATTATTTGTGCTAATAAATATACCTTTTATCGGTGCTTATTTTGCACTGAAAAATATATATATTTACAAGTACTAAATAATCACTCATGAAAGGTATCTTTATCAGTGCTAAAATTTTAGTGCTCACAAATATAGATTTTATAAGCTGAAAAGAATCACGGATAAAGATACCTTATATCAATGCTTATTATTTTAGTGATGATAAAATATATCTTTAGCAGTTCTTTTTTTGATGTGTTGATAAAATCATCCCTAGTCTTTTAAAAAACCCAAAATTTACCAATATTAGTCATAAATCTTGTGATTTTGCTGAAATCCATTGTTTCTAGTGCTCCCCCATGACATTCTCTTAGATGAATCAACCCTCACATCTAAGGTATGTTATTTTTTTCTCCTCCACTCTCAGTGCTTGATTATTTGGGTTCTGTGAAAGTCCACTACTGTCAATGATCAAACTTCAAGTTTAACAAGACTATTGCAATAGGACAGGGTTCCATACTTGGTAATTTTATGATAGTAATCATATATTTATACATCTATGATCTTCATCCTTCACTTCTGATTTTGGATCAAATTTGGATAGTTCAGGTTACCTTTTCTTCTCCATTTCCTTTTATTTTTTTCCCTATAATTTTCACTCGCTCCCTCATTATACACACACCTAGATAAAAACTTGGGGGTTCTGAATTCTTATTTTTCTTATGGATTTTATTTTTAGGGTAGTGATATTCCTTTGGGGTCCTCCTCTCACTATTCTTGAGGGTTTCTTCGTCTGATCTTGGTCAAAGTTATTTTTATCCATAATTGAATTCTTAATTTCAGAACAACTAATTTCCTGATACTTATATTGGAGTTTTAGTTATTTAATAATAATATTAATTATACTCATTTAGTTTTTAGGGAAGAAATTAGATTTTGAGTTTGTTTTCATAGATACCAATGGGTTTTCATTTCTTTAAAGAATTGTTTAAATACAGTTTAATCTTAATAACTTTTCAAATTACCCAATTGGACCTTTAAAATAAAATTTGAAATTTAAAATAATGTATTCCGCTTGGATATTATTTTGATAATGATTTTTCTTGAAATTTATAGTGATTCTTGAAATAAAATTTAATTATAAAAAATTTTCAGGATATATTTTAAATAAAACGTGTTGTTAATAAATGTTTAGATCTAATTTGGGTTAGGGGATAAATTTAGGAATTAAGTATTGAGATTTTAGAGTTCTTATGATATGTAAACACAGGGCATGTTTGTAAATTTTAAGGATTAATTTTAAAATACTATGTTTTCAAATGATCTATTCAGGGTGATGCTTAAAAAGACTTTCTAAGAGAATCTTGCATGCATTATTTTTCTCAAAGGATTTTTTTAATTGTTTTTAAAAAACATGACTCATACTCTTTTTAAAAATAGTTTTCAATTTCATAAATATTGGTAAAACCATAATGATATGGATTCTCAAATAAATTTAATGGCATTTAAATTCTTGGATTTGTGACTTCTTGTGTGATATTTGATGAAATAGGTTTTTGATAAATGAACAATACCTTGAATAAATTTTAAAAGAAGTTCATGGGAATCATGGTATTTAGGGGGGTAATCTAGGGAAATCTTGTTAGGAATGTTTAGATCTACCTAATAATGGAATATATAATGAAAACACTGACTAAACATTTTTGAGGTAGGGAGATACTTGTAGCGGTGAAATCCCACCCCCTAGGCTCGTATCCATATGGTGATTTTCACACTAGGTATCCATGATCATAGAGAGTGTGAGTATCCTTGAGACTTGACCAAACATATGTGATTAATTCTTTTCCATGGTGCTAGGATTTAAATTGAAATCTACACCTCTCCTCTAAAGAATGTTTTCTCCATGCCATCATTATAATTTTTTTAATAATAATTATTTTCATTAAACTCTATAAAATGATATTGATGTCATTTGTTTACTAAAATGAGCATAGTTGGTTTATTTTATTAAAAATGTATTCAGAATTTTTTGTTATTAATTTCCAAAAAAATAGTTAAAAATCATATTTTAAATTATTAAAATTCAAAAAATATTGAAAATGGATCATCGGTAAAAGGTTTTTCTTATGGAAAGGTGGGTGGTATCCTACATGGTATTTTTATGCTCCTACCTAGTTTATATTTCAGTTTTGAAAAGGGGAACTTTGTTTTAAAGGTTAAAGTGGGTTTTGAAATGAAAAAAATGAGGTTTCCCTTAAAATGTAATAAAATGTATTCATTGTTTTGAAACTCATGAAGTGATTTCAATGTGAAATTATAAAGTTTTAAACATTTTAATGTGTACAAAGTTCCGTGGAAATGGTTTTAAACTTTAAATATTTTATTGATGGTTTTTCAATATAATTTTAAAATTTTCACTTGATGATAATGGGAGTTTATAAAAAATATGGTTCATATCCTATTATGTGTTTTTTTAAATGGTTGATTATCATGTGTAATTTTATAAAACTAATTAAAAGTTAGGTTTTAAAAATTCCAAAAGCATCCTTTTGAATTTTGAAAGTTATTTTTTGATAATATTTGGTAATTTTAATTAAGATGTTCTAATTTAAGAAGTTCTTGTCTCTTTAAAATGGTTTTTTAAAGAGGTTGGTTTGAATACAGACTTCGAAAACAAATAGGTTTGGTGTTAAAAAATGAGTGATTAATTTCATAAATGGGCCTAAAAAATGTGTTTGAAATAAGGTGTTTTATTGTAATTTGTTTATATATATGGACAAGTTTTGGTTGAGGGTCGGTATATGCCATTGTTTTTTGATTTTTTTTGTGGTGTAACTTTTATTGGTGGTGTGTTTTGATTATATGGCCATTGTGAAAATCAGTTTTATGAATGTTAAGAAATGGATTTTTATATAAAAAAATGTGTTTGATTCAAATGATTCCTTGTGATTTTTTTTTAAAAAAAATTCTCAGGTATCTCTCACTTAACCCAAGTATAGACTATACAGTTCTTGTTGATTCATGGTTCTATTTTATTCTTTCCGAATATTTTTTTTCTATTTTTCTCTTCCTCAATCCCTCTTAGTTGTTTTGTTTGAGATTTTAACCCTTTTAGGTCTTTTGTTCTAGTGTTATTTCTATGTTTTCTTAGTCATGGTACCTTTGGGGTGTCTTTAGGTTATTAATGATAGATTTCAATATATATTTCGTAATTCAAGAATATTTAACTAGATAATTTTGAAAACCAATCTGTGAAATCACGTTTAAGCCTTTCTATTCTTTGTTGAGTTTTTCTATTTTTAGTTTTTTGGAATAGATTAGCCATTTTAAGAATAATTGATGTTTTATTTTGAATATAATATGGTGGGTAGTTCACCATATCTAATCTAAATTTGAGTCTCTTTGTGGCCTAGTTTAAACCCATTCGAACACCTATTTTTAAGATAGATATTGTTCTTATCCATGGTAGTTTAAAAGTTATTTATGATATTAAATGATTTTGGGGGTTTATTTAGATTGATTTTTGTCATGGTGTTCCTCAGTTTTAATCTTGAGACATATTTGAAAAATTCATGCCTCATCCATTCCAACGATTCTCTTGGTGGTCTGGTTTGAAACCAAAGAGTTATTATTGATGTTTTTTGCTCAAAACTGATCACCCATCTCTTCTTGACATTCACCTATGTCACTTGAAATACTCTAAGAAGTTATCATCCCATAATAGGTATGAGTGTTAATATTCGATGAATTTAGAGGATAAAACCTACCACTAGCTGAGTAATTATTTTCATTAATTCAATTACCCATTTCTTTCAAAGCTTAATGAAGTTATTTGAAACAAGAATTTGTCAGGTTCCCCTTAATAGAATTTTCTATAACATTCACCTTTTATTATAAATATATCATGTGTATTTGTTTATTATTTATATAAAATGAATATTTTACAAACCTAATAGGATGGATATGAATTGAAAATGGATGCACGCTAATCATATGTCAAAAGAGTTTGAATATAGAGTTAAATAGTTCATAAAGTTTTCAATGGAGCATGCATATGACCCTTCTTAAATCCTTTGTCCTTATTTATGTTGTTGTTATTCAATAATAATTAGTTGAGAAGAGTTAGAAGAACATTTTAATTGTCTTGGAATAGATGATAGCTATAAAGTTTGGACTAAAATTGTTAAAAACTAAACATGCACAATGATTTTGAAGATACCACGGGTTATGGACTGTTAGATATAAATACTAGTTTAATGATAATGGAGATCATATGGAAGAAATGATAATGGATTTTGATGATGACCTTTGTGATTTTACAAATTTATTTCATAAGTTAAATAGTTATGCTAATAGACCATTTTATACTGGTTGTAATAAATATACATGATTGTTAGATGTATTTGAGTTATATAATTTGAAATTTGGAAATGGATATAGCGACACTATATTTTCATAAAATATTGTTCTCCTAAATGATATGATAAGAGAAGAGAATGAACTTCCTTGTTGAATATATGATTCTAAATAAATGCTACATTCAATGGGAATGATCTCAAAAAAATACATGCATTAAAATGATTTCATATTGTTTTTTAAAAACCATTAATCACTTATAAAATACCCTTAGTGTGGCACGGATCAATACAAGAAAGATGAATCAAGTTGTTATATTGGTGTATGGAAATTTCCTATAATTCTATGGTTTAGAAGAATATATGGATATTTGGAAACTATGAGAAAATTGAAATTAGTACATGAGCCTTAGCCCAATTGGAAAAGACTCTATAAGTGCATCCGGGAGACCCGGGATCAAATCCAGGCGGAGACATTATTTCTGGGTACTGTAGTAGTACTGTAGTAGTACTGTAGCAGGTACTGTAGTGGGAACTGTGCAGTACTGTAGTAGGTACTGTAGCGGGAACAATTGTAGGTACTGTTTGGCACTATAGCAGCTGAAAATATGCCCCTGTTTGGGCCTTCGGGCCACTGATTTGGACCCCAAGTCCTTTAAGGCCTTCGGACCACCCAGGCCTTCGAGTCAGTAAGGCCTTTCGGTCACCTCAAGGCCTTTGGTCCACCTTATGTGGAGATGAAAACCAGACAACCTATGAGGAACAATCTCTACAAAGATGATGAGCAAGGAGCATTCACCACAGCAAAAGCTAAACGGGTTGCAAGAATGAGAGGGTATGGCACCTGCCATCGGGAGAATCCAGTGAATGCACGGGAATTCCTAGTCGAACATCCAAGCGAAGTTTGAGAGATAATTTTAATGATGAAGATGCTGGGGAAGAGCAATTCTAAGTAGTTAGTATGTGTTATAAGTAATGTTCGAAGCCTACAGGCAAATGAATCCCTCTAAGGCCTACGGGCCATGTAATACTTACACCTATGGTCCTTGTAAGGGTTCCACCTCACCCCTTGAAAGGTGGATTATCAAAAAAAAACTAAAAAATGAAGGCCTTTGGGCCATTGGTTGGATGGATGAGAAAATTGAAATTACAGGCAGATACAATAATTGAAGATGGGAAACTACGTCATCCAGCCGACTCTCCTTAGTGGAAGAAAATTGATTATGAGTATCTTGAATTTGTAAATGAATTGGGAAAATTTTGTCTTTTATTATCAATAGATGGAATAAATCCTTTTGGTTTATAGAGTTGTACTCATATTACCAGAC
Source organism: Viscum album (assembly GCA_963277665.1). Taxonomy (NCBI): domain Eukaryota; kingdom Viridiplantae; phylum Streptophyta; class Magnoliopsida; order Santalales; family Viscaceae; genus Viscum; species Viscum album. The sequence goes on from OY728130.1 coordinate 182,684,679, forward strand.
CATTCGTGAGGGAAAATTATAAACCACCTCTATGGTTATGCATGAAGCACAAATACACTATATTGTATATACTTTTATATAGAACAAAACAACATGGTAATGATATATATTTCTACTTGGATCAATTAATCAAAGATACGAAATTAAGGTAGAATACATCTCTTAAAACGTGTGATGCTAATAGAAGTGAATAATTTAAATTGGGGGCCATGTTTTATGGTATGATAAATTACGTTCCTACTCACTATGGTAGAAAATGTTTTTACACTGGTTATTTTTTATTTTTTACATTTGGTTTTGGCCAACGTTATTACAGGAGACATTATATATATTGTTTTTTATAGTGGTTATTTTAAAAATTGATGTAAAAACCAAAAATCTGAAGCGTTTTTCATGTCGGTCCATCAAAATCCGATGTGGAAAATGCTTCGGAGTCATGATTTATTATGTCGATTTTTAAATAACTGACATGGTATATACTTTTTCACGTCTGTTATATAATAACTGATGTAATAAATTGCACCTCTGAAGATTTTATCATGTCAGATATTTTCTTAACCGATGTGATAAACCAGCCTACCAAGCGTTTTTCACACCCTTGGAAATCCCCCACCACTATAGACACCCCCCACACCCTTGGACCCCCTGGACAGTCCAACCACCCTCCTAGAACCACCCCACCCACTAACTCCCACGGGCATCCCTCCCACCCTCCTAGACACCCTCCCACCCTAATGGACACCCTGGACACCCCCCACCCATTTGGACAGCCCTAAAACACCCCTGGAAACCCCCCACCCACTGGACACCCACCCACACCCCTGGCCACCCCCTGTATAGCTCCCCAACCCTCCTAGACATCCACCCACCCTCGGGATAGCCTGCACATCCTCCTGGACACCCCCACTCCCATAGACACCCCCCACCCCACTAGACAACCCTCCCACACCCTTGAACCCCCCCCCCCCCACCCCACCCTCCCAGAGAGATTCCCACTCCCCTGGACATCCCTCCCACCCTCATGAACACACTCCCACCCTAATGAACACCCTAGACACCCCCACCCCACAGGACATCCCTCCCACGCCCCTAGAACCCCCCCCCCCCCCCCACCCTTGGAGACACCCTTGACAGCCCCCACTCACCCTCCTGGACATCCCCCCACACCCCTGGACAGCCCTACCACCCTCCTGGATACCCTACCACACCCATGGACAACCTAGACACCCCCACCCCAATGGATAGCCCTCTCACACCCCTGGAACACCCCACCCTCCCCCCACCCCACCCTCTAGACACCACCACACCCCTGGACACCCCCTAGACAGCCCCCCCCCCCCCCCCCCACCCTCTTAGAAAGCCCCACACTCCCATGGACAGCCCTCCCACTATCTTGGACTCCCTCCCACCCCATGGAAGCCCTAGAGACCCCCCCCCCCCAAACCCCACTAAACATCTCCCACACCCCTAGACACCACCAAGACATCCCCCACCCTCCTGGACAGCCCCCCACTCCCCTGGACATCCCTCCCACCCTCATGTACACCCGACCACCCCCATGGATACTTTAGACACCCCCAACCCATTTGAAAACCCTCCTGCACACCTGAACAACCCCCCACCCCCCCACACACACACACAAACACACCCTTGGATACCCCCTGTGCAGCCTCCCACCCTCTTAGACATCCCCTCACTCCCTTAGAGAGCCCTCCCACACTCCTGGACACCCTCCCACCACCACAAACACCCTGGACACCCCCCACCCACTATAAATCCCTCCCACGCCCCTAGAACCCCCCCCCCCCACCACCACCCACCCACCCACCCCACTGGCCACCCCCCCCCCCCCCCCACACACACACACACACCCCTAGACACCCACTGAATAGCCCCCCCCCCCCCACCCACCACCACCACCACCACCATCCTGGACATCCCATCACCCCCTGGACAGCCCTCCCACCCTCATAGACACCCTCCCACCCCCATGGACATCATAGACACCCCCCACCCCACTAGTAAGACCTCCCACACCCCTGGAAACTAGCCACTCGACTCGTCACCACCCCACACCCATGGATATCCCCCTCACCCTCCTGGAAAACCCCCCACTCCCTTGGACAACACGCCCACCCTCTTAAACACCCCCCACCCCCATGGACACCCTGGAAACCCCCTCCCCCCACTAGACACCCCCACACCCCTGGATACCCCCTGAATAGCCCCCATCACTCCCTAGATAGCCACACTCCCTTGGATAGTCCTCTCACACTCCTGGACACCCTCCCACCCCAATGGACACCCTGGACAATCCCACCCCACTGTACAACCCTCCCACACCCCTGGAACCCCCCACCCCACCCTACCCCACCCCACCCCACCCCTCTAGACACCCCCCCCCCCCCCCCCCCACACACACACACACATGGACCCCCCCACCCCACCCACCCACCCACCCTCCTGGATAGACCCTCACCCACTGGACAACCCTCCCACCCTCCTCGACACCCTCCAATCCCCATGGTCACCTCAGACACCCCCCCACCCTACTAGACATCCCTCCCACACCAATGACCCCCCCCCCACTAGACATCCCCCACCCCCACATCCCTGGATAACCCCCCCCCACCCTCCTAGACAACCCTCACTCTCCTGGATAGCCCTCCCACCCTCCTGGAAAGCCTCTCACCCCCACATACACCCTGAACACCCCCCCCCCACTCGATATCCCTCCCACACCCCTGGAAACCCCCCACCCCACCGGACACCCCCCCCCCCTACACACACACACACACCCCTAGACACCGCCTGGACAGCGCCACCCTCCTGGACAACCCCTCACCCCCTTAGACAGCCCTCCCACACTGCTGGACACCCTCCCACCAAAATAAACCCCTTGGACACCCCCACCCCACTAGACATCCCACCCACACCCCTGGAAACCCCCCCCCCCCCCACCCCACCCCACTAAACACCCCCCCCCCCACCCCTGGACACCCCCTAGACAGCACCCCCCCCCCCACCCACCCTTCTAGATATCCCCTCACCCCCTGGACAGCTCTCCCACCCTCCTAAACACCCCCCCCCCCCCACCCCCATGGAAATCTAAGACACCCCCACCCCACTAGACAACCCTCCCACACCCCTGGAAACCCCTCATCCCAATGGAGACCCCCACACCCCTAGATACCCCTTGGACACCCCCCCCCCCCACTACCCACCCACTTGGACAACCCACACTCCACTAGACAACCCTCCCACCCTCCTGGACACCCTCCCACCCCCATGGACACCTGGGACACCCCACTGAAAAACCCTCCCACACCCTAGGAACCCCCCCCCCCACTGTACACTCACCCACACCCCTAGACAACCCCTGGACACCCCCCCCCCCCCCCACCCTCCTGGACATCCCCTAACCCCCTTAGACATCCCTCCCACCCTTATGGACACCCTCTAACCCCCATGGACACCCTAGACACCCCTACCCCACTATACATCCCTCCCACAACCCTGACCCCCCCCCCCCCCCCACACCCACCTCCTAGACAGCCCCTCTCTCCCCTGGACAGCCCTCCCACCCTCCAAGACACCCTCCCACCCCAATGGACACCCTGGACACCCCCTCCCCCACCACACCCCACTGAACAACACTCACATACCCCTAGAACCCCCCCCCCCCCAATGGACACCCCCCACACCCCTGCGTATCCCCTGGACACCCCCCCCCCCCCGGCACCACCACGACCATCCTGGATAACCCCCCACTCCCCTGGAAAGCCCTCCCAACCTCCTGGACACCATCCCACCCCCATGGACACCCTTGACACCCCCACCCCACTGAACATCCCTCCCACACCCCTGGAAATCCTCCCACCCCACTTGACACCCCCTAGAAACCCCCCCCCCCCCTCCAGACCAGAATCCATACTAGAAAAACCATCAGAACTAGAAAAAAACAAGAAGTAGAGAAAAATTAAACAATCACATATACAACATTCAAAACTTACAATGTAAACTAAAAAACCTAAATCCAAACTAAATGACTACCAAATATACAATTATAATGACAATATTCAAAATTACATTTTACACTACAAACAAACTAAAATCCAATCAAACCTGTAAAATAATTTGACCATTTCACTTGTAAGTGTTTGAAATCATGAGCACTATATGGTTGAGGGTCATCAAATATCTACAAAGAAAAAGGATAGTAGTTAACATGTATAATAAATAAATCAAATGAAATATTATGGAAAAGTTTAAAAGGAAATCTTACTAGGTCAAAGTTCACAATTGTTCCCATTGTAATTATTTCATGCATAAATATTAACATATAATATTTTCATTCGATGATTCCTTGTTGTTCATGAAAATTATATTTAAATGAGTGTAAATTCAAAATATTATTTTTATGTAATACATCAAAAATACAAATTAAAAATGGATATTTACCTTTACTTTTTCAAATTTGATCTTCGCACTCCTTTTCTATGTGTTTTTTTGAAAGTAGACCCATCCTCTGTTATAAAATAATATGAAGGGGATAGATATAAAATTCATTATAATATATACAACTATTATGAAATTGAAACTTACTTTTCCAACATATTCTTAAAACTTTCCCTTACATCTCTATGGAAAGAGCATATCCAATAAAGTGTTTTCTCCATTGGTAAAAAACACATAACATCCAATGATCACTGATAAAAGAAAATTTATGGTTATTGGTTTTTTATGTTAATAGATAATGAACTCTTTTCTAGAGATATGTTTCATACCTCTAACAAAAAGGCATCATCCAACATTGTGTAATTATATTCTGTTCAAATCTTTCAGCAATATAAAGCATTATTTGTTCCTCATCCAATGCATGTTCTTTAGGGGAAATAAAATGAGGTTACATGAATCCATATACATATATCTATTCTTCTCACACGTCTTATAAAGATAATAAAAAATTTAAATAATTATATATTTTTAATAAATATAAAACAGGGAAAAGGTGTTAATACTTACATGGAAATATTTTCACCACATTGATTCCCAACTTATCTCTAGTAATAAGCTCCATGATATCATTTTTCAGAATCCCCACATTTATTAGACATCCACAAGAATGATCTTCTATTGGAAAAACATAATGATCTGCCAAAAATTTTGAATATCTTAACAATCTTTCAAGACTACTAGAATATGTATCTGATGTCATATCCATTTGTATTTATTGTTTTCTGTACAGTATTTCTTTATATTTGAAGTATTCCTGTAAAAATAAATAGAAAAATATATTAGTTTTAAAATTTTAAAACAACTTTAATAATAAAAATAGAAGATATAACATACATACCTCTATGGTAATGAGTCGCAGATGTCTGGATGGAAAAATTAAAAAATGGCAGATAATATGTCCAATTGTCGTCACCTCAACTGTAGGTAATGGTACTCGAGATAATCTATCTATAATATCATGTACAATGACACTATTATGTTCTACCTCTAACTGTTGATGATGAACTGTATCTCCTATACAATATACCATCCCACATGCAACTATATTATGTTGAGGATCATCAATATACAACTCGCAATAAGTAAGAAGCTCTGTTGGAGGAGTATGATAAAAAATGGGGTCTGCAGGCTGAGGTGGGGGAGTGGGATCTACTGGTGGTGGTGGAGGATAAATAATGGGGTGTTCAGGGGGAGGTGGAGGAGTGGGAGCTACAGTCTGAAATTATCTTTGCATGTCTACAAACATAGACTATACCGATGCACTAATATTTTCCTCCATAGTCGCATTCATATTATGAACTTCAGCCTTCAAGGATTCTATTTTTTTATAAACACCCTCAATGGAAGAAGTTAAAGAACATGGAAAAACTTTTCTTACGGATACACCCATCTAATATCTATGTACATGACAAGGATGTCTGGGCTTTCCAAATGTTACAGATAAAATATCTTTCCTCCCAGTAGCTTTAAATACCCCATGTGAGCATTTTTCCTCAAGATAATCATATATTAATTAATTAAACATTTCTGTAATGATTCAAATCATATAAATAATATAGTTAACTTAAATAAATAAACTAAATATATTACAATCCTCTTAGCTATTATTCTCGAATGTTTTGAAATATATTGCCTCTTTTTTCCTATCTGAGCTCTCTTCCATTTTTAATGTCTAGATGAAGGGGATGGAGTGGAAACCTCTCCAGAGCTTGAAGACTCAGCTCTCAGTTTTTGTAATCTTTCTGCCATCATTTTTTCTTTCCAATAATGTATACCTTCCCTGAGAAAAACTATGAGGGTATACATTTTTAGATTGGATATCCTGATGAGAAGTCCTTGTTTGCTGTAAATTAAGAATAATAAATCATTTAAAAACATTAATAAGATCATTTATATAAGAAATATTATAAAAGTTTACATTTCCCTTACCAAAAATGAATCTTTTCTTTTACTTTCAACAAAACTGTCTCTAGGTATCTTCATCTATGAAAGGATATATATGACATGGATTTTCATAAATCTTATGACCAAAAATGAAATAAAATGTGAGGGTTTATTTGGAATCCCTCCATCTCCTAGAAGACATCGATAATCATTTCTTCCTGACTCCTCCAATGTGAGGAATATCAAAAGTCATCTAATAAAGAATAGTTAAAACATATTATACTAGAAAATTTTAAATAATAGGAAAAAATATCCAAATATATTACCGAAATCATCTCCTATAACTAATATATTATCACTTTTTCCAAAATTCTCTAATCATCATACAAAATGCTTACTTTGCTCTTACCCTGAGTTGATACAGAACTCTTAAAATATTTTGCATTTGGACCTATATGAATATCATTCTCCTCAAACTCAATGAGTATCCTCTAGCCCTGCGTACGGGCAAGTGATAATTTTGGTAAATGTGTGCAACCACGTTTACCAACTCTTGAACTCTTCTTTATCATTATGGGAGAACATGAGGAAGATTGGGGAATATCAAGAGGAGCATGTGAATGTTCCTCTAGAGGTATGATCATTATGCTCATCTCCAGAATCATGTGGTTGATCAACATTGAACTATCATTATCCTCCAAATAAAAAACATACATTAGTTCACAAATATAAAAATTCAAATACTACAATACTAATGTAAACATAAAATGGAAAATTGATCTAAGTTTCATAATAGTAAACATAGTTAATATGGTAAGCATGTTAAATAATGGTAAAGATGGTAAACAAGGTAGTGTAACTTTCATTCGACAAAATCAATAAATATATATGTAAAGATAAACTATGGTAAAATATGGTAAAAATGGTAAGCATGGTAAGCATGGTAAACATGGTAAAGTAATTGCCATTCAACAAAACTAATAGATATATAATTTATGTAATGGTAAACATGATAAACTAAATTAAAACAAATTTAAAATATAAAAAAACTTATACTTATTTATTTCAAAACATGTTTTAATAAAGAAAAAAAATCAAATATCAAACATTTTATGAAAATAATAAATGTAAACAAGAAATAATCATATGTTACCTGTAATATTCCGAATGTACAAATGGATTTTTTTCCCCAAATTCCTTCGTCATGATCATTCCTTATGGCTCAAAACCATGTCTTTAACATGCTCATCAATAGGTTCTGCTAATCTT